>JANUYF010000003.1:188888446-189526779 GCA_026167975.1 Phrynosoma blainvillii | reverse complement strand
TTCCATTGATTCCGTAAATTGCTCTGCTTGAGACTATCAGTTTAATTTAGGTTTGTGAATAAAAAACATGAGCATTAAAAGTATTTTTAAAAATCTACATAACAGCTATAGTTCTCATTCAGTCCCACTCAATATATCATCTGTGGTTGAGAATTCATAAATAATTGGAACCTTTCCCTGTTAGTAGAAAAGTAATTAGGGTTTCCCAGTGGGCAAGAAATTCCTGGCTGTGGGTGCCACTTTACAATAGAGTCTTTGCTCTGGATGTCAACTACTTTAGGCAATGATCCTATATTTATCTGCCTGGGAGCATCTATCTTACTAAACTCACTTAGGCCTCATCTGCACTGCAGAAATAATGCAATTTGATATCACTTCAACTGTCATAGCTCAGTGCTGGAGTTTGTAGTTTTGTGAATTATTTATCCTTCTCTGTCAAAGAGCTTCCCCACTTGCTTGAATCCCTGAGCTGTCATAGCTCAGCTGGGGCTGATCACCTTGATGACCTCAGCCTTTTTAATAAAGCCTTCTTGAGTGCTGGAGGCCTGCCCTTTCGGCTCTATGCTGACTAAAGGTAGGGACGGTCCCTAGATCCTCCTCCATGTCCAACGACCCTGTCATCAGAAGGCTTGGCTGCGGAGCCTCTTGAGAAGCCACAGGCTCTGCTGGAGGCTCTGCTGACAAAGCAGAGCTGCTAGGGCTGAGCTAGGGCTCCTCTGCTGCAGGCTTAGGGCCCGGAGGAAGTTCTGACTCATCCTCCTCGTCCTCATCCAGGCAGGGCATGACATCACTCCATCTCCCATCAACCTCCCTCTCACTGGAAGGAGGCCGAGGCCAGTCGGGAAAGCGGCAATGAAAGGCCTGGACCAGACGGGGAGCATGGACACCTGTAGCATCTTCCCAGGAGTGCTCCTCTGGCCCACAACCAACCCAATCCACCAGGTACTGAAGGTGGCCCTGATGATGGCATGAGTCCAAGATCTGAGCCACCTCAAATTCCTGTTCCCCATCCATCAACTCCAGGTCAGGTAGTAGGACTAAACCGGTATCAGGCCGGATCCCTGTGGCTGGGAGCAACAAGGACCTGTGGAAAACAGGGTAAATCCACCATGTCCGAGGAAGCTGGAGCCAGAAGGCCACCAGGTTGACCTGGGCCACGATTTTGTAGGGCCCCACAAACCATGCATCCAACATCTGGCATGGTCTCTGCAGAGGAAGATGCCACGTTGACAGCTAGACCAGATCCTCCAACTACAAAGGAGGACCGTTCTGGCATTGCCAATCTGTTGCCTTCTTATATGCCTCCTTATATGCCAGGTCAGGTGGTAGGACTGAACCGGTATCAGGCCAGACCCCTGTGGCCGGGAGCAACAAGGACCTGTGGAAAACATAGTAAATCCACCACGTCCGAGGAAGCTGGAGCCAGAAGGCCACCAGGTTGACCTGGGCCACGATTTTGTAGGGTCCCACAAACCATGCATCCAACCTCTGGCATGGTCTCTGCAGAGGAAGATGCCACGTCGACAGCTAGACCAGATCCCCCAACTACAAAGGAGGACCTTTCTGGCATTGCCAATCTGTTGCCTTCTTATATGCCTCCTTGGCCACCTCAAGCTGATCCTGCAACAGGCACTGTGAGGCTCGGAGTTCCTGGAGCCATTGATCTGCCGCAGGGGCTGTTGAGGCAGGGTCAACAGCAGGAAACCCTTGAGGATGAAAGCCCCCAGTGGCAAAGAAGGGAGTCTGCTGGGTCGAGGCATGAACTGAGTTATTGTAGGCGAAATCGGTCAGTGGAAGCAAGTCGGCCCAGTTCTCCCGATGGTAACTGGAGTAGCACCGTAGGTACTGCTCCAGTGTCCCGTTAGTGCACTCCATCTGCTCATCTGACTGGCGGTGATGAGCCAAGGACAGGTAGGGTGCAATGTCCAGGAGGCACAGCAGACTGGTCCAGAAACGGGCGAAGAACTGCACACCACGATCCGAGACCACTCCCTCAGGAAGGCCATGGATCCAGCTGGATGAACATCCAGGCTGTCTCCTTCGCTGTAGGGAAGGCACAAAATGGGCCATCTTTGAAAAGAGGTGCACCACCATCCAAATGATGGTTTAGCAGCAGACATGGGCAGATCCATGATAAAGTCCATGAACACTACCTTTCAGGGCCCAGATGGTGTCAGGAAGGGCAACAACAAACCCGCAGGCCAGCCCAGGTGGTCCTTGGCACAATGACACACCGGACAAGTGTCAATATACTTGGCCACCTCAGCCAGAACATGAGACCACCAAAATTTCCGAGTGAGGAGGTGCAGTGTTTTACAAAAGCCAAAACGTCCTGCTGGCTTGCTGTCATGCACAATCTCAACACTGCCTCCTGACATGGGCCAGACAGCACATAGAGGCAACCTCAGTGGTAGAGGAGGCTATCCTATAATGTGAAGGAAGAGGCATCCCCCTCCACAGCATGCTGGGCTACCAGCAGGTCACGGCTCTGGAGGTCGTGGATATCATCCAACAAAGAAGCAAAATTCTCTAGGCGCAAAATGGTGGACTGGAGCTCCCCCTCCGGGTCCATGGCATCCTCGGGCTTCCAGGAGAGGGCATTAGCCGGCTGGTTCTGGACTCGGGGCATATAACAGAGCTGGAAATTGAAGTGGGCAAAAAAACATAGACCACCGCTTCTGCCATTGAGAGAGCTTCCACACCATCTGCAGATGCTCCAAATTGCGATGGTCTGTGTGCACCTGCACCAAGTGAGCCACCCCTTCAAGGAGATGCTGTCAAGTCTCAAACGCCTCCTTGATTGCCAAGAGCTCTTTCTCTCAAATGGTGTAGTTCCGCTCGGCAGATGTGAGCTGGCAGGAGTAGAAAGCACAAGGCAACAAGTGCTACTGAGTCCCTGTTGGCTGGAGCAACACCAACCCAAGGGCAACATCCAAGGCATCCACCTTGATAACAAAGGGCATCTGCAGATCTGGGTATGGGAGACGATGTGAAGCGTGTCTTCAAGGCCTCGAAGGACTGCTGCGGGGCCGCTGTCCACTGAAAGCATGCCTTCCCTCACAACAGTTGAGAGATGGAAGCTGCTAGGGTTGATAGTTCTCAATGAACTTCCGGTAAAAGTTCACAAACCCTAGGAACCGCTGGATGTCCTTCCTGCTGTGAGGGGGCTGCCAAGATAGCACCACCTCCACCTTGGACATGTCCATGGCCACACCTTGAGCTGAGATCTGGTAGCCCAAGAAGTCCACCTCTCGGAGGTCAAAGGTGCACTTCTTGAGATTGGCATAGAATAGGTGCTCCCGGAGCCTCTGGAGGACAGCATGGACATGGGCGTCATGGGCTGCCTGGCTCGGGGAATAAATCAGGAAGTCGTCTAAGTAAATTATAATGAAGTGGTCTAAGTAGTCCCAGAACACATCATTTACAAAATGTTGGAAGACGGCTGGAGCATTGCACAGACCAAAGGGCATATTCATAATGCCCATACCGTGTCTGGAACACCGTCTTCCATTCGTCTCCGGCCCGGATCTTCAAATTGTAGACCTCCCAGAGGTCCAGCTTGGTGAAGACCTTGGCATGGCGTAGCCACTCCAGTAGGTCCGAGATCAATGGCAATAGATATCGGTTCCGGATGGTAATCCAGTTGAGTCCGCAGTAGTCATTGCAAAGGCACAGCTCCCTGCTCTTCTTGCACACAAACAAGACGGGGGTGCCTGCAGGGAACTTGGAGAAACAGATGAACCCCTTCTGGAAATTCTTCTCCAGAAAGTCCTTCAGAGCCGCCAGCTCAGGCTCCGAGAGGGAGTAGAGATGCCCCGCTGGAATAAGGGCCCCTGGCACCAGGTTAAGTGATGCAGTCATATGGTCAGTTTGGTGGAAGCTGGTCCACTTCCTTTTTGTCAAACACATCAGTGAAGTTCTGATAGTTGGCCAGCAGTACCACCGGGCAGTCCTGGGTCTCCACTGCTATTGCCGTGGGGATCCGCTCTGGCCAACAGTGCTCTTGGCAATATTCAGAGGCGAACAGGATTTCCCAACAAGACCACGAGATGTACGGATCATGCCTCAAGAGCCAAGGCATTCTTAGGACCAAAGGGAAATGAGGGACAGCAGCCAGCAGAAACCTGATCTCCTCCATGTGGCCTTGGATCTTTAGCTGGAGCACAGGCATCTGGTGGGTCATGGGGCCAGACTGGAGGAGCCGTCCATCAATAGTCTCCACCAGTCTGGAATCATCTAGGACCTCCAGAGGAATCCAGTGGTGTTTTGTGAACCCCAAGTCCATGAAATTGTTCGAGGAGTGGGGAGGAGCTCCACTGTGGGGAGCCTGAGATTGGTGGCCACCAGCAAAGGATCCTTTCTGGCAGCTGAGATGGGGGTTCAAGAGACTCTCCCAGGTGGTGAACCCACTCTACACCTGGAAGAGCCCTTGTCCCAGCAGCACGGGCCTTGATGGGACATTTCCAGGCAAAATTCCCCTGGAGGCTGCAGTACGGGCAAAGACCCTCACTCCTCCTGTGCTTCTTCTCGGTGTCAGTGAGCTGAGGCCGAGCCCCTCCCAGCTGCATAGGTTCCTCAACTGTCCTGGGGGAGACTGTTTCAGAGGGTGCGGCTGGAGTCAGAGGCACAAGACTGGAGGATGGTGGGAGGGCGCTCCAATGAGCCTGCCTGCAAGCGGAAAGGTGGCAGTCAATCCGGGTGGCCTGCTGGATCAGCAAGGCCTAAGTAGCAGAGGGCGCTGAGTGAGCCAGCTCATCCAATACAGACAGAAAGCCCAAAGCAAAATTGAGCTTGCAGAGCTGAATCATTCCATGACAAGTCCTGGGCTATCAGGCGGAAGGCCGTGGTGTATTCTGCTACCGATTTCGTGCCTTGCTGAAGAGTCCTGAAGAGGTGCTCTGCTGTTTCAGTCTTCACAGGATCACCCCAGGTAGCTTGCATCTCCTCAATAAAATCCTGCAAGCTACCGAGGAGAGGGCTCTCTTGCATGAGATACAGAGTAGCCCATTTGCTCGCAGTCCTAGAGAGCAAACTGATAATAAAGACTACCTTATGAGAGTCTGTGGGGAAATCTTCCCTTCTGATTCTAAAATGCAGCTTGCAGCTAGCCAGAAAACTATCAAGCATTGTCCTCTCTCCAGAAAACTTTTCAGGCAGAGCCACCAGGCATTTCCCTCTGTGAGCCAAAGGGTTAGTTTGGCCCTGGAATTTGAGTAAGCTGCCCCACCTGGGCAGAGAGCTGCAGATGCCTCTGCACCAACTCCTCCATATTGGCCTGCTATCAGCATAATGAGGAGGCCAGAGGTTATTCTGTCCTGGAAAGCCGGTGGATGGGCTGATAACCAAGGCAAGGGAAAGTCCCAAACAAAGTCCTAGTTACCAATCTGAAGGGGCAGCCAGTGAAGAGTCAAACATGGTCCGTAGGTTGAGGGTTTCAGAGTAGCTGAGAGACAAGGCAGTCTGAGGTCCCGGGATGCAGAAGTCTGAGAGTAGTCAACGGTCCAAAGGTCAAGGATACCGAGAGTCCAAGATAGTTAAGAGTCAAAAGTTCAAGACAAGGAACAAGGAGGGACAGAGGCTTTCGCCAGGAAGCTCAGATAACCTCTGGCACCGAGGCAAAGCTTCCCCACTTGCTTAAATCCCAGAGCTGCCAGAGCTCAGCTGGGGCTGATCTCTTTGATGACCTCACCATTTTTCATAAAGCCTTCTCGAGTGCTAGGCTCTGCTGACAAAGTAGAGCTGCTAGGGCTGAGCTGGGACTCCTCTGCTGCAGGCTCAGGACCCGGAGGAAGTTCTGACTTGTCCTCTGAGTTCTCTGAGTCCTCATCCAGGCAGGGTATGACAATATCCCTGGTAGATGGCTGGCTCACATCTATGAAAAACAATGGAACAAAACAAAACTCCAATGACAGAGAGCTTGCACAGTCAATGAGAGACCATATATCAAGAAGATAAGGTAAGGTAAAGGTATTCCCTGCTGACAAGGTTGTCAAGTCGTGTCCGGCCCTAGGGGGTGGTGCTCATCTCCATTACTAAGCCAAAGATCCACTGTTGTCAGAGACTACTCTGTGATCATGTGGCCAGCATGATTGCACAGAACACTGTTTACCTTCCCACTGAAGTGGTACCTATTTATCTACTTGCATTTGCATGCTTTCAAACTGCTAGGTTGGCAGAAGCTGGGACTAGTGACAGGAGATCACCCCATCATGCAGCACCCGGGCCTCAAACTTCCAACCTGCTGATATTGTAATCAACTGTAATAAGAACTTGACCTTGGGGAATTTATAATTAGCTGAAAAATAATAAGTAGGATCTGAACCCATTGTATGCAAGGGGAGGGAAGGAATAGTCCTTGCAGAGACAGCATTTTTCTAAAAGAATAGTACTTTTATTAAGAGAGAATAATAGATCAACAAGCAAGCACACACATACCCAGAGGATACATGAAATCTGTAAGAAAGGTTTCACACACAGTAATAGTTATCTAGAGACTGTCATTCCTTGTAGAAAAATGGACCCAGCTGCCTGCCCATGGACAGCCGAGGGAGACATGATTAGGAATTTCAGAGAGGGAGTGAGATCCTCTCTCCCTTCCAAAACTATCTCAGAACAGAGATTTTAGGAATCTTGATATAGGCTGGAAATAGCCTGGAGCGAAGATTGATTATTGTATATCAAAGGATTCCAGATACGTTGCCTTTGAAGTAGACAATTTCCAAGGAGAGGAGAGGAGATGGGATGTTGATGTTATCTCATTCTTAGCTGATTGTAAATCTCTGTGCGTCCGCAATTCAGAGGGTGTGAATGTCCTGCATAGCAGCTCCTAGCCTTGCCCCTTTTGATCTGCAAATTGTTGTAAGGGAAGATGTGACCTTTTAGGTGCCTACGTGATGTGCACGCCTTGAGTCCATGGCGATAGGGGCTCTTCCCAGTCTAGGGCCATGACAAGGGCCCACAAAAGGGTTTTTTTTATAAATCAGTTATTGTCACACAACACAGTCAGTGTCTTAACCACTTGAGCCATGCATCAAGAAGATACACACACACAAATACACACATACACATTCATTCATTCATTCTGTGGGTGGATGTGTGTAAATGAAGATCTCCTATGGCAAAACATCCACTAAGACACTTTGCTGTTTAAAAATATATGCTGGAATTCATGATGACAGTTATGAATGCATAACCTAAGGTTAAGCATATGTGGCTTATTCATATTCATGATCCCTATGTATTCATGATCATGACAATAGAGTGGGGAATAATTGCCATCATCAAGTCCCCCAAACCTGCATTATTAGTTGCAGTCACTGAGAATGATTTTCAAGATGCAGCAGAATGGTGTTTCCACCCTCCTCCTGCCAGAGGTCTCCAGTGCAAGGAATAATTGTAACAAGGATCGGGCTCATCATTGTCACACCAGAGATTGCTATTGGGAGAAAGGTGGAAATGTCAATCTGCTGTGTCCCAGTTGATAGGAGAATCAGAGAACCTCAGTTCATGACCAATAGACCTTCATCGCTCATGGTGGTAAGAATGGGGGGGGGGAGTTTTACAATCCCTACATATTCCCTACACAATTGCCACGATCGTGAATACATAGGGATCGTGCATATGAATCAGCTACAGATGACTAACACTTGGTTGTGCATCCGTAACTATGAAATCAAGGCATGATTTGGGTTGAGGTGGGGTGGGGAGTCAGGCCAGGAGACATATAGTTAAGTATATTTAACTAAGCAGCATCTTAGCACCAACCTGCACCAACCCTTGTATCTTTCCTTATGATCACAGTTATGTTAGTTAAGCATACATAACTAAGGGCCTTTGCAGACTGCCAGAAATAGTGCACATTAAATTGAGGCACTGCCCTGGCTCAGTGCTAGGGAATCATGGGAACTGTAATTTATTGTGGCACCAGAGCTTTCTGACAGAGAAGGCTCAATGTCTCAGAAAAAAATACAATTCCCATGATTCCCTAGCACTGAGCCAGGGCAGTGCCTCAATTTAATGTGCACTATTTCTGGCAGTCTGCAAAGGCCCTAAGTAATTGTATACTTAAGTAGTTAAGTGTACTTAACTAAGTAGTTAAATTATGTATGCTTAACTGAATAACTAATCTTGAATCAATTTTTTAATTTGGACCATGAAGCAAACTGGAAACAAGGGCAGATGAATCATAGATTGCTGTAAATAATTGCTACTGTAAAATACAGTGGAACAGAGTAATGGACAAGGTATCAATTTTACACTTCAATGGAGAAATATAATTATTGCATGTCTAATAAGTGGGAATTCATCCTTAGCAATATAGCACAATCTAAACGGTTTCTGATCAGTAAGAACTTTTTTCTTTTTCTTTTCTTTCTTTCTTTCTTTCTTTCTTTCTCTTTTGGTATTGCACGAAACAGAAGAAAATAACAAATTGATTGCAACTGAGCCACAATGGGACAAAAATAAATGCAAGGGCTTTGGAAGAAAAGTACCTTTGAGGTCTCGGATAATATACTGCCAAATTGTTTTATATTGATTTATCATAACACACTCAATACGAGGTGGTATAGACTATTTAGAATGAAGTGAAAGACATTTCTGCCATGGTCAAAGCATCAGTCTTTGTCAAAATGTCACCTGAAAAATTGTTCTTCCAAAGGGGGGGGGGGGAGAGAGAGAGAGAGATAATCTGTTAATAGGGTACAAAAAGTTCAGATTCAGTGATGGCTTTTCACTGACTCTGAATTTCAAATCTCCTTTTAAATCTCCTGTATTAATCAGTCGCCACACATTTATTTCTAAATTTGTTTCCAGCATCTTGAGCAAGAGTTGCTTGATACTGTTTTTCTAAAAATCTGCCCCTTTTCTGTAGGAAAAAAAAAATTAAACTGAACTTGCCAGAAATTTTCAAAAGGCTTAAAATTAAGCATTTTTAAATGGCAAAGGGACAGGATGTTTGTGAATACTCTTATTACATTTGCAGGAGTTGACCTTGTGAACTTTTTTAGCATTAGCTGTAGAGAAAAGTAAAAGTGTAAGCCTAAAAATAAAATATTATAAACCATTAAGGTAGTACATAGGTTGTGTGTGACTAATTTGAAATGTATATATTGTCAGCCAAAGCACCTATAATTAAATAAACCCTATTTACAGTGGTTTGCTGATATCAATACTTTATCTTCTGTATATCCATTTGCTTTCTATAAACTAAAATATTGACTTTTTTATAGTTTAATAGTTTAATATAGTTTATAATTTTCATGCTTCAATGTTTTTAATCCATGTTTAGTAACAATATAACAGATAAATACAATTAGGTAAAATTCAATCATACATATTTAAAAGCAACACAGAATTTGGGGACACCCTAAAGAGGCACCAATTTAATTTGACATAAGTTTTTCTGAATTTCAGCACAAATCTTCAGTTTCTGAGAAAATGGGCTGAAGTCCACAAAAGTTTATGCATCTTCAGCAGATTATACCAAATTAAAAAATGTTCCTATTGAGAGGAGTTTAACAGTTCTGTGTTGTTTTTCTGCAACAAGCAAACAGGGCTACTGCCCTGGATCTATTTTAAAGATAAGCCATATCCAGATACAGCCTAATACTTTGTCTTGAATTCTCTTTTTCTCTTCTTTTTTCCTCCCTTTCCCTTCTGCTTCCCAGAGGACTATCTGGAGGACAATGCAACATGCTGTAAGCTCTGGTATTCTTACTCTTGACTTTCATATCCATTTGCCTGTTTCTGACTTTGTTGTACAAATGACATCAAGTAACATTCCCCTTGCTGTAATGCAAAATAATTTCCTTTCCAATTTTAAGAAAGCCTAATCATTAGAATGGGTGATTCAGGTGCATCTCATTATTCCATATTACCCTGCATGACTTTATGGATGCAAACCAGTGTTTCCTGGGTTTCCGAAATTTGAAAAATACTATTGAAAGGTGAAGGACACTTCAGTTTCAGGATAATAAAGATATCATTTCAGAGCAGGGGTTGGCAAAGCACAGCCTCCAGGCCATATGAAACCCTTCAGGCTGTCTCCTGGTATCTGCTTCCTGCAGCCTCCATTCAGACAATAAGCATGTGCTTCAACTGTCTCTACAATTTGACAAGGATAACCTGAATTATTTTTCTGTCATCCTACTGAACCAGATAGTTTGAGCACTGAACTATGACTCTGGAGACAAGGGAATGAATCCCTGCCCATGGAAACCCATTGAGTGACACTGAGCAAGTCACAGTCCCCCAGGCCCAGAGGAAAACACAGGCAAGCCCTCTCTGAACAAATGTTGGCAAGAAAGTTTGCCTTAGGATTGTCATAAGTTGGAAAAAAGGTGAAGGCACACAACAACAACAATATCCCACTTTTTAATCTGCTTTTGAAATATCCCACTTTTTCTCTCCTCCCACTTTCTCACTTTCCATTTCAGCTTGCTTCAATTGCTGCAAACTGAGTTCAAAGTGCTAAGGAGTTTGGGCTCAGTTAAGAGGAGAGGAGAGGACAAAACCTAGTCCTTTTGAGTAAGCTCAGACAAAGGCAACTACTGTTGCCTCTTCTAGCTTGTATGTTCTTCCTCGTTAATGTTTGCCATCTTGACCACACAAACTGATGTTGCTTGGCCACACATGGCCTGTGTTTCATCTGTGAAATGTTGGAAGGTATGTGTCTACTCTGGATTTGCCTCCAGTGAATCAGGAATCATACAGAAATGCTGAACTGTATTAGGCAGCTTCCTGGGGTAGGAATGGGAAATGGCAAAACAAGAAAACTGGACTGTTGTATCAGGGAGCGTCTTCTGCAGCATAGTTCTTTGAGCGCATGACACTTTTAATTCTTTCAATAATGTATTTATTTCTTCACAGTACAGCACATGAGCAGTTCTCTCATAGAAAACTAGCATGCTCCTGACATGCTGTTTGATTATTATTGATTCAAGCAGAAGAATGGGAGGGCAAGTATGAAAAGACGGGGATGATTTCTCAGTCTTCCCAGTGGTATCTGGTTGGTGGCTGAAGGAAACAGAAAGTGGCTAAACAAAATAACCCTGATGGATGGACCTTTAGTTGAATACATCAGGGTTATTTGTGTACTCATAAATAACATGTTTACTGTGCAATAAAGCTTTCATAGACAAAGGTGTAGTTTATCACATCTGAAAGAAGACAATTTGTCCAGAATTCTAGTTCTTACTGGATTTTCTCTCCTGTCTTGTAAATCATGATGCTTTCTGTTACCAAGTACCAAGCCCTAGCACTTTAAAACATTAGCAGTCCCCACCCCACCTCCAGATTCAGATACTTTAATGATAGGACTAAAATGCCTGGGCTAAAATGCCTAGGATTGCACTATAAATGAATTAGAAAGGACTTAAGGTTTCCAAACTGTAATGGCAATGTAAGCCACTAGGTTTAGTGGGACGTGCTTCTGAGTAGGCATGTATCAACTTTCAATGTAAATGAAGTGTGGCTTCTTTGAGAAAGACTCAGAAACACAATTTCACATTTTGGGAGTGGATCGTATATAGCAGTTGAAGGGAGGCAATAAAATCCAAAGGCATACAGTTGGATACACGTAACTGATCACAATAGCAAACATTTTAAAAAGTAACATTAGCTAACTCCATTTGGAATACATCACCATACCATACTCTTCAGCATTTCACAGATGAAAACCAGGGCATATATGGCCAAGCAACATCAGAGTATGGTCAAAATGGCAAAAGTTATTGATGAAGAAGAATACATAAGCTAGGAGAGGTTGCAGCAGTTGTTTTTGCATGGGTCAATAGGGAAGGGCAAAATTTCACCCCCTCCCCTCTTCTCCCTGCTGCTAAGTTAACTGAATGCAAAATACTTTTCAACTTTGAACAAAGGGCCTATACAGACTGCCAGAAATAATCCAGCTTGAGGCCACTTTAACTGTCCTGGCTCTGTGCTAGGGAATCATGGGAACTATAGTTTGTTCTGAGGAATTGAGCCTTCTCTGTCAGAGAGCTTTGGTACCACAATAAACTACAGTTCCCATGATTCCCTAGCACTGAACCAGGACAGTTAAAGTGGTCTCAAGCTGGATTATTTCTGGCAGTCTGTATAGGCCCTAAGTTTTCAGCAAGTGAAGTAAGCTGAGCATAGAGTGGGAGGAGAATAGAGAAGCTGGGCCATTTTAACAGCAGCTGAAAAAGTGGAATGATGAAGGATAAATTAGGACTGTCCCTGCCAAACTAAAACAGTTGTAGAATATGTTGCAATAACTACAGCAAAATTATCAATGTTTTTTTTTCTTTAAGCAATAGGATATGTGCTTTTATCCAGAATGTATGCCCATTTAATTATTCATTCATAGCAGCATTTATATTTGTTTGTCTATCAGTAACCTGGGTTCAAACACTCTAAAACCATATAAAATAATTAAAATATTGAATCTACAAAATGCAGTCATAATATACCATGACAGATATTTTCCTTAAATAACTCCTCTTACTTCACGGATTGAGGGACACATTCCCTCAGGGCTAATTTGTCAAGGGACTACTTGACAGGCGTAGCAGTTGTTGAACCCAGCCATAAATAGGATCAGAGCCAAAAAGTGAGCAAGGCCACCCCTTTGCACTCTCACTCTCTTTTGCACTCTCATTCTCTCCCATCTTCTCCCTCTCCCTTCTGGCACTTTTCCTCTCCTTTGCTACATTGCTTGCTGCTAGAGAGACAGACTCCTCTAGTCACAATCTGAACTGACTGCTTGCAGGGTGGCGGCTTTTGAAATTAAGACTTAGCATGATGCCCTTGTCTATTGCATCACCAAATGGCTGAGAAATACATTGTGTTCAAAGAAAGAATGGGTGTGAGAGGCAGGTCCTAGGGCACATAATCTGTTTTGTTAAAGATAATTCATCAGTATATATTCATGGTAGTCCTATGGCCAGTTTTGATAGTTTGTTGGTGTATTGTCACATACATGGAAAAACATGGAGGACCTAAATCCCCTCTTAGTCCCAACTAGAATTTTTGTTGTCAGCTGCCTTCACGTCAACTTCAAATCATGGCAACCCAATGAATGAAAGACCTCTTATTCCTTGATTGAATCTATCCTCTAGAATGCTGTTTTCCTCTTTTTACTTGATAAGACAACATTTATGGAAATTCCATTGATTCAGTGGGTCTACTTTGTATGTGTGTTGTGAGCCTTCAAGCTGTTTCCGATATACGGTGACCCTAATGCAACCCTATAATGGGGTTTTCTAAGCAAGATTTGTTCAGAGGAGGTTTGCCATTGTCTTCCCCTAAAGCTGAAAAAGTGTGACTTGCCTGTGACTACCCAGTGGGTTTTATGGCCAAGCAAGAAATTGAACCCTGGTCTCCAAAGTCATAGTCCAACATTCAAACCACTAAGCCGTGCTGGTTAATTAGCACTAAAAATAAGATTGAAGCCTTTTCCTTCAGCATAGTAACTTAAGCCTACAGGTGTACAGCATATCTGAGTCAGGAAGTATGATCTAAGTATACATTTTATGATTTAAGTGTCTGCAGAGCATAAAAGAGAAGAAATATATATTTTAATTAATTCAAATAATATCTAATAACTCTGACACCAAAGTAAAAGAGAAAGTCTTTTCCAGAGATCTTCTATGCAGCTATAACTAGATGGAAGTTATGTTTTTAAAAAAGGGGGGGGGGAGGGAGACCTCAAAAACTATCAATAACACCTCCAAGCCAAAAAAAAAATAACAATTTCAGAGACTTAGCAAAAAAAAACCCATGATTTTGACATATCAGTATTTTCATATCACCCAGATGCTAAGCGGCTGAAGGTAACATATACTTTTGCATCAACTGGAAGATGCTGTGAATGAGATCACAACCTGATCACTTTTAGACATGCCATTTCAGCTCAGCATCTTCAACTTTGTCTCTGGTGGTGGGCAAAAATTATTAAAAAGAATTCATTAGACATGGACAAGGCCCACATGGGCTAAAATACTCTGGGAACAGCCTGGAATATTCTGGCCTTGAAATTGGCCCAGTGTGTGACACTCCAGACTGATGCCAGGTAGCTGTTTGTATGCATGTCCCAATATGCAGCCTGCCACCACCAGTGCAAATTGCTCCCTCTGAGGTCAGAAACAAGGTGCCCAGCATTGATCACATGGCACCTCATTCTGGCCTCAGAGGGATCAACTTGTGGCAGCAAGACATGTAAACAGCCATTCAGCTTCACTTTGAAAGGCTCCTATTAGTCATATGTGTAAGCATAAGTCCATCTCATGCCTGCCTGTGTCTTTTTTGGACATTGCAGAGGCTAGTGTTCTCCTTCACAGCAACCAAAACCAGCTCCCTCTGAGACCTGGACTCACAGTTTTGCTTTGACAGCCCCCATGAATGGCCTTTTAGTGGATGGTGATGTGCCAGGTTAAGAAGCATCTAGCTATGCTCACTAGTGAAACACAAACTGATGATACTATCCACCAAGACTTCAGCAGATCTTGATGGAAGATGTTATTGTTTTGCTGATTCCCCTCCCTTTCTCTACCTGCCACAGAATGACCATTCACAGTGTTTATTGCAGCAAATCTATGGGTCCTGGGTGTGATGGGTGGCAAGTCATAGCAGAGTTCCACCTATAGAACTTTTATACTATGCTGGGCAATTTAAGATCTTGGCCAATATTTCAGCTGCATTCTGAAGTGATAAACTCCAGGGCAGGCAGTTCCCATACTCTTCAACTGTCCTGATTTGGCAGAGGCAGCCCCAATTAATCCTTTGTCACTTCACTTTTCCAGCTGCTTTTAAAATGTCTCACTTTTCCTCTTTGTCCATGGCTTACTTCAAATGCTGCATACTGAGTTCAAAGGGCAAAAATAATTTGCACTCAGTTAATTAAACAAGAGGGAGAGGAGGGGGCAGAATCTTGCCCTTCTCAGTTGGCTTAGGCAAAAGCAAACTGCTGCAGCTTCTCCTAGCTTATGTGTTTTTCCTGGTTAATAACTTCTGCCATCTTGACCATACTTCTGATATTGCGTGCCCATATGTGTCCCCATTTTCATCTGTAAAATGTTGGAGGATATGTTATACCATGCATATGTATTTTTCTATACATCTGGACTCACTGTTAAGTTAGCACATGTACAGTACAAAAAATATTTTACATTTATGCTTTCACTTAGATTCATTCTATACCAGCAAAAATGGAGGCTGGGATTTCCTGCTAACAGAATAGAAAGAGAGAATACTGCTGGCAATTCTCACTCAGTTGAGGATGCAGATTCCCATCTGACAGTGTTGTAGTTTATGTCAAATCTTTCCAAACAGAACTCACTCACTTGAGAACTTGGTTAGATATCATAAGTGAAATTGGATGTCTTTTTCTTCAGAGTTTACTGGAGACAAAGAGGGCCAGAGTTGCAAATGGAAAACCCCCAGTTCAGCTAGTCTCTGGATAGTAGTTCTCCCAAGTCATTTTCAGCTTTTTGGTTTTAACAGATGCACCATGATGCAGAGGATTTTGCCTCTGACAGACCAGTCATAACAGGAAGACAATTTACAGCAAATGAAGAGTGATTTCCCAAGTCAAACATATAGCCTTTAATACATTTCTCTTTGGCTCGTAATAGTAATATAGTACTTTTATGGACTTCTATGGACATTACTAGAGCTTTGGAGGGAGAGAAGTAAAGTAGTGAAACTAAAGGGATTTATTTACTTTGCTCTCTTAGAGAACTTTCAGGCAAGCTATGATTGGGAAGGGAAAAATAGTGTGCATGAAGTTTATATTGAATCGGATGGTGGACATTGCTTCTCAATTCCAACAAGAGCATGACAGTTCCCTTTTTTTGCCTACAATTCCCAAATCCATGCTGGTTGAAGGATTATGGGAGCTGTGATCCAAAAGTAACTTTCCAAGCTCTGATAGTGAGCAAGAGACCTCTTCTCCCCTGCTCATTCACTCCAACAGAGCTGCTGTATTTCATTTCTCCTGACTGTATGGCATTTACGCCTATCCCATTCCAAACAATACCACCAGCAGTGTCAATGAGGAGGAACTGACTGTCAGTGTCAAATTCCAAAAGCTGGGAGCAGGGGGAAGTGGGGGAAGAGAGGTGTTCATTCAGCTGTTCTCTCTCTCTCTCTTTAGGCCTGGTCCTCCTCACCGGGACGTAACAAAACACTCTTTTCTATGCAGTCAGAAATTAGAAGGGCTTTGAGTAAACATCTGTCTAGAGAAAGAACTGTATTTCATATTCTCTGCTGCATTATTAATGATTGATCATGGTATAATTTTGCAAGGCTTCACTGGCACTCAGTTCTAATTGACTGCGAGGTCCCACAAGGTGGTCATGGAGGACTGCTGGTTGGCCTTTGTCCTATATGGTTCCAGTTTGACATATTGTGTCTCCCATACTTTTTACCATCTATATGAAGCCCTGAGATTCAAGGGTTGGGTTCCTAAATGCTGATAGTATGCAGTTCTGTCTCCATTTCAATTGATACAAAGAGGAGTGTCTTGATTGTTCTCTGGATTTGTTGTTGTTAACTGCCCTCGAATCAATCTCGACTCATGGCAGCCCTATGGATGAGTTGTCTCTAAGACCCTCTGTCCTCCATTGCTCTGTTTAATTCCTGCAACCCCATACCCATGACCTCCTTAATAGAGTCTATCCACCTAGCATGTGGCCTTCCTCTCTTCCAACTTCCCTCCACCTTCCCCAGCAATATTGTCTTTTCTAAAGAGTCCTCTCTTCCCATGATATGTCTGGAGTACGGCAGTCTCAGTTTGGTCATCTTGGCTTCCAGGGAGGTTTCTGGTTTGATCTGCTCTAGGACCCACTTGTTTGTCCTTTTGGCTGTCCATGGGATCCTCAGCACTCTTCTCCAGCACCACATCTCAAATGAATTAATTTTCTTCCTATCATCTTAACTGTCCAGCTCCCAGATCCATACATGGTAATAGGGAATACAATGGCCTGTATGGTTCTAACTTTTGTGCTGAGTTGTATATCTTTGCATTTGAGCATCTTTTCTAGTTCTTTCATAGCCACCCTCCCCATTCTTAGTCTTCTTCTGATTTCCTGATTGCAGTCCCCATTTCTATCAATGTTTGATCCCAGGTATAGGAATTCTTTTACTATTTATGTCAGGCAAGACAGAGATCCTGTTAGTTAGGAGACAAGTCACTTCAAGATTGGGAATACATTCCACTTAGGTATATTATATGATATGATATTATATGATATTATATTATATTATATTACATGCCGCCTTTCTCACAGAGGGGACCCAAGACAACTCACAGATTAAATTGATTAAATTGGAATTGAGATATCTGGAATGTAATAATAATAATAATAATAATAATTTTTATTTATATCCCGCCCCTCTGCCAAGCAATCGGGGCGGCGTACAGCATTACAAAATTACAAACAGCAAATCAACTTGAAATCCCATCCCTCCTATACCCACCCACCCATCCTCTAGCATTTTAAACAGAATCAATAACAATAATAAAAATATACAAATTTAAAAATGCAAATACAAAAAGTTTCTTATCATTAAAGTACTTCAAGGACTGTGGATGGCAGAACAGTCCTCCGGGCGACAGGTCGCCGCCGCCCTTCCACCTGGTGCTGGTGGAAGGTGTCCTCCGCAGCAGTTCTTCCTGGCAGGGCTCTTAAGTCCTGCCCTGGGCCGAGGGGACACGCCCCCAACGCCGCCGGTGCTCCAGGTGGGAAAGGGAGCTCCAGGTGGGAAAGGGAGGGAACCGGGCGGTTTGCGAGGTCTCACGCCCTTGCCTCCAACGCAGCCTCCCGGCGCCGCCGCTGCCGTGTCCTCCCTGTACGTGCCACTACCTGTACGTGCCACTACCCTGTACGTGCCACTACCATTGAAAAGGCTTCCACAACTACAGCTAGTGCAAAACACAGCAGTCAGATTTTTCTTTGCTGTGTCTTTTATAGACCACATCACCCAGTTTTCAAAGTGTTTCACTGGCTTCCTTCCCCCCCCCCCCCACTAGTTTCAAGGTCTTGGAAACAAGTATCTGGGGGATTTTCCAGAGGTTATGTTCAACATCTTAGACCATGATCCTGATCATGGAGATGCAACATAGAGGTTCTGCAGTCAGAACTGCACCACATTTCCTGTCTCCAATCTCTTCTCCTTGTAAACCCACCTTTTTCATTTTGCCCATTTCCAACACAACCACAGCTGATGGAGAGTGGAGAGATGTCTGAGAAGCATGTGACAATGTCCCTATAGCCAGTTGCACAACAGTGAAGGTATCTTGTAGGACCTCCCAAGGGTCCTCCAGAGGCCCCAGGACCTAGAGGATGATGGCATTATTAGAGATCTGGCTACAGAGACTTTACCAGATCCTTCTCCTTTGTCTCCTGCTCTACATTGACTACTGTGTGGACATGTCAAGTTAGGCAGTGTGAAAAAGACTGGTTTACAAGGGATTTGGGTCACTGCATGTGACAGATAGAGAATTCCCATCTCCACAATGACCAAGAAGGTTAGTTATAGACATATGCACTGGACATGTGTCTGCATGACTTGTTTACAGGATGCTAGTCCCTGTTATATATCCATCCCCTCTGAGAGGAGAGGTTATTGGGGACATGAGACAGGGTAGTTTGTTTAGCTGTTTCTGAGCAGCATTCCCTTCCAAAGAAAGTCAGATTGGCATCTTCATTGATGTCTTTCAGATAATGGGAGGGGGGGGGATTATACTGTCCTACCAAGTTTTTCATTACTAGCCATTCAGTTGTAGAAGGTCTCTCTCTTGCATTTCATTGTATCCTACGAGTTCTATAACTAGTTTCATTTTCTTTTGAATGTCCTATGTTAACATTTTATGGTTTTCTTGCAAATTAACTTGCCCACTTGTTGATGGTACAATTCAAATCAATTTAATTCAAATATGCAATTCAAAAAAAAAACTGCTAAACAAATAAGTAAAGCATGAAGCAGACAAATTGGCATGGTGTCTCACTGAAAATGGAAGAGTGGGCATTGAGCTGAATGTGTGAGGGCCATTGCTTAGAGATTTTGGAGGAGCATGTGACATCCCTGACTACAGCATCCTTACCTATGATAACCCTGGGCCATCTGATCCCAACCTTTTCGCTAAATGTGTACATAACTGGAAGCCCTACAAGTGACAAAGCTGGATCCAAGAAATTCTCCCTGACTATGAATTTGAACCTTAAGGCCAACTGCAGTTCTATACAGTACAAACTGAACTCTTCAGTGCCTTTGGTAGAAAGACAAAGGATTTCATTTGACTGAAAGCTAACAGCTCTTCATAAACAAAAAAGATGAATCTATTTTTGTACGCAAATTATCCTTTTATGTCAGCATACTTTGCTAGCTTAAGGACAATGTCTTAAAGATAAAGATGGTGTCTTCTATCTTAAATAACTACAGTATTGAAGGCTGGGCGTACATTGGAGACTATCACATGGTGGTGGTGGGGGGGGGGGGAGCCAGGATTTAAACCAGGGTTAAAAATTAAATAAAATAAAATTATAAATCTTATGAATGGTTTGTTGCTGGAGCATTCCTGATTCTTCCTGGAATAAGTCCTCTCTAATAGTGATGTCATCTGAAAATCTTCACCACAATCTTGCGACTTTGCCAGAAAAATGCCTTTTTAATAGCATCTTTTCCCAGTTTTTCCCCTGTGTGACAAAGTCCATAGGCAATACGTTTTTCCCTGTGTTTTCTTACAAGGTTATAACCACTGACTCAAGAAACTAGGACATGTAGTTTTAACCATTATCAAGTGGCAAGACACCAATGGTCCTTTGTTTGTGGTATTTTCTGTGACTCATTTGTCTGTGGCAGACTAAAGCCTGGGAAAGTTCCATTTTGGAAACTACCATCCCCAGAATCCCCCAGCCAGTGTTGCTGTGCTGGATGGGGGACCCTGAGAACAGTGGTCCAAAAAAGGAACTTTCTCAAGCTGTAGAGCAGACATACCTACAGGCCCAATTTATTTATTCTTGGGGGACACAATACCACCCAAGTTAAATCTATAAAATCTCACCAATTTAAATAAAAGAGTTCAGCATATGTTTACACCTTCCTATTTATTTTTTCCTATTTATATATTTCAATTTATTTGTTTGACTGATTGATTTATAACCAGATTTTCTCCTAGGACAGAACATCTCATCCTTTGAAATCAAACTTAAAATGCTAACCTTTGGCTAGGTGACACCTTTTCTCCATACAGAAGCTTAACTTTTGAAAGAAAGTATGTTTTGAGAAAAGAGAGAAATAATTATGTGTTTTCTGAATGAGTCAGCACATACTATGCTAGCAAATTGCATTTCACCAAGGACCAATGGGCCATCAAAATCCCTAGGCCTGAGGACTATATTGGCACATATGAAATGGGCAGCAAGGCAGGCAGAGAGGATAATGAAGAAAATATGTTTGTTGCTGTCATCTAAATGTCATTCTGCTTTAGACAACATATTTATAGCATTCTGATGTTTCATATTGTAAGTGTAGGTCCTTTTATGACTTTCATGTCATGTTTACTTAGTCAAACCAATTTTTCTGCTCCACTCAGTTTTATTGGGTCAGTCAAGTCTGGAGCGAGCAAGAGGGAAGGAAATCAAATTTCCTTGCTTCTCTTTCATACATCATCATTTAGGAACACCACCAATTCCTCTTCAGGAATCTGCACTTGTTTTCAGCTACACCGTTCTGATTATTTCTGGGTAATGGTTTGTCAAGGAGAAAGGAGTTCTTTACTTCTCTTGTTGTGAGGGGAAAGACTGCTGTGTTGGCATAACAACTGTGTTTTGTAGAGTTCATACTACACAGGGAAGTAGATTCTTATATTTGACTTGGCCCATCAAACGCCAAGCAGGGAGAAGAGGACAGAAAATTGCTTTATGCTGAGTGAGTGCACTGATACATTTAACTCCGAGTGTATCTGCACTGTAGAAACAATGCAGCTTGAGACCCCTTTAACTGCCATGGGACCATCCCGCAGAATCCTGGGATCTGTAATTTTGTGAGGCACTAGACGCTTTGGCAGAAAAGGCTAAAAATCATGTAAAGCTACAAATCCCAGGATTCCATAGGATGGCACTACAGCACTTAAAGTGATGTCAAACTGCATCATTTCTATAGTGTGGGTGCATCCTCAGTCTTATCTCTACTGACTGGCAGCAGGTATCCAAGACCTCAGACAGAATCTTTTTTGTCAGGATCAGTCCAAGGCCTTTTGGTGCCTGAAATAAAGGACAAGATCATAGAATCATAGAGTTGGAAGAGAGCACAAGGGCCATCCAGTCCAACCCCCTGCCATTCAGGAATTCAAAATCAAACCATCCCTGACAGATGGCCATCCAACCTCTGTTTAAAGACCTCCAAAGAATGAGACTCGACCACACTCTGAGTGGGTGTGTTCCATTGTCGAACAGCTCGCACTGTCAGGACATTCCTCCTAATGTTGAGGTAAAATCTCTTTTCCTGTAGCTTGCATCCATTGTTCTGAGTCCTATTCTCTGGAGCAGCAGAAAACAAGCTAGCTCCCTCCTCAATATGACATCTCTTCAAATATTTAAACAGGGCTATCATATCCCCTCTTAACCATCTCTTCTCCAGGCTAAACATACCCAGTTTCCTAAGTTGTTCCTCGTAGGGCATGATTTCCAGACCCTTCACTATTTTAGTTGCCCTCCTCTGGACACGCTCCAGTTTTTCAACATCCTTTTTGAATTGTGGTGCCCAGAACTGGACACGGTATTCCACGTGGGGCCTGACCAAAGCAGAATACAGTGGCACTATTACTTCCCTTGATCTAGATACTATACCTCTATGAATGCAGCCTAAAATTGCATTGGCCTTTTTATCTGCAGCATCACACTGTTGACTCATGTTCAACTTGTGGTCTACTAGGACTCCTAGATCCCTTTCACACGTAGTCTCATTAAGACAGGTGTCCCCCATCTTATATCTATACCAGGGGTAGGCAACCTTTTGGAGACCTGGGCCGGTCCCCCGAAGTCCAGGTCTCTGCTGGGCCGAGGGGAGGGGAATGGTGGCACATGCGCTCACGCACACACGCGCGCCCTCCACCGCCGTGCACGACCCCCCCCACATGCGCCGCCACCGCCGCTGCAGTGCGCGTGGGTGCAGCCGCCGCAGCGCATGTTGTGTCCGCCATTTTGATTTCCAAAATGGTGGACGCAACGCGTTTGCGCATGCGCAGGAGTACTGCGCATGCGCAAACGAGTCGTGGCCACCATTTTGGAAATCAAAATGGTGGATGCCACTCGCGGCCGCCATTTTGTTGTCCAAAATGGCGGCCGCGACTCATTTGCACATGCGCAGTACTCCTGCGCATGTGCAACCGCATCACGGCCGCCATTTTTAAAATCAAAATGGCGGGCGTGGCAGGCGCAGCTGCACAGATGGCAAAACGCACGGCAGTGGCGTGCAGCAGCGGCAGGAGTCTGCCTGGGCCGGTAAGTCTGGCAACCTGGGCCGGAACCGGCCCGGGGGCCGTAGGTTGCTGGTCCCTGATCTATACACTTCATTTATTTATTTATTTATTTATTTTTGCCCTAAGTGCAGTACCTTACATTTCTCTGTGTTGAAATTCATTTTGCTTTGGCCCAACTTTCTAATCTATTAAGGTCATACCTTCCCACTCAGTGTACAGAGAATTGTACTTGGACATTACTAATGGATGGTGTTGCCCATCATACATGACAGCCTCAAGATAACTTGTAGGGCAGGCAGCTGGACTGCTCAATATGCAATATTCTGTCAAATGTCAGGGCTGTCCTAGTTTCTTATGCCTACTTGGAAATGCTGTGGATTGAACCTGGGATCATTTTAATGCAAAGCATCTACTTTACCATAGACCTATGGCCTTCCCTAATGTAGTAATGAGTGCAGATGTCCAGAATGTGCAGTGGGCCCTTGGTATCCACTGAGGTTTGGTTCCAGGATCCTCCAGGGAAACCAAAATCCATGGATGTTCAAGTCCCATTAAATACAATGGCATAGTAAAATGGCGTCCCTTATATAAAATGGCAAAATAAAGGTTTGTTTTCTGGAATTTATATATATTTAAAATATTTTCAAGCCATGGACGCTTGAATCCATGAATAAAAAAAATCCATGGATACAAAGGGCTGACTGTATTTCTCAACACACTTAACTCCTATTCATGCATCTCCAATCTTGGTCTAACAAACACACAAGTAGCCCTCACCATAGCTTCTTCCTCTCTGCTCATGTGACTTTCCTCAGGTTGGTTGGTGAAAAGCATCTTCTGTCTGTGGAAACACTCTGAGTGATTTGGAACTCTTATCTTCCAGATCAGTTACCATCCTTTTAAGAGTAATTGCCAGTATAGTTACAGTTAGAGGTGTGGCAATCATTCGTTGCAGATTACTAAACATACAATTTTTTGATTTCTCAGTCCCTTTAAATTTTTATGTACAAGCCAAGAAATTTGCCACAGGTGTGAGAATTTTCAGTTGGTTATTTGCAAATGAAGTAAATGGGTGGCAACTTCCATTAGAAATTCGAAGTTCTGGAAGTTTTATTGCTTCCGTGCAGTTAAACAGAAGGGGTGCTCATACCCCACACGAGAGGATCAAAATTCAAAATGACCTGAATAGATTAGAAAACTGGGCCAAAACTAACAAAATGAATTTCAACATGGAGAAATGTAAGGTACTACACTTAGGGCGGAAAAATGAAATGCATAGATATTGGATGGGGGACACCTGCCTTAAGAGGCTACATGTGAAAGGGAGCTAGTAATCCTAGTAGACTACAAGTTGAACATGAGTCAACAGTGTGATGTGGCAGCTAAAAATACCAATGTGATTTTAGGCTGCATCAATAGAAGTATAGTATCTAGATCAAGGGAAGTAATAGTGTCACTCTATTCTACTTTGGTCAGGCCTCACCTGAAATACTGTGCCCAGCTCTGGGCACCACAATTTAAAAAGGATGTTGACGTTGAAGTGCATCCAAAGGAGGGCCACCAAAATGGTGAAGAGTCTGGAAACCATGCCTTATGAGGAAAGACTTAGGGAGCTGGGTATGTCTGGAGAAGAGACAGTTAAGAGTTGATATGATAGTCCTGTTTAAGTATTTGAAGGAGTGTCACATTGAGGATGGAGCAAGCTTGTTTTCTGCTGCTCCAGAGACTAGAACATGGAACAATGGATGCAAGCTACAGGAAAAGGGATTCCACCTCAACATTAGGAGGAACGTCCTGAAAGTGAGAGCTGTTCGACAGTGGAACACACTCCCTTGGAGTGTGGAGGAGTTTCCTTCTTTGGAGGTCTTTAAATAGAGGCTGGATGGCCATTTGTTGATGATGCTTTGATTGAGAGTTCCTGCATGGCAGGGGGTTGGACTGGATGGCCTTTGTGCTCTCCTCCAACTCTATGATTCTATGATTCTATGAACTTTGTACATCTTCACATTGGAAAGGTCTTGCAAGCAACATAGGAAGTGCTTCTTCCCAATGAGATATTGGAATTGTGTGCCTTTGTTATTTTTTCCAAAGGATAGGATTCAAATTTGCCAAACCTAGAACAGGGAAGGGCGAAGGTAGCTTGGTATAGTTTATGCGGATGATACAGTGAAGAAGATAAGCTGGGATCAGTTTGGACTACAGTTCCTTTAGCTGGGAGGGGAATTATGGGAGCTGTAGTCCAAAACTTTTCCAGCTCTAATCTCCATCTCCCTCTCCCATGCAGGGATGCATTCTTATTTTACAGTGATATTTTAGATAATATTTTTTGTTAATCTTGCTGTGTATACTTACACACACACACACACACACACACACAGAGAGAGAGTATTGTATTTATTGATTTGGATTCAGATAGATATTCCAGGCTTTCCTGAATTCAGTACATTAATTAATAGTTTCCTCTGCTTAAAATAACAGTTTTATATGTTCTTTCTCAGGAATACCTTTACCCTCTTGTTACCTGGCCACGGTCTTTTGACCACACTCTGATATTGCTCCACAACATGTGTTGTGGTTTGCATCTGGGACATATTGTAGGGTATGCAGTTGCTACATAGATTTATCAAAGGACTTTATCACACTGGGAGCATAGCGTTGCGTGACATTGCAACTATCCCATGAATAAAGAGGAATTTTAACATTTTATTAATGGGATTTTCTGTGAATAAAAAGCAGCACTAGAATTCCTCTTAATTCACAGGATAATCATGGGATAATCACGATGTTGTGCAATGTCATGTGATAATCTTTGCCAAATCATGCAATATTGATGGGAGCATCCCACTATGATCCCATCTTTTTTCCCAGTGTGATAAAGTCCAAAGCTGGCTACTCGTGCATTCCTGTTCATGTTTTTACTTTTATGGGAAGATGGTGAGAGTAGCACAGAGACAGCCATTCTTTCCCTCAGTTAACTGACAACAATTCCCATCATCACAGCTGCTACTCCCTCCACATACTTCTTGCCTTTGATAGCTCATTTTGAATAATTATCAGCCAGTCTCCAACATTTAGTTGTTGGGCAAGGTGCTGGAGAGTGTGTGGTGGCTTCCCAGCTCCCAAGGTTTCTGGATGAAACAGATTATCTAGATCAATTTTAATCTTCTTCAGACATGGTTGTGGGATGGAGACAGTTTTGATTGCCTTGGCGATGACCTAGACAGGGAACTGGTCAGGGGAGGTCCTCTTGGCAGCTTTCAGTACCATTAACCCTAGTATCCTTCTGGGCTGCCTCTCTGGGATGGGACTTGTGGCCTGTTATGCAGTGGTTCTGGTCTAAATTGGAGGGTTGAACTCAGAATGTGGTGCTGGGGAACTCCTTTTTGATATCCTGACCATTGGCCTGTGGGGTCCCTCAGAGTTCTGTGTTGTTCCCCCTACTGTTTAACATCTACATGAAATTGCTAGGAGAGATCATCCAGAGTTTGGGGGTTTGATATCACCCGTATGATGGTGACATGCAACTCTATCTCTCATTCCCATCTGATTCCAAGGAAGCTGTTTCTGTACTGAACCATTGTCTGTTGTCAGTAATGGATGAGGACAAACAAATTGAAACTTAAATCAGACAAGACAAAGAAGCTTATCACATTCTAAAATAATATGGCTTACCTGATCCAGTTTAAAATTTAAAGTGAGCAGCATCCTGATATTATCAGAAGGATTGCCACTGAAATCGCCACCCAGATCCAGCTCGGGTCCATTTCCACTCCCAGGGCTGCTCCAGAAACCATTTTCTTAAACCAGAAAATTCCTGGCTTCGAAAAGAGGTGCATTGAGTGCCCCTGGGAGTGGGGATAGACCTGGGATACACCCGGGTAGCAATTTTGGTGGCTAAATCCTTCTGATAACATCAGGATGCCACCCACTTTAAATTTTAAACTGGATCAGGTAAGCTGTACTATTTAAGAATGTGATAAGCTTCAGAGGTGTTCCTGGTCAGTTGTAAGGCAGGTCAAGGAACAGGAACTCATCTGAACTGGATGAGGTTACATTGCCCATGGAAACGTAGGGGCTTTGCAGACAGCGCAAAGTGCCATCTTTGAGGCAAGGAAGGGGAGGGGCAGCCGGACACCGGGCACCCCAACCCCTTCCTGAGGACGTCATTGGAGCGCCCGCCATTGCACAGAGCGGGCGCTCCGATGCCATCCTTCAGTAGCAGTGTCCGGAACACTGTGACAGAAGAGGCGCTGAAGAGGCGCGCGCCACCTCTTCTGGTGCCCTTTCCGCGCCTTGAGGAAGGAGCGCTATTTTAGCGCTCCTTCCATGGCTGGAAAAAGAGTGGATTGGGGCCGAGGTGTTGGCCCCAATCCACCGCTTCTCAGGGCGGCCCATGGCTGCCCATCTGCATCCCCCCCTTAGACATAATAATAATAATAATAATAATAATTTATTTGTATCCCACCCTTTGGGAAACCCAATCAGGGAGGCTCACAAGAATAAAATCATACATAATAAATCACAACATTCCCACCCCCCCTTAAAACAGTATTAAATCAATAACAAATTAAAACACATTTAAACAATTTAAAAACACATTACATCTTGCAACAGCAACATTAGGCTGTGGCAATGATTGCTCATTCCATCTGTGGAAGACCTATGGAAAGATCAATTGAAGGGAGGAAGTAGCCAAGGCCGGGATATTTAGTCTGGAAAGGCCTGCCGGAAGAGATCCGTCTTGACAGCTCTTTTAAAGGTATCTAGCAGTGTTATCTAGCGATGTTCTAGCAATGTTATCTAGCGATGTTCTAGCGACTTGCAGCTTTGGTGTTTCCCTGGACTCAGCTCTGCACCTGAATGCCCAGGTTTCAGCAGTGACCACAAGTGCTGCCAGAATGCTGACCAGGCCCAGTTATAGGGAGAATATAACTCCCTTATTAAGCCAGCTTCACTGGTTACCAGCTCATTTCCGGGCACAGTTCAAACTGCTGGCTATAAAGTCCTATATGGCTTGGGTCCAAACTATTTGAAAGACTGTGGAGTCTATCACCTTCCCTTTTTTGCCCGATCTGGCCACGGGCTGGGGATGTGCGTGAATGAGGGGAAGCAAATTTTATCACACTCAAAACAGTCAGCAAGCCATTGCCATGCCATCACCCAACCACCACCTGTCCCCAAGCTGCACTGAGGCAGCCAATTTTTGAAGGACAGAAGCTTTCCAAGTGACAGTATGGCGATATCTTGATGACTGTTTTGAGTGTGATAAAATCCGCTTCCCCTCATTCACGTGCATCCCCAGCCTGTGCCCAGATCAGGCAAAAAAGGAAATGAGATAAACTCCTGTATCTCCCCATACAAACCTGCCAGAGCTTTAAAATCATCAGGCAAAGGATTTATCTTGGTCCCACCATTGTCATAGGCTTGCTTGGTAAGGACATGTGAGAGCCTTCTCAGTGCTGGCTACCACCCTCTGGAATGCCCTTCCATGGGCGGCTAGGCTGCCTCCTCCCAGCTTTCATTTTTCTAGCAGGCAAAGATATTTTTGTTCAAGCAGGCTTTTAATATGAATCACTCTGAAGGAGGCCCGTATATTGGGGCACACAATGTATTTATTTATGTTTTCAACCTTTGTATTTTTACCATAATTTTATGGTGCTTAAATAAAATTATTTTTATTGTTTTTTAATTATATTGGTAAGGTTTTTTACTAATTTTATCTATGAGATGCTTGGATTTTACTCTATGAGAAAGATGACATATAAATATAAAATTAAATTATGGTATATTAATAGCTGGGATAGCAATAAACCACACCAGACACTTGAACACTCAATTGTTGGTCTGTGCCTTATTTTTTTAATGGTGCTGTTACATTGATCTTTCTCCTTTCCTCAAAGGAGTGAAAAACAACATGCATGGCCATCCTCTTCATTTTTCTTCTCTCTGCAACCCTGTAGGGAGACTAGGCTGAGGGACAGTGGCTGGCCCAAGATCATCCAGTGACCCTTATGGCTGAATAAGTATCTAAACCCAGACCTTTTATGTATGTTTCAGAACAGATCGTTTGCCAAAAAAAGTGAGGATGATTTAAACTCAGCTTCAGTTTGCTAAAGCTTGTAGCTTCCCTGTAGATATTCCCATTTCTTCCCTGCAGAAATTCTCTCTGAACAGGATAGTTGTGTGATCATTATTAGAGAGGGAAAAGGAAAGCGACAAAGTATTAAATAGAAAAATGGTGCCTGTGTTTTTCCTTGTATATTTAAAGGAAAATAATGAAGCACAGCAATAGGTTTGCTGCTAAATATTAATTTTTCACTCCTATCCCATAGATGAACACTCCCTACAAGTAAAAAGGGGGGGGGGATTGGTTTGTTACTTTGAGCCAGTTTTTAACCTCAGGTAAATCACTGTCTCATGTAGTGTGAGAAATCAATCTACCTTTTCATTGAGCAGGCTTCGTTGACATGATCACACTCTGGAATAGACCCACCCACACTGAAGGAAGAGGCTCCTAGGCCTGAGGTCTCTCGATATGCTGTAGGCTAGTATCTGAGCTAGTCAGACATCTGAGACCTCATTCTCACTTCATAATTTACCAGTCTATCTGGACCTCCTGAGCCTTCCAAAGAAATAAAATAATCAGAACGTGTGTGCAACTGGATAGCAGCAAACAAAAGAAAACTAGCCATTATTTGTCTATTTTGAGAAGATGCAAGTAGATTTGCCAGGTCAGAACTGTCCCTAAGATTTCACTACCAAAACATAGGAATAAAACAAAATACAAAATCCCTCAAAAGACTGATAGCTTTATTGGCCAGCCAAAATGCACAAAACACCTAAGGCAAGATTTTGAAGTTGCACTGGCCTCTTCATCAAACAAAAGATGTTTAAAAAATCATATAGGAGGAATTAAAAATGTGACTAGTGTTGGTGTTACAGGCCTACATTTTGTATAGATTTTGTGTGCTGTAGTTCTGTTGGTTTGGAGGGATCTCAATGTAGGTAGAGGCCATACCTTTTTTGGCCATGTAGGAGTGAAGACAAAGAAAGGTGTCACTCTGTCGGCTTTTGAGGTGGGTCTACACTGGCCAGAATACTCCAGGGGCAACCCAGAGTATTCTGACCCCAAAGCTGCCCCAAATTCCCCCATTACCTAGGCACTCCGGAGTGATAGCTGGTGGCTGTTCACGTGTACATCCCATTGTGCCATGCGCTAGCACAAGTCACTCCCTCTGATGTTGAAAATGAGGTGCCCAATGTCAACCACATGGCTTGGCACCTCATTCTGACCTCAGAGGGAGCAACCCATGGCAGTGGGTGGGACAGTGGGACAAGTTGTAAACAGCTGCCCAGTGTCACTCCAGAAGGCTCCAGATTTTCCAAGAACATCCAGAGCAAAAGGTAAGTTTTTAAAAAGTAAATTAAAGCAGAGATGGCCAAGATTCACCATGGAACTGGCCTTTCTACATAAAGATAGTATACAGCCAAATTGTGCCTTTGGCCCTGTGTTGTGAAGACAGGGCAACATGAAGATGGGGGGAAAGTGGGTCATTTGGCCCAAGTAGATAAGTTCTAAGATTTAGTTTTATTTTGCTGTAAGGCCAGCATGGCTACCCCTAAATATGAAAACCTAGGAATGTCTCCTTGTGATGGCTCTACTGGTGTTATAAGTTTGGTGTCACATAGGGAAGCCCCTGATGAGGTCATTAAGCATTGTACCTTAAGTATCAACCACCACTGCAGTATATGATTTGTTGTTGTTGTTGTTGTTGTTAACTGCCTTTGAATTGATAAAAAAAATTTTTTAAAAAACCAAACCTTAAGTCTAACAACTTAAATGCATATATGTGTGTTTAAAGACAATACTCTTGCCTCAAGATTCCTCACCATCATCCTGAGGACTAGAGAAGTAAGACCAGGAAAGTGAGAGGACTTGATAAGCCTCTCAAAAGATAAGAGGATTTAAAAAAAATATCTGTACACATGCACCCATTTCATGCTTGAAGGCAGGATTATGCTAACATATGAAAATATTGCATGTTACACGTGTGTGTGTGTTATAGGAGGAGCTAATGGCAAAAAAATACCCAAAGTTATATAATACAGAGCACACCATTGGCAGAAAATGACTAAGAGGCTTATAGCACTGACAAATATCCCGACTGCTCCCCAACGGGATACAGGCAGGTTGCAGGAGGCAGGCAGGTATTATTGCCCAAAGTTGCTGCCAATTGTGCCAGGTGAGTGCAACCTGGCTGCCTCCCAGGTCCCAGGCACACTTTGGAGGCTGCTTTTCAAAGACAGCAAGCTCCCAGCTTTGAAAAGCAGCCTCTGAAGCACACCTGGGACCTAAGATGCAGCCAGATTGCATTTGCCCAGCAGAATTGATGGTGACTTTGCTGTGATAATACCCACCTGCATCCTGCAACCCGACTGTATCCTGTTGGGGAGCAGTCAGATTATTTGTCAGTGTGATAAGCCCTAAAGACAAGTGTATTAAAAATCTGGGCAAAATTGTCCAGAACCCAATATGTCTTGAATCATATGTGTGGTGCAGTACATTTTGACTAAGACAGTGAATATACATATAGTATATTTCTTTATATCTTTTTCTATCATCAGAATAATACAGTGTAAAAGGTCCATTTGAAGGGCTATGTTTCCCTACTACTCCATAAAATCTGTGAGGAGCAGAGCTCAGTTCAGAAGAAAGTGCCTCCCACAGTATGGGAGCGATACAGGAAAAAAATCCTCTAGGGGTGCTCTATAGGTGATCATATTCTCAAAAGGGCACATCTAAACACCAGTGGTGACTGGTGGGTCTGATATCAGCGTGAAAGTGAGTCTGCTGTGGATTTTAGCTTGAATGCTAAAGGCATTATGAAGATGCTGAACCTAATCCCAAAACAGAAGCCATTAGCTGCCACTATTTGAAATTTGTGGCAAGTGGATAGATTCATTTCATAATGAGACAGGTACTCCATTAGATACCCAGGTCTCATGTCATTATTTTTTGTTGCTTCCTATTTTGATTTAGCTTTATTTTTGTCATTTTCTGTTTCAATGCTGAATTGTGCTCAGAAAGCAAGTTGCAACCTATGTGTGCCTTTCAGTCGCAGAATAATATGATTTTCATAGCAGGTACTAGTTGGCAGGTTAGGTGCTTCATTTTGCATCAAGTGAAATTCTAGATGTTCTTCAAGGGCAGACCCAAGCACAGATCATTGCAGTAGTTCATAGGTGATATAACTAAGGTGTAGATGACTGTCGCCTAGTCAGATCAGTTCAGGAGCTGGAAAAGTAAATTCAAGCGCATTCTCCACCACCATTGTTACCTTGGAATCCAGGACAGCACAGATCTAAAGAATACAATGAACCTAATCTTTCAGTACTATTCAAGATAATATCTTGCAAGATAGTGGTAGTTGACCAAACTGGAAGTATTTATCCTTTCAATATGGTAAAACAGAGGCACACACCAGCACTGGAGACTAAGGGGGGATGCAGACAGGCGGCCCTGGTCCGCCCCGGGAAACAGAGGATCGGGGCCGAGGCTGCTGGATGCGTCAGCCCCAATCCTCCCTTTTGTCGGCCCAGAAAAGAGTGGCAAAATGCCGCTTCTTTCAGAGCCAGTAAAAGGGCACCCTAAGAGCCACCATCAAAAGGCTGCGCTGGAAGGATCTCCTGATGCTGTGCACTGTGCATAATGGTGCATGGTGTCAGGACATCTTCAGGGAGGAGTTGAGGTGGCCGGTACGTGGCTGCCCCTCCCCATCCCTGTCTCCAGGATGGGCCAAAGGGCCTGTCTGTAGAGGCCCTGAGATCAGTTTTCTCCACTACACCCCAGGTGGCTACACTTATTTTGATTTAGAATTATTTTTGTTGCTTCCTATTTTGATTTAGCTTTATTTTTGTCATTTTCTGTTTCAATGTTGTTTGAATGTTGAACAATTCAAAGGAGGTTTTGGGAATTAAATAAAGCCAAACTGCCACATTTTGGCATGTTTGTTCAGCAAATTGGGGGCAATTCCCTGCCCCATAAAAGAGGGATTTAGGGATCAGTCTGGCATAGTGGTTTGAGAGTCAGACTGTGACTCTGGAGATCAGGGTTCAATTCCCAGGTCAATCATGAAACTCACTGGGTGACCTTGGGCAAATCACATCTTCTCAGCCTCAAGGGAAGGTAATGGCAAACCTCCTCTGAACAAATCATGCCAAGAAAATCCTATAAAAGGTTCACCACCTTAGGGTTGTCATAAGTCAGAAGTGACTTGAAGGTATACAACAACAACAACAACAACAGACGTTATCACACGCGGGTCTCAAAACAGCAAGAAAGCGGTATGGAATCAATCCAGAACTATACCGGTATAGACCCCACAAGACGGAAATGGCTATCAGATGCAACTAGCATCATTGCGCAATTGACGAAACCGCGATAGATACGCTCCCAGGAACCGTATCTGCCATTCACACACAAGTGGGAAGATCCCTTCCACAACCCAGCAAGGATGTTCTTGCACATGCGCAGAAACAGGACAGCCGCGGCTGTCACTTGCCGCGGCTGTCACACACACACACCCCTTTCCAAGCCTGGAAGCCTGGTTGCTTTCCTTGGGATGAGGCCAGGCTCGGAGGGCTCCTCCGACCCTGGCCTCGTCCCAAGGGAAGCCTGGTTGCTTTCCTTGGGATGAGGCCGGGGTCCGAGCCCGGCCTTGTCCCAAGGAAAGCAACCAGACTTCCAGGCTTGGGAAGGTGTGTGTGTGTGTGTGACAGCCGGCTGTCACACACGCACGCACACCCCTTCTGGACACACACCCCTTCCGAGCGGCTCTCTTTCTCGGCTTGGGTTGGGAAGGGACACACACCCCTTCTGAGTGGCTCTCTTTCTCGGCTTGGGTTGGGAAGGGACACCCCCCCTTCCGAGCGGCTCTCTTTCTTGGCTTGGGTTGGGAAGGGACACCCCCCCCTTCCGAGCGGCTCTCTTTCTTGGCTTGGGTTGGGAAGGGACACCCCCCCCTTCTGAGCGGCTCTCTTTCTTGGCTTGGGTTGGGAAGGGACACCCCCCCTTCCGAGTGGCTCTCTTTCTCGGCTTGGGTTGGGAAGGGACACCCCCCCCTTCTGAGCGGCTCTCTTTCTCGGCTTGGGTTGGGAAGGGACACACACCCCTTCCGAGCAGCTCTCTTTCTCGGCTTGGGTTGGGAAGGGACACACACCCCTTCCGAAGCCTGCGCAGGGCCTGGGCTCCACGATACGTATCTCGTGATCAGACATACGGCGAAAGCAGCATCATTACGGTATCATTCCGGTCGCGCAATTGCAATTCCCCAAGAAACCAGCATTCAAAAGAACGGGGATGATGCAGCATTGGGACGGGGTTGGGACGGGGTTGCGTGCGACGTCATGTGAACACACAGGAAAAAGAAACGCAATGGGATGGGATTGGGTGAAGATTCTTTCTTCTTTAGGCCCCGTGTGATAACGTCCAACAACAACAACAACAGCAATAGGGTTGTCTGGAGACTTTGGGGATGTCTTGGCAAGTTAGTCTGCTGCAAAAAGAGACTGGGGTGGCACATGGACCACAGACCACATTTTCCCCACTCATGTGATAAATGAAATACCTTCCAGTGGCAAGCCACATCTCCTAATATTCACTAAAAGGCCAACTTATACTAATATGAAAGGTACAGGATATGTAGCAGCTGCCAGATATTCCTTATGTTCTGTGGTATGCTATTTGCCCACAAGATTTGCCTGTGTTTCTCTCATCGGGTTTGTGCAATAATTTCAAAAGTAACACAGCCTTTCTCAGAATGTCTTCTCTAGTTCCCCTGGAGCCAATATATTACTACTTGGTATAAAAATTGCTAAGGCCTGCTGGTTTGGACTGCAATCTACCCATTGCTGCAAGATTTTGATTTATTGTCTAAGAGGTTGCTAGGTCAGCATTTCTTTTAAAAAATGTGAATGAAGACTCCATGTTTATAAAGAAACCATCCAGAACAGGAAGGTCACCATAGCTCTCCTCTCTGAATTGAAAATTAGGGATGACAGCATGAGATCAGGAAGCAGCCTCTGAATAAGAATCTCTTGAGACTGTGAGGTCATTTGCTATCATAGGCAATACTGGAGATTTCTAGTAAAAGATTAGGGATCTTGAAAGCTTGGGAGATTTTTATTTTATTTTATTTTATTATTACTAGAACTTGCAGAATGATGGCTGAATGATTCTTTTTTCAAGCTATTCCAGTGGAAACGAAAGGCCTTTGCAGACTGCTAGAAATAGTGCAAATTGAGTCCACTTTAAGGGTTAGGGTTAGGGTTAGGGAATTATGGGAACTGTATTTTATTGTGGCACCAGAGCTCTCTGACAGAGAAGGCTCAATGTCTCGGGGGGAGGGGGGGAACAATTCCCATGATTCCCTAGCACTAACCCTAACCCTTAAAGTGGACTCAATTTGCACTATTTCTGGGAGTCTGCAAAGGCCCTAAGAGTCTTCTTGCATAGCTAACATAAAGCGTTTTACCTGAATTGAATTGAATTTTAAATTGGGCTGCATCCGTACTCTATCACAAAGATTTTGCTGCCTGCTCCCAGGCACCTCTTTTCGAAACCAGGAGTTTTTTGGCTTGAAAAATGGCCGCCACCATACTCTGGAAGCAGGGATGGACCTGGGCTGCATTCGGGTGGCAATTTTGGCAGCAAAATCTTTGTGATAGGGTCCAGATGCAGCCCAATTTAAAATTAAATTTGATCCAGATAAAACGCTTTATTAGCCATGCATTAAAGTCCTAAGTCAAACAAAGATAAAATGAAGTAAATGGGATAGTTTTTTGGAATTGCATAAATTCTGGTCAAAGCTTGTGAAAGCTGGATTATAACTCCCAGAATTGTCCAGCCAGCATTATCATGCTGGCTGGGGGATTCTGGATGTTGTAGTCCAAAAGAGGAACTTCTTTGATTCTAATAATATCTAGGGATTCTCATTATAAACAGTGATTCTCATGTTCAGTGTGTGCCCAATGTTATTAATCAGTCATTTGGGAGAAGAACATTGCTATATATTAACAACATTGCTCTAGCTATCAAAGAAAATAATTGCAATACATGCTCTTAAAATGCAGCATGGTTGTGCAATTTCATTTTACCTAGATAGTTTTAAAAGCTATCTGATATTAAATTCTGCTAATATCTCTATCCTTTCCCCTGATGTGGTGCGACTCATTCAGTTTTGGCCCTGAGTGCAGTATAGTGTTTACCCAATTTGATCTGGAGAAAGGGTAGGGAAAATTAACTCTGCTGGCCAGGCTCACCATAAGGTAGAGTGAGGTAAATGTCATCAGTGGCAGACAGTCCAGTCTGCTAAACTCATAAATTGCATATGTTTACTACAATAATACAATTTAAACATCCAATGTAATAATAAAACCATTTGGTTTTATTATTCCACTGGATGTTTAGATTGTATTGTTACAGTAAACATATGCAATTTATAAGTTTAGCACATTTTTGCATTATTGTTAAATAAGTACCGTATTCACAAATACCAGACTTTCTTGCCTAGTCTTTCCTGTCATTTGGTTTAGAGATCTTCTGTGTGTAAGGATACATTGCCCTATATTACCTGCAGGGAGACAGTCCCCATCACTAGTTCCCCATCCCTTTTGAACACAGTAATATACCGTATATGCCATGTGACCTGTCTAGAAGTTCTTAAACTAGCCTGGTGCCCTCAAGTACAATGAAGGATGTTTTCCCATGACCAATGTACAAGTAAAATCTTAACTTTTTTATTATTCATCAAATCAAAGGGATTTACTCTATGAGCAACCATTTTTCTGCCTGCTCTTTAAAAGAAGGGAAAAGTATTCTATGACTGGCTTTATAAATTACAAATAGAATAAGAAGTTTTGCTGCTTGGCAGTAGAGCACATAGTTTGCTCACACATGGTCCCAGGTTCAATCCTATGAATCCTCCAGTTAGATATAGCTATGAAAGGCCTTCCTGTCATAGGTGTTATTGGACAAGATTGGGATGGGCAAGTGTGGAAAGCCAGGTAGATATATTAGCTCTTTGGGAGACACTGGAGGGATGCAATTCCCACTTCATCTATTCTGCAATCAATATATGTATATGTGTGTGTCTGTGTGTCTCTGTGTTAGTGTGTATGACCCCCAAATACCCTCCAAAATACCTTCTAGAAGTCATGGGAGGCATTTCTGCCATGTTTTTACTGCCCCTTCTTGTTTTTGTCTCGTTTTCTAGAAAAGGCTTTTCGTGGACCTAACATAGCATGGGCATTCAGGGGCCAAAGAGATTATCCCTGTGGCCCTCTGAGAACTATATGTGACCTGCAGGTGCCCACCCATAAGCTAGATGGACTAAAGACTAGTTGTGCATAGAATGCCCCAAGCTGTTTCTATTTTTCACAGAATTGAGAGTTTGGGCATATTTATTATAGCACTATTCAATCAGTTTCCAGTGCTTTCCCTCTTTCATCCCTGCAAGAGCACAAGGGGAGAACAGGGACAGTCCCATTGGAGACACCCCAACCGTCTATCTCCACAGCTTTTTCTAGAGCCTTCTCTGCACAGTGAGGGACTTTTGCAGTAGGCTCATGTAGGCTCACCACTCTGATATGCCAGTTCCATAGAGAAGTATTTCTCTTGCAGAAGTTCAGCTCTGTGAATACATGAAAAAGAGAGACTGAAAGAGCACTGACAGGGATGATAGGAGAAAGGAGGGAGGCCAACAGTTTTTCCTCTCTCCCTCCTGCTATGGAGATTGGACAGAGAGTACGATTCCATAGGACTTTTGTCCCTCTCTGCACTGGAGTTCCTTCAAAGCAGTCTCTTTCTAGCCCAGTATTGTCAACTCTGACTGGCAGCAAAGGTTCTCCAGGGTTTCTGGCAGAATTCTTTTCTAGTTCAGCCTGAATATCCCTGGCAGTCCCTGGTATCCCCTGCTAAGCTTCATTCAGAGATGGTTTTGCCAGTTCTTTCCTCTACACTATCCAGCAACCTGACTTGAGTGCAGTGTGTATGTGTGTGTGTATGGATGTTATCACATGGGGAGTTGCGGGGAGAAAGTGGAAATAAACGGGCACGAGCGGAAGTCTTTAATTTATGGGATTTGTCCCGTTCCACCTCGTCTGATAACTAAATTCGAATTTAAAAGGGGGTTAATTCGAACGAAAACCTGATCTTTTCATTTTCGGGATTTTTGGGGATTTGAAAAGATCAGGTTTTTGTTCGAATTAACCCCCTTTTAAATTCGAATTTAGTTATCAGACGAGGCTGAACGGGACAAATCCCGTAAATTAAAGTCTTCCGCTTGTCCGGTTTATTTTCAGTTTTCGGTGGTGGATCCCCGTGTGATAACGTCCTATGTGAGAGAGTATATGTGTACATACCTTCAAGTTGCCTGTTGACTACCCCATGAATTTCATAAGGTTTTCTGAGGCAAGGAATACTCAGAGGTGGTTTTGCCATCACCTTCCCTTGAAGTGTAGCCCTCAGCATCTGGTAATCCTTGGCAGTCTCCCATCTAAGTACCAATCAGGCTTCAGCCTGCTTAGCTTCCAGGATCTCCTAGGCAAAAAGCCTTAATCTTTTGGTGTGTGTTTTCTCTTCTACCATTCCTGGCCCCAAAGGTGAAATTCTGGTAATATATTGAAAGAATGCTGTGCAAATATCCTATTCAATGTGCTATCATACCAAGTCTATTAAGACCAATGGGTGATTGAGGACTCAGCATATTTTGCTATTCGGCATTAATTGAACAGCATCCTCATCCTGCATGCTAATAGTTCCATTTTCATGGAGAAGAGAGTCAACGAAGCAAAATAAAAGCTAGTCAGCTAGCTCAAGCCTGCCTAGCAGGGCTATTTAAAGGATTCTGACCATTAGCCAGCACCTCAGCACTCTCTCTCTCTCTCTGCAGCTGAGAGAAAGGCATTGATAGAGTAATTCACTTTGATTTCTGCTTCCTCTCACAAAGGAAGAAAATTGGAGCTCCCTCAATTGAACCTTGGAGCCGACAGAAGCATTTGCCTCCATTTCACCTCTTCAGTCTTTTAGCATTCACTTATTCTTTTCTCTGTCTGAATATTTACTATTTTGAAAAGGCTTCTATGGTCATGCAAAGGAATGATGACAATATGTTTGGATGGTGCCTATAAATGCTGCAGTTCTGTGAAGGTTTCACTCATACATAGCTTCAGTTGATTTCAGTTGCAGGAATGTAAGTGGCAAAGTCTTTTTGCTCCTTTTGCTAAGAAAAGGAAAGAGAGTGGACCTTTAGACGTTCCTAGACTACAACTATCACCATCCATGTCTATTAGTCATGCTGCCTGGAACAGATGGGAACTGAGTCTAACCATCTCAGGAAGACCATAGGTTTTAATTGGGAATAATTGTTATTTGTAAGCTGTCACTGCATTGTGTATGCACAGCAGCAGTTGGTTCTTCCAACATGCGATTATCACTGTAACACTGCCTCTGAGGAAATCTGACTAAAAGTTATGTTTGAAAACTGAGGCTGCAATGCTGTATCCATATAACAACAAGTAAGCCACATTAAACTTCTGAGGAGGAGTTACTTATATATATATATATATATATATATATATATATATATATATACTTTTTTATTTTATATGAAACTTTCTCTTTCAATCATTATTGAAATATTAGGAATGTAACCCCTTGGCACACACATTTAAAAAATAAAGCAAAGTTTTTTTTAAAAAAAAATGTGACAATTCCAGACTTCCAAAAGAACTGTAAAATCCAACTGCTAGAGCAGAATATTTTTAGGAGGAGTTACTTTTTAGTAGACATGTATAGTATTATGCTGTAAGACAGGGTGGAAACTGTGTAGACAGAAAGCAGCTCAAGGCTCCATTACTGGGGGGGGGGGGGGCAAATCCACATTTGATTTTAATGTAAGCATCCCCAACGTTATATGCAAGCTGTCCTGGTGATGTCTGGACCTTTTATAGCAGAGTCATCATCTGTCCAGTAATGATGGACTGAAATGTACTGCATTCATCACCATTTTTGTGGTTAGAGGAGAGAACACTCAGCCACAGCTTCCCACCCTAGCCCCTCTGGCCATCACTCTTTCATGCCACAGTAGAGATTGCACCCCACCCAGGTCAACAGCCTCACAGCAACAAACCAGGACCAACCAGGAGTAGATCAGGAGCTGCTCAAGGAGTTAGCAAAGGGTTGAAAGGGCTGCTTGCCTAGGCTGCAGAAGTAGAAGCACTCCTCCTCCCCCTCCTCTTCCTGTGGGCACTATGGGCACTCTTGGTCTCTGTTTCCAGCTGCCATGTCTTTCATCCATGCCTCTATTCCCTCATTTGGGCCCCAGTCCTGCTTTATCTTACTGCAAAAGCAGGCCTTTATGCAATCTTTAGTATTTTGTTACAAAGAATTTTGTATATCATTATTTTCTTTGAAATTCACTAATTTTACAAAGGTTATCAAAAAGACTCAACACATGATGATACAACCAAGAATGACAAAAAATATATGCAACACAGTTGATTCCCAGGGGCCCCTCTGGACTGCTGGGCTCTGGTGATTTTGTACAGTATTGTCTTCTCCATGTGCCTCTACACTGGCTCTGGTGAATAGTAGTGGGTACAATATTTCAAGCACTGCATTTTATACAGCACACTTTTTTAAAAAAAAATTAAAAGCTGACTGAAAAGTAATACAAACTACATCTCTCTAGATGTTGTAAATTGCTGTACTGAGTTGTAAATTAGCATTACTTAATATGCATCATTCTTCATTAAATATGTGGAGAAGTATCAGTGTTTTTCTCTTGGTGATTTAAATCAAGTGTTGAGTTTTCCTCCTCTCCCCCACAACATAATATTGGTTATTATGAGCAATTGTTAGCCCCCAAAGCTAATGTTTTTAGAATGCAAAATTGGAGCTGTGGTTTGGATGAAGTCTGAAGAAAATAGTGGAGAAGGCTGTGACTTGGAACTTTAGCACACGAGGCTAAAAAGCAGAATTTTAACAGAATAAACATATCTTTGGCTGGTACTTACCACACAACATCATACCCACCCTGCCTCTGCCTTGCATTCCATTTGTTACTGTAGTGCCTTTTCATTGATGAGCAAAACCCATCAATAGGTTCTCAATCTCACTGCTATTCCATTACTGCCTTCATGCAACAGGTCCCTTTTGCAGCAGTTCCACTTCATAGACAATCATGTGATGTGAGTGTACATAATTCTGCTCCTCTCCTCCTCCCCCTCACAGTGATTCCAGTGGCCAACACCTTTCTGATGATTGCTGCTATGTGCACATTCACACAGCAGTCAAGTTTGGGAGGTGGTTGGCAACCAGGACCACTTGTCCCCCTGCTTTCTTCTGAAGTGTGGGGCTGCTGCTAGGAGCCCCACACTTCAGGAGGGGAAAGGAGTAACACATTCACACAGAAGCCAGCATCAGGATGCAGTTGTCAACCCTAATAATTAATTCCCCCTTCCTCCTGAAGGCAGCATTTGGCAGTGCAGAAAACAGATCAAGGGCCAAAACAGATGGCCGTAAAGGGGCAGTGTGATGCCAACCCTTTGAGTGCTGGGTTGAGGTTGCAGGAACTGTACATCACATCCCCAACTCTTTTTTTCCCAGTGCAAAAAGAAGTGGCTTTTCCGCTGTGTTGGCACTTTTTCAGTGCTCCTGCAGTGTGCGGCATCTAAACACCACACCACTGGAGTGCTGAAAATCTGCCACCATGTGGTCAGTTAGCCAGCCTCACGGAATCTACCTGGTGTCTTGGGGGCATGCATCATGTGTATGCCACACCCCCAAGCTGCCAGGAAGCTGGTGTATTGTCCTGGTCTGTTCAGCCCCCAAGTGACCATGGATCACCAAAGTTCTATCTTGGGGGGAAAATACAATAAGAAATAATGTCAAACGGGTATGCTTCCACTCATAAACTAGCATGATTGTGGTGAGACAGCAGACTGGTGTGATAAAATCCTTGACTGAGAACTCCTCTACTGTTTTCCTTTAGCATTCAAACATTATATGTACATCATACTGAGACTTCATCGTGACATGATTTTCATGACTTTGCCAGTTTTGCCAATATGCACAATGAGGGTGGGGGTATGGAAATATGCAGCACTATGACACAAGGAAGTCTGCTGAAACTTTTTGGAAGAAATGGAGGGAAAAAATGGATGTGGGGCTACTGTTTTCAGGTATGCTACTGCGCTCAGTATCTACCTGGTTCTTTTCTTGATCATGCTGTTTGTATCATAGATTGTACATTATTATATTATATTATATTATATTATATTATATTATATTGTAACTGAGACCAAAAAAGGAATGAGTCAGGGCCAGCTATTGGTCAGGATGTGGTGGCTGCCAGTGAACAGCAGGTTATCTGTGGGCATGGTCTCTTCTATATTTATTATGCTTGTCTGCTGGTGTATGGCATGGTAGAAGATGCCATCTTGTCACTGGTGTTCAGAGCTTTATTGGTGACCATAAATTTGTTTTGATTATGTATTCCTACATAACAGCAAGTTGGACTGGATGGCCCTTGTGATCTCTTCCAACTCTATGATTCGATAATTTGTGATTTATTCCTTTCTCTGATAATCAATTATATTATATTATGATTTTAGTTTAACAAGGGATAGCTCCACTCCTTTTGTAACTGTAATTTTGTAGTTCTGTATACAGTTAAAAGGTATGACTGCTCTAGACAATATCACATGGTTTAAGAGCTGGCTCCATGCTCTGTTGTGGTGGTTGTAAAAACAATCAGCTGGACAGGAGGAAAATATATTTTTTACCATAGTAGGAGTATAGTTATGGGGGGGGGGGAATGAAAGGAGAATGTGCCTTCCAAAAAAAAAAAAAAAAGAATGTTGCCCCCAAATAAAATTTTCCCTCAGCTCCCAGTTTTCTAGCATTGCAAAGAATGAGACTGAAATTGTTCACATCTTCACTCTTGTTTGTATTCTCTTGAGAACTTTGGATGCCTAAAATGTATTTCTAGATGTTCAACTGAAGTTGTAAGTTACTTCAGCTGTAGAAATCTGGGATCTGAATAAAATTTTTGTCTTCCTATTTGGAGGGAGCAGTGCTCTCATTTTACACACCCACCTTCCAGTAGCTAGACCATGTACCAGGCCAGCAGCTTGTAGTGTTCAGATATTTTAAGCAACTAAAAGTAACGAAGGTCCTTAGAATCATTCCGAAAATTAGTTGCTGAGCTTATGTGTTAACATCTATATTTTGCTTTGCTTCCACCTCATACATCAGGTCCATTTAAGAATTCTTGTTGTGTTGATGCCTAGCAGCTAAAAACTGCAGTTCTTCTTTCATGACAAACTGCAGTAGATCAATTGCCCCAAAGACCCTTCCCAAAATGTCTTTATTTGCTTGAAAGGCCTGTCACTGCCGTGCCGTTGTTATTTTTTCAATTTTCCTGTCTGTGATGCCATTAAGTTTGATGGAAAAATAAAATATAAGAGACTGTGACAAGCTTGACAGTACATGGCATAGGCCCGGATTAATTACAGTGACTCAAGGACTAAAGTGCATTTGTAGTGAATAAGATGTAAAATAAGAATTAGGGCATAATCACAACTGCTGATCCTAGTGATGTCTGAATTAGAACATTGAAGGTATCTATGCTTTGGATGGAGCCCTGGATTTTTTTCCTATTTCATTCATGTTGTACACAACTGAAATTTACTGTACAATCCTTGTTGTTGTTATTGTTAACAACAAATTCCTATTATTATCCTTCAGAGTTCATATTTCTCTGGATTTTGTGCTACAGTTCTTAGCCTTAAAAATGGGCTAAATGTGTAATAAAAAAAGAGTTAATTTGGAGAGAAAATATGTTTTAAAATACAGACTTTAAGATAAAAAGTTTAAAACAGAGGGATTAAAATACAGATTTTGGTGCAGATACTTTGTAAATTGTGCAAATTAATGGCCTATCAATAAACTCATGCAAAATTTATGTGAACTGGAAAAAGATTATTCTATCAGTTCTTACTACTGATCTGTGTAGAATACCACTGATTTGAGTAGCATCTCCTATGGCATCACCACGTATGAGTTGACATGCCAACCTAGCAGTGCCAAATAAACCAGCCTCCCTGCATCCTGGCTGCAGGAATTCCAGACGCCTCATGGCCCAAACTCTGGTTCTGATGTCAACAAACCAGATGACATCTGGTGCATTCACTGCACCGGGACTGGGCTATATGCCCCTTAAACCAAATTTTTAAAAATTACCTTTCACTCCAAATCTTTCAGGAAGATCCAGAGTCCTCTGCTGCAACAATGGGCAGCTGTTTGAAACACATCCCACTGAGCTGCCTGGCACATCCACAGCTACACACTCTAAGGTCAGAATAAAGAGCCTAACCAAATGAACAAGACTGGGCACTTTGTGTTGGCATGAAGCAATCCACAATGGCAGATGCACCAGGAGGCTCAGCAGGATGCACATGTGAACAGTCACCCCAGCACCAGAACAGAGGACCAAATAATGGGGAGGTTGGGACAGTTCTGGGACCAGGATACTCCGGGCTACCCCCAAAGTATCCTGGCCTGTGCAGACAAGGCCAAGATCTCTTAACATGAGTGGTTCTTTATAGAAAGGTGATACATAAATGTAAACAAGTTGACCTGCTTCAGTATATTTGAACAGTATTCTGGTGTTCAAGATGCCTGCCAGCCAACTAGCTGTGTCCTTTTCTCAGTATGCTCACCACAAACCAACCCCTTTAAATATTCAGTTCAGTAGACAGCCAGCATCCATGCCCGCTAAGCATGCTCAATGTGTATTAAACAGCTAATGAGAAAGTTATTTCAAGTATTTTTCCACAGAATAATTCCTGGAAAGACTTCTCAAAGTTGAAAGAGAAAATGTTATGAGAATACTGTTTAGAGGCCTTCCTATTCTTCCACAGTAGGGACAATGCTATAAAAACTCTTTGACGTTGCCAGCAAGGATGTACACCATGTGAATGTCCCTACTGTCCACATTCCTAGAATGTGTTTGTATTAATATCAAGCTGAAGTAGGCAACTGTGGCCATCCAGATGTTTTATACCTGCAATGTTGATTAGCCCTAGCCAGCATAGGGCCTTAGCAGACTGCCAGAAATAGTGCAAATTGAGTCCACTTTAAGGGTTAGGGGGGAATCATGGGAACTGTATTTTAGTGTGGCACGAGAGCTCTCTGACAGAGAAGGCTCAATGTCTCAGGGGGGGAAAAACAATTCCCATGATTCCCTAGCACTAACCCTAACCCTTAAGGTGGACTCAATTTGCACTATTTCTGGCAGTCTGCAAAGGCCCATAGTCAACAATGAGGGATTATGGGAGTCTCAGCCCATCAGTGAGGGATTATATAGTTGGCCAGTACAGAAGAAAATAAACAGATGCCTAATCTAGAAACAAAATTCTTTAATAAGAGCAGTGCTACTCAGAGTGGTGGTCCATGGACTGATGACAGTCCATGAACCATTGGCCGCTAGTTCGCAGTGAGTTTCCAGGAAAGAAAGAAACAATTTTAGTCAATGGACATAAATATAGTGCCAGTCCTGAGAAAACTGAATTAGATGACACTCTCATTCTTGAATACTTTGGAGCAGGGGAGGGAGTCCATAGCAAGTGTCATGTAACTATATATAACCATCTGGCTTTCATTATTCCTTCAGCAAAACCTTTCCCTGCTTCACCTATGATATTTGGAATATATTTCGTATAAGACTGAAGCTCAATAGCCAAGAAAAACTCACCAAGCCCCTCATTTCATTTGCTGGACTGGAAAATCAGACTAGTTTTAATCTTACTATTCTGTGGAATTTGATATTTGATGAAAGGATATGTATGGTTTGTTTTGTTTTGAAGTAATATCTAACCTTTTCCTCAAGGGCTTCCAGTGTGAGAAGAAGGCTCTTCTACTAAGAAACTTTAATCTTAGTGTGGTATAAAACTGAAAATTGTCTGTGCCCTTCTGCAAAACTTTATGTTTACATTTAAATCCTTCCTTTAAAAATAAATAATTAAAGGAGACATTGAAAGCTTTTAAAGAAAATAATGTGAACTAACACTGGGATATATTTCCAGTGAGACCCATGGACAAAGTTAGGAACCTTATAAATATGGAAGATGTATTTTAATTATGTATATTTAATTTTGTGGCCCATTTCTGTATCTGAAAATACCCTCAAAGTGCAAAATTACATTTCCAATGCCATGAAATAATTAAAACATAGTTGTAGAATAATATTAAAGCAATTTAATTGTAAGAAAAAATGGAACTGAAAATTTCAAGCAGTGTACCACAAGATCAAAATGGGAAATTGAAACAAACAAAAAGAGTAGAAACATATAGCCCCCAAAAAATGAAAACAAAGCATTTGGACAATTTCTTAATGTCAGAGGAAAGGTAAAACAGAATAAGCTTTGTCAGGTGTTAAAATGCTAATTAGGAAGGATCTAGATTGGGATTAGATAGCCTGATACCATTTTAATATTTTGGGCTGTTGTTTAGTATAAACTATTTGCTATGCCATGCTAGACAAGTCATTGTTTTCTCTCATTCTCTCTCTCTTTCTCGCTCGCTTGCTGTCTTTTCTTGTTTCTGTCTTCTATTCCTCACTAGCTGCACAACACCCCACAGAAAGCATCCTAGGTGACTCTTCCTCTTCCTCCTCCCATTGCTGAGAGTAAGGAGATTATCGCACATGAAATCCACACTGGGTTACACGCAGGTTGTAACCATCAGCGATCTTATCACATTGCTCTATACCCAGGCAGTACACAGCCCATCTCCAACCTGGGCTTCTCCTGCAGCTTTTCAAGAGCAAAATCCCATTCTTGAAAAGGTGCAGGAGAAGCCCGAGTTGGATATGGGCTGCCTACTGCCCAGTATGGAGCAATGCAATAAAATTTGTCCCTGATGGTTACAATCTGTGTGTACCCCGGAGTGGATTTTGTGAGCGATAATCTACATAGTCAGAACATGTAGGCAATCAGAAACCCACCCATCACATTACCCAGACCATTACAGGCAAAAAAAAGTAACATTGTTCCAGGTCATTAGTGCAAGAAGTAACTAGTTGCAAAATTGTGACTTTGTTGCAATTACAAGTAACACATTATTCCCAAGCTCTAGTTAGGATCAAGTGAAATAAGGCCCTCATTTAGCCACTAAGACCCCTAGCACCACCCAGCACTCTCCCCCCCAAAAAAATTCCAATTTTATTTTATATTTTTGCAACAACAAAAAATGCACCCCATGCACCTTAGGACATGGAAGGGTGCAATTTCATCAAGTTTCTCCCCTTGGTGCCATTTGGAGCCCTACAAAGGTCTTTTTTTGTTAAAAAAAAAAACCGTTTTTTTAAAAAGGAAGTGAACCAGAAGTTGGCTCCAACCTGGTACATGGTGGGCATTTTGAGCCAAAATAAAATGAGGTTTTGGGGAAATCTGAAGGAAGGGAGATGTGTGGGGTGGACAGTGTCCTTCTAAGTTTCACTGAGAGTCAGTGCAGTTCCCACAAACTCTGGCAGTTCCCAACCCTTAGGGCTTCTCTATTGTAGATGAACAGCATTTTTAATTGAAAACAGACAAGTAAGTAATGAAGAGTAAATTATAGCAGATTTTTGTACTGTCATCAACACACTGGGTACAGGAGTTTGTATTAGCTGACATTTTCAAATATTCTCAAGAAATGCCCAGTAGTCTGATAGTTTAATGTGGACTGATTAAAGATTGTGTGTCAGTGGCCAGGTCTGCCATCTTCAGGAGAGGACATATAGGAAGTAGTGCTCCAAGCCACATCCATCAACGAATCATCCACAGCTGGATTCAGAGACACCCCCAACCTGGAAACTTGATTCTTCAAGTATTGTACAGCTCTGTCTAAAAATATCTCAGTCCTATATTGGCCTTCCTGATAATCAAAAGAACCTTATTTTATCTGGATTAAGTCTCAGCCTGTTAGTCTACAGTCAATCCAGCAAAGACACAGCCTTTGGAAATTCAGAGTTCTCTTTCATGTTAGCTACCTTTGGAAAATTGATCGAAAGTATCATAAGAAGACTAAGAATGGGGAGGGCAGCTATGAGAGAACTAGAAAATATCCTAAAATGTAAAGACATACAACTGAGCACAAAAGTTAGAATTATACAAGCCATTAAGAGCTGGACAGTTAAGAAAGCAGATAGGAAGAAAATTAATTCATTTGAGATGTGGTGCTGGAAAAGAGTGTGGAGATTACCGTGGACAGCCAAGAAGTCAAACAAATGGGTCCTAGAGCAGATCAAACCAGAAATCTTTCTGGTAGCCAAGATGACTAAACTGAGACTGTCAAACTTTGGCCACATCATGAGAAAGCATGACTCACTGGGAAAAAAAGCAATAGTGCTAGGAAAGGTGAAGCAGAAAGAGAGGAAGGCTGTATGCTAGGTGGATGGACTCTATTAAGGAGGTTATGGGTATGAATTTGCGGGATCTGAGCAGAGCAGTGGAGGATAGAGAGATGTCTCATCTACAGGGTCGCCATGGGTCGAGATCAACTTGAGGGTGGATAACAACAACAACAAATAGGGATGATTAACCCTCACCATAGCATGCATGAAAACATGAGAAAACCTTTGTAGTACATGGAAAATTGTACTGCACCATTCTCTATGTTTCAGATTCAAAAACAGGGTCATGGTAAATATCAAGGATAACTGGATCCTGATAAATGATACTTTTGCACAGCATCTGTCCGGACTGAATGGACTTGTTAAAGGTCTAATGCATTAGCTGATGTAGAGCTGTTTCTGCACAAACTTTCAAGGCCAATTCTCTGTAGATGACGACCAACATGATATAAAAAGGAGACTCCCCCAGGTGGTCCCACATGTGCAGCTTGAAATTGCAGAGGTTATTCCCACTGAGCGCAGATCTGGTTTAGTTTATAGTCTTGTCCTTTTCTCTGTACAATAAGTAGGTTGCCTGCTTTGCTACAGAGAGAAAGAGAGAGAGAGCTATATTGAAATGTGTGTGTGTGTGCGTGTAATATTTTTATTTTTGCTTACAGTAAAATCACATGAATGTGTATCTATCCCTATGTGTCCTGGTATTGCCTCCTGCAAGTATGTATGTGGGAGTCTGGTATAGGTAGCTGTGCCTTTAGGCAGAATGAGGCAATTGCCTCTGGCAGCAGGTGCTGGGAAGCAGCAGTAATAGCTGTTCAGCTGTTGCTCCTGGCCTTTCCACTCTGCTGTGAGACAGAGGTGTGTGTCCAATATTACATGTCTTGCAATCTCTAAATTGGCCTGTGGCCTCCAGTGTGGAAGAAGATCCTGTCTTGTTGCCAGTATTGAAATCAAATTCGGCTGCTGGTGTGGCTGGCTTCTGTACGTGAAATGGAGGAGATGCCATCTTGTCCCTTGCCACAGGTGAAAAACATCTTGGGCTGACCCTGGTAAGCAACACAGTAGGCCTAGGCTTACATACAGAGGTGAGACTGGCTTGGTATGATTGTCAAGCAAATCACCCCCTTTCTCATTTGTGCCCTGTGGTAAACCTATATGGATCCAGTTATCCTTTAGCTAGGTGGTTCTCAAATGCTGGAGTAAGACCCCGGGGGAGCACAAGAGTTCCTCAAGGGGTGGCATGAGAGGCCTTTTTCTGACTTTTTTTTTATAACATGGAGAGGAAGAAAGAATGCTTGAGGGAGCAGAAGAAAGAAAGCAGGGAACCTCACTGGATCATGGCTTCTGGCAGTGCCTATCTTAAGCCATCATTTCTTTTTCCCACACCCATCCCATCACTGCCCTGAAAATGAATGTTTTTGTGTTGCTCTGTGTGTAAGAGAGTAAATAAGCATGTGTATGAGTGAAAGGAAGACTGAAGATGCTGAAGCTATGCTGCAGAAATGATGCAATTTGATATCAGTTTAACTGCCATGGTTCAGTGCTATGGAATCCTGAGATTTGTAGCTTAGTGAGCTATTTAACCTTCTCTGTCAGAGAGCTCTGGTGGTGCAACAAATCCCAGGACTCCATAAGATAACCATTAAAACACTGTCAAACTGCATTATTTCTGCAGTGCAGATTCAGCCTGGGTGTGTACATATCTGTGAGCATTGGTGCATGTAAGTGTGGCTGTGCGTGAGAGAGTATATGTAAAATTTACACATGTGTTAAGTATCGATTTAAATAAAACTGTCCTGGTTTCAACAATGTTATTTTCTTATAAAATGTTAAAATATGAATATACTGTACATGAATGTGTATATTCATGTACAATATGCACACTAAACAAATACAAATAAAAAATATGCACAGTAATCAAACAAAATATATTGATTCACATACTATGTTGAGGGGGGGCACAAAATCCACATGATGATGTAAAACTAGGTGGCTGAAGTACCAGTCTAGAGATCTTCTGTCAACTTGTTTTCTATGTGAATGCTGTCGTACATAGAGGAAGAGCCTGAACAGACTGCCAAAAATAATCCAGCTTGAGACCATTTTAACTGTCCTGTCTCAATGCTAGAGAATCATGGGCATTGTAGGGTTTTTTTGAGACATTGAGCCTTCTCTGTCAGAGAGTTTTCTCTTCTCTGGTGCCATAATAAACTATAGCTCCCATGATTCCCTAGCACTGAGCCAGGGCAGTTAAAGTGAAACATTTCTGGCAGTCTGTTCAGGCCCAAAGACTGTTCAGTCTGCCAATTCTATATACCCTTACCTGGGAGTGAACCCTATTGAACTCACTGAGTCTTTCTTTTCACTTCTGGTTCTTTTTCTTTTGAAAATAAGCTTGAGCTGTTCATCACATAGTCAACACCAGCTATATGAGGAGATATATTTGTAAAAACTAGGTGCTTGTTGTGACTATTTTTTTCTGGATTGTGCACCTAATCAATACTATCAAGGGCTTGCCTTGGAGCTTTACTTTTTATTCTTTTTCATCATATTTTCATGAGGGGTTTTTTCTTCAAAATCTAAAGACTAGAAGGGCATTCTCTTTTCATACGAAACCTCAAAGTCAACTAGATTTTAGGGGGAAATGTTACAGAGATTTATACAATTCTGAATGGAGAAAGCTGATAGGGAGAGATTTCTCTCTTTCTCTCATCATACTAGAAACTGGGGTCATCCACTGAAACTGAATGGTGGGAGATCTGGGATGATAAAACTTTAGGTACCAAACCTCAGGCAGCCCATAGATAAACTGTGGAATTTTTACAACCAGACGTTGTACACATTTTGTCAATATTTATGGCTTTAAAGGGGGATTCAAAGAGTCTATGAAGGCTTTGTTATTGTTAACTTCCTTTGAGTCGATCTCAACTCATGGCGACACTATGGATGAGACATTTCCAAGACCCTCTGTCCTATGGATGAGACATTTCCAAGACCCTCTGTCCTCTATTGCTCTGCTTAATTCCTGCAACCCCATACCCATGACCTCCTTAATAGAGTCCATACATCTGGCATGTGGCCTTCCTCTCTTCCTGCTTCCCTCCACCTTTCCCAGCATTATTGTCTTTTCCAATGAAACTTCCCTTCTCATGATGTGTTGAAAGTACGACAGTCGCAGTTTGGTCATTTTGGCTTCCAGGGAGGTTTCCAGCTTGGTCTGCTCTAGGACCCATTTGTTTGTCCTTTTGGTTGTCCACGGTATCCTCAGCACTCTTCTCCAGCACCACATCTCAAATGCATTGATTTTCTTCCTATCATCTTTCTTAACTGTCCAGCTCTCACATCTGTACATGGTAATAGGGAATACGATGGCTTGTATGATTCTAACTTTTGTGTTCAGTTATATATCTTTGTAATTTAGCATTTTTCTAGTTCTTTCATAGCCACCCTCCCCATTCTTTATCTTCTTCTGATTTCCTGACTGCAGTCCCCTTTTCTATCAATGTTTGATCCCAGGTATGAGAATTCTTTTACTATTTCTATTTCTTCGTTGTCTAGGGTGAACTTGTGAAGGTCCTCGGTAGTCATTATTTTGGGGGTTTTCATGTTTAACATTAACCCTGCCTTTGCACTTTCTTCTTTGATCTTCCTTACTAGGTGTTCCAGGTCTGTGATAGGATACAGCCTTGTCTGACCCCTTTGCCAATTGGGAACCATTCTGTTTTTCTGTGTTCTATTCTGACAGTAGCCTTTTGGCCTGAGTACAGATTCCTCATCAGGAATATCAGATGTGTTGGCACTCCCATGTCTTTAAGGGCATCCATAGTCGAAATCTTGCTATAGTCTATGAAGCACATGCTAGTTTTCTTTTGGAATTCCCTGGTGTGCTCCATTAGCCATTGTATGTTTGCAATGTGGTCCCTAGTGTCTTGTCCTTTCCTGAACCCTGATTGGACCTCTGGGATTTCTCTGTCCATGTGTGGCTGGAGTCTGTGTTGCAGAATGTTGAGCATAATTTTACTTGCATGGGAGATTAGTGCTATGGTCCTATAGTTTCTGCAGTCTTTGATATCTCCTTTTTTGAGGATAGGGATGTATATTGACCACTTCCAATCTGTTGGTCAGCATTTTGTTTTCCATATCTGTTGACTATGGGCCTTTGCATAAATAGTACAAATTGAGTCCACTTTAAGGGTTAGGGTTAGTGCTAGGAAATCATGGGAATTGTTGTTTTTTCTGAGACATTGAGCCTTCTCTGTCAGAGAGCTCTGGTGCCACAATAAAATACAGTTCCCATGATTCCCTAACCTTAAGCCTAACCCTTAAAGTGGACTCAATTTGCACTATTTCTAGCAGTCTGCAAAGGCCCAAAGTTGGTCAACACTAGAGTTGACTCTGTCAGTGTGGACTGCAGCAGTTCAATTGGAATATCATCTGTTCCTGGTGATTTGTTTTTTGCTATTTCTCTTATTGCAGTTTCCACCTCACTTTTTAGAATTTGGGGGTCTTCTTCATATGGCTCTTCACTCCATGTCTCCTTCATTTTGTCATCTCTTTTGTATAATTCTTCTGTGTATCCAGCATCTTTTTATTCCTTCTTGGTCTTGAATTATGTTGTTTTTATTGTCATAGAGCGTCCTGGTCTTTTGTTTGAATTTTCTTTTGATTTCCTGGATCTTGTGAAATAGATCTCTTGTTCTTCCCTTTTTGTTTTTGACTTCTATTTCTCTGCATTGGTCATTGTAGTAATTTTCTTTATCTTTCTGCACAAGCTGTTGTACTGTCGCATTCATGATTCTTAGTCTGTTCCTATCTCCCTTTTGTTTTTCTTCTCTTCTTTTCTTTATTGCTTGTAGTGTTTTTTTCTCTTTCTTTTTGTTTGTTGAAAGTGCCTGTCTGCATTCTTCTTTTATTTTGTCCCTGGCTTCAGACCATAGCTCTTCTGGTTCTCAGTCTATTATGTTTAGTAGTGCAAATCTTTTTCTTATGTTGTCAATAAATCCTATTGAAATGTTATTTAGATCATACCTATGAGGGCTACTAGCCTTGATTGTCTAGTAGGGTTCTGAGTACTATTTTCTGGTGATCCAGACAGGAGGTGCTGTTATACACGTGGCATGTAAAATTTCCTATAGACATCTCACTGGCCATTGCAAGAACAGAAGGCTTGACTACAAAGGTCTTTGATCTAATCCAAGAGGGCTCTTCTTGTTTTTCTTCTCACCTATTCCATAACAAAATTACATTTTTAAGGTTGTCATATTTTTCCATAGGATTGTTTTTCTACTGCAAATTTTCCATTTTTATAAGCACAAGTTGCTGTATTGAGGGAGGGACTCCAACAGTTAATTTGTTACACAGATTCATTTTTCCCCCAGATTGTACCTTGCTTTTACCTTCTTTAACTCTGTATCCCCCTTTTTACCTGTGCTGGTCTATGACTGTAATAAAGATGAACTAGTACCCCAGATTCTAATTATTACTTTTATGTACATCTGATTTTTTTTTTCCTCTAGTGCATTTAATTTTACATGCAATAAAAGTACAGCAAGAGTCAAGTAGCAAAACCATTCCTTCTTTAAAGAAATTAATAATTTCCAAATATGACCATTTTGTACAGCTTCATCCCTGGTAGCAAACAAAAAAAAAACTCCTTAATTCTGCAGAATCTCTGGAGAAGTGAAGATTGGGGAGTTGTCTCTATGAAAAAGTTAAGCTAGGGCAAATCAATGAATCCTTCTGAGAAAAGCTAAGGATTTAGAAAGGAGTATTCAAAAAAAATTTCAAAGTTTTTCTCTTTCACTTTAAAGAAAATAGACTATAAATACAAAATGCTCTAGTTATTTCTTTAAACTTAGGAAACTAGCACCTGTTTTTAATTCTTGCTTCCATGAACAGGCATTTCATTGAAATAGGCTAACTACAATTAACTACATTCAATGTGTCTTGCAAAAGCTTGCTGGGGGAGGAAATCATATTTCAGTATTCACTGGGTGATGGGGAAGGGGAGAACCACTATTGGTTGAAACACTTTGCCTGCAATTTTACCAAGACTTCCTGGAAGTTTAGAAAGTCCAAAAGCAAACGTGTGTGTGTGTGTGTGTGTGTGTGTAATTTAAAAGTGCCTAATTTGATGCTGCTTTTTAATCAGGCTCTGTTTTTAGTATTTTTATTCTCACAATGTATCATTCTGCTGTTGTATCTTTGTGTTTTATGTTATATTATTACAGAATTTTAATAGAGCAGTGTTTTTAATGTATGCTTTTTCTTATAAGCTGCCTGGAGTTCTTTGCATATAAGGTGGAACATAAAAGGAGTTTCAACACACACACACACACACACACACATTCACAAAGGGCAGTATATCAATAATCTATGGATAAATGCCCTCAAGAAAACTCAGATTTGCTGCAGTCAATGTGAATTCCCCAAACCTCTCACTTCTTGAAATTTACTCTGTTCATAAACAAAAAAATGATGCAAGATGCTATATGTTTTTGTATGGTTTGTTTGTCATTTCTTACTCTTTATTTATCTTTCTATTATCACTAAAAAAATTAAGCATGAGAATTTGGGGATCAGTGTTATAATACATAAATCAAAGGTTGGAAATGTAATTGTTGAACTACAACAGTTAGAGTGGTCAGTAGCCATGAAGATGCTGAGAGTTTTAATATAAACAAGTAGCTTCTCCAAGCTTTACATAAAATCAAAAGGAAGACGACAAAAATATGGTGACCAAAGGATAAGGAGAGATGAGATCACAGCAACAGGTACATGCAGTGTACCTGTTGTACCTATTTTAAATATGTGGAGAGAGTTGAATTAGTTGCACTCACAGTCACTGCACATTCCTTCTGCGTGTCAAGTTGATGTGCATTGGAAGAGGTTCTCTATGCACAGGAATGTGTAGAGCTCCTACACAAAGGAGAAACTCTGACCATTCTGGGTTCTGTACAAACAACTGAACACATGGAGAACACCTTCTAATTAATATGAAGCTACATTAAATTTTTACATCTCCTGTTGCAAGATCTCAGCCATATTGTTTTGATTTTTTTTTCTTTTAAATCAAAATGAATAATCCTCTAACCAATGTACTAAAAATATCCATGAACACATCAGCCAGTGTATTAAGGGGGTGATCCCTTAGCAAAACAACAACAATGAAAAGTACATTGGGCCCTTGATATCTGCTATTTTCAAGCCATGGATGATTTAATCCATGGCTAAAAAAAATCCAGGGATACAGTGGACTGGCTGTAAAAAAAAATCTCAGAGTGTCTCTTCTGAGAACAAATGACTTGGAATCTACCTTGTGATTGTCATCCAATATCCTGTATTTACTTAAGGCTTTTCTAGATGTATTGAGTTTCTTGTGGGAAATTGCAGCTGTGCAGAATTAGACAGCATTGACCTATGAAATATTCTACCATTGTGGGATTGCTTAATAGTACTCAAATTGCTAGTCACATTTCTAGTAAACGCTTTGACTCTTGGGTCTGCTTTCCATGGACAGAAGAATTTCAGTCATGGAAGGTGCCTCCACTCAACTTTCAGATATCTCCTGCCCCAACATAGACCATGACTCACCTCACTCCACAGGGTTCCCTAACTCTGTGTGCAATATTTTCATGTGCATATATCTGGATTCAACCTAGTATATGTGTCTGCTTTGTGTTTTTTATGTGGAAAAAGTGGTTAGTGGTATGGCATAGATATTTATTCATTATCTTGTTGCTAATCCCTGCTCCACATTACCTGCATCATTTCCATTGACCACCCATTTTTCCCAGTGTTGTTTCTAGACACTCTTTGAGGATCTTCTGTAGCACCAAAGCATAAAAATGACAGTGCTGTTTCACAAAGTTCTTTCTCTGCCCTCCTTCCTTTAGGTGGAGATCGAGCCACCACTAGAAAAGACTAGAAAAGACTAGAAAAGACTAGTGGTGGCACAAAGCAGGAGTCTGAAACCAAATAAATGGAGCAGGCCTAGGTAATACTCCTTGTGCTGTTGGTAGGAAGGTGGGGAGGAGAGTCATATACAGTGCCTTAAATTCATTGGAGGGAAGACAGGATATCAATACAGTAAATATTTAAATGATATTTATAAGAACCTTGTCTGTGGTGATCCAAGACTAGCTGAGCTAGATTTGGTGACTTAAGGAAACAAAGGAGCCTGACTGGCCCAATGGAAATTTGGTCTGATTCTTATCTTAGATTATACACAATGCCTCTGGCTCCTTGGGCCCTTCTCCTGTCTCCTCTGGTTTCTGACAACCTACTTGACTGGACCATCCCATAGGGCCAGTATCTGCCCCAACTAGGCCCGGAGAATAACAACTCTAGAGAAAGTAGATATTATCTTCACATTTGCATCTCAATGTTGACAATGTAGAAAGACTTTGAGAAAGTCCAAAAATTGATACACATTTCCCCACTTGTAGTAACATTGACAGTCACATTTAGATGACTGTCATTTTTTCCCAGTGTGTGCCTTGAGTTGTTGGATTTTATAAAATGTGGCTTAGATTGTCAACATTTATACCCGAATAGCAACATTCATCATCTTTCATACACTGAAAGAGGGAAAAAGATGTTAAATTCCAGCATATTCATTGAATAATTACATGAAACCAACTCCAAGAAAGCTGTTTTAAGGCACACCATACAACTAATGCTTAACTGTAATAGCCTCACTAATAACCTTTAAAAATCTTGAAAAGAAAAAAAAAACCATTTCTCTGCTGCAATCAAATCAGTTTTCAAAGACAATGGAAAAGAGGAATACAATTTTCTATTGTTATTACCTGTTTGCCTGAGATCTTGTTTTGCATCGACTTTCTCAGAGAGATGAAAGTTTATGTCTGAAATTTCACTGCTTAGCTAAAGAAGTGTCATAGAAAAGCCCCCAGCACTTCATCTTCAAGATGCAAGTGTGCTACTGATATTGTTTTTATACTCACTTGCAATAAAAAGCATCTCCTTCAAAATGCTTTGGACTTGGCTTGAATCAGATTTACAACTTAGCTTTTTAATACTGTTCTCAAGCGTCTAGCAAAAGGGAAAGGGAAAGCTTTAACAGGTTTTTTTAGACTTCTGCTTCAGGGAACAATTTTTTTGTTTTGTTTTTTTTAAAAAAAAAATACTGAAACTTCCATTGTATTGTTGGGTGTCATAGAGATATTAAAGCAGATGCAGTCCTACTGTGTGACATAAACTTGTTCATTTTGAAATCATTTTGACTAGTAAATTATACAACCCTATTTTCTGCTGCCTCATCTGCCTTTTTCAGCATTTGTGTACTCATTGTGCACAATGCACACAATTCTCATTTTACAATCATAAACAGAAAGTGACTGAATGGAGGAAAAGAGATAGTGCAAATGTAATGGCTGAGATCCTGCATTGGCAGACATAACAAGGACAATGCAGTTGCAGCTGCAGCTGCTGACGCCACCCCATCATACAAAAACAAAAAAAAAACCTACCTCTTACATGAAGTAGCACCTCAACCAAAAGGTTTCTGAATCACTGATGATCAGTCTGCTAGGAAATGACAACTTCACTGCTTCCCTGGTGACAGGGCATATTGAGACGGGCAGCTGGAAAGACTCTCCAGGGTCCTGCCACAGAAGCTTGTCTCGATATGCCCCATAACCCAGGAGAGCATTACAGTCATCATTTCCCAGTTCCCCAATCTGCAGAATCTTAGAAACTCTTCAGTTGGGGCCCTGCCTGAGTTAAAAGGTAGGTTTGAGAGGTCATGTTTAGTAATCAGTAACTGTAACTGTAAATGTGAATCCCAAAAGTAACAAGATCTTAAGCCCAGCATATGATCTCATAAATACTGAACAGGATGCCAACCAACAAATTTTGAAATGGTATGAACAATTTTTCTGTTACATTAAAGCTTCCTGGAAAAGATCATGAGATCGTTTATTACAAATTCTATACATGAAGACCTAAATCCAATTGCTAGCCCTAGAGCACACCCACTGAATCAATTGTTTAAGAATAAGTCAACTAATGATGCATATGTTGGCTTACATACAAAAATAAATAATAATGATAATAATTATTATTCTTATTATTTATATCCCGCCCCTCTGCAGAGCAATGAAATAAAATAATTTCAGACAATCCTATTAGATGATATTACAGTATTTATTTATTTATTTATTCATGATTGATTTTAAAGTATTTGTACCTCATGTTGTGTATTGCTGTGTGCCTTCAAGTGGATTCAGACTTATGGCAATCCTAAGGCAAACCTATCACAGGGTTTTCTATGGCTGAGAGTGTGTGACTCACCAAAGATCACCTAGTGGGTTTCCATGGCTGAGTGGGGAACTGACCTCTGATCTATATATACAAAGTTCATTGCTTGAACCACTACACCACACTGTATGCCCCATGCTTCAGCCAAAAAGGTACTGGAGCAGCTTATGCATTTTTAATATTAAAAAAAAACATTGGCACAGTTTTGCAAGGCATTCATTTTTGTGTAAAACAACTTAAAGCATATGCAAAAAATGGTACAAAAACATTTCACAAAATTGTTGAGGGTGTCTCAAAATAAAGGGAAACAAGCACATTTTTGCAAATTTTTAAAAGCCCCAAAGTAAAAAAAGAAATCTTGCAGGAACATCCTCTCTCATTGAGAAGGAGAAAAATTATGAGTATTTTTACATTGCTACAGTCAACTTCTGTGTAAATCCCAATTATTTATGGGTCTAATCTAGTTGGGACTAGCAGTTGGATCTAGAGTCACTGATACTTGCATGGCTATTGTAGGTCATGCCTGCTAGCTATTTCGATCACTTATGTGAGTGTTAATAATTTACATTCATCAGCTAAATCAGCTTTGCATTTTACCAATATGATAGTGAAGCCCCAGGCAGTTAAAAAAAGCAGCTGGATGCAGTGAGACGTGGACATTGCTGACTATCTCTGAATTAAGACTAACCTCGGTGTTCATATTATGCATGTTGTCTATATGCATGTTGTCTCCACCATATGACTATCCAAAGAAGTGCATGGAGCTTATAAACTCTTAGTGAGAACCCCACAGATGCTAGTACTATGAAAAGTATCCTCCATGTTGGGAACAGAATTGGCCTCTTGCATTAACAAGTGTGCTTTTTGAGGTCTTTTTGTTATACAAATTACATAAGCTGCATACACACAGGGGGTAGGGTTGTCAGATCTAACACAGGATAGGGTCCCTGTACCATTAATGTTGCATAGAAGAGGGCATTTCAGCAAGCATTCCTTTTCACCTGGTTGTCTTACTAGCAATACCTGTTGAAATCCCTCTTTGACAGAACCATTAAAGGCAGAGGAGTCCTCTCCAGTTTCTACCCTGACAACGCAGTACTATATAGTCATCATGGCTAGTACTCAAGCCATCAGGTGATACTACCATACACCTCTGCATCTGCTTGTGCAGGGATCAAAACTGGGCCTATCACTTGACCTTAGACCAGGGAGGGTGCTGCTTTGGAGGTCCTGGGGAGGCAAATGCTCCCAGTGAGTCAACAATGCACCAATCCACTTCCTCCTAACAAAACTGGAAGGAGCAAAAAGTTCAAGTAGGTTACTGCAGGTCAAGAATAGTAAGTTGTTGTGAGGGGGATGAAATACTCAAGTGTTCGTGGCCATCAGAAATGAGTGAATGCTTTCTGAGACACTCCAGTGACATGGAGTAAAATATATAATAAATGCATAATTTTAACAAACCATCCAATTCAAATTAGGCATGAGAAACCGCTTACAATTTTGTTTTGTAAAAAAAAAAAAAGAGTGGAGTTCCTAAAGGCATATTGTGAGTGTAGGACTAAGGATTGTTTAGCACTTAGAATTTTTACTGAGCACACTGTGTTCTGTTTAGCACACAGTAATGGTGGCATTACTGAAGTTGCTATTGCATGATTGTAGCACTGCCTTACTCTGTTCTTTCCTTGGCTTGTCTGCATGGGCCAAATAAAATACCCTCCCCCCTATCCCCTCAGTGGAGAGTCCAGACAATGCCCAGCCCAACCTTTGGTTCTGGCAGATATAGTCTGGATAATGTCTGGCCCATTCAACACTGAACCTAGGGTGAGTAAAATAACTCACCTTCTGGTCCAAATCTTTCCAGAAGATCCAAAAACCTCCATTGCAATGTTTAGGGTGTGCCTCACTTTGTTGCCTGGCCCAGCTGCTGCCATGGTGAGTCACTCACTCTCAGGTCAAAACAAGGTGCCCAGCCATGCAGTAACACTGGGCACCTCATTCTGATTTCAGAGCAAGAGATGTGCTGTGGTGGTGGCCACAGCAATGGTGGTGGGTGGCACAGTGGGACATGCATGTGAACAACTGCTCAATGTCAAAACAAGAGTGCCAGGTAATGGGGAGGGGGGGGGACTCTGGGCTGCTCTGGAGTATCCTGCCCAGTGTAGACAGGGCTCTTTAGTCTTGGTGCAATAAGGTTAAGGCAGAATGCGCGCAGTGTGTAGAGAATTTGTTAAGCATAGCTAACAGAGAAATAAAGGCTAAAATACACTGTGAGACTTATTGCTGAGTTAATACACTGAGGAGCTTGATGCAAAATTGTGAAGTCATAGGCTTTCATGGCTGGCATCCATAGTTTTTTGTGGGTTTTTCAGAAGAGTTTCTTTCAAACAATACACAGTTTACATGGGAATCACTCCTCCCTACCCAGGGTCTCACAGTATATATATATATACACAGTATATATATATATATATATATATATATATATATATATATATATATATATACACCCACTCTCTTCCATTCCAGCATTCTCTGAAGATGCCAGCCACAGATGCTGGCGAAACATCAGAAAGAAACTCTTCTAGAACATGACCACACAGCCTGAGAAACTCGCAAAAAACTATTGATGCAAAATTGCTATCAAAGTGGTCTGTATAAATTATTGTGGGGTTTTTTTTATTGTGATCTCCTTTAAACAGTAAGAACAAGTCCAGCAGAGAAGGTAGTTTAATAAGCATTCTCCATGGGCAAGCCACAGTCTGTCAGCCTTAGAGAATGGCAATGGCAAACCTCCTCTGAGGAGACTTGCCGAGAAAACCCCATCATAGGTTAGGGTCACCATAAGTTGGAAGTGACTTGAAGGCACATAACAACAGCAACAACAGTTATGTAACATTTATTAATGTTTCGCATGTTTGTGAATTGAAAACTCAAAATGGTTGGAGTTACGGTTTCATTTCATTTGGGAATTTATTTGATTACTTCAGATGTATTAGGTTGTTATATCTCAGACTGTAGGTTTGGTGGGGAAAATTACTAAAAGAGCAACCATTAATCCTATAATGGCCAGGATCTTCTTGGAGAAATACGTTGATGGGGTGTTAGTATACCTCTGTGTAAGCATACTAGTAGATGTTTATTTACGTTGCCATCCAACTCAGACATCACCCTAAATTGTGAATGGTCGATGCCTTTGTAGTATTCTATCACTGGATGAAAAATAACCACATTTGACACTTTACCAACAAGTTCTAGAGTCTAAATATTTACAAAAACATATTTAGGAACATTTGGGTCCTCAAAAGACAAAATGTGCAGGCAAGAAATGTTAATTTCCTGGACTTAAAGCATGCATCTCAATGCTAACAATCCAGTATTATGGCTGGCATTCTGTTAGTGACATACACATGCGTAAGTCGCACTACACATGGGGGGTAAATTATTCAATCTAGCCCTACAGATGTATTCTGCTGACAGTGATGGTTGCAGTGTTGTGCATACAGCAACATTATTCACTGTGGTTACACAATATAAATTGCAGTTATGCACTGTGTATTGCAGTTGCACATTGTATATTGTACCATAGCCCCTAGTCATTGATATGTTTTACACAATGTTGCCATTCCACATGAGGATTGTGAACTGCTGGTGCAGTGTTGTTTCCATCTGTGCAAATTTACACTATGTTGAGGGGTTGTTGGATTTCAGCCTAGTATGTTTACTCAAAGGTAAATCCAGTTGTCTTCAATGCAGCATACTTCCAATCAGATGTGCATAGGATGACCATTCTAACAACATATGTTTGGTGTCTATAATTGTCTCCCGCATTTTTACATATAACTGAATGGGCTCTATAAACACTATACCATGGCAAATTTATTGGTCTTTGTATTAACTATAATAAAGTAACTCATTCATACTTTACCTGGGGTCATTTCACACTACAGAATTATAAGTAGCACTATGATTCCACTTTAACTACTATGAAATCCTGTGATTTGCATTTTAGGGAGAGGCATTTAGAATCTTTATCCAGAGAGTTCTAGTGGCTCACTAAACTACAAATCTCAGAATTATGCAGAATGTAGCCATGGCAGTTAAAGTGGAATCATAATGTAATTCTATAATGTGAAAGAGGCTCTGGTAATACTTTTAAAAGCAAACACTGTTTTTGGAACTACTGCAAAACTCCAAGCATTCTATTCGGGTCTTGCTTGCTTTAGACCACTCTTGCAAGGTAAAAGTAAAAGCTGTTATTTAATCTTGCTCTGGAAGAAAGGTACCTTTGAACCCATAAGGATTCACCCCTACAGGTCAAGAACCCTATTTTACAACCTACCAACAACATAAGATAAAACTTGAATTTTTGTTTCAGGCACAAGAACACTGTCTCACACCACAAATATGAATATTGTTTATTCGGCACAGAACATAGAAGAGAAACTGAGTGTATCCTGGCTGTTTAAACACCTCTGACATTTTCTTAGCCTTATGCATTACAGTAGTACCAATATTAAATGTACATTTTCTTCATTTCAATTTCCTTTCTTTCTTTTTAATATCAGTGAGAGAGGAGAGATCTGTTGAAAATAAGTGTAAAGTTATTTTACTAATTATGAGCATGCCTTTTGTCAGTAGATGGCATGAAATTAAATGCACTTTGCTATTCTTTGAAAAAATAGGATACCACTTTGGTGTACTGCTTGATGTCCATGAATGACACAGTGTTCTTGCCTGTGTGATAGAGATCTGATTAGATTGAGGGACATGTGAATCTCTCTCAGATCTCTCCACTTGCCTATCATGTAAAGCAGGCCTGGAAAAATCTTTGCCCCTTGAGGTATGTTAGATGTCAGTTCCTCAAAGCTTCAGCCAGCAAGGACAATAATAACAGCTGATGGGAGTTCTACTTCAGACATCTGGAATGACTGTGGTTCCCCAACACTGGGTTATAGCACTAATCATGACTTCAGGAGACAGAAGGAAGCAATGTACAAGATAAGATAAGTAGGCTTCCTGGTCTGCAATTAGATTCTTTCAGTAACTCAGAAGCTTCCTGAATCTGTCCAACATGATCTTAACATATGTTTTTTTATTTGTTGTATTGATAATAGATAATAGATTTGGAAGAGACCAAAAGGCAATCCAGTCTAACCCACTGCCATGCAGGAATGCAAAATCAAAGCACTCCTCAGTGGCATCCCTGCCTGGGGTGTCACCTGGTGTGGGGTGCAGAGCTTCTGGGGTGGGGCTTCTGGGGGTGGGCCAAAAGGGTTAGTGCTGCAGTGCTGCAGTGCCATTCTACTCAAGAGTAAAATGGAGAGATGGGAGTTGTGCTTGGCCCTCTCAGGAGGCATATAATCACTCCCAGACTTTCCAAGTCCTGCATGGCAGTTGCCTCACAGGACTCAGAAGGCCTCAGGAGGGTGGCAGTTGCCTTCCACATCCTGCACTGCAACCGCCACGTGGGACTCAGAAGGCCTCGGAGGGAGGTGGACTTTGGAGTAGCAGAATAAAAGCTTGCTCATTCTTCCATATGACACCCCTTCACATACTTGAACAGGACTATTATGTCATAGAATCATATAGTTGGAAGAGACCACAAGGGCCATCCAGTCCAACCCCCTGCCATGCAGAGACTCAAAATCAAACCATCCCCGACAGATGGCCATCCAGCTTCTGTTTAAAGACCTCCAAAGAAGGGAGACTCCACTCCGAGGGAGTGTGTTCCATTGCTGAACAGCTCTCACTGTCAGGAAGTGCCTCCTAATGTTGAGGTGGAATCTCTTTTCCTGTAGCTTGCATCCATTGTTCCAGATCTTGTCTCTGGAGCAGCAGAAAACAAGCTAGCACCCTCCTCAATATGACATCCCTTCAAATATTTAAAGAGGGCTATCATATCACCTCTTAACCATCTCTTCTCCAGGCTAAACATACCCAGTTCCCTAAGTCGTTCCTCATAGGGCATGATTTCCAGACCCTTCACCATTTTAGCCACCCTCGTCTGGACACACTCCAGTTTTTCAACATCCTTTTAGAATTGTGGTGCCCAGAACTGGATACAGTATTCCAGGTGAGACCTGACCAATGCAGAATACAGTGGCACTGTTACTTCCCTTGATCTACATACTGTACTTCTATTAATGCAGCCTAAAATTGCATTGTTCTTTTTAGCTGCGACATCACACTGTTGACTCATGTTCAACTTGTGGTCTACTAGGACTCCTAGATCCCTTTCACACATAGTCTCATTAAGCTAGGCATCCCCCATCTTATATCTGTGCATTTCATTTTTCCCCCTAAGTGCAGTACCTTACATTTCTCTGTGTTGAAATTCATTTTGTTAGTTTTGGCTCAGCTGTCTAATCTATTAAGGTAGATTATACAGTATTAGCTATTCCTCCTAATAGCTAATTAGGAGTATTAGCTATTCCTCCTAATTTGGTGTCATTTGCAAATTTGAGAATCAAGACCCCTATTCTTTCATCCAAGTCATTGATAAAGATGTTGAATAGCACTGGGTCCAGGACAGAACCCTGTGGCACCCCACTGGTCATTTCTCTCCAGGATGAAGAGGAGTCATTGCTGAGCACCAGTTACTAATCGACCTAACAGTTGTATTGTCTAGCCCCATTTTACTATCTTGTTTGTAAGAATATCATGAGGGACCTTGTCAAAAGCCTTACTGAAATCAAGATATGCTATGTTTACCACATTCCCTTCATATAGCAAACTGGTAATTTTATAAAAAAAAAAAAAAAAAAGAGAGATCAGATTAGTCTGGTATGACTTTTTTGAGAAACCCATGTTGACTTTCAGTGATTATGGCATTTCCTTCTAAATGTTCACAGACTCTCTGTTTAATGAACTGTTCTAGAATCTTTCCCAGTATTCATGTCAGACTAACTGGGTGATAGTTGTTGGGATCCTCTTTTTTTCCCCTTTTTGACAATGGGGACAATGTTTGCCCTCCTCCAGTCTGCTGGCACTTCTCCTGTTCTCCAGGAGTTTTCAATGATTATTGCCAGTGGCTCTGAGATTACATTTGCCAGTTCTTTTAATATCCTTGGATGTAGTTCATCTTATCCTGGAGACTTAAATTCATTTAGATTAACCAGGTATTCCTGTACTACCTCTTTAGTTATTTTGTGCTGCATTTCCCCTATTGTGTTCTCTGCTCCATTTTTCTCAGGCTGAGCACCCTTTTTCTTTTGTGAGATGACTGAGGCAAAGAAGATGTTGAGTAGTTCTGCCTTTTCTCTGTCCCCTGTTAGAATTTCTTCATCTGTCTTGTGCAGTGGCCCTACCATTTCCTTCTTCTTTCTTTTGCTACAAACATACCCCAAAAAAGCCCTTTTTGTTGTACTTAACCCCTCTAGCAAGCCTGAGCTCATTCTATGTTTTGGCTTTCCTGACTTTACCCCTACATGTGCTAGCTATTTGTTTGAATTCCTCTTTAGTGATTTTGCCCCCTTTTCCATTTCTTATACATCTCCCATTTAAAATTTAGGGCATTTGCAGACTGCCAGAAATAGTGCAAATTGAGTCCACTTTAAGGGTTAGGGTTAGTGCTCGGGAATCATGGGAATTGTTTTGTTTTTTTCTGAGACATTGAGTCTTCTCTGTCAGAGAGCTCTGGTGCCACAATAAAATACAGTTCCCATGATTCCCTAACCCTAACCCTAACCCTAACCCTTAAAGTGGACTCAATCTGCACTATTTCTGGCAATCTGCAAAGGCCCTTAGTTCAGTTGAAAGTTCTTTTGTCACCCAACCTGGTTTCTTGAGAGACCTTCCATTTTTCCTTCTCATTGGAACAGTTTGAGATTTTGCCTTCAGTATCTCCCTTTTGAGAAACTCCCATCCATCCTGAACTCCCTTCACCTTTAGTATTCCTGACCATGGGATCACTCCCAGTGTTTTGCTAAGTTTGTTGAAATCAGCTCTCCTAAAGTATAGAATGAGTGTTTGATTGCCTAGCTTCTCCTTTCCACTGTATAAGAAACTCCACGAGAACATGATCACTCCCATCTAAGGATCCCACCACTTGCACCCCATTTACCAGGTCATCCCTCTTGGTTAGGATCAGATCTAAAATAGCTGATCCCCTTGTAGCCTCTTCCACTTTTTGGACAAAGAAATTGTCTTCGAGGCAAGTGAGGAATTTGGTAGACCTTGAAGTATTGGCTGAGTTTGATTTCCAGCAAATATCAGGATAGTTGAAGTCACCCATCACTACTACATCTCTCCTTTCTCAGTGTGTGGTCATCTGTTCTAGAAGGGCATCATCCAATTCCTCAGTTTGACTTGGGGTCTGTAGTAAACCCGCACAATAACATACATGCTGTTTCCTTCCCCTTTAATTTTTATCCAGATGCTCTCCACCTGATTTCCAGGATTCAAGTCCTGGATCTCTTCATAGGTGTAAATATCCCTGACATATAATGCTATTCCTCCTCCTTTCCTGTTTGGCCTCTTTCTCTTAAAAAAGTTATATCCTCTATTCCTACATTCCAATTATGAGACTCATCCCACCAGGTTTCAGTGATGTCTATTATATCGTATTAGCTTTGTTGTGCTATAAGTTCAAGTTTATCTTGTTTATTTCCCATGTTCTGTGCATTAATGTAGAGACATCTAAGACCATGGGTCCTCACCACTTGATGCCTGTGTGAGGTTTTTTGCCTCCACTATTGGGCCCCTGCATAATTGGCCTTGTTCCTTCTATAACACTTTGACTATTATCTCCAATCCATGATGTACTCCTGCTTTCCAAGATACCTTCCAAGATACTGTCTCCTTCCCTCACATGAGTCAGTTTAAAGCCCTCCTGATCAAATCTTTGAGACTATTGGCAAAAATGTTTCTGCCAACTGGTGTGAGATGCAGCCCATCTCTTGCTAGAAGTCCACCCTCACGGAACCGCAGCCCATGATCCAAGCATCAAATCGTTCTTGGCAGCACCATCTACAGAGCCAGTTATTCACATCTGCTATCTTCCTCTCCCTTCCTGGACCATGACCTTCAACTGGGAGAAGAGATGAAATAACAACCTGTGCATCCAGCTCTTTCAGCTTCCTACTCAAAGCCTCATAATCCCTTCTGATATTCTGAAGACTATGCCTTGCAGTATCATTGGTTCTCACAAGGACCAAGAGGAAGGGGTAATGGTCAGTAGGCTTGACAAGTCTTGTCAGCCTCACTGTCACATCACGGATTTTTGCCCCAAGGAGACAACACACCTCCCGGGACATCTTGTCAGGCCCACAAACCACTGCTTCTGTACTCTTCAACAAGAAGTCCCTCACCACCACCACACGCCTCCTGAGACTTAGCAGTGGCTGTTCCCTGCGGTGGCACTCTTAGGGTCCCCTGCACTGTTCCTGAGGACTGTCCCTGCTGCTCTTCCTCTTCATCCTTGATAAAGGAGAGAGCTTCAAATTAATTCTGTAGCTGCAAGCTCTCAGAACAATTCCTGGTTTCCCTACTTCTGTGTGTGACGTTCCTCCAGCTGTCTACCTCCTGTGTGCATGAAGTGATCTCCTCCTCAACAACTTCCTCTGTGTGGTCCCTGTCCAAGACCATTCATTTCACTCTGTCCAGGAATACCTCTTGCTCCCTAGTATGTAGAAGTGTAGCTATCAGGGCTCGAGCTGCTGTGCTTTCTCTTCCAGGAGGGCTACCAACTTGCACTTGGTTCAGGTGAGGTTCCCCACACCTCTTAGCAAAAAGACAAACATCCCACAAGTGTTGCAGGTGACTGCAGCAACTCTCTCAGTGTCCATAGTGAGAAATCTTAAGTAAGCACTGAAACAGGACTGTGGGCTTCTCCCTCAAAAAGTCTCCTGGTAAAGACCCGCGTAAGGGCTCCTGGATGTTACCTTATTCTGGCAGCAAGTCTCTGACTCTCTTCCTCCACTCAAAATGGCTGCCGAGAAACTGCTTTCTTTCTCCTTCCTGGCAGGAATACCAGTCACAGAAATACATTCGCATTCACTAAACTGGCCTTTTAAAACTGCCCCCTAAGACTCAAAGGGCCTGTGGAACAGCTTGTTATATTAACTTGGTATATGGCAGGGGTAGGCAACCTTTCCCCTTTAAGGGCCGAGGGACTTCAGCTCCCAGAATCCCAGGAGCTATTGGCCAACATGGGACTATTGGCCAACATGGCTGAGGCTTCTGGGAGCTGAAGTCCCTCGGCCCTTAAAGGGGAAAGGTTGCCTACCCCTGGTATATGGTATGGAAAACAGCCTAGAAGAAAAATGTCTTGCAGTCTTTATTTTCTTCTCATTCATTCATCATTTCTGACCTCCACTGCCATTACATTCTATTCCCATAATCCTGTTTATAGTGGCTCTTTTTGATGCAGAATGCTTACTTCACCCTTTCTAGCCCTTAATTCCTTTATGGTCATATTAAGTTGCTCAAGTAAACATAAAATATGGAACTTCCTCAAGTCTAACAGACTAAGATGGCTCATGCCATTTTCCAATAATTAAACTGGATAATAAAAATAATTCCATATTATCCCATCCATCATAGAATCATAGAATCATAGAATCATAGAGTTGGAAGAGACCACAAGGGCCATCCAGTCCAACCCCCTGCCATGCAGGAACTCCCAATCAAAGCATCCCCGACAGATGGCCATCCAGCCTCTGCTTAAAGACCTCCAAGGAAGGAGACTCCACTACTCTCCGAGGGAGTGTGTTCCACTGTCGAACCGCCCTTACTGTCAGGAAGTTCCTCCTAATGTTGAGGTGGAATCTCTTTTCTTGCAGCTTGCATCCATTGTTTCGGGTCCTAGTCTCTGGAGCAGCAGAAAACAAGCTTGTTCCCTCCTCAATATGACATCCCTTCAAATATTTAAACACGGCTATCATATCACCTCTCAGCCTTCTCTTCTCCAGGCTAAACATCCCCAGCTCCCTAAGTCGTTCCTCATAGGGCTTGCTTTCCAGACCCTTCACCATTTTAGTAGCCCTCCTTTGGACACACTCCAGTTTCTCCACATCCTTTTTGAATTGTGGTGCCCAGAACTGGACACAGTATTCCAGGTGAGGCCGGACCAAAGCAGAATATAGTGGCACTATTACTTCTCTTGATCTAGACACTATACTTCTACTGATGCAGCCTAAAATTGCATTGGCCTTTTTAGCTGCTGCATCGCACTGTTGACTCATGTTCAACTTGTGGTCCACCTGGATTCCTAGATCCCTTTCACAGGTAGTCTCATTCAGCCAAGTGTCCCCCATCGTATATCTGTACTTTTCGTTTTTCCGCCCTAAGTGCAGTACCTTACATTTCTCTGTGTTGAATTTCATTTTGTTAGCTTTGGCCCAACTTTCTAGTCTGCTCAAGTCATTTTGAATGTTGATCCTGTCCTCTGGGGTATTAGCTACTCCTCCTAATTTGGTGTCATCTGCAAATTTGATAACTATGCCCCCAATACCGTCATCCAAGTCATTAATAAAGATATTGAATAGCACTGGGCCCAGGACAGAGCCCTGTGGCACCCCACTGGTCACTTCTTTCCAGGTTGAAAAGGAGCCATTGTTGAGCACCCTTTGTGTTCGACCAGATAACCAATTACAAATCCATGTAACAGTTACTTTGTCTAGCCCACATTTTACCAACTTGCTTGCAAGAATGTCATGGGGAACTTTGTCAAAGGCCTTACTGAAATCAAGATATACTATATCCACAGCATTCCCTTCATCTACCAAGCTGGTAATTTTATCAAAAAAAGAGATCAGATTTGTCTGGCATGACCTGTTTCTCTGAAACCCATGTTGACTTTTTGTGATTATGAAATTATCTTCCAGATGTTCACAGACTCTCTGTTTAATGATCTGCTCCAGAATCTTTCCGGGTATTGATGTCAGACTAACTGGACGATAATTGTTGGGATCATCTTTTTTCCCCTTTTTGAAGATGGGGACAACATTTGCCCTCCTCCAGTCCGCTGGGACCTCTCCTGTTTTCCAGGAATTCTCAAAGATTATTGCCAATGGTTCTGATATTACATTTGCCAATTCTTTTAATACCCTTGGATGTAATTCATCTGGTCCTGGAGACTTATATTCATCTAGATTAACCAGATGTTTCTGTACTATCTCTTTACTTATTCTGTGATGAAATTCTCCTATTCTGTCCTCTGCTCCATTATCCTCAAGTTGAGCACCCTTTGCCTTTTCTGAGAAGACTGAAGCAAAGAAGGTGTTGAGTAATTCTGCCTTTTCTCTGTCCCCTGTTAACTTTTTGCCATCTTCTCCACACAGTGGCCCTACCATTTCCTTCTTTTTCCTTTTGCTACTGACATACCCCCAAAAGCCCTTTTTATTGTTCTTAACCGCTCCAGCAAGCCTGATTTCATTCTGCGCTTTAGCTTTTCTGACTTTAACCCTACACGTGCTAGCTATTTGTTTGAATTCCTCTTTGGTGATTTCCCCATTTTTCCATTTCTTATACATGTTCCGTTTAAAACATAGTTCAGTTGCAAGTTCCTTAGTCATCCATCCTGGTTTCTTGAGACACCTCCCATTCTTCCTCCTCATTGGCACGGTTTGAAATTGTGCCTTCAGTATCTCCCTTTTGAGAAACTCCCATCCATCTTGAACTCCCTTCTCTTTTAGTATTCCTGTCCATGGGATCACCCTCAGTATTTCTCTAAGTTTAGTAAAATCAGCTTTCCTAAAGTCTAGAATGCGTGTCTGACTATGCCTGGCTTCTCCTTTCCACTGTATAATAAACTCCAGGAGGACATGATCACTCCCGCCTAAGGATCCAACCACTTGCACCCCATTAACTAGGTCTTCCCTGTTAGTTAGGATCAGATCCAAAATAGCTGACTCCCTCGTTGCCTCTTCCACCTTTTGAACAATGAAATTGTCTTCGAGGCAAGTGAGGAATTTGCTAGACCTCAAGGATTTTGCCGAGTTTGACTTCCAGCAAATATCCGGATAGTTGAAGTCACCCATCACTACTATATTTCTCCTTTCTGAGTGTGTGGTCATCTGTTCTAGAAAGGCATCATCCAGTTCTTCTGCCTGAGTCGGGGGTCTGTAGTAGACTCCCACAATAACATCCCTGTTGTTTCTTTCCCCTTTAATTTTTATCCAAATGCTTTCCACCTGGCTTCCAGGATTGTTGTCCTGGATTTCTTCACTGGTGTAAATATCCCTGACATATAATGCTATTCCTCCTCCTCTCCTGTTTGGCCTGTTTCTCTTGAAGAGGTTATACCCCTGTATTTTTACATTCCAATCATGAGACTCATCCCACCAGGTTTCAGTGATGCCTATTATATCATATTTGCTTTGTTGCACTAGGAGTTCAAGTTCATCTTGCTTATTTCCCATGCTCTGTGCATTAGTGTAGAGACATCTAAGACCATATGTCTCCTTTACTTGCTGCCTTAGCACGTTTTTTTGCCTCCCACTGTTGGGTCCCTCTACTGTTTGCTTTGTTTCCTCTATGACAGTTTGACTATTTTTTCCAGTCCTTTTGTCTTCCAGGGTGCTGTCTCCCTTCCCCACATAACTCAGTTTAAAGCCCTCCTGATCAAATTCTTCAGACTGTTGGCAAAAACGTTTCTTCCAACTGGTGTGAGATGCAGCCCATCCCTTGCCAGGAGTCCACCCTCATGGAACCGCAGCCCATGATCCAAGAATCCAAATCGTTCTCGACGACACCATCTGCGGAGCCAATTGTTGACATCTGCTATCTTCCTCTCTCTTCCTGGACCGTACCCTTCAACTGGCAGTAGAGACGAGATGACAATCTGTGCCTCCATTTCTTTCAGCTTCTTTCCTAGAGCCTCGTAATCCCTTTTGATGTTTTGAAGGCTGTGTCTTGCTGTGTCGTTCGTTCCCACGTGAACCAAAAGGAAGGGGTATTGGTCGGTAGGCCTGACCAGTCTTCTCAGCCTCTCTGTCACATCTCGGATCTTTGCCCCAGGGAGACAACACACCTCCCGAGACATCTTGTCAGGCCCACAAATCACTGCTTCTGTCCCTCTCAGCAAGGAGTCCCCCACCACGACCACACGTCTCCTACGAGGCTTAGCAGCGACTGTTCCCTGTGGTGGTACTCCCAGATCTTTCCCTGAAGTCTGTTCATGCTGCTCTTCCTCGTCCTCCTTGGTAAGGGAAAGAGCTTGAAAACGATTCTGTAGCTGCAAGCTCCCAGAACGATCTCTGGTCTCCCTACTTCTACGTGTGACATTCCTCCAGCTGTCTACCTCCTGTGTATGTGGTGTGACGTTCTCTTCCATAGCAACTTCCACTGTGTGGTCCCTGTCCAAGACCGTTCGTTCCGTTCTGTCTAGGAAAGCCTCTTGCTCCCTAATATTCTGAAGTGTAGCTACCCGCGCCTCCAGCTGCTGTACTTTCTCCTCCAAGAGAGCTACCAACTTGCACTTGGAGCATGTGTAGTTCCCGACCTCTGTAGGTAGGAAGACAAACATACCACAGGTATTGCAGGTGACGGCAGCAGTTCCTTCAGTATCCATACTAAGTATTAAAAAGGACTATGGCTTTCCTCCTCAAAGAAAATCTCTTGCTGCATCAGTGCAGAAAACATTCACCAGAATCTTATATGACCTGTTACATTGTATGATTTTGTGTATACCTAGCTATACCTTATCACACAGGGGAAATCTCGTGCAGAAAGAGGATTTAAAAGGTGGGGAAAACCTGAAAAAGCGGGTAGATTTTCACACACATCGCTGTTAAATTGTGCTTAACCTGAACGTAAAATAGTCAAAAGTTGCTTCTTTTTACTTTCTGGATTTTCTGAAAGTAAAAAGAATCGGCTTTTGACTATTTTCCATTCAGGTTAGGGACGCTTTTAAAGCAACGTCATCTGAAAATCTACACACTTTTGTGGGGGGGGGGGGGTGTTTCTATTTAAAACCCCATTTCTGCACGAGATTTCCCCCATGTGATAAAGTCCTATGTCACAGAGGTGGTAAGAAACCCCTTTACTGAATTGTGAAGTTGCCTAATGGGACTCTGGCAAAAACACCCAATGTGTATCAGGACTGTTGCAGATTGGTGTGTGGTGCACATTGGTCCTCAGTGTACATCTGTATGTGACATGCATCAGTGCTGCACTGCACACCAGTGGGCATCACATGCTCATGTTCATTGTGCACCAATATACATTGGGCATTTTTCTGGCTCTGGCTATGTAGTAATGTAACAACAGTCCTCTATCACACATGGTCACAACTGCAATTAATTCCACAGACATAAGTGCACTTATGAGAGCCAGTATAATATAGTGGTTTGAGTATTGGATGATGACTCTGGAGACCAGGGTTAGAATCCCAGCTCTGCCATGTAAACCCACTGGGGTCCTTGGGCAAGTCACACATTCTCAGTCTCAAAGGATGGCAACAGCAAACCTCTTTTGAACAAAACCCCATGATAGGTTTGCCATAGGGTCACCATAAGTCAGAAATGACCTGAAGGCACACAACAACAACAAGTCCGCTTACAAAGACATAAGACTCCAACTGGATTCCTGTTATCACCTTTATGATCTCAGCACCCAAAGTCTGGGACTTATAATTCTAGCTTCAGTTTACAGAAGGCTACCATGCTATATATATGGTAACAATCTTCTCCTCTTATTCCAGAAATTTGTCCATAGCTGACTTTTATTAGAAGAAATATCAGAAGCCTTTTGTGTGCAAAACATCCCTGCGATGCACTGTTGAGAACTTGTGAAGCTATCAATAGCCCTAACTTCATACAGCCCCTTGCTGAGAACTGAGGTCTTAACGTTTTATAAGGAACTAAGGCTTTGGTTAACCTTGGCTCTGGCAGACCTCATTAAAATAGTATGCTGTCAGATTCAAGCTTTAAAATATCAGACCTGTCAGTTTTATATTCAGTAGGAAGAATCTGCAATTTCATTTGGGCTGTAGTAGTTTGTGTATAGTTGAGTTGCCTGGAGCAAAGGGGAGAAGCAAATATTGGCCAAGACTGCCATCTAGGGGATAAGGTGATTCTGAACCTTCTAATCAGGAAGGTGGACATGACAGTTCTAAGAAAGTAACACATTTGACTTAGCACCATAAAATGGAAGGGAACATGGTTGTTTTGCAAGAAAGTAGTATTAAAATCAATCAAATATGTTTTAACAGTTTGCAAAGGGATCTTGCTGCACCTTAGAGACTAACTGAAAGAAAGAAGTTGGTAGCATGAGCTTTCATACATTTGAGCCTATTTCCTCAGATGCATGTGGCTTCTTTCTTTCAGTTTGTCTCAAAGGTGCTACAAGATTCCTTTGCATACTGATTTACCATACTAACATGTCTATATCTTTGTGTTTTAACAGTGCAGATCTACCGTAGTTCTTCTCACTGAGTTTGTATGATGGATAGGGTAGGGTAGGATAGGATCACATTTTTCTGTCCAGAAGTCTTTCTACCTGCAGGGTGTGCTTTCTGCATCAGTTATTACCCACAAGTCCTAGACTGCACCACAGAATTTTGGGACATGTTCTGGGGATATATTGATTCCATACATTTGTGTGCCTGTTTTATTTTTAACCTTGGGCACATTCACACTGCACAGTTACAGAACTGTGAGCCCACTTTAACTGCAATGGTTAAATCCTGAGATTTGAAGTTGGGGTGTGTGTGTGTTAGACTTCTCAACCAGAGAGTTCTAATGACTCACCAAAATAATAATAATAATAAAAAAACCTGATCTCATAGTATCCTGGCAGTTAAAGTGGACTCATAGTATCATGTGATTTTCTTTTCAAGGTTTATTAAGAGGGGAGTTGTCATTGTCTTCATCTAAGGGTGGGAGAAAGTGGCTTAGCCCAAAGAGGCCAATGACCAATCACAGTTAGAAAAATCATAAGATGAAAATGGAAGACATTCCTCATAGAAAAGTGGTGTGGCTTAACATGAAAAATAGTCTTAAGGATGTGTCAAAATCACTTATTGTAGTTTTGCTTCTCAGGTCTTCAGAATGGAATGATGTTGACTAATGTGTTGCTAGTAATATTTTATGTTAGTTTTATGGTGTCACAGGTTGTAGACTCCATGTTGGATTTCAAATTTCAAATTTTCAAATTTTTAACATTGGTTAGTGGGTGGAGTATAAATATTGTGTTGGATCCAGATTTAGAGATACTTAGGAGAGTAACCTGATCAAATTGCACAGGAAATCAAGTCAGTCAAATGCAATTGATTTCAGTGGCTATTCTTTGTATCTGGATCCAATTCAGTGTAAATAAATGAATGTAAAAAATTCAAACCATGAGCTGATTTTATCACGTTAGCCCTATCAACCATGTTCCAGGAGACATAAACTTGTTTTCCCTTTAAGCCATTATTTGCCCCTCCAGATGTTATTAGACAGCAATTCCCAGTAGCCCAAACCAGCATAGCCAGTAGTGAAGAATGCTAGGCATTGCATCTTGCTTGGGTTCCTTTGGTGATTTTTGCTAGTTTGCACTCCTGTCAAACACCAGAAAAGACCTAAGTTTTTTTTCTCAAAGGGTTTCAAACAGGGGCAAAATCAGCTCATGCAGTAATTTGTCAGTTCTTATGCTGAAGAACTGCTGATATCTGGATTCCATAAAGTATTCAGATGGTGATTTAAATGCTGTTCTTGTAAAAAGTAAGAAAATAGTAATGGCAAAAGTTCAGTAGGGTATGCTAACAGCCAGCTTCTCATGCTTCCCTCTGCGTGCATCCAGTCAATAAATGTGGGGACGAGAGGAATCTCAGTTGTTTGCCATGTACCCAAGATTATGCGGTTGCTGGGACTGCACCCTGGTGTCCAAACAGGGTGGATGTGCTAGATGCCAAGCTGAAAGGGTGCTCAATTGAAGTCAGGGACCTGGTGTTTGTTGAGTGTTTTGCTTGCCTTGTGTCATGTTGGGGCAAAGATACAGTTGTATTTTACTGGTCCTTCCCTTCCCCACAGGTTCTATTAATCATTTGGCCCTCTAGATGCTGTTGAATGTAATCAATACTCATTACAAAAATTAACTTCTGTCAATTACCATCAAAGTATGGTTTCTTTTTCAGTTTCTGGTTTGGGTCATTTGTTCTAGAACCAGACTTTATTTACCAGATGATATGACCAAGCTCTAAAAATACAGTAAATATTGTATGCAACTAAGGGTATAAGCAGAAAATAAGCAATGGCCTCCAGATCAGATAGGAAATGTTTGGCATCCAGGAAGTCCCCATCATCCCTCAGCTTTAGCTATGCTGAGTTGATCCTGTCATTAGTCCCAACTGAAATATATCTAGTGAATCAATTGTTGAATGATGAGTCCAGATATATGTACATCCCATACATTCAGCAGGTCTAGGCTAGATAGGATTGCTGATGAGAATTGCAGTCCAACATCTGGAAGACCACATATTCCCAAACTTTTGGATAGCTAGGACACTGTTTATCCTAGGGAAGCACTACAATACTACATACATGGGATGTGTTCTCTAGCATTGTCAGAGTACCTAGTTATGAGTACACATGTACAACCCAATTATTGGAGATTGGTGAATGTAGTTTCCCACTTTTCACACACTGGTGGAATGTTGGAAGGGAGCATGAAAAGATAGCTAACATGCTCCCTTCACATGGGCGCACATGCCTAAAGTCAGTAAAGTAAATTGATGCTGCACACAGTCTGATACTTCACACAGAGCCCAACTCCTAAAGGCATTTGACCCAGGTGTATCTACACAACCCCACAGGCTTTGTTAAAACTGGCTGAGCCTCAATCAGTTATTAGCCCTGTTAGCTGATTAATTCTTTACTATCTATAGAAGACTACAGATGTTATTTTTAAAAGACTATGATACTTCAGATGTTTCCAATATTTTCAGATGTTTCTGTCCCCCACAATATGATTCCCCATACTATGTGAGTCCTGCAGAGTTAGTACGGGACAAAAGCCTAGTTTCCTCAGAGCTGAGGATAAAAGCAACAGATAGAGAAAATACTGTCACCATGAAAAGGCTGCTTTAAAATTGAATGAAACCAAAGGTGTGTTTCATTCTTTTCCTTTGATTTTAAAGAATAAAAGTTTAGCAAATCTATTCAAATCCATTTATTAAGACCAGTCTTCAAACTCTAATGCCATTGTACTTTATATGAAGTGAACCACATCATACACTTAAATAAAATTTTGGCTATGAATAAGTGTTATGATGCAGCTACCCTGTTATGGCTCTTTGCACACAGAAGCCAACATTGAAGGTCCTCTGGGTCCCCCTTCCACTCTTGCTGAGCTGGATGGGACCTCTTTAGACCAGCTTTCCAAATAGCTGCCACCACCTGATGAATTACCTTGTCCCTCCCCTCCCCTTTAGCAACACATCAGGACTTTGCTGGGGAAATCTACAGATGCTTTCCCTTGTCAATTAAGGAAAGAACTAGCTAAGCTAAGGCACATGAAAAAGGAGTGTGAGAGAGGCAAGGTACATTAAAGAAAAACTTTATTCTAACTAAAGAGTTCTAGAGCAAAGGATATCACTACATGTAGGACCACTTGTCCTATAGGCGCAACAGAATACAGTCATATCAGCCAAGCCAATAAAATAAACCAGAAATCTAACACCACTACCTAGTACAGGTTCCTAGCTTTACCTGCAGCTCAGATGGGATTTGTAGTCATTGATGTTTCTGGACAATGGTGAGCCTGGATTCCATTGTCCAGCTCTACCAGCTCCTTAAGGTCTGCCTCAGGGCCGACAACCCCAAAAGGAAGACAAAGGCAGACTCAAGCCTCATGTTGCTACCATGCTTTTTAAAACCTCTCTTAAAAGATTATCACATTATGCTTACCTGAGCTGGCTTAAAATTAGAAACATGCAGCATCCTGATAGTATCAAATGCATTTAGCCATTGAAATCACCACCCGGCTGCAGCCCGGCTCCATCGCTGCTCAAAGGGGCACTCTGGTGGCTATTTTTTCAAGCCAGAAAACTCCCAGCTTCAAAAAGAGGTGCGAGGAGCCTTTCTTGGAGCAGCAATGGAGCCGGGTGGCGATTTTGGTGGCTAAATGCATCTGATACTATCAGAATGCCGCCGCTTCTAATTTTAAGCCAGCTCAGGTAAACTGGTCTATAATATAATGCGATAGTCTCCTTAGAAGAATCTCGAAGGTTCACACTTCTCTCCCAGCTCCCCCATCTCATTGGACAGTTGCCATCCCATCACCTGTGATGTTAACCCTCATTAAACTTTACCTCCTCCAAACATTTAATCCTTTGTTGTCCTGGAAGTCCTTTGATAAATGGAAGGACTCCCATTTATCACAATAAGGAAATATGAATTATGGGAGTCTCAGGCTATTCTTGCTCATGGTGGGAACTCAGCACATTGCACATGTTTATTCTGTAGACAGACAGACATGTTTGTAGTGCAAATGTAAGCCTGCCTAGATCATAGGATTTACTATTTCTTTCTCTTAATTTTCTTCTGGATTAACAAATACAAATTTACATACCTAGCAAGGAGGAGTCACAAAGGCAATTTAAATTTTGTGTGAAGATGCTCTTAAAGCAGGCACGGGTTTTGTAATTGTCAGTGCTGTTGTATACGTGCCTGCTCAACTCAGATGTAAGTCCCATTGAGTTCAATAGGGCTTACTTCAAGGTAAGTGAGTACAAGCTTGAACCCCAAAGTTCTTTGCATGTATTTTAGTTCAGGGCAGGTCTGAGAGAACACCAGGCAAGGTGTTTTCCAGTTCTCATGCCATTTCCTGATTGATTGATTGATTGATTGATTGACTGTGTACCCCACCTTCCTCTCAGGATGGAATCCAAGACATTCCCACCTCTAGTTATTCCCACATTGCCTCGGCTTCCTGCCTTGCTTTGTCTCCTGTCCTGATTTATTTTTAACTGAGGAAGAGAGGCAATAGCAACACTTCCCTCATTCTCATTCTCCTCTTCCTGTTGGCTGGCTGAGCTGCTGCCTGTCAGAAAATGCTACCAAGCAGAGGTTGACAACAACCTGGCATTGAGGGCCTGCACTAGCTCTTGGCAACAGAGGACTGCATTCCCCCCTCCCAATTTTTTTATTTTTCTTTGGTTAGGAAAAGGACCTCTTGAACCTAAAACAGGGGATTTCACTGGATATTCTTGGCATTGATGGTCATATGCAGCCTACAGGCCATATGGTCAACCCCTGATGCAAAGCAAAGTACCCTTGTCAGCTGGTTTCAAGTGAAGCCATTCACCATTTTGATTTAAATTATTTTCCCATGGTAGAGTGACAGTGAAGGGAACAAACCACCCTTCGCATTTGGGGTACCACAGCCAATAAGGATACACAAGACCCATCCCCTTATCAGCCTAGTGACCTCACTGGCCATGCAGTTCATCTCTTTTTCAGCCTTAAACTTAGTGGGAACTACATTCAATTGATATGGCATGTGTCTTCAAGCTTAACTGGCTGGCACAGCACTTTCCTTTACAGTTGTGGCCTGCCAGTGTTGACCCACCAGTAGTGGGTCATTTATGTGGGGTGAGGCTCTTATTACACTGGATATTTGACATGCCACCATTTCCAGTTAATAAAGAAATTCAGCTTGAACTCCTCAGTTGTCACTATGAACAAGAATGATATTTGTCACTTTTTAATCAAACATTATTGCTTTTTTTTTAACCAGGTCATTGACATTAAAGAAAAACTGAAGCTTTCAAAAAAGTTCTGGTCAACATTACCATACACCATCTGCAAGGAAGAAAGAGTGACAGCTGGCCTGTCAAATGAAGAAGACTGCTGGAATGGGCATACCAAAGCTAAGTAAGGGGGAGAAACATAACAACTGATATGTGCATGTGAAACTTTGTGAAATAATGCACTGTTCAGCAGTTCTTACTTTGTGAAATCATTCTTTGAAACACAATGCTGTGTGTTCATGAAGGATGGTGCTTGTCCAAAGACAACTCAAAGACACTGGTCTCCAAGAATTGGGAAGTATGTAGAGAATTGCTATTGTCAATTCCAAAGAAGCCATGCTTTGAAAAGTACGATTAAAAAGTATTGCTTAGAAAATTCATTCTTCTAGAAGGACTTTTGTATGGTACTGATTAACCAGTTGTCAGCTTATAGAAAGAAGTCAGAACCAAGCTTCTCACTTTCAAGGCCTGTTTCATGTAATTTTTTAAAAGATCTGTGCTACACAGATCTTAAAATGTAATGTCAGGATAATGCAAAAAGATAGAGAGAGCCATCACAGTGGATCAAAATAGAACTTTAAAACTGACAAATACAAAAAACAATAAAATAAAATAAAAATATAATTAAGCCAATCTAATGAAATATTTTCAGAGCCAGAGCAATAAAAACATCTGTAAAATAGTATGCCAGTTAAAGATGTGTCCACTTAAAGCCATTCAGAATCAATGGATTTTCAAAGCTATTTAAGATGTAACAAAGAGGGATGCAGTGGCTCAAACGGTTAAGATGCTGACTCTGTTGATTGCAAGATCAGCAGGTTGGCAGTTCAAGGTGCTGCATAATGGGGTGAGCCCCCATCACTAGTTCCAGCTTCTGCCAACCTAGCAGTTCGAAAGCATGCAAATGCAAGTAGATAAATAAGTACCACTTCTCAGTGGGAAGGTAAACAGTTTTTCTGTGCAATCATGCTGGCCACATGATCACAGAGTAGTCTCTGACAACGCTGGCTCTTTGGCTTAGTAATGGAGATGAGCACTGCCCCCTATGGTCAGACACGACTTGACAACCTTGTCAACGGGGAATACCTTTACCTTTTAACAAAGGGGGATAGCCAGACATCCTTTATGAGGGGTTTCCATAGATACCAATACTGAGAATGTCCTCCCGCTATTGCCCATCAGTCTTAAGAATGAGGCAATAAGAAGTCCTCTGATGCTAAGTATGAGACAAATTGCATAAACACAAATTATCTTTCAAATTACTTGGCCCCAAAATGTTTAGGGCAGTGCTACTCAAAGAGGTGGCCCATAGATAAAATAAAAGTATTGGTTCATAACCTATTAGCTGCTGACTATCCAGGGGAAGAGAAATAATTGTAGCCAATGGACATAAATATGGCACTGGTCCCTGGCTCATTAGGAAAAATATTGCTGGTCCCCTGCATCAAACAGCTTAAGAAGCCCTGATTCAAGATCAAAACCAGCCTTTTGACTTATGCCCAAAAATGTTCCAGTAACTGGCACAACTCAGTGCTTTTTCCAAGTGACAAGTCGCAGGATTGCTTGTTTTCGCGCATGACCTTTTGAAGTCATGTAAAACTGTTCTGCATTTGAAGCAGACATGCCTCTGGAATCCTCTTTGATGATGTTCTCTCTTCCACCCTGTAGCTGAAGGCCCAGTCTTAACTCAGGTCATAGTAAAGATAGCTGCCTGAAAGCATTCTCAGTATGTCAAGATCACGTGCCATCATTCTAATCCCTCCATTCCCAGCAACAGCCACTGCTAATTAAGAAGAGGCCAAGCAGAGTTAATTCTAGGCCACCAATTAGCAAATCACACACAGAAGGATTGCTCTTTGGAGCCCTTCTTTTTTGAAAAGCAGCCAGTAATGCCTTATTATCCTCTATGTCATTTGATCAGGTCATCTCTGAACAAGGTGTTGGGAGAAGCAGGTGTCAGAGAAATTGTTTCATGCAGATGGAACACTAATGAACAAATGAAAATGAAAATGAAATCATAGCCATTTGGAACCTTGTGGCCTCTTAGAAAATGCTCAGCGAGTCTACCTCTATCTCTATTTGTACACAGAAAAGACTGAACTTAAACCTTTGTACTTAAAAAAGATCTCTTATTATTTTTCAATCAAGTTAGGGATGTAAATATTCAACTATTTTGTCTTTGCATGAGAAGATGAATACTTTCTGCAGTTTCCCCCTACTGTGAAAGAAAGCATTTCTGTACAGTTCTCCCCTGGTAGTCTGAAGTGTTTCATGAATTTCTTCTCTTGAAAAATACTTGTGGGTTTTTTGAAGAGGGAATAAAAATTGTGTGTGTTTTATGCAAGCCCATCCTGCCACATGTAATTTCATGTGTATTTCCACACAAAATAATTTCCCAAAACGCTTTTGGGTGTGTGAATACTGGGGGGAAACTGTGCTGTATTCTTGCCTCTGTATTATTCATCTAAGACCCATTCACACTACAGTCAGCCCTCAACATTAACTAGGGTTAGAGGGACAGGACACTCACAAAAGAGGAGAAAATGCAAATAACTCTAAGCCCCCTAAAACCATATTTAGCATACACAAAAAGTACTATCTGCAGATTCAACCCAATCCTTTGAGATGACGGAGTTCCTTCACAAGATAGAAGTGTGCAGCCATTTTTAGTAGGAACTTATAAGCCTTGCTGCACATTTGCAGTCTTTCACTTCCAGAGGGTTTGCAGTCTCTATTAAAAATGTCATTAGGGCAGCAGGAGAAGAGACAGTTCTGAGACAAGTGAAGTTTCATGGCAGTACAGCAAAATTAAAGGAAAAATGTGCTTTTTCCATCACCATGCTGTGAATTTTTTGCGAAATGTGGTGACTGCTATAGAGAATTGGGTACCTATAGGCACTGCAAAAATAGCCATGGCTATATATGCCTCATTATTCTATTCCTGTTTTACATACAGAGCCTATGCTTGCTCCACTACCTCAGACATGAAATCTTTCTACCTTTCCACTCCCTTGGCTTCTCAATGTTTTCTCTTCATGATAGTGCCAGCCTAACCATTAAGCAGAGTGAAGCGACTGCCTTTGCTGGCAGGTACTGGAAGCTATGGAGGTTATTTGTGACAACTCATCCAGCCATTCCTTTGAATTCCTTGGCTTGATTCTGCTTTTAGCAGACAGGGCTGGGTGTGCTCCATGTCATACCCTGAACTGGCCCTTAAACTAAGCTGCTTCCTTACCTTCTTGTCCCAGTTTCAGTTGCCAGCCCCTTCATCTTCTGTATATAGGACCAAATGCCTACAATTAGACAGCATCTCAAATAGCAGGTGCTGGACAGCAATTCTTCCTGGGCCCTCAGCCATGTCCCTTTCTTGAAATACAGAATTGTGAGCCTGTTCTCATCCCCTAAACTAGCCTGCTGCTCTCAGGTAAAAGAGGTTATCCAATTGTCATTACTGCCAGTCTATTTACTTCTATACATGAAATATAGGGCTGGTACCATTTTGTCCCTCTTTGTTTTTGTTTTCTCTGGTAGCAATATATCTTGGGCCAATCATACTCCAGGGAGGGGAAGACAGAGACTAAGGAGATTATCTCACAGCTTTAAAAAGTGACTTATCTCTCCTGAGTTGAAGTCTCATTCAGGCTGCAGCTGGGTTCTGTCGCATGGATTTTGCCACCGAATCCACTGGCCGAGTGCAGTCAGGCTGCAGCCCGGGTCCCAGGAGTGCTCAGCAAGCCGCTTTTCAAAGTTGGGAACTTTGAAAGTCAGGAGCTTTGAAAAGTGGCTTGCTGGGCGCTTCTGGGTCCCAAGCTACAGCCTGGCTGCACTCGGCTGGCAGATTCGATGGCAAAATCCATGTGATAGTACCTAGCTGGAGTTGCTCTCCATGGAATTACTTTTCCAGAGGCATGAATGGATGCTTGTAAGATTTAAAACCCCAGAACTGACTCTTCCTTCTTGGGATTTCTGATGTTGGTTCCATGCCATGACAAAGTGCTGCACTGAAGCAGCTTCCAAGCCAGAAAGATGACATGTGAATATCAGTATCCTTCATATCCAAATATATGTTGAGATTGTGAAGCAAAATAAGAAGCTTAAGCACTGTCAGGTTTTGTTGTTGTTTTAACATTAATAGTAGCATGATAGCAATATCAGTAGTAATGTTGCCACAATGCAGGAAAGCAGCCTAGATTACTTACAGTTCAGGTCTTTCAATTTGCACATTGGTGTTTGCTAATTCCCTGCCATATGTTTTCATGAGTGAAGGGCTAAATGGAAGGATTAGGCATGTGGACGCTGTCTGCCAAGTTTGATGTTTTGACACTGAGTAGGCAAAGAGAAGAGGGCTGTCAAAGCTATACATCAGAGAGAAAGCAACCGTTTGTTAACTGAAAAACCTGGATAGGGATGTTTCCAAATGGTAGATAATTACAGTAATTTCTGACAACTGTAGTCAAAGATTCATCTGATTATGTGACTTTAGACTGAAAAATGCTCCTTAAATTAGATTCCAAATTGTTTGTGAACTTTCAACTTTGAAGAAGTCTTCTTCGAATTGACTTGTCCATCAAAGAGTCGTTGCAGGCCTATCTGCCAAAAGGCATATTGTAAAGGATGCTGGGTTCTGTTTTATGGAGCATGTCAGCCATTTCTGAGACTGTTAAGTTTCTAAGCCACAATGTATCCTGAACTATGTGTACTCTTAAATGAGGCCAGGTGGAAACTAGATCAGGAACTGCTGGTAAATCTCTGCATGATTTGTAGCAGATCTCTGAGAGTTTCTGGCTCCCAGTTGTTTTATCACAACAGTGAAAAAAGCTCCACACATTGCAACAAGATTAGGTTGTTGGAATAAAGAAAAATTATTGGTGGAACAGGAATAGATTTTTGTGTGAAAGCACTCTTTTCTGGTGCTTAACATATTTAGTAAGCAGAGTAATCTTCACCATCCTAAAATTTCAGCTCTCTGAAATATCAAGATGCCTAGAGCACTCTATACCCCAGAAGGCAATCACAACGAGTCTGTTATATTTAAAGAAGTGAGAAGGCTAATATTTATTATAACAAATACCTTGTGATATGTAAAACACTAAAATCCTAGTTCTGTCTAAGCTAGAGAAGAGAAGGAGCCATACATAGAACTAGAATCCCACAGATGGTACCACACTTTCTCCTGTCCAGGAGAGAACTAAAGAAAGGAAGTAACATCAGCAACCCTTATTTATCAGAATCAAGTTTAAAAGAAGGTCAGCACACACTCTCTCAGCCTCAGAGGATGGCAATAGCAACCCCCCTCTGAGGAAACTTGCCAAGAAAACTCTATGATGTGTTCGCCTTAGGGTTGCCATAAGTGAAAAAGGACTTGTAAGCACAACAACAACAAACACCAGAAAGGATAAATGAGAGGGTAGGAAATTTGAGGAGGTGTGTGTATGTCTGTCAGTTTAGTCCCCTGCCATGCAAACACATACATCTTCAATGCAAGGTGAGTCGCACCCTTGCCAGCTCCAAGACAACACAAAGGTTTGACATTAGCTATTGAATATGTCTTATGGATAAAACAAATGAATTGCCCCCAGCAAAAATCCTCCCCCATGAAATTTTCCTTCTGTTTCCAAATTTTGAACATTACAATAACTTAAATCTTCAGTTGACCATTTAGAGATGAGGCATCAAAGAAAAGAGGCAAAGAAAACTGCCAAGAGAATGTGCATATGGTAAATATGATTTCCAGGTGTGAACAATTGTAAGGGCATCACTCACCACAGTGCTAGAATGTGGGCTGTTGTTATTGTTGCATGTCTTCAAGTTGTTTCCAACATATGGTGACCCTAGGGCAATTATCATGGAGTTTTCTTGGCAAGATTTGTTCAGAGGGGGGTTTCCTTTGCCTTCCTCTGAGGTTGAGATAAAGTGGCTTGCACAAGAACATCCTATGGGTTTCCATGGCCAAATGGGGATTCGAACTCTGTATTTTCTGTTTTTTTTATTACATCCCCCAGGTTCCCATAGCCAGAATAGCTACAGGTCTTCCAAGCTTGCCTAGAATACATACAATATTTCACAGCAGCTCCAAACTGCAGAGAAAAAAATCAGGAATGGTAATTTGCCAGAAAAAGCTGATGGCCCATTCTGATCTTCCCATTCACCTCCCAAATCTGCATAAAGCACAATATGTTTCTATGCTGAACCAGATGATTGCATTGTATAAAAAAAGTATTTGGTAAAAAAAAGTATAAACTGGCACAATAATATAATAATATACAATTATAATTTCTCAGTAAATCTCAAAATGTGGGTTATGGTTTACTGATCAGCTTAGACTTATATTGACCTTTCTGAAATACAGGGTGTGTGTTAAAAAAAACAAGCAAACAATACCAAATCTTTAAATTGAGTCAAAAGACTGAGATATCATGTAAGAGTGTTTTCAGCAAATGATGGATGTACAGTTCTTGGATTAATGGAGTCTTCAGGCTTATGTCAGGGAATAATGATATATCTTAAGGATGATGCATCTTAATTCTTTGTTCTGACACACAGATATCTACCAGAGATCATGAATGATGGCCTTACCAACCAGATCAACAATCCTGAGGTGGATGTGGACATCACCAGGCCTGACACCTACATTCGGCAACAAATCATGGCTCTGAGAGTCATGACTAACAAACTCAAGAATGCTTATAATGGAAATGATGTGAACTTTCAAGACACCAGTAAGACACTAATATGCTTTGCTGCAACATTGCTTTCTGTCCCATGAAACTCTTCTGTTGTGGAACAGTCTTAGGGGGGATGCAGACGGGTGGCCGTGGGCTGCCCTGGGAAGCGGAGAATTGGGGCCGAGGCTGCCCCATGCCTCAGCACCAATCCTCCCTTCTGCTGGCCCTGAAAGGAGCACTAAAATGCCGCTCCTTTCAGAGCCGGCAGAAGGGACGCATCAAGAGCCACCACACAGCTCTTCTGCATCGCTTTTGGCACAGTGCATCAAGACGCTGCACCGGAAGGATGTCTTGATGGAGCACACCATGTGTAATGGTGTCCGGCGTCATGACATCCTCAGGGAGGAGTTGGGGTGCCTAATGTGTGGCTGCCCCTTCCCTCCCTTGCCTCCAAGATGGTGCAAAGCACCGTCTGTAGAGGCCCATAGTTGTTGAGAGATGGGTAAATCCACCAGTTCCACTTTCTCTTACATTTGACTGTTTTAAACTTCCAAGTTACTCCCATCTATAATACAAAGAAACTTGTGGATTTTGGTAGGTTCTTGAAAAAATGAAGAGAAACAAATACTCCCACATTTGTACTAGCTAAGTTCAATAGATGTACCTATTCCCAGCACAGAGAGGGTCATGTTGTAGTCTTATGAAGGACCTTGGAAATTTTAACTAGCAAGAATATATCCCTATTTATATGAAGGTGGCTAGGAATAATAGATTGGCAGAGACAAAGTATTTCAAATGTTTGCACATTTATTGGGAGAAACACATACTCTAAAACAGCCTTTAATTCACTCACTCACCAAGAACTTAGGAATAAAGTAGTTCTGCCCACTTCTAGGCTCATGGTGGATTCTACACTTCCATTTTAGAGCCATAGCTGAAAGCCTGCACACCCCAAAAATTATGGAAGACATTGGTTCTTGTAACAGTACCTTTCTGCCACTGTGGGAATTAAAAGCTGAAGAAGGGGAGAAAGAGATGAATCAGAAAATCTATTTTTCCCTCTCAGGAAAAAAAGAAAGATGAGTCAGACAACCCTAATTCAGCATTAACAAGGTTGAATATAAAAAGATTCAGAGCCCTAAGCGTAGTAGATGAAATTATTTCAGTTTCAATTTTTCCCTCACTCAAACCTTTCGTCCTAGGTTTTGGCCACACTGCAAAATTTGACACTGCTTTGACACTGCTTTAATTGCCATGGTTCCATCCTGTTGAATCCTCAGATTTGTCATTTGTTGTGTCCCCAGAGTTCTCTGACAAAGAAGGCTAAATATCTCACAAAACTACAAATTCCAGAATTCCATAACATTGAGCCATGCCAGTTAAAGTGCTGTCAAGCTGCATTAATTCTGCATTGTAGATGCAGGATCAGCTTCTTTCCATCTCCAAACTTAGGGCCTTTACAGATTGCCAGCAATAATGCAGCTTGAAGCCACTTTAACTGTCCTGGCTCAATGCTAGTGAATTGTAGTTTTTGTTTTTTTTCTGAGACATTGAGCCTTCTCTGTTAGAGAGCTCTGGTGCCACAATAAACTACAATTCCCATGATTCCCTAGCACTGAGCCAGGGCAGTTAAAGTGGTCTCAAGCTGCATTATTTTTTACAGTCTGTAAAGGCCCTTAGTGAACTTTAGACAGCTTTTTCCATTGAATGTTTTTACACTCAACACAAAATTCTCATCCATCCTAATTGAAACAAATGGCTGTGATGCAGCAATCTTTTATATGTTGGACAGAAACTCTGCTATTCAAGTTCAGTTTTATAAGTTATAAATATGCATATAGAATATTGATATGTTTGTTATTTGTCTGTTTATTTTAATGTCCACCTAACTCTCAACCCAAGGTGGCTCACTACATATTTTAAAACAAAGTATAACTTTGCAATGATTATGATTTTTTTAAAGTTCTTAAAATTAAATAAACAATTCTATTAAAAACAGCAATAGTTTAAAATATTAGTTTAAAAGTATATCAGCTATATAATAAATAGGTATAAATACTGGTATTTAATGTTGTTGCTGTTAATTGCCATCAAGATGACTTCTTATAGTGATCCTATGAATAATATATCTGCCAGAGTTCCAGTCATTCGCAACCCTGTTCAGGTTTCACAGGCTCAGAGCCATGGCTTCCTTGATTTAGGGGGGTGGCAGACTGCCAGAAATAGTGCAAATTGAGTCCACTTTTAGGGTTAGGGTTAGGGAATCATGGGAACTGTATTTTATTGTGGCACCAGAGCTCTCTGACAGAGAAGGCTCAATGTCTCCAGAAAAAAACAATTCCCATGATTCCCTAGCACTAACCCTAACAACTAAAAGTGGACTCAATTTGCACTATTTCTGGCAGTCTGCAACCCCCCTTAGTCGCTCCATCTGTAATGCAGTCCTCATCTTTTTAGACTGCATTCCACCTTACAAAGCATTATTGTCTTTTCTAGTGAATCATGTCTTCTCATAATATGTCCAAAGTACGATAGTCTCAGTTTAGTCATCTTGGCTTCTAGGGAGAGTTGGGCTTGAATTGATCTTGGTCCCATTTATTTGTCTTCTTTGGCAGTCCATGGTATCATCCTATCAGCTTTGGCCACTCTCCAGCTTTCACAGCATATAGAGACATTAGAAATATGATGGCATGGATGATCCTGACTTTGGTATTCAATGATATATCTTCACACTTGAGGGTTTTGTCTAGTTCTTTCATAGCTGCCCTTCCAAGTCCTAGGCCCTGTCTACATGGGCTAGGGTACTCCAGGGGCAGCCTGGAGTAGCCTGGCCCTACAGCTGCCCCCATTACCTGACCTTCCATTTCAGTGCCACAGCCATTGTCTTCATGGGCATTTTGTTGAGCCACCCAGTGCATCTACTGCCACTGTGGGTCACTTGCTTCTGAGATCAGAACAAGACATCCATCCTCGATCAGATGACTGGGTGCCCGATTCTGACCTCAGAGTGAGTGACACATGACAGTGGGGTGGCTCTGTGGGATGCCCATGCAGAGAGCCACCACGGCACAAGAACAGAGGGCTCTGGATCTTCCCAGAAGATCCAGCGTAACAGGTATGTTTTTAAAAACTATTTAAGGGTGTTTTATTTATTTACTTATTTATGTATTTGTTTGTTTTATTTCTATCCCACCTTTCTCCCAAAAAGGGACCCAAGGCGGCTCACATTATAAAAACACAGTAAAACAACATACCCTCATTCTAGTAGGGAACATGCCAGATTTCATCCAGACTGCTCGCATTAGAGCTGGGGTTCGGGACATGTTGTCTGAAGGAGGACAATGCTGGAACAGGATGAGTGGGTGATAGGCCTTTTGACCCATTCAGGCAGGGTCATTTATCAGAATGGAGACTGCAGTCAAGAAATTCATTCAGGCAGGGCCTTAGCCTTCTTCTAATTTCTTGACTACAGTCTCCATTATGTTTAATGACTGAGCCCAAATATGGGAAATCTAGAATTATTTCAGTGTCTTCATCATCTGCTTGAACGTTATGTAAATCATCTGTGGTCATTATTTTTGTTAATGTTAGTTGTAACCTTGCCTTTGCACTTTCTTCCTTGACTTTCATCAATAGTTTTTTCAAGTCTTTGCTATTTTCTGCTAGTAATATGGTGTTATCTGCACGTTTTCATTTTTCCTTTCTCCAAATCTAATCCATCTTTACACATGTATATGATTAGTATACATGTTAAACAGATAGGGTGATAAAAAGCAGCCTAGCTTGACACCCTTGTCAATTTGAAAATATTCTGCTTCTCCATATTCTGTCCTGACAGGCACCTCTTGTCCTGAGTGCAAGTTACACATCAGTAAAATAAAATGCTGTAGCACAGGCATTTCCTTAAGAGTGAGCCATAGTTTTTCATGGTCTGTACAATCAAATGCTTTGCATAATCTGTAAAGCCCGGGATAATTTTCTTCTGAAATTCTTTGGTGTGCTTCATTACCTAACATATGTTTACAATATGATTCCTAGTGCCTCTTCCTTTTCTAAACTCAGTTTGGACATCTGGTATTTCTCACTCCATATATGATGAAGTCTTCTACAATAATTACTCTGTCCACAGATTCAGCCATCCACAGCTTATTCAAGATTTATAATTCCAAAAAGCACACCTTGATTTTGCCATTTTATATAAGGGACACCATTTTAATATTCCATTGTATATGATGGGATTTCAGCATCTACAGATTTTGGTATCAGGGGGTCCTGGAACCAAACTCCAGCAGATACCAAGGGCCCACTGTATATGTCGTATAATTTTGACCATCACTTGGCACATATAGGAGATTAATGCAATGGTCCAGTGGTTGCTTCATTTCCTGGTGTTCCTTTTCTTGGACAATGGAATATATATTGAACATTTCCAATCTGTGGGCCATTGTTTTGTTTTCCATATTTATCAACAGATTTTAGTTAGAACTTGAATGGATTCTATCTCTGTAGACTAAAGAAGCTCTATTGGTATGCCATCTGTTCTTGATTATTTATTTCTCCCAAGTGCTCTGAGTGCAGTTTCCTCTTCACTTTCAAATATCGTATGTTCATCTCCAAATGGTTGTTCCTTGAATTAATCTGTCATCCTTTCATCTCTTTTATATAGCTCTTGAGTGTATTCCACCATTTTTTTTGCCAAAATGGTGGCTGCGACGTGCACGGCGGCGGCAGCATGCACGGCGGCAGCGGGGGTCGGTGGGGGTCAGCAGTGGCTGGTCAGCGGGGGTCAGCGGGCTGGGTGCAGCCTGCGGGGCGTAGGTTGCCAACCCCTGCCATATACACTCTTGGTTTAAATTTCCCTTTGATTTCTTGGAACTTCTGGAAGAGGTCTCATGTTCTGCCTTTTTGTTGTCTTCTTCTATTTCTCTGCATTGATTATTATACTAGTTCTCTTTCTCCCTGCATATAAGCCACTGAACAGTTTCATTCACGATGGTAATATTTATATGCAATTTAGAATTTAGATATTTTGTTTGATGTTTATATTTAAATACCTTGAAGGTACCAGATCTCATCTGAACTTGGAAGCTAAGCAAGGTGAAGCCTGGTTCATGTTTGGAAGAGCTACCAGGCGCTGTAGCTTACATTCAGAGGAAGGCAATGGCAAACTCTCTAAGTATTCCTTGACTAAGAAAAACCTGTTAAATTCATGGGATCATATTAACTCCACAGGTGACTTGTCTCAAGGTGAGACAAGTGACACTTTGTCAGCCTCAAAGAATGGCAACAGCAAAGCCCCTCTGAAGGAACTTGCCAAGAAACCCCTATGATAAGTTCACCTTAGGGTCAAAAATTATTTGGAGGCACACAACAACAACAACAACAACAACAACACATACATACATATATACGTCATACATATCTACACACATGTCATACACAAAATAGACAAATAACTACCAATACCATACAATAGAAACAAGACCAAAGTAACTATTTTCCTGTTCCCCATACAAATACAAACATTCTAAAACTGACCTCCCACCCTCCAAGCCAGTTACATAATGGCAATGGATTTTTTTAAAAAACTGCCACAGGGGGAGGTTAAATAAAAAACAGATGATTTAAAAAAAAATAGAATGGGAGGGTTTAAATTTCCCCCACCCTATGCACTGGTCCCAATCTAAATTAGGTTCATGTCTTTATTCTAAAATAAGGAGGAACTATGAAGCAAACTGCATTTTAAAATGGTGTGTATTTGGACCCTGAGAGTGTCCCAAGGCTGTTTCATGTTCCAGTAACTGAACAATGTCAATCGTGTTTTTTCATGTTTCAGAACATAGTAAATTTGCACTTCCAGAAATAGATAGAAGTATTTCTTTTTCTTGTGCTTACTTATTCCCACCCACCACCCACTTCCTCACCATGTTTCTTTTCCACAGGTGATGAGACCAGTGGCTCCGGAAGTGGTAGTGGTTGCACCGATGACATTTGTCCAACAGAGTTTGAATTCATCACCACAGAAGCACCCCTTGTTGACTCAGACAGAAGGGAAGTGGACTCTTCAGCAAGTCATCCCAGGCAATCAGGGCTCACATGGTTCATCATCTGCCTGGTCCTCCTACTGCAAAGACAGTGCAGATAATCCTGGCTCTGATCAGTGATGACTGTCTTTTAGCTATTGATAATATAATAATAACAACACAGCCAACTTTCTCCTTTTCTTATGCTCTTGGTCAAGGGACCATGCCACAAAAACTTAACAGTTTTCTACAAGAGAAGAGCGGTGAGGCAACCTGCTCCACTTTGTGCTTTCCCAAAGAGTACCAGGTGTCAAAATTGACGGTTTCCTCTTTGTTTCAAATAGCTGTGAAGACAATGTCCCCTCCTCAGAGACCTTTTTTCTCACATTTTTATTACAGGAAACTTTTCAGAGCTTAATTTACTTTTATGCTGCAGAAAGAGAAGGTGAGGGAGGGAAAGGGTTAGAGCACGAGATGTTATTTTCCAGGGGAAAGGGAAGAGAAACCAAGACCATAAATGTGTTTTAAAATCAAGCAAAGCCCATGGCCCAGCAACAAAAACAACATCAACAAGTGAAGCTCAAAAGAGAGGCGATACCTCTTTGCGGGGATGTTTCTGTATTACACTTCAGGTTACCCAATGAGGTTTACCACTGGAAGAAAATCTCTGGGTTTATTTGTGGGTGTTTTTTTAATGTGACACAAAACAAGCGGTTCACAGCCAACCCCTACCATTAGGCAGAATGAAGGGAAAGCCTTAGGCAGTAAATTTTTGAAATGGGTAGCCATAGCAGCCCCTGAACTACTGCTCCTGAGCTCTCAATGCATTCCACACTAATGGAAGACAAAATGGCTCCCCCTAAACTAGCCTGCTACCATCAGGTGTAAAGAAAGATGCAATCCCTTCATCAGCAATGAAGTAAAATTAAATTGCCAGTCCAGTTTGCTTCAGTATGTGGAATTGAGGGAGGGGACCATCTTGTTCTTTGCCTCAGGCAGCAAAACAAAAAACAAAAAAAACCCAGGGATCTATTTAGTACTCTATTGGCCATAGACAAGCTTTGGCAATAGGTCTGGGGGGGAAGGGGACCAGACATGCTCTAGTAATAGAATAGCCTAATCCCTCTCCAAAACCCCACATTGTTTACCCCAGTTCATATCTAAATTCTCTTTAGCCACAATTTATTCGTGGTATGAAAATCACAAAGAAGTCCACCAGGTTACACATCATCACTGTTTGTAGTAATGAGTTGACAATCCCTTAAAATGTTTTAACTCAAAGGTTTGGATGTGGGGGGAAATCTCTTGCAATATGATCTCTTTTCTTTAGCTGCAAGTTTGGGGGCAACTGTGTTCATTACCAAACCAAAATGGCAGTTTTCAAAGGAAATGGTAACAGTAATTGGATCAATACGTTAAGTTTTGCATAGAAATGGCATCCTTCATATCTATTAGTTTCTGTATCAGAAGGAAACTCTGTTGCTAAAACACTGACACAAATATCTATCTATATATAGTACTGACATGCAAAATTTCTTTCACTTTTTTAGTCTTAGTATGACCATCTATTTTTATATATATATGAAAATATATATGTCTATAAATCACAGATTTTAACTTCTTAATTACAAGCTCAGGGTTGACACATCGTTGTAGGGGGAAATGTTTTGTCAACCAGCTTTTCTTTTGGTTGTGCTGCTTAAGAATAAGGCATCCTTTCATGATTGGCAGGTGCTAGAATCAAAGAAGAAAACTTTTTTTTCATTTTCAGATGCCCATTGCTTTCTGGATTTTTTAAGGGGCAGCGTGAACCCTTTTACATGTCTGTACTTTGGTGCAAGCAGGTGGGTGCAACACAGATATGGAAATACAGGGAGCAGTGTGACTTTGTAGGAACAAATTGTACTCTGGGATACTTTCTTCAAAGGTCAGGTTAACTGCCTATATGGTTATGATACCCAATATGCATCTAGATAATATGGTCAGAATTCTCTGTTGCGGCCTACATTGAGTAACTTTATGCATACTTAGCTACATAGCAGAGTCACTAGGGAGCACTTTTAGTGAATTGCAAAGATACATAATGGCAAGAGTATCCCAATGTGCATCAGGCTCTACCAATGCACATTGGCACTCTGTAGCAGGTGTCCTGATGTACTTTGGTCCTGACGTGCATTGGTCCCATTACACATGGGGTCCCATTGTGCATTGGGTCTCATTGTGTGTCAGTCCCAATGCACAACAGTCATTTTGCTGGCTCCCCTACATAGTAGTGTAACAACAGCTCCTTGCTAAATATGAATGTTGCAAAACAACTCAATTTTATTTTCCACAGACAAGTCCACTTATGACGACATAAATCCCCAAGTGAATTCCAGCCAGCAATCAGATGTGATGGGGAATAATGGGTTAAAACCCTGGTCCTGCTCTCATAGAAGATAAGCATAAACCTTCCTTTCCCTTGCTATGTAGCCCTGTAGCATCACATCAGGAACCATCCATAGGCCAACCTTTAGTAGGTCTCTGTTAGCATGCTTGTCCCTGCTGTGATGAGCCTAGGGATGTGGAAATGCTGAGGCACTTCTGCATATCACAAGGTAAGATGCCAAAGGGGCTTGTTAATAATAGTGCAATGTGCTCAGAATGAGGGAAGCAGAGGAAGAAAGAGATGTATATACATGTCCCAGGCTCTCTGCATCCTGCCCTCCATTTGGAAAGGTAGTTGGATTGCAGCCTAGATTGTAATCATATGCCAGGACTTTACTACCTAAACCAGCCTAGTTGAAAAGAGCTAGCATAGAATTATTTGTAACAAATAGATTGCCCAGTTTTGATGATCCTTTTAGTATGTATGAAGAAAGACTTAGCACAACACTTTCAAGTTGTCATTTAGGCTATGACCATGTAATTTGTACACATTTCAAAATACAATCGTCCCTGCATTTTCTCAGGGGATCCATTTTGGGGGGGAAACCCATGCGCGAAAAATGGAAATTTGCAAATATTCAAGCCCCATTAGCTTGAATAGCTGTGTGCTCTCATGGGCGCAGGCTCCATTGTAACCCACTCTGCTTGCCAGACTGTCAAGGACTGAGATAGCAGACTCAAAGTCTGCAAAAATAGAGGGATGCTTGTAATCATCTAATTATAGTTAGCTTTTGACTTAGTAGTGGAAGTAGCAAACTCACAGCACAAATATATAAAATATACTTAAGCACTTTTACAGCTCTCCCTCTAAAATAAACCATATATTCCACTAATGATTATATTATAGAGAGGGTGAAATGCAGAGATTTTGATTCTCATAAAGAAAAGAGAAACACAGAGAGAGAGAGATTTAGGTATTAGTACTATTACATTATTATTCAAAGCCTATCCCGAAATACACAGTTATTGCTGATTCATTTAAAGTCACTTGTTTTCAGTTTTTGACTGTAGATAGAGGTGTAGCTGGGGTGTGTTTAAAATGATGGCATTGCCCCCATAAGAATTCTTCCACCCCGCAGTGGAAGGCAGTGAGTGAAGGCAATGTTGGGTTAAAGTCAGGGCAGTGGGTCCTGGGGCCAATTTTTCTGCTCCCCAAAATCAGTAGTGGACTTCCAGCCACTCATGCAGCCCTTGTGGCCTTCTGAGGTTTTGGGGAGCAGAAAAATTGGCCCCAGGACCCACTGCCCTGACTTTAACCCAACATTGCCTTCACTCACTGCCTGCAACCCAGTTAACAGCAGCTCTTCAGGACCTCACACAAAGCCTCTCTCTAGGCCTCTTGCTCAAGATTGTTTTAACTGAGGATGCCAGAAATTAAATTTGGGGTGTGATATATCATATAATGTTCCACTGAGCTATGTCTGGAGTACCCACAGAGATGATATAGTCAATATTTTTCCCATTCAGTATCTTCACTTATTTCAAAACTACTTTCATATTTGTGCAAATTTGACTGACCCGTTCACCCAGAGCACATGTACACAAAGCATTTTCAAAGAGGAATGTTACCAAGGGCTTCTATTTCTCAAGAATTTTTCTATATTTTTTCTGTATTTCTTGATCTTGTAAGGATGCACCATGAGATGAAACAAAATGCAACCACAGGAAGTGCAGTGTTCATTTTCAGTGGCTGAGTATCATATTATCTGAGTCTCCCTACTTGGCAGCATGCGTATGACAACAAACAACCACAGAAAATTGAGAGACAGAATACTCGTCCCATGCAGATGCCATTGAAACCAGCATCCTTACAGCAAATTCTTCATACACTTCCAACTCTGATGTGTGGAAGGTGTTGCCATGTGGTTGTCTTCTCATCGCATGGAAAGCAACATGTATATATACCACTGTCTTGGAGACAACTTAAGTCATCCAGAAGTTTTAGACTTCAGTTCCCAAAAGTCCAAGCCAGCATGATCAATTGTAATAGAATTATTATGGGAGTTGTAGTGCAAAACATCCAGAGGGCCAAATGTTCCCTGACCCTGCTTTACATAAAGGTGGCTATGATTGACTAGACCCATTGACCAAGAATTCATTGAGGGTCCTTTGCCTCAGACATTTCCATATGATGAAGGAAAGGAAAAGCACATTCATACACATCCCTGCCAGTGTGTCTTCAGGCAAAATGCTCCTTTCAGAAGCACATTCACCTCTAAGCATCTCACCTCATCTTTACCCAGGCTCAAAGATCAGAGGAGATATAACACAAGTTCTTGTCTGCATTGCCAGTGTGCACCTCTCAAAAAACCAGTATGTTAAGGCTGAAACCAGACACACACTACAAGCCCTCCACTGACTCCTAACCAGTGCTGAAGCAACAGCTTAGGCTACTGCCCTTATGATCTCCTGAAGCTCCACAGTGCTCTATCCAGGATCCTAATACCTTACCAACCATCTTGGCTGGCACCATACACTCACCTCTTCTGCTTGCCTGCTGATCCTGGACCCAGCAATTGCAGGGAAATTAAAATATCTTCCATGGCCAATGCAGTGTGGTGAACCTGCCATCGGCAGATCATTTCTAGTAATGTTTCTCTACTCAGAGTTAGATGTGTCTTGGTCTATAGCATAATTAAATACTGAGTTCACTTTACATCTGTCATCTGAATTATAATCCATTTCTTTTGTTTCTTGATTTATGCTATCAAGTTCATCCTGTGGCTCACCCTTCCTGTCACTTAGACACTTTAGTTCATTCATATTTGGCCTTTGCCAATGTATGAAATATTTCTAAAATGGAAACCAGTTGAACTTCCATATGATGATGATGCATGTGAGTATAAAATATGGCTCCATGTGTCCCAGTGAAGATCCTCTACAATCATATGCCTGGCATACACATAGAAATTGTACAACCATGGCACATGTGCTACCTACGTCTAAAGTGACTTCCTACACCACAGATATGTGTGGAAGAATGCTTTAGGATTGTCCTCCACTAGTCTGCCCTTTACAGCAATTGGATCATTTGGGCAATTGGATCTGTTTTATAGATACTTATGGCATTTTAGGATGTCTTCCTTGCTTAATTAAACCTTGTCTCTGCTTCTCAACATTTTTTTCAAGTAGACTATTTCCGCATTCCAGAATTTCTCATAGAACACTGTTTGCTGTTGTTATTTTTTTTTTTTAAAGAAATGTTAAAGTCTGTTTATGGGAGCCATATGGGAGGTATTTCTATGCAGATCAACCCAATGCCAGTGCAGTGGGTAATGGGCATAGCTGTTTTTCCTCCCAACTTCAACACCACCACCTCCCCAGGGTCTAGTGAGAACAATGCAAGAAAGAACCACTTTACTTATATGTCACAGATGCTTCTTTCCACAGTCATCAAGAGGGAGACATATGGACCTGGCCATGTTACAGTGACTTTCTCACCATTTCCATGAATGCATGACTTAGCCCTGAATTTAGTAAATGCAGGTTGTAATCTAGCTGAATATTTGAATTCTCAATAGAACAAATGATGATCAATGAAGGAATGCATTGCCAACCTAAGTTTCTCTGGAGGAGGCATTTTTATGGTTCAGGATAGCACCCAATCAGGACACTTCTGCTGAAGATGCTGGATGCCTTCTAGGGGTCACGGTTCTACCTCCCTATCCTGTGGCTGACATTGACAGATTATGTTGGGTAACAGGAAAATATGTTAACATGTCTCCATCCATCATGTTTTGGTCTGAGTCCAACAATTAATGTAAGTTAAATCAGGGATAAATTTGTCCAATCATATTTCTCTGCATATTTCTTCACTGTAGGTATGGTGATGGCTTTGTGCAAGATGTGCACATAATTCTCAAATATTCCCTAAAGCTTGAATTGTCTCTTTTTCACACCTCACATTGTCTTGGAATGTGAAAGAGCTATTAAATCTACAGAGCGTGTTGAATTTCAGAGTTAGGAAATAAAAATTTTAAAACCCGGTGCTTCTAAAAGCAAGTTTCTATATCATTTGAAGTGCCTCACTTTACACTTTCCTTGCTTATAATAACTGTTTTTTTAACTGGAAATAGTGAGTTATTTCTGTACTGTAATGCAAAATTTCCTCTTCTGTTTCTGGCCAGATACAGCAAACAAAGCCTCTGTTAGTTTTGCAGTGAGGTTGCATTAATAAGCATGCAATAGTTGGAGCAATAGGTTTAAAATCCTACAACATATCCAACCATGTTTTATTAATACAACATCCTAATGAACTGGATGTCAGAATGATGATGTTCTGGTTGCTAATTGATCAGCCTGATCACTGCAGCACAAACCAACTCAGATTGCTTCCAAAGAATATTGATAAATTTTACCTTGGAACTAATCCATCTGTCAGTATGACCTACATATCCACTATTTCCCTTTATTATTGCATTGTACTGATTTCCACATACTGCTGATATTTACAAGGCTGCAATATCTATCTGGTAATAGTGACAATGACTGGCATCCTGTCCAACAATTGTGATGTTGTAAGTCTGACATACATAAATTTATGTTTTATGAAATACATAAATTCAACCTAGACAATGAGGAGAAAGAAATAGTTAAAGAATTCCTGTACCTTCTACCAAATATTGGTCAGAATAATGACTGCAGGGAAGAAATAAGAAGAAGATAAGGGGTGGGAATGGCAGCTATGAAAGAATTAGACACGTTCCTAGAGTAAAGATATACAACTGAGCACTAAGTCAGAATCGCCCAAGCCCCATCACATGAATGGATGTGAGACCTGGCCAGTGAAAAGGGTGGATAAGAAGAAAATCAGCTCATTTGAGATGTGGTGCTGAGAAGAGTGCTGAGGATACCGTGGACAGCCAAAAAGACAAACAAATGGGTTCTTCTTGAACATATCAAGCCTGAAATATCCTCAGAAGCCAAGACTATGAAACTGAATCCTAAAACTGTCACTAGCCCCATTTTGTCAGACAACTAGTGTAGAAAGAATCAACTAATTCTATGCAATGCTTACAGCAGAACATGGAAAAGTTGCTTGTTTGTGGCTATAAGTCCTAGGATGCTCCCCCAGCAGCCAGCAAAGCAACTGGGGGATTCTGAAGTCCAAAATCTAACTTTTCCAAGCCCTGTCTTCATCATTAGATAGGATTAAGTGAATCTGTCAAAATGAAGATGCATGATCCATTCTGTGGCTAAATAAACTTAGGATGCTCTGAACATTTTAAAGAAAGAAGAGGATACACTGTTGATACACATACATTAGCAACTAGAAATAACAATGAGGCACTCATAACACTGTGAAAAAGTGAGACAGTTGGCCCTCCAGATCCATGGATTCTTTATCCATGGATTCAACCATCCACTGTTTGAAAATATAAATTCCAAAAAGCAGACTTTGATTTTTGACATTTTATATAAGAGAAACCATTTTACTATGCTATTGTATTTAATAGACTTGAACATCCACAGATTTTGGTATCCACAGAGGGTCCTGTAACCAAACCCCAGCAGATATCAAGGGTCCATTGTACATTAATTCAGCCGATTATAAGCCTCTAAAAGAACACTTTGGGGCCGTTCACATTACATTATAAACTGGTTTGCAAACCGGTTTAAAAGTGGGTAATTCACACGGGCACTGGGCTTTGCACACCCAAATAGGGATGGACCCAGGGCAAATCCCCCTAATCACGGGTTTTCCTATATCAAGTTTTCCCCCATGTCTTTTGGGGAAAAATGGATTTTATCAGGATGCCGCCAATGTGAACTTGCCGCCAGTCCCATTCGGAGCCTCCTGAAAAGAGGGATTAATAGGCAGAGGGGCAGAACATACCCATCCCATCCCACAGGTCTACCTTGAGTGGCAAGCGCCATTTTTGTTCTCATGCCTAGTTGCCGACTCTGAGTGGGGTTTCATGGCAAGGAGTCCTCTGAGAGGCTTGCCTTCCCCATCCTCTGAGGCTGGCAGGGGGGAATCCCCTCCAAGGAGAAGTTCTCATGGAGGTTTCATTGCAAAGGGTCCTCCAAAAGCCTTGCCCTCCCCATCCTCCAAGGATAAGAGGGGGTTCACCCAAACAGTGTGATGTTGATGTGCATCATTTGATTGACAGAACAAAAATAAAAAACCCAAAAATGGTTGAATGCCATTTATAGTCGGTACTTTGGCCAGTATGAACTTGATAGGGTTAAATTCCACTGGAGAGATTTGATCAGGGTAAACATAGTGTGAAGTTCTATTCGGGTCAGATTCAGTATTGCATCAATGAATCTGCCTGGATCTAACCAGTACAAAAAGACAAGTGTGAATGGGGCCTTTGCAAACCAGTTCCATATGTGGTGACTAGTTTACCAAGAAGTCAATGGAACCCAGAAGCTTGTGATTAAGGCAGTTTTCAGAAAATGTCTTCAGTTAGTCAAATGACTCTTTCAATAACTGCAGTAATCACACACACACACACACACACACACCTTTACTCATCCCTTCCAGATTCCAACCTCTCCATTTTCAGGTGAGATTATCTATGGAATTGCAAGAAGACCTGCTGTTCCAAGAGGTGGGTTTTTTCAGGGGTTGTGAATATAATCTCACATTATACAAAGAATGTGAGACATGAACATCTCTCCAATGTTCAACTGGAAATAAAACTGTAAATGGTACTATGTCCTCGAAATGATACAATAGGGCTATTATAGAGCTGGAAAATCATTAGTTTAAAATTATTGCTCCTTAATTCTTCAAAATTTTCACAACCATTTTTTAAAAATCATTATTTACATCATTAAATGACAGTGATGTTAATGGGCTGAGTAATGATAAGTGGTTTGTGTTATTTTAATTTACTACATGTTGGGGTAATTGAGGAATTGATCCTTTTTACTCATTTTAATTAATTTATTTTAGTGTAAAACTAGTATGTTATTAATGGCAAACTAAAACCATTGTGTTAACTAATTAATTTCCAAATTAATATTAACAAATTAGCTTTTACACTATCATACCCAAGCTTTGGGCTGTCACTGCCTGTAGTAATATTGTTCATGTGCCACAATGGTCGATGTTCAATTGGGTTTCCACAGTCTTGTAGCTCTTCATGGATTACAAAACAAGTTAAAGCAAGTACTCAGAAGCATGAGCAGCATTGGCTTGCAAAGGATGCACATTTTCCTCACCAATGCAAATATCTGTTTAAAAACAAAACAAAACAAAATCACACCAAACACTAGGTGCATGTCCTCAGATATTTTCATGTACATATTTGTTGTTCCTTACCTTCAAGTCTTTTCCAACTTATGGCAACTCTGAGGCCTCATTCCCTCTATGATTTAAAGTGAATTGCTGATCAGGTTAGTGATCATCGTTCCCACTTGAAACCGGTTCTGATCCTACTGTGCTCGGTTTCAATCACGATGAAGCGAGGCAAATGCAAAAAAATCCACTGTTTCCTGACACTAGGGGTTTTTGGTGGTTCTTTTGAAAAGAATCGATTCCGAAGCATGTTCAACAAGTGGGAACGATGGATCTGAATTGCATCATTCTGGAGGGGAGGGAGTAATGGCAGAGGGGTGTTTACCATCCCTCCTCAGGTTTTGGGAAATCAGCCATTTCCCCGCCCTCTCAGCGTGACCTATAAGCGCATGATATATATAATTTTTTATTTTAAAAATTGACAAAATATGTGATCCATCATATTTGCAACTACTTGCAATTACAGGCAGACTGAAGCTCAGTGAGGCAAGTAGTTGCAAAACTAATGAATTGCATATCCTGTCAATTTGTGTGTATATATATATATATATATATATATATATATATATATAGTTCCCAAGCCGGGATGTTCAAAGGGGTAATGGTGTGCTCGATCAGCCTGGGTTGCTGAAGAGCAGAGGAAGGCTCAATAGTTACAGTCGCCCCACTCAGCATCTGGAATGACTCCATCCTCACCGTGTTGCCATTTGCATCATCGATGACACGAAGATGATTGACATGCATTTTGAAGCAGTGCAAACTAGTAGGAATGACAATTGTACCAAAAAAACAAGCAATTACAAGGGAATAATGAAAATATCTGCTTTCATAGTGGGAACAGTGGACCTTTTGGAATCAATTCACCAACATGGAGCAAAAGCGAATCGCAAACTGGTTTAAATGTAAGTGGGAATGAGCCCTAAGGCAAACCTATCATGAAATTTTCTTGGCAAGATTTGTTCAGAGAGGCTTTGCCTTTCCCTTCATCCGAGGCTGAGAGAGTGTGACCCAAGGTCACCCAGTGGATTTCCACAGCAGAACAAAAATTCAAACCCTGGTCTCCAGTCACAGTCCAATGCTCAAATCACTAGATCACACTTAACTTGCTTAAATTCACCCCCAGAAAGAAGGAGTAAGTGTGTTAAAATTGGCTAGACCAGAAATAGCATTTGAACTAGCCTAATCAACTTCAACATTCTGATTACTTGTACGGGTTTAGAGGAAAGTTGCTGAAATTAAGAAAAAAATAGAATTAACAAAGAGAACTTCTGTCTTCAGTTTGCATATTTATCAAGCAATGAGAGATTGGGGGTAGTGTTACAATGCCTGAGTTAGCAATTGAGAGAATTTCTTGTTACACCACAAAAATAATCACCTGTATGAAGACATGCAGCCATGTCTTGAACTGGTTATTGAAACAAAGAAAAGATTATCTTTCTTTAGGATTTAGGGTTGCTAGACTGATAACTGGAGAAGGCTCCTATGTGTACAAAAGGGAATTTCAGAAGGTATCGCTTGTTACCTTGACATGCTTGTTGTATGCCAACTAAGGAGTTTATCACAAGTTTATGCCTTTTTTGCCCAATCTGGGCACAGGCAGGGGATGCGTGTGAATGAGGGAAAATGGATTTTATTGCACTCAAAACAGTCGACAAGTCATCGCCATGCTGTCGCCTGACCACCACCCATCCCCAAGCTGTGCTGAGCCAATTGATTTTTCAAGGATGCAAGCTTTCAGCTGAGCAAAATCAGCCGGATCACCATGGCTTGGGGATAGATGGTGGTCAGACAATGGCATGGCGATGGCTTGTCAACTGTTTCGAGTGCAATAAAATCTACTCCCCTTGTTCATGCACATCCCCAGCCCATGCTCAGATTGGGCAAAAAGAAAAAGAAAAAAGGAATGCAATAAACTCCTAACACTTCCCGAAATTCCTTCTTCTGCACAACCATTAAAGGTACAGGAGCCTTCTATAGTTATCTGTCTGGCAACCCCAGTGGAATTTGTGTGAACAACAGAAATAAGCTCTCTTTTATCACTACTCTTCCATTTCATACTCTGCCCTGTAATGCCCATGGAAGCAAACAAAAGAAATTCTGAGCAAGCACCCTGTATTTCAAAGTAAATCCTTAATTCTGACAAGTCCATTGATCTCTGTCACTGCTGGGAAATTAGCATTGTATGCATCTGGAAAATTTTCATGTTTACTTCTTAGATTTAGCATGTGCATGTACCCAACCCTCAAATACAAACCTCCAAGTAACAAAGAACAGCCAGTCAAGTTTCAGAGAGCAGCCTTTCCACTCTGCTTTGAAGTGTTTTCTCATTACCTTTTGCCATTGTGACTATTTTGTTAGATGCTTAAGAGCACAGAGAACTAACATGACTCTGATAACAACATATTTTACTTGAGAAGAAAGGCAAAAGACATTTGGCAGCACAGAAGGAAAGCTGGAAAAGAAGTCAAACTAACAGTACCATAACCATGTCAGATTTTCTGAACATACAAATTAGCCAGTTGCTGTAGCTGCTTTCTGAGAGTTGAAGGTTGGCAGTGGACATAACTTGCTCTCCTTTCTCTTTGCCTCCACATAGCTAAGGGGTTATTCAGATAGTGAAAATAATCCAGGATGAATCCAGGATGAATCTCCATTGTTCACACGCATTCCAAATGCACCTGATTAAGTTAGGGGGGGTGGCCTACCAAAAAACCCACTTAACCCGGAATAATTGATATCGGGGTTTTCCCTGAGGTTTTTTTTAAAGATCCACATCATTGGTAATGTGAATAAGAAATGTGGATAGACCCAAATAGACCCAAGGTAAAAATCTGCATGCCTTCAACATGTCCAAATGCATTTGTATCATCAGTTCCATCTTTGTTGGAATGTTTGCACATGTGAGCAACTGAACTTGCAGAGAAGTGCATCGATGTGGTTCCATAGTGTAAATAAGAAACCTGGAATGCATGAGTGAGATGATTCGCATTGTGGTGCTAAAGAAAATGATGTCTGAATAACTCCTAGGACACCCTTAACATTCCCCTTTGAAGACTATGGGGGGTTGCAGACTGCCAGAAATAGTGTGAATTCAGTCCACTTTTAGGGTTAGGGTTAGAGTTAGGGAACCATGGGAACTATATTTTATTGTGGCATCAGAGTTGTCTGACAGAGAAGGCTCAATGTCTCAGAAAAATAACAGTTCCCATGATTCCCTAGCACTAACCCTAACCCTAAAAGTGGACTGAATTCACACTATTTCTGGCAGTCTGCAACCCCCCTATCTTTGGCACTATCATTGAGCAAAGAGCTCATTGGGTGGCCTTATATATTTATGCACTCCCAGTTTCCTTCCTCACCATTCTAGGAATGGTGAAAAATTGTCTGTTTCACTTTCTCCTGGAGTCAATTTTTTCTTAAATTTGAATTTTAGTAAACTCTTCAGAATTGATAAGAAATGCACTACTGATTTCTCAGTAAGTACATCAATTCCAGCATGGAAAGTTCCAGAGAGAACAGCCTTCCACTCTACTTAGAAGCGCTTTCTCATTATGATGGTATCATTACCTTTTGCCATTGTCACCATTTTGTTAGATGCTTAAGAGCATAAAGAACTAATATGACTTTGTTGGCAACAGATTTTACCTGAGAGGAAAGGCAAAAGACGTTTGGCAGCACAGAAGGAAATCTGCGGAAAGGAGCATGGAAGGCCACAGATATAAATAGAGTTTACATTTAAACAAGTTTTTAAAGAGTTGTGCAGTACCTCAGATAACCTTAAGTTTCAATGAGAGAGATACCAGATGATGCTAATTAGGTCACAATTAGGTTTCAATTAAATTAACAACAAGCTCTCTTAGAATTCATAATCTGAATTGTTAATCAGCCTGCAGCAGATCTCTTGGTGGGGAGTACAGAGAAGTTAAACCAAGTGTAGCAAATCACTGAATATATTAAATTAAAAAAGAACTAAGGAAGGATACCAGAGAATGCTACCACTTTCATATGTGCACACAAGATTTGTTTTAATGCAAAGCTGGGACACTTGCATGGAGCCATGGTCCTTTTTACAATGTAGACTGAACCCAAATCTAGTATTGTCTAGTAAGTATTTGAAACAGCACCCACGAAACATGGGAGACCCTTTGTGATGAGACTGATTTGTAAAGCTCAACTAGGAGAGATTCTGGATGTGGTTCAGGGGTGTAGTAATGTGTGTGTGAGAGAGGGGGGCAAATGAGAACATTCCCCCCCCAACAACAATACTCCCTCCCAGTAGATGAATAATAGTAGATAAATAATAGCCTCCCCTAGTTTGACCCCTGTACTGTCTCACACACACACCTATTTTAATCCAAACTTAAATAAGTTTGGAAGCCACATGGGACCCTTCATCATGTAGTCACATTGGTATAAGGGAGTGATTCTACTGTGTGCACATGTTCCCCATATTGGCTTATGTCCAGTCACACAACCATGCACCATATCAAAACATGACTTGCTAGTGCAGATGGGATTTTCACTCTAATTTACTGCTGAAAATTCCCTTCCTGAAAATGAGGAAAGTCATAGCCAGGGGGTTGATTTTCAGCAAAGCATGACAGCTGCATTTCCTTCAAAGGAAAACATGTATGCATTTTCCCCAAAAAATGTGAATAACCTAACAGGGCATTTATATACCCTCCAAAAAATCACAGATGAAAACCAGGACATGTGCGGCCAAACAACATCAGAGTGCAGTCAAGATGGCCAAAGCTATTAATGAGGAAGAATGCATAAGCTAGGAGAGGCTGTGACAGTTTGCTTTTGCCTGAGCCTACTAGGAAGAGCAAGAGTCTACTCCCTCTTTGCCCCTACTTGCTGAGTTAACTGAGTACAAACTACAGTACTTCTGTACTTTGAGCTCATTTTAAATCAAGTAAGCAGAGATCAAAGGGAGAAAGTGGGAGGAAAGGGGAGAAATTGAGAATTTTGAAAAGCAGCTTAAAAAGTATAAGGATAGAGGATAAATCAGGACTGTTCCTGCCAAACCAGGACACAGAATTTGGGCTTCAGTCTTTATTTCATCAGCAAAAATTAGGATAGGGGAGGAAAAACCAAATTAGGCCTCGTTCCCACTACATTTTAAACCAGTTTTCAAATGGTTTGAAGTGGTTTAAATGACCCTGGTTCTCACTTGACCCAATCGCTAAAGTGGTTTGGAGAGGGGGGCCATGCACTAGATCCATTTAACACGTGTCTTTTTGACGCTGATTTTTTTCAGAGTCTTTTTCGATAAATCGATTCCGTGCAAGTGTGAACTAGATGTGAATTGGAATTGATTTAAATTTGCCCTTCAAGTCCATTTTGAATTGATTCATTCATCAATGTGAACCACAAGTGGGTTATTTTACAGCAAGAAAATGCAATCAGGGCAAATGTAGAGTGAACCATGCTCCGCTGTCAAACCGATCCATCAATTCGAATCACAAACCGATTCATTTGTAAGTGGGAATCAGGCCTTAGAATAGATCTGTGTCATTTTCAAGAAAAGCCACAGGAGGGCACCCTATGATGTTATACAGTACATAATTCCTGTTTTTAAAATGTGTCCTTCACTATTTAGGGATTGCCAGTTTTATTCACTGAATAAAAAAAGAGAAAAGCAGATACTGTTTACATTTGTATAAGTATAGTAACATCTCTATCCAATGAGACATATGACTAAACATGTCAGCGATGTGTTAGTGAACAACCACATCTCAGTGGTACTCAGAAGTGAGAGCCTCTGGAAGAAAAAAAATGCATTTTGACGTAAAATTACTGCAGGTCTGTTGGTTAAGGAATTAATTCAGAAATCACAGCATAATTCAAAACATGTACATGAATGCATGCAATGAGTAACATTGGGCTAAGTACAATTGTCACCCCTAGCTAGAGAAAACCCACAGAAATGGAACTACTAGGTTCCTACTTATGTAAGGCTTACTGATTTCAATAGGGTTGGTCTAGTTGGGACAAAACTTGCTTTGGCCCTGAGTTTTGAAAAAGCAATTTCACTACCAAGCAATCATTAGCTGCATGTGGAAGCATCCTGCCACAAATGGACTGAAGTCCAAACAGTCCTATGTATACAACAGTATGGGATATATCCCATAAGATGGGATACACCATGATATACATGATATATCTCCTAAGGAGTAATATCTAGCACGTAGAGCTGCACCTGTGCAAGATACAATTATGAGTCTCCTAGATGCTGTTTGGGAGTGCGAGATTTTATGTATGATGTACGGGAGTGTATGATGTAGTGTAGTACAGTGGTGGACAACTGCATGGGGGCCAAGGGCAAGTCTCTTACCCACCCAGCACACACATACACCAGGGTGAGGTGGGGGGGCAAAAACTTCAATTTCTTCTGCAGTCCCTCTCAAAATGGTGACCAGAAGTGACATTATATCAATTCCAGTAATTATATTAAAAGGAACTGCAGAAGAAAACAGAGGCATTTGGGGGTAGTGGAGGGTTGGGATGAGTGAGTAGATGACATTTTTGCATATTTTCTTGAGTTTTCAATAGCGGGGCGTGGGGCTCTCTGTGCTGTCTGAGAGCAAAAACTGCCTTACAATCACACCATTTTAAAAAATGTTAGGGGTTAGGAAGCCTCAATGGACTGATGGAAGGCTTCAGAGCCACAAAAGTGGGATCCAGGGGCCATACAATATTTAATAAATAGTAAAGCCATAATATCTTGTGGAGAGGTCCAAGCCCTCTCTTGCCTTCCAACAAGTGGCTGGTGCTATCAACGTTGACACCAGTAATAGCTTGCTTGGTGGTCATTCTCTTATAAGGATGCATCAAAATCCACTGCTGCACACAAGATGAATCACCTTTTGTGTACACAAGACATGATGCTGAATCTTGTAAAAACAACATAATCAATATTCAAATTTAGCTAAATATATAGAAAGGGAGCAGCATTGATTACAGTTTTACCCAAGGAAATGGTTTTTAAACATTGGGGGCATGTTCTGTCAAGCAGTTAGCACACTGTGCTAAGTAAATGCTGAAAGAGCAATAGCACTAAGAGGGCATGCCATAAAAACTATGCTTCCTCTACAATTACTGCATTCTTATTTTGTAAATCTAAGGCACAGGTGGATGACTTGCAGCCCCCTGTCTATGCCTGTACAGTCCCACACACACACACATTATTTTGTTAAAAGAGTATAATTCTTCTTTGAAACAAAGTGCTTGTCTCCTCCTGTGCACCTTCCTTTGTTTTAAAGAATTAAAAGAGATGGGATTTTTCAAACAATGAGTGGACATCCATGCATTTCTGGTTTGGATGGTGGTTCAGTCCATGGTGGGTCCAGGAGGCAGAAAATTGACTCCTGGGCCTTCCAAAGTTGATTTACCCTGATCTAAAGTATTGTGTGGGGTTTATAACAAGGTGTGTTCTAAATGTGTAGGTCAAATTTTAGCACCTTTGATGTTCACCTATGACATCACAGAATACCTGCACAAAACTAATCTTTCTAGGGAATCCAAAGTATTAGTGTGCAATGTAATGCAACTGGGCAGGAACTGCACTTTTGTATCATTACTAATTGAACAAACAGCTCATGTTGACCACTCAAGGTTGATCCCTGGAGACAGACCATGAGAAACACTGCCCACTTTAAGGGTCTTCAGTGTATTTTTTTATATTGAACCTTGCATTCATGAGAGGCTCAAATCCCTTCCTGTGTCTCCTGTGCTGAAATAGGACAAGCAGAAGGACCAGCACAACTAAAGTGATCAGAGCTCCTCCGATGGTGGATCCAGCCATAAGTGCCCAAGCACGGGCCTCTTCAGCTGACTCTGGAAAGACAAAGAAAAATTAGAAGGTCAGCCTAGGAGTATGTAACTATCCCAAGGTTATCCATTAACTTTCATAAACCCAAGAAGATTTCTCTCATTCTGTCTCTTTCTCTCTTTCTCTCTCTGTGACACAGATAGACAGACAAAGTCGCACAGACAGACAGATATCACTGGCAAAATCTGCTGGTTTTAATGTTTTTAAAGTTGCTTCTCTATTCCACCCCAATAAGTCTGAGGTTGTTTTTGGAGGTTAAGTATTTGAGCTACTATTCTATTATTTCTCCAGACTTCTCCAAAAAAGATGACTGGGAACAAGGGATTAAAAATAAAAGACAGATGCATTTGCTAATGAGATTGTTTCAAACACTGTGAGTAGCACAAAATATGCATATATAAGGATTACAGGATCCCTTCCTTAAAGCATCAGTCTAAATTCTCATGGCACTACAGGTTGATTCAAATGAAAATGTATTCCTCATGCTTTTACCTATCCCTTTTAGAAACCTAAGCAAAGTCTATTTACAAATTGCTCCTATATACAGTTAGGTGAGCCAGATGCTACTGAATCAAATTCTTCTCACGTCCCAAGGGCCTAAGCAGACTGCCAGAAATAGTGCACATTAAATTGAGGCACTGCCCTGGCTCAGTGCTAGGGAATCATGGGAACTGTATTTTTTTCTGAGACATTGAGCCTTCTCTGTCAGAGAGTTCTGGTGCCACAATAAATTACAGTTCCCATGATTCCCAAGCACTGAGCCAGGGCAGTGTCTCAATTTAATGTGCACTATTTCTGGCAGTCTGCTTAGGCCCCTAGTCACTTTTAGATGTATCGAACTAGAAGGTTTTAAAATTATTTTGTATCACATAATGTGGAAGTTTTTGATTGTTTCTAAATTTTTATTAAGTTTTTTTTAAAACACACACACACACACACACACACACACACATCTTCATTGGAAGCTATCTTGGGTCCACTCTGGGAAAAAGATGACATATAAATAAAATAAAATAAAATAAAATAAATCCCTATCATCTCCAGGAAGCTGTAAAATGCACAACTTTGCTCCTAGCCTTCTACCTAGTTTATGTACAGTCTTATTGGTACTTCTTAGAACTGTCCCAGAGCATTATTAAGCCTTTTGAAGAGCAAATGGAGGGACAGTACATAGCAAATGTTTGTGTGAAAAGAATGAGGAAAAGGAATTCACAGACATGTGTCTGGAATATCAGTATGCAAAAGGGATCTTGTAGCATGTAGCATCTTTGAATCTAATTGTGCAAAGGAAGTTGTAGCATAAGCTTTTGTAAACCATCTACTTCCTCAGATGCACTCCAAGTCTACAAACCTCTTTCCACAGGTCATGTCAAAAATGCTACAAGATCCTTTTGCATGAGGAAAAGGAAGCTAGTTTGCTGAAGCAGGACTGGTAGGGTGGGGAAAAGGTTCCAGAAGCAGTGAGTTCTGGGGAAAACATGAGTTATTCTGGTGAAAGTTACCTGGCAATTCAATGGCATAGCTGTAGCCAAGTTGTGCTGCAGGGAGAAACATTTCCCCATTAGTGATAGGAGGGAAGAAAGGCACCATGTTAAACATCCGATTGTGACCAATAGGAGCCAACTCTTGAGGCCATGCAGTCTCAGCTGGGCGGAATCGTTTCATCCATTCATCAAAAACTGCATCAGTAAAGGAATGGAGAACCTGGAAAATTCAATTCACAGTGATGTTCAATTCACATTAAATTTGCTTTGTTGTTGCTGTGTGCCTTCAAGTCATTTCTGACTTATGGCAACCCCAAGGCAACCCTAACATGGAGTTTTCTTGACAAGACTTGTTCAGAGGAGGTTTGCGATTACATTCCCCTAAGGCTGAGAGCAATGGCGTCACTAGGGGGTGCTGGGGTGTGGACCGCACCAGGTTACACCCTAAGGGGGGCGATACCACTGCTCCTCAAACATCTACATTTGGGCAGAACCAGGCTGTGGCAATCACCTGTATCTTTTTAAAATGCTTTAAGAGATGGTGGGAGTGGAATGAAGCTCAGTGGGAAGAGAATGGAAAGGCCCCAGAATTTTTTTAAAATTAAAATTTCAAAATTTCAAATTAAAAAAATAAAATTGAAAAATTGAAAACAATAATTTTTTTATTATTTTTAAATTTTCTTTAAAAACATCACATTTTCACCAAGTCTCCACTATGTATATGTAAACACAATTAGGTTGTGCACATGATATTGTAATTTGAAGGTATAATTTTAATTTTGCTAGTTGTTTATGTCACAACTATCAGCATTACATTCAGTAGTATGTGGGAATTACAATTTACAAGTAACATTAATGCAAAAAGGATTACTAAGGATTCTGTACGGTGTGAAATGAGAAGAGGCCAATGGGGGGGGGGGTGACACCATGATTTACCACACCGGGTGACATCAACTCTAGTGACACCACTGGCTGAGAGTATGTGACTTGCCTGAGGTCACTCCGTGGGTTTCATGGCTGAGCTGAGAATTGAACCCTGGTTTCCAGAGTTGTAGTCCAACACTCAAACCACTATGCCACACTAATGACCATACAAATATACTACTATAACAATAAAAACATAATTCCATAGATTACCATTGCCAGTGAATGAAGCTTTTCCATTTTCTTTGGGTAACAGGTAGTCTTTTAGAACATACCTTGAAAGAACGTACCTGCAACCCATCTTTCTTAAGCAGTGTTGCCAAATACTATGAAGATAAAATAGAGTTCTTAAATTATCTATTCTACACTCTCTTCCCATAGCACTAAAACTGTAAGTATCAAGCTTTACTGTAGCCACCAGAGGGAGCCCATCTAATCCTTTATGCTTCCAAAACATTGAGGAAAGAATAGCAAAGCAGGTTAGTAAAAAATTATTTTCTTCTCAGCTGCCTTTTTTTTTTCTCATACAGAGAAAACTCTTGCAGTGCACATTCACAAAGATGTGAACATTTTGTCATAATAATAATAAAAATTATGAACCAGTTTTTGGTCTCGCTTTATAAAATTAAAATCACATTTATCTTCATTCTGCATTCAAATGAACTGAGCCCATGGTTGTTTTGCCTCCACAATTCATTCTTTTCCTTTTAATAGCTAGACTTAAAGCTTTATAAACACATAAAACTGCTTTCTGTGAAGTCAAATGCTGCTGCTATTGCTGCTTCTATCCTGCTTTTTCCCAAAATGTCTTTTCTCTCTTTTTTTCCCCTAAAAAAGTAAATTCAACTGACTTGACCCCAATTAGAACCTTACATTGGGCAGGAGTTAACTCTTTGCCCTTCATTACATTTCTGATTTGGATCAAGTGGGCCAGGCCTGCAGTTTAACTTGTTAAAATGTAATCAATTTTTGGGGATTATGCCACCGCTCAAATAACCTGGTTTACCTCTTCCGAATTGAAGTCGGAAGGTAGCCTATCACAAGGATTTTGCTGCCGAAGCCACTGGGTGAATCCAGCCCAGCTGCAGCCCAGGTCACCAGCGCACATCGGCAGCCTTATTTCAAAACTGGGATCTTTCCGACTTGAAAAAATGGCAGCCGAAGCATGCCAGGAACCCGGGCTGCAGTCAGGCTAGACTCACCTGGCAGCTTCAGTGGCAAAATCCTTGTGATAGGACCTGGCTGCCTCCCCAATTAGACTTCAGTTCAGAAGAAGTAAGCTGGGTTATTTGAGCGGTGGGATAACTCAAGTCAATGCAAATTTGATCTACAGGGTCCTTGACTATGATGCCTGGGAATGATGGAAGTTCTTCTGTAGTCCAACACATCTGGGAAGCACCAGGTTGGAAAAGACTGATTAAAGGAAACCAAAAGAAGGAGAACAACCTACCACAAAGATGGGGTCATTCACTGCAGAGTGAGGAAGCGCACCAGTTCCATTCAGAACAGAGTGAACCAAGTTATGGAGGCTCACAACTGGGAGGTCCAAGGTTCCATCTGGTTTCTCAAAGCCTTCCAAAGCATTCCTGTGACAGACAGCAGGAGAAAGAAAGCATCACCACTGAGCAGTCTCCGCCAGCCTGAAAGAAGTGCCACAGTTAAACAAAATGATCTATAAAAAGTAAAGAACAAACCTAAAGCTAAAAGAGGAATTCCGAAAGAAAGGAGGTTTATCAAAATCTTGAAAGGAGAGACAGTTCTGAACATCTTCCATGGTCGGTAGCTGATCACCAGGTTTGCTAAATGGGTTCCTCTGCAGAAGGCCTTCATTGGTTCCGTTACATAGTTTCACCAAACGGTTATAATCATCCAAGCTTAGGTTTCAAACAGAGATATATAAAGCAGTTAGACTAGATATTTGCACCAAGGTTTACTGTCTTTTGTTTACAATAGGACAAATTCAGATTGCAAGCAATAATTGGTATAATTGACAGATTAATTGATTAATATTTCCATTGATTAATAGCTGGGACTAATTTTAGTTGCTCATACTCTAAGACTTTTGTTAATAACACACAAATACAAAGAGCAAGGTTCATAACTCAGTTTTCAGGTTTTGAGATAAGCTCAAAATGGAGATTTTATAGATTTTAACTACAACTTGTTTGAATACAATTCTCAGAATCCACCAGTCAACATAGCCACATATATGGTTTTGCAGGGTAGTTTGGGTCTTGACCACTTTTGAGTCTGGCTGCACCCATTTTGTGATTCTCATTCCACCCAGGACTGGCACACAACTGCACAAAAAGTACCATGGTGTGGTTCCTAGCCATGGAACAAGCCAACACTAAAATAGGGTTTCTGACCACTAACCACAGTTCAGGTGTAAGAGAAGGTGAAAATGAAAGCAAATGCTTTCAATCTCCACCTTGTAGCTATGCCAGAGGAAGAGCAAAGAGACACAACATTGCTTCCAGACTAGGTTTTTATCACACCATTGTCCTTTATTCACGGAACTTTACAGGGTGTCTGAAAATTGTCTTCCATTCACAGTGCTGCTTTAATTTTTTTTCAACACCACCACCACCACACACACACACACAAAAAAAAAACATTAAAGAGAAAGAGTCAGAAAACTGAACAATACTTTATCTTTTCTAGAAACGGGACCTCTCTGCTGGAAGTACTCCAACTCTTAATCATATAACCTTAAACCATAGTTTGATGTTATGTCTGAACCAAGTCTTGAGGTGTCAATATTATTTATTGAACTAGAAATAATCCTATACTTCTTTCACTATTTTTGAATAGCACCAAGATAGGGATTTTGATATGACACATATTTATATGTAAACAATTAAACGATTCACCAGTTAAAAGGCAGATAATCGATCAGACTAACAGAAGCAGAGGAAATTGTTAAGAAGCTGGCTTTATATCCCCATAGTACAATGTCCTCACATTTCTGTTACCTATTACATATTATCTCCCATTGTGAAAATCTTGAATTCTGACTTATGAGGTTTGGGTTATCTGGTCTTGATGCTCCAAGAAGTTGATCGGTGCACACGTCACATTCATTTCGGCCGGTAGCAAAATTCCAATAAGGCAATGCGAAGGACTCATTGCCAATCATCCGCTAAATAACATGGGGTAAAGGAGAGATGGAAGAGAATTTTAAATATTTATATTTGGTGTGTGTATGTATCTTGGTAATGATGTGTAAGTGACACTTGTTTACTTTTTTTTTTTTTTGCAGTACACTCATATTGCACCTGTCCAAACTTCATAGTTCATTTACTATCTCCCCTATAGACACTGCTATAGTCTAATAAAAAATACCTCCATGATGTTATAGATTTGTATTCAAAAATGTTTGATTTGTTGATTGCATATTAGACTATAAGTTTTTGGGAGGGGGAGATGTGGGAGTGAGTGCTGATTGGTGGAATGCTTGAAGTGATTTACATAAGGCTGTTGAATGACAGTTGATAATTTGGTTAGATTAGGGTTTGAATTAGGCAAGAGTTTGTGGAGTTAGACTAGTGTTGGAAGTACATAAGACAGCTTTGGTTAGGGGTTTGGTATGTTTGGTCTGAGTTAGTTGGCAAGAAGTGTGAGAGAGGGTGTGTGGCGCTTAAAATGTAATAAAGAATTAATCTGTTGTGTTATATTTTACTTCTAAAAATACAGAATTGTTTTTGTTTTTAAACACTTTTGGCAGGGTGACCAGATGTTCTCCTTTTCCAGAACATCCCCTACATTACAACCTTCTGTCCAGGAGGAATGTCAAAATGTCCTCCATTTTGAGCATCCTTAGTATGTAAGATGGCTGACAGCATAGGAGGGCTATTCTGTTTTTTATTATTATTGCTAAAAGATATGGCCCATCCACTTCTCAGAGCAATGCAGAACCAAGTCTGAGAATGCGGAGATGTATCCAACAGAGACACTGGCCACCTTATTAATTGAAGGGAAGCACTAAGGAGATTATCACATTGACAAATAATATGACTGCTCCCCAACAGGATACAGTCACATTTCAGGTTCCTACCGGGAATTATTGCACATAATTAGAAGCTGCTGCCACTGGGTGGCTGCATCCCAGCTGCATCCCAGGTCTTGGCCATCCTTTGGAGGCCACTTGTCCAAAATGGCAAGCTCCCATCTTAGAAAAGCAGCCTCCAAAGCGCTGCTGAGACCCAGGATGCAGCCAAGATGCAACCACCCAGCAGCAATGGCAGCTAATTGTGTGTGATAATTCCTGGTAGCCACCCGAAATGCAACTATATCCCGTTGGGAAACAGTCACATTATTTGTCAATGTGATAATCTCCTAAAGCATACCATAATGCAAATGGAATAAATAATTTGGCAAGTTATGTTTTGAACTCAGTTAAAGATAATAATTTAGAGAATTTGGTTCTCTAAGGGCCTTTGCAGAGTGCCAGAAATAGTGCACATTAAATTGAGGCACTGCCCTGGCTCAGTGCTAGGGAATCATGGGAACTGTAATTTATTGTGGCACCAGAGCTCTCTGACAGAGAAGGCTCAATGTCCCAGAAAAAAATACAGTTCCCATGATTCCCTAGCACTGAGCCAGGGCAGTGCCTCAATTTAATGTGCACTATTTCTGGCAGTCTGCTTAGGCATTAACTTTAAGTTCCAACAGCATACTCACAATACACTTTCCTTTTCACCACCACTTTGGGAAATGCCACTTGGCAGCACCAGGGTGTATCCCCTCAGCCAATCAGCAGCCAGGACATGGGGGGCAACTGAGCACCCTCTGACTGCAGTCAGCTCCTGAATCCTCCAGCTGTTTGCCCCAAAAATTGTACTGAAAATGGGACATTGTGCAATGAGGCAGTGAATATCTCCTTCCGCTATGTACCTCCAGTTGCATAATCATATGACACCTGGAGGATCCAGCCAACAGGTTACTTTTGCAAAGTAATGTCCCAGGCTATGGGAATTGTAGATAAAATCATGCCAGTGTCTAGTTCCCATTCCTACATTACCCTCAACTTCTTCTAAAATCCTGATGCTACTGATATTGTTTAAAATTTAAAAGCTATCATATTGTTAGAGAAGATACAGAAAGGGATAAGTAAAATGATTTGAGGAATTTACTTCCTTTGAAGACCCACTTTTGAAAAAAACTTGGAATTTTTTGAGATTCAGGAGATATACACTATTTGTTGAAGGACAGGTAGAAGTTTATAAGAGTTTTGAATTGTTCAGAACAACTATTTATAGAAAAATAATCCCCCCCCCCCACTCACCCACTAGTGCACACACAAACATGGAAACATTCTGTAAAACAAATTGCTAGGAGATGAAGCTCTTACAGTCTCACCAGGTTGTCTCCCTTCTTACTTTGGATTGACCTTGGCATTGGGACAAGTGTGAATGATGCCATCTGTTGAGCTGTCCGTTTTAGCTTACCATGCTGAGAATCCTTCCCTTCCCATGGTGTTGTAAAGTATAGTAGCTACAATAATTGTTTCTTTCAAATACATAGGGATACATATTTTGCTAACCTGCAAGTCTCTTTCCAGCATCAGCAAATGATATCTGTGCCAAGTAACAAAGGCAGGTCCTTGATGGGAGAAATCTATTGCTGTGAAAGGACGGCCTGGTCCTGTAAAAACAGCAGAGTAGTTTAAATTATAAAATCTAGTTTCTAAATATTTCTTGGAAACTACTAAATTCAATCTTAACAAGGGCAGAATTGAGTGGAATGCAGAATTAGATTGTCCTGTACAAATCAAGCAATGGAAAGCTGTTCTAGCTTCAACATCTAAAGTTTCTTTAGATTTAAGTCATTTGGTTCAGCAAAAAAAATTGTTGTTGTGGGAAATACTCTTTAGAATTGAATTGTCTAATTCAATTAAATGTTGATGATGTAATACAGATACTGCTGTTGTGGAGAAACTTTAAGAAGGAAGTGGTGCCCCAGCACCAGATGGCTTGAGGTACACTACATAGTTAAAACACAATGGTTCCACTTTAACTGCCATGACAACATCCTATGAGATTTATGGTTTGGACAGAAGCACTAGAGTTCTCTGGCTGAGAATGCTAAATGCCTTTCCAGAGGAAGATTCCATGGGAAGTTGTCATCCAGTTAAAATATAACACTATAATTGTGTAGTTAAATGGGCCTAGGCATGAGGATAATCCCTGACATTCATCACAGTTGTCATTGCATATACATACATCTTCAGGTACCAAGGAGAATCACTGTGGGACTAGAAGGAGAGGGTCCACTAAGTGGAGCTTGCTCAGTTCCGAATCCCCAAAATTTGTGCAAAACCTGTAAAAAGGGCCTTGCTTCACACAGGAACTACTAGCTATTGCATAAATCTGATAGGTGTACATCAGTGGTGCAGAACATACAGGTCTCTCATTATTATTGGACTGTGATGGCAATTGGCTTTATCCACCATAGGGAGGACAGGAGTAGAAGCAAGAATATGTAAAAACCCACAGATCCCCCACTCCTGCTTTATAGCAAGAGTTCTTCCCATTTTCATCTAGCTAATTCCAGTGTAAAAGGGCACCCTGAAAGAAGATATCTATCACTTTATGGAAAATAATGTGGCTTTCTGGTATTATATGTGTGCTACTAAGCTGAATGCTGCTCACTAGCCACCTACTGGTTCTTTATTCATCCTTATACAAGTAAGCAGCAAAGAAAGAGGTTTCTTGATCACTAGGTGGGCTAATATTCATTCCTAATGTGCTGTGTTTAGCTTGATGGGTCACAAGTTGTGCAAGTTGATCTGTAACAAAAAATATGACCACAATTCTCTAGTTGTTGTTTTTTTAACCAGTCCTTGCTTCTGTGTCTTTAATAGCAGCTTGGCCTAAAGACATTCACAAGTAACAATTGTCCTCATGAGGTGAAAATCTTCTGCTGATCAAGATGCTAAGAATATTAAAAGTCACAGATGCAGCCATGGCCATAGTTTCTGAACACCTGATAATTCTGCTCCTCAGTGGTCTTCTCTGCAAAAGAAGCTACTGTTGTTCCTCCCAGCAGGGGAACATACCAACAAGCTCTCAAACTAAATACATTTTATCTGCTGTTGTGAATGTTCCATTTCCTATTTTACCTACAGGGTGTTCCAATTTTTATCTATATTTTTAAAGTTTCTATTCCATTTCCCATCTTTTCTATTGTAAAAGCCCATTGCCCCAGAGAAGCTTCTGCATTCCACTTTTTTATATCCCATCCCTCTGGAATGAAAAACACCCACCTAAGAGTGTGTCTCTGACAGAGTAATAGTGAAGCCACACATAGTAGTTATAAATGCTGCAATTAGCAACTTGTGGGTCATTTCCACTGGGACCGAGCAGACTCAGCCAATGCTCAGTTGCAATCACATATTCTGGATGAACAGTTGTCTTGGCACGGTTTAGAGCATCCAAGAATTGTTCTCTCTCTTCTTCAGTCAAAGCATGGATGTTCTTCCGGATAGTCAGGGGCTTCTTTTCATCACAGTTGGGTCCGTTCCAACCAAATTTGCAATCCCCACAGTTATAGCCAGCAAAATTCCCTGCATTAGAAGAAAACATCAGTTACGCCTCAGTGTATATATGAATAAGCAAACAAAAGTCTGCAGAAAACTATCCAGCAAATGTTTGCTATCTGGACAAGGTAAAGGTGCTACTACTGTACCACTACAATGTCATAACTTGACATTGTTGACCCGAGACATTTTCTGTCTGAAGAGAAAGAATGGTATTCAACACCTTCACTTCCAATAATCCAACTCTTCATACAGGAGCCAACTAGACTGGGACTTCCAGTATGATGGTGGAGTGAAAACAGCTTGGCGAGATAGCTAATGCCAAGATGTACCAGCCACAGCAATTTCCCAAGGAGTGGGTAACCCAAACTCAACAGAAGTGTGCCCCCAATAAAGGAGACCCAGACAGTCTCATAGGGTTGATTGCAGCCCTAGAGTCAGATTAGATCAGAGGGTAGAAGATACCCGACATGGATAGGATTGTGACACCACAAGTGAAGCTGTGGCCACGGCTTGGAACTGTGATCATTGAAACCCAACCAGTACCACTTTTATATTTAAGATCAAAGAAAATAAAACAGAATAAGTAATGCCCATCCTTGATTTAAAGCTCTTCTGTTTGAACAATCTGTCAAAACTATTCAAAATTACTTGTGGACTGAGAATTTTAAAGAGGACTCTGCCTAGAGAGGTACAAGGCATGAGAAAGGGAAAGTGACAGGATGGAGGAAAGTGAAACCAAGCTGTTATATTAAAAACCTGTCTACGTGAAACAATAACTAAAAAATCTGACCGGTCTTAAATAGACTTAACTTAATTTTTATTTGAGAGGTGTATTTGGAAAATAAGGCAGTAACAGACAGTCAGATTGAGAAAGATACAGAAAGAAGCTGAAAGACAACAGTGATAGCAGACAAACTGTAGACACCTAGGAGACAAAGTTCTCTATTGATTATTATGGACCTTGCATTAACTTCTTTTGTGTCTCATATTATTTATTTATAAAATTTACATTTTAACCGAATCTTCACTATGTATATGTAAATACTTTTAAGTTGTGCATATGATATCAAAATTTGAAGGTATAATTTTAATTTTGCTAGTTGTTTATGTCACAAATATTGGCATTACATTCAGTGGTATATGGGAATTATGATTTGAGAGTAACATTAGTGCAAAAAAGCATTACTAAGGATTCTGGGAGGAGGTCAATGGAAAGGTGACACCATGAGTTCCCGCACTGGGTGACACCAACTCCAGGGATGCCACTGGGTGAGATTGCACTGGGTGACACCTCAGAATGGGGTGAAGACACAGTGGAACAATTGCTACCATCCATCCCAAGACACACACCCCAGGTGCCCCCCTCTGCCAGTCAGGATGCCCCTGCCATCCATCAACTGTGGCTGCTGCCACCCAGTAACTTCTTCTGAGTCTGGTGGGGCTGCAGACTAATTTAGCAGAATATCTATTTGCACAAACTGTTTAAACAGTTATACCAAGGTGACAATGATGTAGTATTACAGATGTTGTTGCACCGCACTCTTAATTTTCCTGATCCTGCTGTGCTGGCTAAGACTGTGGAATTTGCAGACCCATGCAGTTCCTACCTTGGACCATCCCAGAAAGTTCAAACTGGCAGAATGGTAGTGGCAGTGCTGGGGCAGCAAAACCCTATCTTAAACAGTTATATTTTCATTCCTTCCTTAACACCATGTCCCATACATTACATGGTGGTTTATGATATGGTACATGCCACATCTGCAGTGCAGCCCTCAAAAGCAGATCCCATTGAGCTCAATAGGCCTTAATCCCTGGTAAGGCTTTAGATGGTATTTGACAGTAATAATAAATGCTGGAAATGTTCCAAAGAAAGGGGATCACATTATCTTATGTGATGTACATGTGAAAAAGCAAAGAAATTTTGGACACAAATATCATGAAATGTTTTTGTTAAACATATTAGATGTGAGTGTGGGGGGTGGGTAGAACCTGTTGTTTTTTTTTATGTTATCAGTGGCAAGAATTGTTTATGCCCAAAAGTGGAAACAAGAGAACATCTCAACAATTGATGAATGGCTATTAAAGCTATTGGATATACTGGAAATGGATAAAATGTCAAAAGGACTAAGAAATGTTCCATCTAAAAAATACATTGAAAATTGGAAAAAAAAAGTTCTTCAGTATTTAACCCAGTAATAGCTGGGAGAAATAGCTACAATGGGTATAAATTTGGGTTAAAATGTAAACAAAATAAGATATAAATGGAACTTGAAATGTTGTATGTAGATTTAATCAAATAGAGAAATAAGTGAATGATTATATGTCTTTGATATAATTTACTGTTTAGAAAGGAAAGGAAAGAAAACATGATATATTCAATACAAGATAGCCTACATATGAACAATATCAGATAAGTAAAATGTATTAAAAGCTGTTAACAAGGAAGTAACAAATGATGTATGGTTGAACAGGTCATGGTGTGTTAATATTTGTGTAGTCTGTATATCAAAGATGCAAGTTGTACAAATGTAATTGGTTTGGGTTTTATCAATGTTGTTTTAAAAAATAACTATCAATAAAAAGATGTCCAAAAAAATAGGCCTTAATCCCTAGCTAGCACATTAGGACTGTAGCCTTTAAAACTGTATCTGTTTTACATGTATTAGTAATTTTCTTCAAAAATGAAGAATTAGGGGGCACTCCCAACCTTCACAATAATATTTTAAATAATGATCTCTCAGACTGAGCTCAGAGGAAGAAAAGTAGTGGAGGACACAAAAGGAGGGGGAGGAATCAAATATTTATCCATATCAGCATGTGTCTCAGAAGACCTAGCCGGGAAAGAAACTTCAACTGTGTGTAGTAATAGAGCAGGATTTCAAATAGGGAGTGTTGGAAGAATTACTGGTATGCTGCAAGTAAAAAAGAGCATTTCCTATTTTCATTTGTGAAATGGATGTCCCATGCTATGTTATTTATTTGGTATTATTTTCTTTGTATCTTACTTTTTGTCACAGGAGACCAGGGGCCTTTGCAGACTGCCAGAAATAGTGCAAATTGAGTCCACTTTAACTGCCCTGACTCAGTGCTGGGGAATCATGGGGACTGTATTTTATTGTGGCACCAGAGCTCTCTGACAGACAAGGCTCAATGTCTCAGAAAAAAATAAAATTCCCATGATTCCCTAGCACTGAGCCAGGGCAGTTAAAGCGGACTCAATTTGCACTATTTCTAGTAGTCTGCAAAGGCCCCAGATCTCTTTAACCTTGATTATGCATTTAGGCTTCATGTAGGTGTTATCATATGATAGGTTTATTAAGCAGGGTTTTATACAATTATATTTGGCAGGGCACCAAATATTGGCCTGCTATAGGATTTGACCAAGATCAAGGGAAGAAATGTTGGGGAGCAGGAGAGAGAAGGGTGGAACTGGACTGTATTTAAGGATCCAGGGTGTAGTTAATTCATTGTGACTCCAATACAATGCAAAATGAGATTACATTTTCCTGACAAGAAAATGAGAGATATCAACATTTTCACCTTCATCTGTTTACTTTTGTTTGTATGCCTGCTGCCTAGAGAACTAGAAACTGGATACAGTGGATAGCAGGAGAAAGTGGATTGGGAAAACTTTCCCTCTTGCATAATCTAGAAACCTTGTTCGTCCTGTAATGAGGAATGGTAGGAAATGCACAGTACTATAAAGGAAGTAACTTCTTCAAAAACATAGCACTTGGTTAAATTGTAGAATTTACAAACACAAGAGACAGAGCTGGACACCAACCTTTGCAACTTTTAAAGCAGATTTGATAAACTTGGGGAGGATATAGAAAAGCCCTCTTTGGTTAGTACCTGTCTTCCTGGCTATATCTCCTTGAAATCTCATGTTTGTTACTTGGCATACTCTTGGACTCAGCACTGAACCTAGAAGCTCAGATTTTGGAGGTGGACAGGAATATGTTTGCCCAATGAAAACTAGTGCACCAGTTGTGCCTATTCATGGAGATACCAGATTTGGCCATGGTAACACATGCCTTGATTATATCCCATTTGGAATATAATGCTAGATTGTTGATTGGGTATAGGCACCATATCACTACCTTAACAGTTTCACTGGCTGTCAGTCCATTTCTAGGCACAATTTAAAGTGGAGGTCATAATCCATAAAGCCCTATACAGCTTAGAGCAAACTTTCTGCTATCTCCCTACATGAGCATTCCTGAGCCTTCAGGGGAGGGCTTGCTCTTCATCCCACCACCATTGTCCCAGGCTTGTCTGGTGAGGACACAAGAGAGAGCCTTCTTGGTGATGGCTCCTATGCTAAACCCTTTCTGAGATAGGTTCAGCTGGCTCCCTCTTCACTCTTATTTCACCGGCAAGCAAAGACCTTCTTATTTAAACAGGCCTTCAGCCTCTGACTGACTGGGATAGAAGGATATGCAAGGGGTGTGCCCTTTTTAATATATAATAAGCACTTTCTTCTTCAGGATGCCCACACTTGATTTGGGGCTTCCTTCCCCAACCTACATTTAAATAATTCACCTTTTGCTATGGGTTTTTGGCCGTCTTTGCAGCAACAGCAGCAGCTGCCTTCACTCGTGGTCCCTGTGAGCTCTCCAGCACCGCCACTGCAGCTGTGCATTGCTCTGAGGACAGAATGAGGCACCCAGCATCGATAGCATGGCTGGGCACCTCATAGTGGCCTCAGCAGCAGCATTAGGTAACAAACATTGCTTCTCACATAATGTGTGGAAAGGCAGCTACATGTGGTTCGCTGCAATAGTTGAAACCCCATAGCAAAAAAAAAAAAAAAGCAATTAAGGGGGGAAATGCTATGGGGAGTATTCTGGCCAGTGTAGACCCATTCCTAAATAAGGTGCCTGTCAGACAACACAGACCAGCTATGTCAACAAATTTTCACCACAAAGTAAATTGTTTTTATATATTGCTTATAATGAGTACAGTCAGCCCTCCACATCTGCAGATTTGAGTTTTACAGATTTGATTATTCATGGATTTGATTAATAGGTTCTCTCTGGGAATCTCCAGTTCCTCCATTAGATCTCTATGGTCAACATCAGCCATCATTCTGGATGACCTAGAGCAGGTGTAGGCAACCTGTCCCCTTTAAGAGCCGAGGGACTTCAGCTCCCAGAAGCCTCAGCCATGTTGGCTAATAGTCCCATGTTGGCCAATAGCTCCTGGGATTCTGGGAGCTGAAGTCCCTCAGCCCTTAAAGGGGAAAGGTTGCCTACCCCTGACCTAGAGATTCCTAGAGAGAGCGTATCTCTACATTTGTAGGCCCTTGAGCCCAATTCTATGATCAACTTCTAGCAGTTGTTGATCGTAGAGTTGAACTGGAGAACCTAGAGATTCCAAGAGAGGGGTTCTCTCAGGCAAAAAAATAAATAAATAGTGGTTTTGTTATTTGTGGTTTTTCCACTTTCACGGGAGTCCTGTGCTCCTACTTCAAGTGAATGTGGAGGGCCCACAGTATATTGCTTATAACAAGCAATATAAGAGTTAACTAAGGGGGGGTTGCAGACTGCCAGAAATAGTGCAAATTGAGTCCCCTTTTAGGGTTAGAGTTAGGGGATCATGGGAACTGTATTTTATTGTGGCACCAGAGCTCTTTGACAGAGAAGGCTCAATGTCTCAGAAAAAAAAAACAATTCCCATGATTCCCTGGCACTAACCCTAACCCTAAAGTGGACTCAATTTGCACTATTTCTGTTAAGGAGGGAGCCCTATTCTGTGAGATCTATTTTCAAGAGGGAGAAGGGGGCTTAGAGCAAAGATTCATTAGCTGGTCTCTGCATACAAGGGAACTTATCATTTGCAAAAAAGATGCATTATAGAATAAGCCTTCCAAGAGTAATAATGTCAGGTAATTACTCCTAATTGCATTCATGACCTCTGCCCTAAATCAGCAGACTCACCACAATGTATTCAGACAATAATCCCTTACAAGAAATATTAAAAGAAGAAAACAAGGCTGGGCCAGACTTTTATATTTAATTACCCCAGATTTATAATAGTAAGTGAGTGGAGCAGTGTCCATCACACATAGTACCATTGTTCAATCATTCTCCTTCTGCGCTGCCTTATAGCATACAGTTCATTGTAACTACATTGTACATTCGTCCCTCCACATTCACTGGGGTTGGGAGTACAGGGCCCCTGTGAATGTGGAAAAACTGCAAATAATAAAAACACTATGGTTTTACCTGAGAGGACACCTCTCTAGGCATCTCTACGTTCTCCAGTGCAACTTTGTGATAAACATCTGCCAGACATTGACCACAGAATTGCCCTGGAGGAGCTACAAATGCCTAGTGGAGTGTTCTCTGTTGGAATCTCTAGGTCCTTCAGTGCGACTTTTGGTTAAAGTTGATTACAGAGTTGCGCTGGAGGACCTAGATATTCCTAGAGAGAACATATTAATAAAATCCATGACTAATCAAATCCGCAAAAGTCAAATCCGCAAATGTGGAGGGATGAGTGTAATTATGTCTTCATTTATGCCACAAGCCAGCTAGGCTGGAGTTCTCTTTAAAATGGACCTACAAAGCCTGTAAGCTGCCAGGCCCCAAAGCATGCCATCTTTTCAGTGGCTGCTCTTAGGCTGTGGAACTTTCTTCCCTGGGAGGTCCAGTTGGTTCTCTCTTTGGTCTCTTTCTGCCACCAGGCAAAGACCTTTTTATTTAGGCATGCCTTTGATACTTAAACCATCAAGGGTGTTTAAAAGTGGTGTGCTGTACTTTTATTTTTTATTATGTTTTAATGTGTTTTGGTTTTAGCCATGTGCTTTATTAACAGTGATTTGAGACTCAGGCTGTTTCGATGACTGGACTTATCTTGACTCTGCCATAAATGATGCACTAACTCAACTCAACTTGTGACTTGTATATTTTTAGAGAGATATTTAACCTTTTTTGTCAGAGAGCTCTGGTGCCACAATCAACTACAAACCCCAGGTTTCCATAGCATGGAGTCATGGCAGTTAACGTAGTGTCAAATTGCATGGTTTTATGCGTTTTAATCTATTTTGTACCCCTCCTCGAGCCTTGAGGAGAGGTGGATAAGAAAATAACAATAACAATAATGATAATGATAATGATGACAATATAGTTTATTATTATTATTATTATTATTATTATTATTATTATTAGTTTCTACAGTGCAGATGAAGCCCTGGAGTCAATTCTCCTCTCTAGGAGGTGGGGGGCATTTTTGCCATGTTTTTTGCCCTCTTCTTGGGGCATTTTAGGCCAAGGAGAGGCCTTTTTAAAAAAAAAAAAAAAGGAAATATCTTCACCAAATATGCATGTGACGACACATTGCCTATGGAAAGCTTATTAGCAGAACAGTAATGAAACTGCACCTTCCATCTTGTGCTCTACCACAACCAATACAGAGAGCAGAGAGGTAGATTTATCTCAGATGTTTTTTGTTTGTTGTGTGCCTTCAAGTCATTTCCTACTTATGGCCACCTTAATGTGACCCTATCATGGGGTTTTCTTGGTAAGATTTATTCAGAGGAGGTTTGCCATTGCCTTCCCCTGAGGCTGAGAGAGTGTGACTTGCCCAAGTGGGTCACCAAGTGGCTGAGCTGGGAATTGAACCCTGGTCTCCAGAGTCACAGTCCACCACTTAAACCACTATGCCATGCTGAGTTTGAGTGTTATCTCAGATACGGGAGGTGATATGGAGCCATTGTGACCATCCTCCTCTGGATTTATCTAATCTGTTTTATAGCCATCCAAATTGGCAGCCATCATGACATCTTGTGGCAGTGAGTTCCAATGATGGAGCTATGTGCTTCATTGAAGAACATTCATGCCTCCTGCCCCGTTCCCAAGTAACCCTCCAGACTCCCATCACAAACCCAGAAAAAGTGATCTGTGTCAGGATGAACTATGTGGACCATTGCCTGGAGCAGAATGTGAAGACCCCTAAGGAGCCCGTAATCTTAAGCAGGTTCTCCAGCTTCATTGTGGGACCTTACAACAAGATCCTGCATCAGGCAGAGAGCATCATAAGGGAGATGCCCAGGCAGCTAAAAGACTCTGCTCTGGTACCACAACAAACTACCATTCCCAGAATTTCCTAGCATTGAGCCATGTGGTCAAACCGGATTGTTTCTGCAGTGCGGATGCAGCCCTTGTGCAGGTCTTTCTAGTGCTGATGAATGGGGCTCAGTTGCTTGTTTTTCCTTCTAGGGAGTTGATTGGGAAGAGGAGCTTGCCTTTGTCATTGGGAAGAAAGGAAAACACTTCCAAGTAATGCAGAAAATGGCTGGAAACGAGGCGGCATCCTGTTGGTAACTTATGCTGATGCATTTATTTATGTTTATTTATTATATTTTATTCTATTTCTGTTTTTACTTTTATTCTGTTTTTGAATTTGTATTTTTTTATTTGCTGCCTTCCTCCTGTAGTGGAGTCCTCCAGATGTCACTGGAGTGGAAGTCTCAGTATTTTTCAATTTTTATTTATTTTGTTTTTCATTTTCTATTGTTGTATTGTATTGTGTTGCCTCTAGATATTGTTGGAGTGGAAGTCTCCGTTTTTTATATTTGTATTGTATTGTATTGTATTGTATTGTATTGTATTGTATTTAGCTGTCTTTCTCCTGGAGTGGAGTCCTCCAGATGTTCTTGGACTGGAAGTCTCAGTATCCCTAGTCCATCATGGGGAATACTGGTCCAGCAACACCTGGAGGGTGGCAAGTTGCCCACTTCTGCCCTCAAAGGAACCTGTTTTGGAGAACATTGTTACTTTTAACATTTTAACTTCCTAGTTGTTTCAAATTTCCTGTGGTTGGAGTCATGTTTGGAGCTCCACAGCTGACAGATAGACTTGATAGCTCTGCCCTTTTTTTTCTTCCCCCACCCCAGGAGTCAGATGCCATGGACTATGTCACTGGGTTTACTGTTGCCCACGATGTGAGCAACTCAGGCTGGCAGATTAAAAGGAATGGAATGCAGTGGGTTCTTGGGGAAAACCTTTGACACCTTTTGCCTGTTGATTCCTACTCTTGTCACCAAGAATTATGTCTCAGGTTTGAACGCTGCAAGCTCTGCTTTTTGTTTCCTCCTCATTTTGCACCCCTGAAGTGAGGAAGAGACAACTTTGGTCTTGTTTTGTCTTGCTACACATCTCCTACACTGACTCTTTGTGACCTCAATGTTGTAGAAACATCACATCTTTCCTGTCACATTACTGGTGTAAATAAAACAACAACAATGGGGCTCTGTATGTGTCTGTCTACACAAGCCCAAACTTTGGTGCTGCTGACTTACTGTTGAGAGCCAATGTATTAAAAATATTTTTAATGCTCAGTTAGTATCTCAAAATTTTATCCTCTCTTTTGGGGCCTTGGGTCATTCCAAAAGTTCAGACTACAGTCTTGTCTACATGGTTGAAAAATCCTATCCTTACCACCAGGTCAGTGCTACCCAAGTGCATGAATCACAGCAGCTTCTGGTGAAATACCATGAGTCTTCCCCATTGACCCAACTTTGTCCCAGAGTTGGCAAAGTCACGGAAAGCCTGGGTATAGGGCAGGTTTTTTGTGGTGTGTGAGCAGCTGGATTGGGCCCAAATCAAGCTATCCTACTGTTAGCATACCAAGCACCATGCCAATCCCCCAATCTTCTGGGCATATACAACAGCTACAGAGACCAGGGATGGGCTAGCAATGCTGATGCAGTGTTAACCCAGCTGGCCCATGTGAACAATGCTGCACTACCACACTACCACCAGTCCAGGGCCAGTTTCAGAGCATAATGCTGTCTGGCCCCAGACTTTCAGCCAGTGCAAACAGGGCCTAAAAGCCAGAGAAGAGTCACTGATCCACCAAAAAGGTAGCCTACCAGCTATTGCTGATGTGTGTGGTTTTGGGTCTACACACATCTTAGGTGACACATCTTTTCGCCTTTTTCTGCCTTCTGTTTTGGTTATGCATTTCTTCCATTTCTGGTACTGTGTTAAAAGGCCTAGCTAGAACTATCCCTGCTCTCCTATGTGAGATTCCACTTGGTTCTACAGCCCTCTCTTTCATTCCTTCCTTAGATCCTTACAACCTGAGAATCCATTGCCGTGTGAATGGAGAGCTGGTCCAGAATAGGAACACCAACCAGATGGTCTACACGACAGAGGCACTGGTTTCATGGGTCTCCCAGTGAGTAGTACCCTCCTCACTGTTTTCCCAAAGTATGGCTTTCTCTCTCTTTTTCCTTTCTCTGAATGTTTAAGAAAGCAGCCCACAGGACAGGACAGGTCCAGAAGCCAGCTGTTTAAAGATATCCAGGAAAAAACTTCTGTGTTGAAAGCCAAACTGCAAGCATGTATCATAGGGCCATTTTGGTTCCAACTAACCAACCTGAGGAGGGCACGCCCTAGAAATTTAGTCCTCCAAAGAAAGAACACAATGATGAATTGTACTCTGCTGTGTAAATGTGGGACGTTTCCTTGAAATGTAGGATGTGACCTGGAAATGTAGGCCATGTCCTGGCAATGCAGGATGGGTCCAACAATTCTACGATATGTCACGGTAATGTAGGACACCTCCAGGAAATGTGTTAGTCTTTTAGTCACAGTAGTAAGGTAAACTACAGTGGCCTCTTGTTATAAGTGGGGGATCTGTCTTGGACCCCCCCCCCCCCCGTGTAAGGCAAAAAAAAATGGGACCTCAAGTCCCGTTCTTTCCTATGGCCGCACGCTTCTGCGCATGGCACGTCACACCTATGCATGCACCATTATAATGCCCGGGAGCTTACCGTCCGTGTGAGCTCAACCCACAGATGGCGTGGGCACACTGTACTTTGTTTTCTAAATATTCAGCTATAACCATGCTTTTGTGCTTTAGGCCAATGAGCAAATGGATAGGAGCTGCTCCTTCTTTTTATTACTGTTCCTAGTCCTTCATCCTTCTGGCCTTTGTCCCAGTGAAGAGAAAGGTGAGCCAGGATGAGGAGAAAGACTTTCTGCCTATTGTCTCTTCTTCATAGGATGTTATCACACGGGGAGTCGCGGGGGGAAAGTGGAAATAAACCGGACGAGCGGAAGACTTTAATTTACGGGATTTGTCCTGTTCCACCTCGTCTGATAACTAAATTCAAATTTAAAAGGGGGTTAATTCGAACAAAAAACTGATCTTTTTATTTCCTCGTTCGAATTAACCCCCTTTTAAATTCGAATTTAGTTATCAGACGAGGCGGAACGGGACAAATCCAGTAAATTAAAGTCTTCCGCTTGTCCGATTTATTTCCACTTTCTCCCCGTGACTCCCCGTGTGATAACGTCAAGGTAGCATGACATCAATGCAAGTTCTTCATCCACCTTGCCACTGCTGTGTGCTTCTTCAGCCAATGCAAAGGAAATAGCAGGTAGCAGGCAGTAGCAAAGGGGAAAATAAGGATCTCCAGCAGACAGGAGGTTTGATTGGCCCTCTCTTCACTCTCTTTGTGCCAGAAAGCAAAGACTTTCTGATTTAGGCAGGCATTTAGCTCTTAACTCATGTGGGAAAAGTATATCCTCCAACATTTCACAGATGAAAACTGGGATGTGTGTGACCAAAATAGCAAACTTTATCAATGTGTGAGAACACACAAGCCAGAAGAGGCTGCAGCAGTTGACTTTTGCCTAAGCCTACTGGGAAGGGCAAGATTATTTCCTCTTCTCTCCTCTTCTGTCTGCTGAATTCATTGAGTCTAAACTACTTTTCTGCTTTAAATTCAGTTTGCAGCAAACAAAGTAACCTGAGAACAAATGAAGAAAATGAGGAGAGGAGGAGGCAAGGAACTGCAACATTTTAAAAGCAAATGAAAAAGTGAGATGACAGGATTAATTGGGGCTGTCCTTGTGAAATCAAGACAATTGGAAGGTATGCTGAGGGGTCGTTTGATACAGTGTGCTTTATTCTTTTATTATGTTTTAAATGTTTTGAACTGTTTTAACTTTGTGCTTTTAATATAATTGTTTAACTCTTTTTAACTTTGTATAATAGGATTTGTTGTTGTTGTTGTTGTTGTTGTTGTTGTGTGCCTTCAAGTCATTTCCAACTTATGGCAATCCTAAGGCTAACCTATCATGGGGGCTTCTTGGCAAGATATGTTCAGAGGTGGTTTGCCATTGCCATTTAGCTGTACTTTATTGTAAGCCCTCTTGGATGCCCCATTGGGAGAAGGGTGGAATACAAATTTAATAGATACCAGATAGATAGATAGATAGATAGATAGATAGATAGATAGATAGAGTGGTGGAGTCTTCCAAGATGCCAGTCATGCCAGCTACCCATGATAAGCCTGCCCTCAGTGTTAGTCAAGTATGCACTGTCCCTGTTCATTCCTCAAATGCCAGTGGAGCCAGGTCAACTACTGTGTCTGCCCTCTTTGGTTAAACACAAGCACAACTTCAAGTGCAGCACCCAGGAAGCTGTGGCAAAGAGTGAATAAGAAGACTGGAGAAAGAACACATAAGAGACAATGGCCAGTCATAACCCTTCATCATGAACTATCTAGCAGGTTGTTATAAAATAAAAATGGAAGGAACCACATACATACTATCCTCAGAGGAAAGGTGGGATACAAAATGTAATAAATAAATAACCAACATATCTACAAATCATAAGCTGACAATCAAATTTGCATCCATTGGAAGATTTAATATTGATATCACTAGCATTTTTCTTTCTTTTTCTTTGTTACCCTGCAAGCAAAGCAGCTAGCCTAAAGCATCTGATCCGGAACACACAAACCCTTTCAAATGAAACGTATCAATCAGCTCAGAATTTGTATTCAGACTTTTGGCACACATTATTCTTACATGAAATCCTATAATAGTGCTTTGTATTCTGGTGGATCCAACACAATTTTGGCAAAAACAGAAAATGTTGTCTTTAGCATTACACAGCAAAGCTTTTTTCTCAACCGTGCATCAAAATCAACAAGCAAAGACAAGATAGTTAAAACATATCATTATGTAAATACACAAAGGAGAAAACACTAGCAATTTAGAATGAAAAGAAATCTTGGAGATTTCCAGAATGATGCTATATTTTGCCTAGCTGAGTGACGTGAATTCATAGCTAATTCTAATTCTTCCTCTAAAACAGTGTCTTTGAAATGCCCAAATAATGCAACTATTCTGTTATTGTTTGGTGATGGTGAGCATCCCTTTGTCTGTCTGGTGGCCAGCTAAAATATTCCTTGATAGTTACATTGAGCTAATGATAAGAAGATTTCCTGATAGCTGGAAATCTCTACCCTCCAGTTGGAATATGATATCTGTTATAGCACAGGGAAAATTATTATACTCCAGCTAAGGCAAAGAAATGGCAGGGAAACAAATGAATCCATTTTCCAATTTCAATTGAGAGAATCAAGGGAGTTATAGGCAGGGTGTCTTTCTGACCTCAACTGAGACTGAATTGGGACCACCCAAGTGGGCACATATATAAGACAAAATCTATGGGGCAATTTCAGGACTTGACTGGGTTCTCCAGATGAGAGAATGGGCAAGGAGGTTGACAATCACCCAGTCATCCATGCAGATGTCCCTGGACAAAGGCATATCTCTCCTGGAGGGAGATACTCTTGAACTTCTGTTTTACTTGCAAACACAAATATCGCATACACCATGGTTTCCACCAGTGAGGGGCTTATGCAGATTTTGATCGTTGGCAGATTCCTCTGGATGATGGTTTAAGCACTCTGGATCCAACCATTAGTTCTGCTCCACTTTTCAGAGAGGTGAAAAGTTCTAGGGGAAACTTCCCCTAGAGCCAAGCCTACAGAATCTCCTGATATGGTCCTGGATTTTCTTATATGATCAAAGCAGCTTCCTCCACACTGGGGTACCCTCTAGGCTCTGAGTCATGTGACAGGACCTTTAATATTAAATTTATATCAAATGGAGGGACCCTATATGGAGGGGTGACCTTTGTGTTTTATTTAATGGGGAACACCCTCCCTCCTACCTTTCTTTGGGTTACATTGCACAAACATTGCACATATTACAAACCTATCTTAAATCTTTAGTTCTCTTTCACAAGACTGACAAGATGGGGGAAAGCTTATACAAATTACTAAGGCCTGGTTGTCCATTAGAGGGCCCAGGGTCCAACTAACTATATTGTATGTGTTTCTTGGTGTGGTCATTATTCATTGACTGACCCCATTGTTTTTACATTCAATGTAAAACTAGTGAATATCAAGGAAAATGATGATGATATACAAAATTTGAAATATTTTAGACATTTCATCAGGGGCTCACAACTGGTGCTGAGTGGGCCAGGAATGGAAGTCAGGCTCCTTGGGAGTGGTTCCCACAGTCACCAAGTGAAGTGGACTGATGTGGGAACAACAGGGAAAGAGAGTCCTGGCATCAGCCAAGCCAGGCTCTCAGTTGCTGCAAATTCCAGAAGACTTCAGTGTTTCTCCCATATATCACACCAAACAGACACCTCACTCTGCCCCCCCCCCATCCACCAACTTGCCTTCTTTACTATTGAGAACATTGCAGGTATATCCACTAGGAGGCCACCAGGGCATCAGATCTCCAGGGTCTCTTTCCAGTTTTCAGGCAGTCACGCAGGACAGTAGGGGAACAGAGTAACAGTCCCTTGCTCAGATCCCTTTCCTTCATGCACAGTTGGGAACTCCTTTCCCACTCAGCCCAAAATCACTATTCCAACCCAGAGGTGCTAGGCTGGCTGGCTGACCATCCCACAGTCATCCACCAGCAGCCCCCAACCATCATAAGGACTGCTGCTGGTGAACACTTGAGGGGGGGGGCGGATTCGCCCTCCCCAAAAAAATTTCACTCCAAATGTGCTCTCAGCAATCATCCTCTTTCACTCAAAGGAAACTAAGGTCTGTCATTCAGTTTTCCCCTAGAACTTTTTATTTCTCAGAAAAGTGGGGCACTACTAATAGTTCGGATCCAAACATATATAGTCTTACTTGGAACAGACCACTAAAATTAATGAGGCTGAAGTCACAACTAACTTAAGTCCCATTGATTTAAATGGTTCTTCTGCTTTATGCCTAAATCTGGATTAAAACCATTGTCTTCTAGTGACTTTTTTCTTAGCAAAGGTTTAATAAGATTCATGAAAGAATAAATGCATGCATGAAAGAAAGTGGACCCAGAATCATCTTTTTATTGTGGGAATTGGAACTGCCTAAAATAGACATCTGCCAAAGGAGCTTATTGAATAAGCATGTTAAACCAGCTTACCTGAGCCATCTTAAAATTTAAAACGGATGGCATCCTGATCACAAGGATTTAGCCACTGAAATCACCACCCGGGTCCATCCCAACTCCATCCCCACTCCCAGGGGCGCTCAATGCACCTCTTTTAGAAGTCACAAGTTTTCCGGCTAAAGAAAATGGCCATGGGAGTGGTCCTAGGAGCAGGAATGGCCCCAGGATGGCCCCAGGCAGCAATTTCGGCAGCTAAATCCTTGTGATAAGACGAGGATGCAGCCCATTTTAAATTTTAAGCCAGCTCAGGTAAGCCACTTTAATTGCTTATACAATAAGCTCCAAAGTTCTGAAAATCTCCCCTGCCATTAATGTATCTAAACTCAGAATTGAAAACATTTTTGTTTAAATGTGCACCTGCAACCATTTATTTACTGCTTCATTGGCATTTTCAGAACATGGCACTGGGGAAGGGAAAGAATTATATCAGTCATTAATCTTCATCAAAGACAGTCAGGAACATAATATGATTAGGCAGGGACCTGACATGCAGAATAAATTGAATCTAGCAGAATTGTAGGTGTTTTCTAGTATATGTTAGACAAAGCTTCGAAAAGATACTTTTGGAGTACCATCCTCAGAATTCCACAGTGAGCACGGCCATAGCCCATGCTGTCTGGGGGATGCTGGGGTTGTTAGTCCAAAAAGCTCTGATGGTAAAATCTTCCATGCTTTTCCCAGGGCTGAAGATCAGCCTCCTCCTCCCTCCCTCCCTCCCTCCCTCCCTCTCACCTGTGCACTGGCAGCTTCTGTTGAAGAACTTCAGTGGCCACCGTTCCCGATCATCCACGTTGTGGAGAGTGTAAGGGCCACCCCAGGGTCTGGTATCTACCTGCACCTCCTTACAAGCACCCCTGCCTTGCTGTGAACCACACATGTTGTCAGGATCTGACCCCAAGGCTGGGCAGCACTGCTTGGCCTGAAGCATCTCCACCGTCATACAGGCTCGTGGGAATTGTGCTTGGGCCTGTGGAGGCCAAAGAAGGTTCAGGCAGCCTAAGAATGCCCAGTAGAGCAGCCACCACCTCCCCAGTTGCAGCAGAAAGACCATTGCACCAGGAACCAGGGCTTCTGCAAATCTAGTGACTCTCTGTCTACATGTAACAGAAGCTGGGAGGTTTTTTATGTGTAGCCTCTGAGCTGAGCATTTACCTGACCAAATGAAAGACTTCTTTTTCTATCTGCACCGCCTACTAGGTTAGAATTTGGGGGGGTTGCTTAATCCTTGACTAGGATGTGGAGAGAAGGCAGACAGTTTAGCCCTTTGTTTGCCAAGAAGCTGTAGCTGGGGGGCTTTATTTTTGGGGTCAGAACACCATAATTAGAAGGATTAGCTTTGTACAAATCCTCGTGTTTAGCGCATGACATAAGGGCAAAGAGTGGCCTATGGAGAGGTAGAGAAATGACTGAAAGCCCTTGGCTCACACTCAGGGAGACAAAAGCCTTTGATTTGCTTCTCATGGTCTCTGCAAAACCACAAGCATCAGTAGTGCTGCTGCTGGTGCTGCTGTTACTTCCACTGCTGTTGCACTCTCATGTTTCTTTGTAGGAATTATAAACACAGCTTGCAAAATTATAAAATAACATACACTGAATGGTTCTCAAGGTTATAATTGTGGTTCACTTTTTTAAAAAAAAATGCAATCCATTCTGACTGAGTCTGCCCTATCTCATTAAAAAAAATAACCAAACTGACTAAACCTGGTTACTAGATGTATAGCTGAGAAGGGGGCATTATGCAATGGAAGGTGAATTTTCTTTTTGAAGGGGCTCCTGCTCTCTTTAAAAATGAACTGGATATTTCCAACATAAAAGATGCTAAGCATGGAGAAGAGAATAGGCACTACCTACCCGAGAAGCCGATTACATGCTTTGTATTCATAGGGAATTAGGTTAAAGTTCAAGTTTAAAGGATCTGAGAAAGCACAACTGAGGTCTTGGCAAGCCACTATCAAGAAGTATTGCTAAGATTGCTTAGCAAACACATTGCATTATGTTTCTGTGGGCTTCTTTGTATCACATTGCAGGCCAAGCTGTAACAAGAAATGTAAGGTACTACATTTAGGATTTTAAAAAATGAAATGCACAGATACAGGATGGGGGACACCTGGCTTGACAACAGTACATGTGAAAGGGATCTAGTAGACCACAAGTTGAACATGTGTCAATAGTGTGATGCAGCAGCTAAAAAGGCCAGTGCAATTCTAGGCTGCCTCAATAGAAGTATAGTGTCTAGATCAGGGGTCAGCAAGTTCCCCTTACCTGGGGCTGGTCCGGGGATCCCCGGGTCTTCCGACGCCGACCCCCGCTGCCGCTGCGCTGCCGCCGCACGTGACGCAGCCACCATTTGGTTTTCCAAAATGGCAGCCTTGACTCGTTTGTGCATGTGCAGTACTCCTGCGCATGCGCAAACAAGTCGTAGCTGCCATTTTGGAAAACAAAATGGTGGCCGCAAAGCGCATGGCAGCAGCACGTGCGGCAGCAGCGGGGGCGGTGGTAGGGGGCGGCGGGGGTGGTCCAAAGGCCTCGGGGGGCTGGACCCAGCCCGCGGGCCGTAGGTTGCCGACCCCTGGTCTACATAAAGGAAATAATAATAATAATAATAATAATAATAATAATAATAAGTTTTATTTATAGCTCGCCCCTCTGCTAGGCAATCGAGTAATAGTACTGCTTTATTCTGCTTTGCTCAGGCATCACCTGGAATACTGGGTCCAATACTGGGCACCACAGTTCAAAAAGGATGTTGACAAGCTGGAGAGTGTCCAAAGGAGGGTGAGCAAAATGGTGAAAGGTCCGGAAACCATTACCTATGAGGAGCAACTTAAGGAGCTAGGTATGTTTAACCTGCAGAAGAAAAGGTTAAGAGGTGATATGTTTAAATATTAAATAAATAAATAAATAAATAAAGGAGATATGTTTAAATATTTGAAGGGATGTCATATTGAGGTTGGAGCAAGCTTGTTTTCTGCTGCTCTATAAACTAGGACACAGAGCAATGGATTCAAACTACAGGAAGAGAGATTCCATCTAAACATTAGAAAGAATTTACTTGTGGTAAGAGCTGTTTGACAGTGAAACACATCCCCTTGGAGAGTGGTGGAGTCTCCTTTGGAGGTTTTTAAACAGAGGCTGGATGGCCATCTGTTAGGGATATTTTGATTCTGCATGGCAGCAGGTTGGACTGGATGATCCTTGAGGTCTCTTCCAGCTCTATGATTCTAAGTCCTGAATACCACTCAGAAAGACAACCCTGAACATAGGCGTGGCAGTGTATTATTTTCTGAACACCACATAGTAGGAGACTATCGCACTCAGTTATAAACCGGCTTACCTGAGCCAGCTTAAAATTAGCAATGGGTGGCATATAATATCAAACACATTTAGCCACCGAAATCACCACCTGGGTGCATCCCGGCTCCATCACTATTCCAAGAGGCATTCCTCATGCCTCTTTTCGAAGCTGGGATTTTTCCAGCTTGAAATAATGACCACCAGAGCACCCCTCAGAGCGGTGATGGAGCTGGGCTGCAGCCGGGTGGTGATTTCAGCGGCTAAATGCATCTGACACTATCAAAATGCTGCTCACTTCTAATTTTAAACTAGCTCAGGTAAACCAGTTTATAACCGAGTGTGATAATCTTTGCAGATTCATACCTTCCAACTGTCTCAATTTGAAAAGGACAGTCCCAGACTGTCACCCTGCTTTTTCAGCTGCTTTAAAAAGGTTTAAATTTCCATCTCCTTCTCCTACTTTCCCTCTTTATACTCAGCTTGCTTCAGCTGCTGCAAACTGAATCCAAAGTGCAAAAGTAGTTTGCACTCAACTCAGCAGTGGGGAAAAGAGAGAAGGAGGTGAGATTTTGCCTTTCCCAATATACTCAGGCAAAACGAAGCCACTGCACCCTCTCCTAGGCTTTGTCTGCACAGGCCAAAAGACCCATTCCCACCCATGCACCCACCCCCCAGTCTGATGTCATCCTGTTCAGACAACACATAGCCCAAAGCTTGGTTCTGGTGTGGGCAATCCAAACAACGTCCAGCATGTCCCACAACAGAACTGGGGAAAAACAAGATGAGCATGAACTAAGAAAAAAAATCTTACCTGTTGCTCTGTATCGTCTTTGAATATCTGGAGCCCTCTGTTTGCATGCCACCCTCAGAACAAGTTATGATTCTGAAGTTAGAACAAGGGATCCAGCATGCAATTGTCACTGAGTGCCTCGTTCTGTCCTCTGAAGTGAGTGGCCTGTGGTGGGCTGTCTGCATGGCACCCCACTGGCCTGCCCACTGCAACCACAGCCCCATGCAGACGGCTGCTGTGGAACAGAAATGGAGTCCAAGGTAATAAGGGAAGAACAAGGCAGCTGCAGGGTCAGGATACTCTGGGTTGTCCTTGGGATATCCCAGCTGGTGCAGACAAGACCCACATTTGTGTTCATCCTCATTAATAACTTTTTGACCACTCAGATGTTGTCTGGCTATGCGTCCCAGTTTTCATCTGTGAAATTTTGGAAGGCATGTAGACTTGATAATGAATTCATACATGCATTTGGTTAGACACAAGTTGGGTCCAATGCCAGCTTCTCCCCACCCAACCCCCACTTCATTGCCCATAGCACCACAGAAAATCCAGATGCTAGTCAGGCTCTTTGTGGCAAAACACAGCTCTTAGGACTCATGACAACTCTTAGAAGTGGAGGAAAATCCAACTGCATTTTCACAAGGGACTAAATGCCTTTATAACAGGTACTTAGGACTCCTTGCTATACAGTTTTCCTTTGTCTCATTGGCTCTATTGTTTCCTTGTCTGTAGACTGCTAGTTCTGCCTTGACTTCATTTCCTTCCACAAATCACTTCCTCTCTTTTACTTTGAAGCCAATGGTAACAGATCCCTGCTCTTTTCTTTTCCAAATATATGTTGTGCCTATTAAAATTTCTTCAACACTGAAGGTGGCCTTTTCTTGATACCTATTATAGGCAAGTGGTCAGAGCACTGGTAGAACTGCCAACCACAGCAAGTGAAAATTGATCCCAGCTTCTCCATTATCACTTGGATTCTATCAACCTACCTGGAATCTTAATTTCTGATGCCAAGTATGTGATGACTAGTTTTCCAGAAAAGATGTGGACATGATATTAGACATACCTATTTCTTCTCTGCTTCTTGGAAACTGTTCTCCCATCTTCAAAAACCTCCATCAAAGAGAGAGCTAGGAAATAGTTCAACATCAAAGTGCACGCCATTCCATGAGTAAGATATGTTAGCAGACACAAAGATCTAATCTGCACAGCAGAAATAATGCAGTTTGACACCACTTTAACTGCCATGGTTTAATGCTATGAAATTCTGGACTCTGTAGTGGTTTGAAAGATATTTAGCCTTCTTTGACCCATTGCTCTAGTGCCAAAACAAACCTCAATTTCCAGGATTCCATAGGATGGAGCCATGGCAGTTAAAGTAGTGTCAGACTGCATTACTTCTGCAGTGCAGATTAGACCAAAGAACTGTTCAGTGAAACTGGACAGGCAGCAGGCACACATATCAGAAGGAGGGAAATACTTTCTTGCTTGTGCTGGTTGTGTATGTGTGTGAATTTGTGTGAATTTGAAACATGGTGGCAATTTAATAATCCAATTTTGTTGGGAAACACAAGCCTAATTTGGGGTAATTTATAATTAGCTCAAATGTGAGAGTGAAGTGCCCAACTTCGCTTCGGAGATCTTATCCAATTGTATACCAGAGATGTAAGAGTTCTGGCAAGGAATGACACTGAAACGGACCAAACTCCAATTAAAGGCTGAAATATTTATTAACACAATAAGCAAACATCCAAATGTGACACACACACATGCACACACTAGAAGAATAAGCGGGAAAGAGCGAGAGCGGGGGAGGCAAAGAGGGAAACCAAGATGGAGGGGGATATACTTGTGCCCGAGAGACTCCTCTGGACTTGTGGCGGCGAATGAGGCTGAGTTCTGTGGAAGGTGCACGACCGGCAAGAGAGGGGGTTGCGGGAACTATCTCAGAGCGCAGACTGACAGAGATTCAGCATGCACTTCCAAGGTAGCACGAGGTCTGCTAAAATCCAGGGGTTCTTATAGGGAATTTATGCCTCCTGGCCATGAGCCAAACAATAGGTGGATAAAGGCTTGATGGGTTTACTATTTTTTACCTAAGTCTGGGCATAGTCTAAACCAGGGGTAGGCAACCTTTCCCTTTAAGGGCTGAGGGACTTCAGCTCCCGGAAGCCTCAGCCATGTTGGCCAATAGTCCCATGTTGGCCAATAGCTCCTGGGATTCTGGGATCTGAAGTCCCTCGGCCCTTAAATGGGAAAGGTTGCCTACCCCTGGTCTAAACAATGCATTTGGTTTCAAAACTATCAAGGAAAGGAAGCTAGAGAAAGGGGTGCAATCAAATCTGATCACTGTCCATTAAGTGTGAGACTAAGGGCCTAAGCAGACTGCCAGAAATAGTGCACATTAAATTGAGGCACTGCCCTGGCTCAGTGCTAGGGAATCATGGGAACTGTAATTTATTGTGGCACCAGAGCTCTCTGACAGAGAAGGCTCAATGTACCAGAAAAAAATACAGTTCCCATGATTCCCTAGCACTGAGCCAGGGCAGTGCCTCAATTTAATGTGCACTATTTCTGGCAGTCTGCTTAGGCCCAAAGACAAACAAACACCATTATCTTTTCCAATATAATGGGATATTCCCAAGGGCAACTCCAAAAACCTGCCTGTCCAGGAAATCTTTAGTGGTCTTGAGCAACTTCAGTTTGCTTACCTGACCTTACATTTAGGGGATTATGGCTGCCATCTCCCAAGGGTCAGGCTGGGGTCATAGGGAACTCCACATGGCTAAAATATATATAAAAAAATGGAGAACATTCGCTAACAATTTAGCCACCTAGGAAACATTACCAATAGGGCTGTCTTTTCATTGTACTTAGGACATCACACTGCCAAGTCACATAGCCCTTGGAACATGTGACTCTATAAGGTCAAGTGAAACATTCAATAAAATAATCACATGCCTCTTCCATCATGGGTGTTTTATGTCAGCATGCCAAACTTTTCCTTGAGGTATTACAGTGGATGTTTGGGAACACTGCTGCCCACAAGGGTTTCAAATTCACTGACATATTCGTGCACACTGGACAATAGCAGCATTGATTGCTGGCAGTGACTATTAATAATGGTTGCTAAATAAAACAGTTTTTTTTCCAATTAACATGTCAACCTGAACACCTCTGATCTCCCCTGATTTTGGTAGCTAAGCAGAATTAGCTCATTGTTGGTAGAACATCAGGGGATTTCAGGGATCTCCATATAAACTATAGAGGCTAGGAAAAAAATCCTGGTACGAACCACTGCTGGTCAGAGATGGAATATAGGGCTAACCTAGCATAAGCCCTATGTTTCCATGATGTTTCCCAGGGAGGGGGGGAGGAGAAGAGCTTTGGGTTCATTTTGTCATATAGATTATAAGACCTGGTCATAACATAATGTTGATTTGGTCAAAGGTATCTAAATGGTAAATAGAAAAGGCAGACCATTTTTATTCACTTTGTTCATATTGTGCACATAAAGCAGGAAAAAGCAACCCCGTCAGGGATAGAACAGTCTTCCACAATTCTTGTGCACTTCGCGTGTGTTAGACTATTGGTGTTTGCAAACTACACAGTGTAGCAGTGTCATACTACTTAGGTGTTATAGCTACATCCTACAGAAGCCTGGGATTTGTAATTTGGCAAAGTCTCTAGAATTCTTTCCCAGAGAGTGTTACTACTTATTTACACAGAATTCAAAGTACAGTGGCCCTTGGTACCCATTGGAGTTTGGTTCCAAGACCCTCCGTGTATACCAAAATCCATGAATGCTCGAGTCTTATTAAATACAATGGTGTCCCTTAGATAAAACGGCAAAAGCACGGTTTGTTGTTTGGAATTTATATATATTCATATTGTCAAGCAGTGGATGGGTGAATATGAGGATACAGAAGACTGACTGTACTTACCAAACTACACATCCCAGGATTCCATAGGACTGTGCCAAGACAGTTAAAGTGATATGAAACTGTTATGGCAGTATTATGTAGATACATCCTATGGTTCTCATGACAACCATTAGAAATTCCATCCTGCTTGTGCCGAGGAAAAAAAAAGGGAACAGGAGCAATGAAAGAACACAGGAGAGCTATAAACTGAAGATAAAATGTTTTGACTCCCTCTCAAATTCTGTGAGTAAGGCAGAGCAATTGAACAGTTAAAGGCTATCCTTGAAGCACATTCTGGTCTGGAGTAAGACCATTGAATCAGTGTGGTTTACATATGTATTGATTTGCTGATTTACTACTTTAATTGATACTAACAGGATTTTAGCCTCTGTTTGTTAGGGTCATAAAGAACAAAACTTAGCCCTTTTCTGTATGATAGTGACAGATCTTCAGACTGTAGGGGAAGAGAAAAAGAGATCCTACTTGCCATAATGGGATAGAATGCCAGATTTCTGGAGGAAAATGTCTACTGTTGTTTGTTGTTGTTGTTTGTTGTTGTTGTTGTTGTTGTTGTTGTGTGCCTTCAAGTCGTTTCTGACTTATGGTGGACCTATCATGGGGTTTTCTTGGCAAGATTTCATAGAATCATAGAATCATAGAGTTGTAAGAGATCACAAGGGCCATCCAGTCCAACCCCCTGTCATGCAGGAACTCTCAATCAAAGCATCCCCGACAGATAGCCATCCAGCCTCTGCTTAAAGACCTCCAAGGAAGGAGACTCCACTACTCTCTGAGGGAGTGTGTTCCACTGCCGAACAGCCCTTACTGTCAGGAAGTTCCTCCTAATGTTGAGGTGGAATCTCTTTTCCTGGAGCTTACATCCATTGTTTCGGGTCCTAGTCTCTGGAGCAGCAGAAAACAAGCTTGTTCCCTCCTCAATATGACATCCCTTCATATATTTAAACACGGCTATCATAACACCTCTCAACCTTCTCTTCTCCAGGCTAAACATCCCCAGCTCCTTAAGTCGTTCCTCATAAGGCTAGGTTTCCAGACCCTTCACCATTTTAGTTGCCCTCCTTTAGACACGCTCCAGTTTCTCCGCATCCTTTTTGAATTGTGGTGCCCAGAACTGGACACAGTATTCCAGGTGAGGCCTGATCAAAGCAGAATATAGTGGCACTGTTACTTCTCTTGATCTAGACACTATACTTCTACTGATGCAGCCTAAAATTGCATTGGCCTTTTTAGCTGCTGCATTGCACTGTTGACTCATGTTCAACTTGTGGTCCACCTGGATTTCTAGATCCCTTTCACACGTAATCTCATTCAGCCAGGTGTCCCCCATCGTATATCTGTGCTTTTCATTTTTACGCCCTAAGTGCAGTACCTTACATTTCTCCGTGTTGAATTTCATTTTGTTAGCTTTGGCCCAGCTTTCTAGTCTGTTCAAGTCATTTTGAATTTTGATCCTGTCCTCTGGGGTATTAGCTACTCCTCCTAATTTGGTGTCATCTGCAAATTTGATAACTATGCCCCCAATACCGTCATCCAAGTCATTGATAAAGATGTTGAATAGCACTGGGCCTAGGACAGAGCCCTGTGGCACCCCACTGGTCACTTCTTTCCAGGTTGAAAAGGAGCCATTGTTGAGCACCATTTGTGTTCGGCCAGTCAACCAATTACAAATCCATGTAACAGTTACTTTGTCTAGCCCACATTTTACCAGCTTGTTTGCAAGAATGTCATGGGGAACCTTGTCAAAGGCCTTACTGTAATCAAGATATACTATATCCACAGCATTTCCTTCAACTACCAAGCTGGTAATTTTATAAAAAAAAAAAAAAAAGAGAGAGAGATCAGATTTGTCTGGCATGACCTGTTTATCTGAAACCCATGTTGACTTTTTGTGATTATGAAATTACCTTCCAGATGTTCACAGACTCTCTGTTTAATGATCTGCTCCAGAATCTTTCCTGGTATTGATGTCAGATTAACTGGACGATAATTGTTGGGATTCTCTTTTTTCCCCTTTTTGTAGATGGGGACAATATTTGCCCTCCTCCAGTCTGCTGGGACTTCTCCTGTTTTCCAGGAGTTCTCAAAGATTATTGCCAATGGTTCCGATATTACGTTTGCCAGTTCTTTTAATACTCTTGGATGTAATTCATATGGTCCTGGAGACTTATATTCATTTAGATTAACCAGGCATTCCTGTACTATCTCTTTACTTATTCTGTGCTGAAATTCTCCTGTTCTGTCCTCTGCTCCATTATCCTCAAGTTGAGCACCCTTTGCCTTTTCTGAGAAGACTGAAGCAAAGAAGGTGTTGAGTAATTCTGCCTTTTCTCTGTCCCCTATTAACTTTTTGCCATCTTCTCCACACAGTGGCCCTACCATTTCCTTCTTCTTTCTTTTGCTATGGACATACCCAAAAAAAGCCCTTTTTATTGTTCTTAACCTCTCTAGCAAGCCTGAGTTCATTCTGTGCTTTAGCTTTTCTGACTTTACCCCTACATGTGCTAGCTATTTGTTTGAATTCCTCTTTGGTGATTTTCCCATTTTTCCATTTCTTATACATGTTCCATTTAAAACTTAGTTCAGTTGCAAGTTCCTTAGTCATCCATCCTGGTTTCTTGAGACACCTCCCATTTTTCCTCCTCATTGGCACGGTTTGAAATTGTGCCTTCACTCCCTTTTGAGAAACTCCCATCCGTCTTGAACTCCCTTCTCTTTTAGCATTCCTGTCCATGGGATCACCCCCAGTATTTCTCTAAGTTTAGTAAAATCAGCTTTCCTAAAGTCTAGAATGTGTGTCTGACTATGCCTGGCTTCTCCTTTCCACTGTATAATAAACTCCAGGAGGACATGATCACTCCCACCTAAGGATCCAACCACTTGCACCCCATTCTTCCCTGTTAGTTAGGATCAGATCCAAAATAGCTGACTCCCTTGTTGCCTCTTCCACCTTTTGGACAATGAAATTGTCTTCAAGGCAAGAGAGGAATTTGCTAGACCTTGAGGATTTTGCTGAGTTTGAATTCCAGCAAATATCAGGATAGTTGAAGTCACCCATCACTACTATATTTCTCCTTTCTGAGTGTGTGGTCATCTGTTCTAGAAAGGCATCATCCAATTCCTCTGCCTGAGTTGGGGGTCTGTAGTAGACTCCCATACTAACATCCCTGTTGTTTCCCTCCCCTTTAATTTTTATCCAGATGCTCTCCACCTGGCTTCCAGGATTGATGTCCTGGATTTCTTCACTGGTGTAAATATCCCTGACATATAATGCTATTCCTCCTCCTTTCCTGTTTGGCCTGTTTCTCTTGAAAAGGTTATACCCCTGTATTTCTACATTCCAGTCATGAGACTCATCCCTCCAAGTTTCAGTGATGCCTATTATATCATATTTGCTTTGTTGTGCTAGGAGTTCAAGTTCATCTTGCTTATTTCCCATGCTCTGTGCATTAGTGTAGAGACATCTAAGACCATATGTCCCCCTTTCTTGCTGCCTGTGCATGTTTTTTTGCCTCCCACTGTTGGGTCCCTGTACTGTTTGCCTTGTTTCCTCTATGACAGTTTGACTATTTTTTCCAGTCCTTTTGTCTTCCAGGATGCTGTCTCCCTTCCCCACATAATTCAGTTTAAAGCCCTCCTGATCAAATTCTTGAGACTGTTGGCAAAAACGTTTCTTCCAACTGGCATGAGATGCAGCCCATCTCTTGCCCGAAGTCTGCCCTTATGGAACCGCAGCCCATGATCTAAGAATCCAAATCTTTCCCAATGGCACCATCTGTGGAGCCAATTGTTGACATCTGCTATTTTCCTCTCTCTTCCTAGACCATGCCCTTCAACTGGCAGAAGAGACGAGATGACAATCTGTGCCTCTATTTCCTTCAGCTTCTTACCTAGAGCCTCGTAATCCCTTTTGATGTTCTGAACGCTGTGTCTTGCTGTGTCATTCATTCCTACATGGACCAAAAGGAAGGGGTATTGGTCAGTAGGCTTGACCAGTCATGTCAGCCTCTCTGTCATGTCTCGGATCTTTGCTCCAGGGAGACAACACATCTCCCGAGACATCTTGTCAGGCCCACAAATCACTGCTTCTGTCCCCCTCAGCAAGGAGTCCCCCATCACAACCACACACCTCCTCCGAGGCTTAGCAGCGACTGTTCCCTGTGGTGGAACTCCCAGGGTCCCCTGCTCTGTCCCTGAAGTCTGTCCATGCTGCTCTTCCTCGTCCTCCTTGATAAGGGAAAGAGCTTTAAATCGATTCTGTAGCTGCAAGCTCCCAGAACGATCCCTGGTCTCCTTACTTCTGCGTGTGACATTCCTCCAGCTGTCTACCTCTTGTGTATGTGATGTGACCTTCTCTTCCCCAGCAACTTCCTCTGTGTGGTCCCCATCCACAGAGGAAGTTGCTGTTCCGTTCTGTCTAGGAAAGCCTCTTGCTCCCTAATATGCTGAAGTGTAGCTACCCGCTCCTCCAGCTGCTGTACTTTCTCCTCCAAGAGGGCTGCCAACTTGCACTTGGAGCATGTGTAGTTCCCCACATCTGTAGGTAAGAAGACAAACATCCCACAGGTATTGCAGGTGATGGCAGCAGTTCCTTCAGTGTCCATACTAAGTCTTAATTAGTACCTAAAAGAGGACTACGGCTTTCCTCCTCAAAGAAAATCCTTCGCTAACACCAGTGTTAAAGTCTGCTGATGACCGGACTTTTCAACAATTAGTAATGGTTATAAAATTCACTGGGAGAATTCCCGAATTCTCTGGGAGCAGTTGTATAGAGCTAACTGGCTAGCCCACCCCCTATTGACTCGCAAATGCGACTCAACAAAGCCCCACCCGCTGAGTAACAGTCACACTCTCCCCAAGTGTTTTTAAAAAGAATTTAAAAACTCACCCACTCAAAATGGCTGCCTGGAAACTGCTTTCTTAGCAGGAACTGGCCTAGAAAGCCTCCTTCTCATTCTCCTTTCCTGGCAGAAACTGCCTGGAAAGCCTCCTTCTCTTTCTCCTTTCATTCAGAAACTGGCCTGGAAAGCCTCCTCCTCCTTCCCCTGTCCTGGCCAAAACTTACCTGAAACTGGCCTCTGGGAGCAGTTGTACAGAGCTAACTGGCTAGCCCACCCCCTATTGACTCGCAAATGCAACTCAACAAAGCCCCACCCACTGAGTAACAGTCACACTCTCCCCAAATGTTTTTAAAAAGAATTTAAAAGCTCACCCACTCAAAATGGCTGCCTGGAAACTGCTTTCTTCCTCTTTCCTAGCAGGAACTGGCCTAGAAAGCCTCTTTCTCTTTCTCCTTTCCTGGCAGAAACTGCCTGGAAAGCCTCCTTCTCTTTCTCCTTTCCCAAATTTGTTCAGAGGAGGTTTGCCATTCCATTCTCCTGAGGCTGAGAATATGTAACTTGGTCAAGGTGATCCAGTGGGTTTCATGGCCAAACTGGGTGCCATTCTGATAGTGGCTCCCCCTTTGCAGAATCCCCTCCAGAGAAAAGTTGATCAGACCTAAACACGTTATCCTTTTGGCATCCAACTCAAATGTAGCTGTTCCAGAAAGCTCTTAGTTTATTTTTCTTATGGTTTTATTGTAGTGCCTTCCCTTCCTGACAGTCATTTTGCTATCCTTGAGTGTGTGGTCATTTTACTCTGGATATGTTTTCAAGTATGATATTTTAAGCTGTTTTGGGTATATTTGTGGAAGGGAGGGGATACACTTTTTATTTTATTTTTTATTTTAATGCCTTTATTCTTTTATATAATTGTGAAGAAGCAAAAACAATACAAGGCAATGCATATTTCACTTTGTGGTACTACATTCATGATCACAACACAAGCAGGATTCTTTCCCAATTCTCAAGCAATTTCTTTTTATTGGCTTTCTTTTACAATAACAACTATGCAACTCAACATGTTTATAATTAAACAACAACTACAACAATAAATGAATAAAAATATAAAACACATATATAACAAATATATTCTGCCTTTATCTCCCCATCCCATTATCCATCCTTTCCTTCTCTACCACTTCTCTCTTTTACACCTTCTTCTTAAATCCCTTCCATAACTTTCCTAGTCATTTCTCTATCCCTTCCCTTTCCTTTAAAACCTTTGTTCTCCTTTCTTTCTCTTAGTTCTTTAATATAGCCTCTCTTCTTTTTCCCCCTATCTTCTCCTACTTTCTCCTACCTTCTACTACGTACTTTATCTTTCTAAAGTCTTACTTCTGACTTTGTTTTTTTATCCTTCTTTACTTATTTTCTCCCTACCTATCTCTTACATATATTATATGTCTCCCCTTATCTAAAAGACCAGGGGGAGGAGGGGAAACAAACATTAAAACCAAACCAAACAAAATAACAACACAAAGAAACCTTATATTTGACTTTCCTAAACAAGAAAGAAAAAAATTACATAACATTATGTTTAATTTCCTTATTATCGACTTGTGTATTTATTATATTTTGACCTTCTTATTTCTCCATTTTCATGACTTTATTACAACTATGTAGACAAGCGGCCCTGGGCCACCCCAGGAAGTGGAGGATTGGTGCCGAGTCTGCCGGACACCTTGGCCCCGATCCTCCCTTTTTCCAGCCCAGAAAAGAGCGGCAAAATGCCGCTCCTTTCAGAGCTGGCAAAAGGGCGCCCTTAGCCTGATTATATAAGTGCCTCCAGATGTCCACCAGCATCAACTTATCTATTAAATTTTAAAAAAAAGGTTTTGGCAGTTTATCTTGCTTTTCACCTATCTTCTTTGCTGAACTTCTGTCTAATTTTGGTTTGATTACCCCATTGAAGTCACCAAGTATAATTGTTATATTCATAGTCTTAGTGTATACATTTTCATCAAATTCTCCCTTATTTTCTTGTGGGCAGTAAATCCCTACCATTAATATCTTCTCCCCTTTCCATGTAATTTCTACTCCTAACCAGTGTCCCTTTTTATCTTTGAAGATCTCCTGTGAGTTTAGTTGTTCATTTAAATAAATAATAACTCTTTTTTTTTCCTTTTATCTGCTGAGGTTATATGTTCTTTACCCAATTTCTTATTTCTGATCAATTTTACATCTTGCAATTTGATATGTGATTCTTGTAAACATATGATGTCACATTTCTGTTTTTCTAACATAAAAAAGGTTTTTTACGTTTCTGTGGTGAGTTCAATCTTTTGATGTTCCAAGACAATATTTTCATTTTGTACCTTTTATTTAAATTTAACTTGTTTCAAATTACTAATTCTTACACCCACAAGCAAAATAGGAAAAAGAAAAGCAACAAATGAGAGAACAACGAGGAGTCCCCTATTCTTTCCCTATTCTAGAATGAGTTATTCCCCTCCTTGTCCCTCTTTGTCTTCATCTTCTTGATCCTCTTCATCCATGTTCCAGATTCTCTCTTCTTTTTCTTTCTACTTTTCTTTTTCTTCATCCATGTTCCAGATTCTCTCTTCTTTTTCTTTCTACTTTTCTTTTTCTCTTTCTCTTCTATAAGCCTCTTGGAGTCTCATCATTCCCAATACCTCTTCCCAAATCTTTCCTCTTTAGAACTGCTCTTCTTGCCTCCTTCTATTTCTTTTCTGGTTTTGGCCCAGAATTCACTTGCTTTTTCTATTGAGTTAAGTTTGAATCTTTTTTGTTTCCATGTCAAGGTAATCCCTTCTATCTCCTCCCATCTGAAGGCTTTCCATAAATTTTAAGTTGATCCCTCAAAAAATTTAATCTCTTCTCATTTTCAATACCTTTCCCTAGCACATCTTTGAAAATCCTTATCTTTTTTTTCCTTCTTTTATCATTTTTTATAACTCTGGGCCTCTACAGATGGTGCTTTGCACCATCTTGGAGGCAGGGGAGGGGAGGAGCAGCCACACGCTAGGCGCCCCAACCCCTTCCCAAGGATGTCATCATGGCATGCGCCATGTCAGTTCATTCTTGATCTCCTGTTTCACCTCTTGTTTTGTCTCCTGTTTCAGTCTTTAATTGTTTTGTCACATCTCTTCTCTAATCTTCTTTATCTGCTCTAGCATTAATTCATTTTATTCTGAGAGTTTCACTGTTGTTTCAATCAAGGGCCTTCTCTAGTTTATTGTAGCTGCCGGTAATCCCACATTTTCCCCTGTTGCCATTTCTGGATTCTTGTATTTTGCTCTTATTCATGTACACAGATTAAATTCTTATACACTTATATACTTATATACTTATAAACTTATACACTTATACCCTTGTACAATTTAATTATTTAATCCACTTTCTATTGTTTCCCTGATTTATTGCCATATGATTACACACTTTGTGTTCCGGATATTCATATCAATAAAAAAAAGTAAGATACAGTTATATATATCACACACCCACAATCTCCTCTTCCCAAATTTCTCCTTTGTAATTTTATATTATTAAGTATAAATTCTTTACTTGTGTAATTACTGTTTATTCCGTCAGAGATCTCCACTCCCTTTAAATTGAAAACTTCCAGTCCCCTAGATTAAACAAAGTATTTTGTGTATTGAGCACCTCTTATCTTTTTACTGGCACTTTCAAGGTCACCTTTCTATTATTCAAAAGTCCTTTAAATTAGCTTATACAACAGTCTTCTACTAATTATCTGACTTCTTTTTAACATAATCTTATTTCCAGTTCTAATATTATGTATAAATTATACATAAATTAATATGTTATATATAAATTATGTATATATCGTATACAGTTGCCCCTCCCAATTTGCAAGGGATCCGTGCCAGACCCACCCATCCCACAAAATGGTGGCTTGCTAATATTCGAGCCCCATTGAAACTAATGCCATGCATGCCCGTGCCACAAGCCCAGGGTCACACAAAGGTGTGCATGGCTATTTAACATGTAGACACTTTTCCCTCCCCACAAAGAGTGAGACTGCAGACTCAAAGTCCATGAATGGGGAGGACAACTGTATATCAATTTTCAATTAATTCAAATCTATGCACTTCCAATTCCTAATCAAATCTGTTAATAAGCTATTTAATTTTAACACTCAATAATTTAACCGTCAATAATCAAACAATTGACAGTCAGTAATTAACTAATTAATACTCAAAAATCAGTTAACATTCACTTATTTAGTATATAATCCAGCTTTAAATTGATCCCCAATTCTCACAATGATAACCAATTACAATTTTAACATCCAAATCAAATGCCCCCAATTAAATCCTTAAGTTGATTAGTATTCTTCAACCTTCTTATTCATTTCCTTCTTTTCTTTTCCCCCCTTTCTTTTCCCCCTTCTTCTTATACTTAGTTTCTTTCAAGTGTTTGCTTCTCCGATGTACAGTGAGGTAGTTTGGCTGTCTTTATATTTTTTCCACTCTTTATTCACTCTTCATTCAGTCTAGTTCTTATTGTGAGTCCTATTAAAGTCTCATTCTGTGTAATCCAGTCCAGTTCGTTTGTGTCTATAAATAATTCAATAATTAGGAGAGTCTGTTGTTTCATTTTACATCTCTTCAAAATTGAATTTAATCAGTCTATTTAATTCATTCAAACTAGTACCAAGTCCACTCAATGTCTTTGTGTCAATTCCAATCAAATTACTGCTATAACTTTCCAGGTTACAGTCACTTTTCCATCCTTTTCAATATTCAAACACAATGTCTCCCCCCCCCTTTTTTTTTTTTTTTTTTTATGTAGACATTCTTTTCTTTAAAAAGAAACTCCCAGGATCAAAAAAAGTTCCCTCAGTCGCTGGCGAGCAATTGAGTAATAAAGTTTAATTGTAAAAGGTACCTTTTAGTGATGACTTTCCTTAGTTTTGATGCTTCCTTCTCTTCCAAATAAATTAAAACAGCAGTGGCACTTATGCCCAAGAAAGAGTGGCTTGCTATGGATGTGGCTTGGTCCAGAGTTCTATCTCCCCTTGTGAAGTCCTCTGATCTCCTTTTTTCATTTCAGGCTCGCAGGTTCGATCAAACAAACTCAATCATGGGCCCCTCTGGTTTCCCTTTATTGGGCTGACAAACTCATCTGTCCTGCACACCTCCCAGATAGATCTAATCCCCGTGATTAGCTGTCACCATTAGGAGCGATCCTTTCTGGTGATCATCGTGCCCACAGAGCCACCAGAAGTCCAGGATTCTTTCCCAATTCTAAAACGAATACCTTTTCCTAGATCTACCTCTTACACTGACCCCTTTCTCACTGGGGCCACCACTAAGCTGGTGTGAGTGGGGTGATGCTCAGTAGGAGGATAAAGGAGAGGGCCCAGTTTTTAATATATATATATATATATATATATATATATATATATACAAAATTAATTTTTTAAAAAAAATTAAATTAAAATTTCCTTAAAAATATCACATTTTACCAAATTTGCACTTCAGCCACATGAAACTATGTATATATATATATATGTGAATGTATTTATGCAGTGTGTATGATAATTGTAATTTAGAGGTATACACTCGTCCCTTCACATTTGTGGCTTTGACGTTTGTGGCTTTGATTATTCACAGATTTTATTAATAAGCTCTTTTTAGGAATATCTAGGTCCTCCAGTGCAACTCTATGGTCAACTTTAACCAAAAGTCACATGGAAAGACCTACTAGAGATTCCTAGAGAGAACACTCCCCTAGGCATTTGTAGCTCCTCCAGCACAATTCTATGGTCAATGTCTGGCAGATGTTGACCACAGAGTTGCACTGGAGGATCTAGAGATTCCTAGAGAGGTGTTCTTTCAGGTAAAGAAGATATATTTTAACTGCTATTTGTTTTAATTTTGCTGTACGCCGCCCCAGTTGCTATGCAGAGGGGCGGGTTATAAATAAAAAATTATTATTATTATTATTATTATTATTATTATTATTATTATTATTATTAAAATTGAATGTTTTTATTTGCACTTTCCCCACATTCACAGGGGACCTGTGCCCCTAACTCCAGCAAATGTGGAGGGACAAGTGTAATTTTAATTTTGCTAGTTGTTTGAACTATTACCATTACATTCAGTCATATATGGGAACTACCTTTTCTGAATTAACATTGGTATAGTGGGACCTCAGTATCTGCAGACTTGCCATCCATGGATTTCAGCATCCGTGGACAGCAAGCCCATGTTGTCCCAATGGCACGCAGCCATAGGGGACAACTGCACTGAAGTCCTCCTTCCAAGGCTTCTGCCCCCATCTTGGTTTTGAGGGTGGTTCAAGGGCAGAGACTGGAGCCCCATCAGCTTGAGGGAGCTGGAGCCAGGGCCAGGGATTGGGTCTCAGAGCCTAGAAATGCTGTCCCGGGTGTTAGGCCTGGCGGGGGGCTCTGAGGCCCAAATCCCAGCTCCGGCTCCCTCTGGTATACGGGGCTCTAGCCTCTGCTTCCAAACCAGCCCCAAAGCCAGGCCCAGGGCCGAAGACTCAGAGGAGAAGGAAGGAAGGAAGGAAGGAAGGAAGACTTCAGTGCATTTGCCCCTAATGGTGGTGTGGCCACGTGGCCATGCTGCCATTAGGGTCAATGGGACTTGAGCATCTGTGGATTTTGATATCTGCGGCAGAGTATCTGGAATGGATCCCCTGTGGATACTGAGGGCTGACTGTCCAAAAAACATGATTAAGGGTTTTGTATTGTGTGGGATGGAGAAGGTCAATGGTGTGGGGGGATGTGACACCATGAGTTACCACACCAGGTAATACCAAACCTAGTGACAACACTGACAGAGCACATCCCCTACTCATTGCGACCATGGTTACATCTACACCGCAGAATTAGTGCAGTTTGACACCACTTTAAGGGCTGTAGCTCCATCCTATGGAATCCTGGGATTTGTAGTTTTACAAGCTCTGTCACCTTCTCTGCTCAAGGGTGTTGGTGCTCCACCAGAATACAAATCCCAGAATTTTGTAGAATGGAGCCATGGCAGCCAACGTGGAGGTCAAACTGCATCATTTCTTCAGTGTAGATGCAACCCATATGAGGGGCAGCGAGCTTTGCAGTGGGTGGGGGGTGTCAGGAAAGACATTGGGCTATAACTGGTGGGTGGATTGGGGGCTCTGCCCATGGAGAGGCTCCTTAAGGATCTTCAGCTCAGAGATACACTCAGGGGTCAACAGGAGCCATGATCCAATGCCCCATTTGCCCTCATGTTGTTGTTGTTGTTGTTGTTGTGTGCCTTTGAGTCATTTTTGACTTATGGCAACCCTATGATAGGGTTTTCTTGGCAAGGTTCTTCAGAGGGGGGTTGCCATTGCCATGGCCATCCTCTGAGGCTGAGAGAGTGTGACATGACCAGTGGCTGAGTGGGAATCAAACCCTGGTCTCCAGAGTCACAGTCCACTATTCAAAGCTGGCTCCTCATAAAAGCATTCTTTTAAAAGCAAGCAAGCAAGCAGCAAACATGGCTTGGAGGCAGCTGTGGTGAACAGAATGTCTCACTGGCCAATCAGGAGGCAGCTGAGAGCCAGCCAATGGGATTCCAGCTGGGAGCATTTATAAAGCCCAGGCTGACAGTTGGTGGACAGTTGAGAAGGTTAAGCTAGAGGAAGGGTTGTGTTTTAGGGTGTTTCTGAGGGAACTGTATTTTGGGGAGTTAAAGTCTAGAAAGGAGAGACTGAACACTCACAGAGCTCTAAAGAAGAGAGTTGCTGTGGTGGTCTCTCCAGATAGATATTGTTAGCCAGTGTGGCTGAGGTACTGTGAGTGAATTAGAAACAAACATTATAATTTTGTAACCAAGAAAGACTGTAGTAGCAAGTTCTGATGCAAGTTACATTTATTACATGCTGTTTTAAAATAAACTTTTCTTCTTGTTCCAACATTGCTTGGCCTACGTTTTAGTCACAAAACACGCTACTAATATTTTGAAGTTTTGGAAGGGGACATCATACAAAAGGCAGTGCTGGTCCCTTACCCTTCATTAGGTGGCAAGGGTGGGGATAAAAAGTTCCCACAGGACTGCCAGCTAGAATTAAAGTGAAAAAGGAGAAAGGAGGCAGTAGTGTGTGCCACAGCAGCTTTGCTTAAGAGTTTATCACACGGGGGAAATCCTGTGCGGAAACGGGGCTTTAAATTAAACAAAACCTGCAAAAGTGGGTGTTTTTTTCAGACGACATCGTTGTTAAAAGGAGGTTAATCCGAACAGAAATTAGACAAAACTGCTTCTTGTTATTTTCGGAAGATCCCGAAAGTAAAAAGAAGCAGTTTTTGTCTAATTTCCGTTCGGATTAACCTCCTTTTAATAGCGCTTTCACTTTTCACACAGGGCAGAACAGGAGAAATCCCGTTCATTGAAAGCTTCCACTTTTGTGTTGTTGTTTTTTTTACTTTGAAGCCCCGTTTCTGCACAGGGCTCCCCGCGTGATAAACTCCCTAGAATAGGCTGCATATAATAACACCCAAAATCCCCCAAACAGTGATACCTTTATTAGACCAACCAAAGTACACAATATACATCGTGCAAGCTTTCAAAGCTGGACTGGCTTCTTCATCAGGCAAAATCATACAGGAGGAGGGAAATGAGGATGTTAGCCATAGGCCTGCCTTTTGTCAGGATGGTGTTGTTGTTGTTGTTGTTGTTGTTGTTCTCCTTTGAGATGGTATGGAGGGTATTGTATTCATGCTGGCATGAAGGGACTTGAAGCCAGCTGGCATCAAGAGGAAGCACCCTGAGATGCCACTGGCCAAAGTGACCAGATGTCCTCACCCCAAAGAAGGACAAGGCACCTCAAAATGTAGGACTTTCCAGAAAAACAGAGGACAGGACCTAATAAAGCCTATAAACAGAACTGTAGCTATAAATGCATGATCAAAATGGAGGACCTTTGGGCATTCCTCCTGGGCCGAAGCCTGGAATGGAGGACATGTTTGGGGAAAGGAGGACAAGGCACTGCAAAATGGAGGACATTCAGGAAAAATGGTAAACATGACCAAATTAAAGCTCAGAATGTAAATCTGTGCTTCTTAGTCCTTCTCAAAATGGAGGATCTTTTGGCATTCCTCCTGGGCAGAAGCCTGATATTGAGGACATGTCTGGGGAAAGGAGGACAAGGCACTGCAAAATGGAGGCTAGTCATGAGAAATGGAAGAGATGACCAAATTAAAGCTCAAAAACATATGAATGTAAATTCTCACTTCTTACTCATGCTCAAAATGGAAGATCTTTTGGAATTCCTCCTGGGCAGAAAGTTGGAATGGAGGGCATGTCCGGGGAAAAGGAGGGCGTCCGGGGTGACCAGAGGTCCTAACCACAAATGAGGACGAGCCACTGCGAAATGGAGGGCATGCAAGAAAAAGGGAGGGCACGACCAACTAAAACCTCAAAACACCCCCAATAAATGCAAATTCTCACTTCTCCCTCATGCTCCAAATGGAGGACTTTTTGGGATTCCTCCTGGAGAGGAGGCTGAAATGTAGGGCACGTCCTGGAAAAGGAGGACCTGGGGGTCACCCTGTCTCCTTTTCCTGCTGCGTTTTGTCAATTGCAGATGGATCCTAGCTTAGCCTTGGTGCTCCAGTTTTTCTGCCTTTGCCAAGAAAGCAGCTAAAGAGAAGCTTCCAGCTCTGATCCTAGCTAGAAAGGAGCAGAAAGGAGCAAGTCACCCACCAAGAAGTGCCTTCTTTCTCCCGAAGCGCAGCATTTGGAGGAACGAACTGGGGCCGAAAAAAGGAACTTTTGGCTTGCCGAAACCCGGGATCGAACCAGGGACCTTTAGATCTTCAGTCTAACGCTCTCCCAACTGAGCTATTTCGGCAGCTGGTGGGCACTTTGGGAAGAGATTTCATCAAGAGGACTGGCTGCTTGGATTTCTTCTCTTTTTCTTCTCTCACTTGACCACTTTTAGTAATTTTCATTCCTTAAAAAAAGAAAGAAAGAAAAAGATCAGATCTGTATTTAAACTTTGCTTTTGTCTAAAATGGCTCCTCCTTAGTTCCTCTTAATATTACCTTAAGCAGCAATGGCTCTGAGAGAGTTCTTTAAAAAGCCTTGAAGTTAGGGCATTCCACTCCCATTGTGCATTTTAAAAATCTGAGATTAATAAATAATAATAATAATAATAATATTTATAACAATTATGAAATACAACAATACAGCTATAAAACAACATAAAATAGCATGATCCCCTTACACCTAATTTAAAACTAAGACAGCATCATAAAATATATACATTCAATGAATAAAATTAACTAAATTAAGCATAATTAAAATGAGGTGTCATGGGACAAACAAGGGCAGCCCACATGAGTATCATGGAACGATCAATCGATCAGCGACAATTTATACCTGCAACATTCATTGTTTTTCCAGGTATTATTGCACCTATTTTAATATATAGATTTCCTAATGCAGAACAAGCTAACCAAGTCCACCAGCCATGTGCTGCAGCCCATATGAGATTCGCACTCAGATCCCGGAAACCAGGTTTCTGTAAACCTTGAATATAATTTGCTTTACTATAATTAATTTGCACACTGCAGAAAATGAAAGATAGGATAAAGTTTCCTTGCGAGAGAAAAGGAGGGGGGAAAATTAACTGGCCCATATCAAGTGGCTAATGATCCATATAAAATAATTTTATATTGCAAACCAAACCAGATAGTGCAATCTCTCTCTCTAATGTATTTAGCCTTCTCTGGTGCCACAACAAACTACAGTTCCCAGAATTCCATAGCACTGAGCCCTGGCAGTTAAAGTGGTGTCAAACCAGATTATTTCTGCAGTACGGATGCAGCCAGAGAGCGCTCTTGTTTTCAGCCAAGGAGAGACAGGAGCAAAAGGAAGATCTCTGCCTCACTCTGCAAGTCCTAGGACAGTGCTTCCCAAGCTTTTCCATACCCTTGGAAATGTTTAATGTTCTCACTCCCTACAAAAGTAGTGTGACATTTGGAGATTAAGAAGTCCAAATTCCAATTTTTGAATCCCAAAGGAAAACACATACAATACTGTTGTGGGCGAACAGAGTGAACTTTTCTAAAAAGATAAGCTTTTAATTCAGTGTATAAAATGCAAATCTAAACCAAGCAATCAGATTCTAATGTACCGTATTCAGAAAAAAAAATAGTGATATCTAGTCACTCCAGGACACAAGCCACTCTTTGTTGCACCCCTTGAAATTCCACCTTGTACCCCTTGTGTCTGTGGGCACCCCATATTAGGAACCCGTCTTAGCGGGTTGTAAGATTTCTTGGAGGGAAGTGGTGGGAGGTCACATTGGTCCAAGGAATAAGCAAAGGGAGGCTTATACTGTATTTCTCCTTCGTCGGGTTTTCTTAGGCAAAGAAGACTCAGGTGGTTTTGCCACTTCCTTCCTCTAAAATATAGTCTACTGCACCTGGTATTTGTTGGCAGTCTCTCATCCCAGTACTAACCAAGACTGGCCCTGCTTAGCCTCCAAGATCAGACGGGATCTGGTGCCTTTAGGGCAGTGATTCCCAAACTTTGGTCTTCTGAGTGTTTTGAGCTTCAGCTCCCAGAAGCCGCAGCTAGCTTGGCCAAATTCTGGAATGATGGAAGCTAAAGTTCAGAACATCTGGAAGACCAAAGTTTGAGAACCACACCTTTAGGGTATTCCATACTTTGTTGTTAAGTGTACTCAGGTTGGCTTTGACTTCTGGTGGCCCTGTGAAGGAGGCATCTCCAAGACACTCTGTCCTCAAGGGCCCTGCTCAGTTCCTGCTGACTTAGGACCGTGTCCTCTGTGATTTGAGACTATCCATCTGGTATGGTGGTCTTCCTCTTTTCCTACCTCCATCTTTCCAAGCATTAGTGTCTTTTCTAGTGAGTCATGTCTTCTCGTGATGTACCCCAAATATGACAGCCTCAATGTAGTCATCCTGACCTCTAGGGACCATTCAGTTCTCATTTGTTCCAGGACCAATTTGTTTGCCTTTTTAGTTGTCCATGGTTTCCACAGATCTCTTCTCCAGTACCTCATCCAAAAAACAAAATGGGTTTCTATCAGCTTTCTTCACTTTCCAGCTCTCACACATAGTGGCTCCAAAAGAGAGCAAGCAACCTGATCCTGACTATGTTGACTTTAAAGCAAGTCCCTCAGATTGTAGTGGCTGAAATCCAAGTCTTCATCTTAGCTGGAGCAAACCTGTTGAATCAATGGAACTCTTGTCTGGGTTGACATAATCGAAGTTCTATTGATTCAATGGGTCCACTCCAAAGCAAGGAGCTTCAGACCATTGAGATTAACTGCCATGTAGAGTTAGGAGAATTTCAAGAAGATAGCTCAGTTAGTCTGTTGCACAAAAACTGACCAAAAGGATTAGTTATAGCAACTTATGATGTATGCTTTCTAGTCTACCAAGGTTTATCTCATAATAAATGTTATTCTTCAGGGTGCAGCAAGCCTTCTTGTTATATTTAGGATCCCACCCTTCACCGTTCACTATCCTGGCTCAGGCGAATGGGACTTTCCATGCAAAATTTAGGGGGGCACAACTTGCTTTGTTGTGTTTCTTCATTTCTGATTTATGGCAGCCCTACGATGAACCTAGCATGGGTTTTGTGGCAAGATTTGTTCAGAGGAGATTTTGCTCTTTCCTTCCTCTGAGACTGTGAAACTTTCCCAAGGTTACCCAGTGGTTTCCCATGGCTGAGTGGGATTTAAACGCTGGCCTCCCAGTCTTCGTCCAAAGCTGAAACCACATCACTGGCTCTCACAACTTGCCTATCCCTAACTTATTTGATGGGAAGCTACACTAAACTAACACCTGCCTACACATTAAAAACTGGAAAGTTTACAAATATTACTGCTCCAAATTTCTTGCAGTACTAGTAAACTTCTCTCCCTTGTTCCTTTCTTTTGTACCAATATTAATAATGTTCCTTATATGAGCATGGTGTTTACCAGGTATAGGAGAATATTCCACTTTAGGCAAAGAATACTCAGAGGTGGTTTTGCCAGTTCTTTTCTCGGAAATACAGCATATAGCACCTGGTATTCATCTATATTCATCACATTAATCAGATTCATTTTTTTCATCAAAGTAGATTCTATTAAGAAACAAAAGTCTACATCTAGGCTCTACTTGGGTAATACTGAGGGAAAGCCATTTAATTAACTATGCAAGAAATAAGAGGTTACTGCAAAACAAGTCTTGAATTATCACTATATGCAACAGGTATTCCTCCTTGTGTGTAGAAAATCCCAGCTGTAAACCAAATTAGGTGCATTAGATTTATAGTTATCATATTTTCATGCTCATCAAACATCAGACAGATTCAATATTTACTAAGTAAAAATACAGATACATTACATTTGCATTATAAATCAATATGGCCACAACATATCAGTTTTAAAATCATTATTTTATTTCATTTTTAATTTTTAAAATTATTGCACATAACTTGAGAATGAGTTCATAAATTGTGCAACCCCTCCCATGGATTGTTGTGTTTTTCAGGAAGAAATGGTTCCAGTATCTTGTGAAAAATGCTGACAGAACACTTGATCACGTTTCCTGGGAGTAAAAAAATAATGATCTTGTGGTAGGTTAGAGACTAAGCTATGTATCCAAGTATGTCACTGATCAGTCAATTGTAGTAGATGCATATTTTCAGAGCAAGCACAAGAGTAGTATCCTATAGTTTTGGCACTGTACAACTGAGTAATCCTATGCAACTGTGCCAGTGGGAATTAGTCTCTCTCCTAGTTTCATATTGAATTTAGGCCTTATATCTGGCATAAGCAGTTTTTATAGAGTGCAAAATGCTTTATCAGATAGGGTACAACCTGTGAAATCTTATGAGATCAAATTTATTTATCTTTAAGATGCCACAAGGTATTTCACTGTTCTAGTTGCGACAGGCAGCTACAAGCTATCTGTTCTGAGTACTTTCTGGAAACGATGGGAGAGAGAATTTCATAACATGTGAACCAAACCAAATAATACCAGCACACAGGGCAATAGCACAATCTCTCTAGACTAGACTATTGTTAGATCCTAAGTCCAAACAGCCCTGGTCAGCGTAGACAATGGTAAAAGATGCTGGGAGTTACAGTCCAAATACATGAGGAGGGACACATGATTCCCAATCATACTCTTGATCAGAGATGGGCAAACCGCTGGACTGTATCTGCAGGCCTCCACACTCCAAATTGCCCTTTTTCTGGCACAAATATAGTGAATCGCCTGTGAAATTAATCTTTTAAATAGATTACAGAGCTCTCCCATACTCTTTAACATTTTGAAAAGTTGATTTCTGAAAAGCCCTCTAGCTACTTCTAGGTTTTTGATTTTCTTTTGACATTTTCAGCCCTGAGACCCAGGGAAGACACTGGCTGCCAGACCCAACACAGTAGTCCCCCTCTACTCTAGACAGACATTTGAGAGAGATGACTGTCCCAAACAATAGACACAAGTTGCCTATTGTAGTGTAACTTTTATAATCAGAGTTTGGGATGAATGAATCACCTGTAACTATTTACTTTTTGTGTCAAACACATTTCAAAAGTAACAAGCAAGAGCAAAGTTACTTGACTGGTATGTAGAGTAACAGTTTCCAGCTATTTTTAAAGGCATTTCTAGAGAAATCATTCTCTTATCCTAAAGGTTTGCTTCTAAAAAAAATAATAATAATAAGAGGAAGTTATGGGAAAGTAACAAATCATGCAAAAAGTAACACAATACATTACTCTTTCAGAATTTAATAAGCAACAATGGATTACGTTTCAAACAATGTAATGTTTAAACAAAAACAAATCACTTTTCAAAAGTAACTTTTCAAGCTGCTATGAAAGTAACAGTTCCATGTAGAGAAACAGAACTGTAAAGTAACACTTTCAAGCAGCAATATACAAGCATCCTGGAACTGGCAGAGCTTTAATCTTAATGATGGTCTACAGAATTCAGGAAAATAGTAAATCCACACGCCCTTCATGGACTAAGCGAGTAAAACTGGTTTAAGAAGTACCATAACCTTAAAATGAATCTAAGAGAAATAATTCTGCTTTCATATTTTTCATCTTAAGAATTAGCTTTATAGCCCCAAACTAGCTTCATGGGTTAATGATTGTGGGGAATACTATCCTTGGTCATTTCATTTGAAGACTGATGTCTTTATAGCAATAGCTATCTTTTGCAATAGAGTAGACAGGAACATACTTTTTAAAATTTGGTAAATATTTTCCATAAAGATTTCATTGAATTTTCAAGACGGCGCTGATTCTGGACAAACCATTTAGTTAGATAAGGATTCCATAGCTAGCATCATACCTCTTAACACATGCTGTATTATTAGCAACTACTGAACTCCAGACTCTGTAGAGATAACTACCAAGCGCTACACGCATATGGGCCAACGTTCATGTAAACTAAATAGTTACATGGGTAACTGATTCCCTGATGACCAGCCTAACATTTAAACCCACCTACTAACATATGTATGGAGAATTAAAGAAACAGGATTTTCTCATGATGGAAAATGCAGTAATTCACATGATCCTTTGGTATGACAAAATGTGGTTATTGCAGTTTTACATTCTTAACATCAGCTAAAAGGGCTATCAGGGTCAGTATACACTCTGGTGAGTTATATTTCTATGATGGTGCTGCCTTTACCCCAAAATTGGCAATTTACTACTAATAATAATAATAATAATAAAATTTATTTGTATCCCGCCTTTCTGTGTAACACAACCAGGGTGGCTTACACAATAAAACATACAATCCCGTCTCCCAATACCCCCATACAATTAAACAGTCATAGTTTAAAACATACTTTAAAATAAAAAAAACATACTTTAAAATAACAAATTTTACAATAACAAATTTACAAGCTGTGGTTGGTTTGATCCTATTAGCAGATGCTGTTTTGTCAAAGCTGAAAACAGATGACGAGAGTGGGATGCATGAAAACAGCAAGAGGGAAATCCAGTACAAAAGAAATGCAGAAAAAGCAGTACGGGTTATGTGACCTACATTCATGAGAGCCTAAATTTATAGAATTAAAAATGTCTTTATTAAACAAATTAAAGGGAAAGAAAATTAAATATGTATGGCTGAAATAAGTATGTTATTCAAATTAGTAGACAAATATTTGGCATGAGTTTCTCTCAGGTTTCGAACCTATCTCTCAAGTTCAATACACTGTTTATATACAAAAACATACTTATACAGAGCAATGGGAGGAAATAATCTCTTTTCTTCAAATCATTAAAATTAAGATTATACACAGTATAGAACAGTGTTTCAAAACATATGATCAAGTAATGACTTCTAAGTTGTTGGGAAAGAAGCCTTCACGGGTATTAGCAACAGAAAAAACATCTTAGTGAAAAACGGCTCCCTAGACTTTTTAAAAATAACAGTTAATACATAATATAAAATTGCTATATTAATTGTGCATGTTTAATTTTTTAAAAATGCCTTAATTCCATTCTTTAAAAATAATTTTAAAAAACTTAACAATGCACTGGAATATTAAATTAAGCTGGGCCTCAAAAAGGATTTTTTTAAAAAAAGGTTTATTGATATTTCACACTTCTTGAAAAACAAGGCACCTTCACTTTCACTGCTTAAGCAGTTTTTTCTTAAATGTGGTCTTGAGGTAGAATGGTTTTCTTCATTTCCTCTTTCCAGTTTTGTTGGAGATGAAATCATATAGACTCCTCAGGAACTGGAAAAGGCTCCAAAGCTTTCTCAGCATTCTTCCAATTGTGGAAATTCTCTTGATACCATTCAACTAGTGTAAGAGAACAGGTCTTTTAAACAAAATAAATATTTTAAAGAACAGTGCAATATGTACATACACAGTGCAATTCAAAGCAGGATTAGACAAAGAGTGCACCAGATAAAAACCATGCTGGGGCTCACAAGTTAATTACAATCATGAAAATAAGTTTGAGTTGGGTTTTTTTTTCTACTTTGAAGATCTTTCTCATTTTGAAGATCTTTCTCTCTCATGGCACAAAGCCTCAAGTTACATTGACGTGTTATAACGCAGGACTGAGTGCAAGGACAGTAGACCACTTTTTCCCCATTTGTCTAACTGCTTGGTACACCTGAAGCCTAAAAGGAAGATGGACAGAGTGTAGCAGCAACAGACAAAATTGACAAGAAAGTTATATCTGGTAAAGATATGTAAAATCATGTACATGTTTTATTATAAACATATATTTATAATAAAAAGTATTAAGAAATAAAATCCTTCCAAACCCATTAAGAATCAATATTATATGAAACAATTTATTTTAGTGCAGTAAATGATACTGTATTACTTATAATTTATTTAGGATAAAATTAATTAATTATAGAATCAATTAAATCCACTGATTAATTTTAATTATGTGTAGAAATTTTTAAATTTATGTTTATATCACCTTAAGAACCCAGGAGCTTTAACTTATTATGGCAGAGGAGCACTACCATGCTGCACTAACTGCTTGAATCCCACATTTTCTGGCCAAAACAAAAACAAACAAACAAGCAAACAAAAAACTGGGAGGTAAAGTGAACTACCTCTCCTGGAACCTTAAGGAATAGCAATGAACATTTTAACTATATGGAAGACCCCACTCCATTCTTCAGCATAAAACAAGCTGCCAGTTTTTCAAAAGCAAATGTGGACTTCCAGCAGTTCCTTTTGTTTTTTACATTTTTGCCAATTGTGCTGATCTCCTTTATTTTATTCATCTATGAACTTAACAGAGCACCCAAACTAACAACAGAATCTTCACAAATGGAATTATACCAGCTGAAGCCTACTTTTTGACATGCTCAAAAATATATTTAAAAATTACATGTTGAAGATTTTCTCCCTTCTGCTGCAATGTCCATTACACAAGCTAGGAAAGACTAAATGGAATACAGTATTAAATGGCTATATTGTCAATGTAAAATTATAAATCTTGGTAATTCTTACCGTAACATACATTGTCTACTTCCAGCCCATAAAAGTCCATGTGATTTTCACTTATTAATATATACAAATTCAAATGCATACTGATATACTTTGCTTTAATAACTGACAATTCAACTGTTCGAATTCTCTGAGTTGCTGATGTTTAAACAATAGCAACCTTACTATCCAAAATAACCTATAAAACCTTTGAAAACAATGATATTCTTTTCTTTCCCTCCCCATCCATTTCAGCTAAATTGACAAAATAACTTACTTGTTTTCTTTATTCCTTCTTTCCAAGGTACTTTAGGCCTCCAGCCTAAGCTGTACATTTTTTCAGAATTCATTGGATATCCCAAGTCATTTGTAGGTCTTTGGGGGGAAATGAGAAGCTTTTAATAAAATCATATCACTTCAAGTAACATGTATCAATCATTAAGAAAAGGAAACTAGCAGTAAATTACTTTCTTCTTTTCAATCTATCCATTTGTTGATGCTGCTTTGTCTTCCACCACCAATTATGAACAACTTACAGAATTTATACAATCAGACATGATTCACCCATGAAAGCAATCCAAATACAGTCATCCCTCCCCATTTGCAGACTTGGTGTCCACGGTCTCAGTCCTCTGCAGATGGCAAGCGGGGAGGGACAAAATGGGGCGTGTGTATAAGGCATGTGCGCAGTGCTACGTGCCCATTATAACCAATGGGCCTTGAATATTTGCGATTTTCCCGATGGGTGTGTGTGTGCGTGTGTCTGGAACAGATTCCCCATAAATTTGGAGGGATGACTGTAATTTTAATCTCCAACTAGATTATGTGTGTGTATAATATGTGTATATGTTATATGTGTGTATAATTACAGGCAAAAACCAGTGTGGTGTAGTGATTTGAATGTTGGTGAACCTATGGCACATGTGCCATCTCTGGCATATGAAACCATTTTGGAGGGCATGCGGAGAGATGGGAGGGTGGACAAAGAGGAGGAACAGGCACACGCCTCCTCTTCCTCCACCCTCTTGTCACTTCAACTGCCTCTCTAGAGACAGTTAAAGGCACTGGAGGGCAGGGGAGAGGAGGCGCAAGCACACACCTGTTCCTCCACTTCCCCCGCCCTCCTGTGCCTTCAACTGCCTCCCTGGAGACAGCTGAACGCCTGGGAGAGTGGGGGGGGGGGAGAGGAGGAATAGGTGCACGCCTGTTCCTTTTCTCCCTCTGGTCTGCCCGGGCCTTCGGCTGTCTCTGGAGAGGCAGCTGAGGGCCTGGGTGGGGGGGAAGAGGAGGTCTCAGCCCCCGGAAGCTGGAAATCCTACCCCAGAAGGCGGAAGTCCTACCCCACCGCCACCCTGGAAGTCCCGTTCTCCCCAAAGTCTCACCCCTGAAGTAACACCCAGTGCCGGAACACCTTTAAGTTTGGGCATTCAGTCTTTAAAAGGTTCACCATCATTGGACTAGGACACTGGAAGACTAGGGTTAAAGTCCTTGCTCAGCCATGGAAAAAAACTGGGTGACCTTAGAGGAAGGCAAGGGACCTCAGAGGAACCCCTCTAAACAAATCTTGTTCAGAAAACCACAATAGGTTCATCTTAGGGGTTACCATAAATCAGAATTGACTTGAAGGCACACAACAACAACAATCATCACAAGAGAGATTACTACTTGATTTTTCTGCAGAAAAAGTTCAATTTCTAAAGACAGCTTTGTGAAAGTAATTAGTGACATCACGTCAAGCTAATTTAGGTTACTGCAGATAACAGTTCTTGGAAGTGCAAACATAAAACACATGTTTAGATGCACCTTTATTTTTAAACTGCACGCCCTGTTCCTACCTACAGAAGAGGGAAGTATAAATTAAAGCCAAAAGGTATACAAAATTCAAGCATAACAAATTAGACCATTTTGTTTTTAAGAAACTCACATCACTGGCATGCTCAAAGTGTAGCATGCAACAGAAACTTTGAAAATTCATTTCAAAGTTTACTTATATCCCATCCCTCCCGTAAGAAGCTCTTGCTGCTGTGAAGTAGCTCGAGCTGGGAGTATATATGACCCTAAGTATGTGTCTTGTTTGTTCTTTTAATCTGATGTGTACTTTTAACTGCTGTTGTATTATTAGCTGGTGTTGTTGTTCCTCACCGCAGGAGAGGTGGGTAAGGAACAACAACAACAACGTCACCAGTCATCTTAATGGATAGTAAGTGAGTCAAATGTGGGCATCCTTATGACATCTAAATTCATTTTGATCATTCACTTACTACAACACTACATGCAGCCTGCCAGATTACAAAATTTGGAGACATGATCATCTGATAATGGAGACACTCTACAAAAAAACAAACAAAAACAAAAAAAGAGGGTAGCAAGAAAAACCACATTCAGGACTAATTCAATTGCTACATGTTTTGCTCTTTTTTCAAGCAATCTAATTATAATATTGCAGTATAACTGAACTGCTTCAAGGGGCTATAAAACTATGAAGTATTCCAATAAAAATACTTGGTCATCCAATTCCTTTCTTATGTTTAGCACAAACTTTTTGCCTAAAAAATAAGAACATTGTTTAAGTGCAGAAGTGCTTTAAGCAGTTAAGTCTCAAGCAGGTCATTTGACTGTATTATTGTTAGAAACATTTTTACACTTTTCTCAGCCCCTTCCTAAAAGGGCCCTCAAGAAGCTTACAATGATCAGTATGACACTCCCTCTCCTACTAGATGAAAAGGCCTTTACAATTTAGAAGACACAACACAAAAGAGAAGGGACTGGGACTTGGAAGAGGAGGAAAAAAAATAAGAACAATCAGTGTACTAATATGTAATGCTGTGCCTTGCTTAAGTATTTATTCAACCCCTTTTTAAACTTTTATTTATTTAAAATATTTAGATCACTGTTTCAAACAAGATTAGAATGATACAAGTTCTGAAAATCACTATACAACAAAGTAATAATATTCATCATAGAATTTTAAATAACTACCATATACAAACCCATGCTTTTACCATGGGTCAAGATATTAATTAGAATTAAATAAATCAGATTTCTGTTTCTATAAACAATATTTTCTGTTCTTATGTCAATTCAAAGTCTTAAATTATACCCTGACTACAGCATTTGTATATTTCCCCCTCTTCCTTTCATATTGTTGAGATGTTTTTCCTGCAATATACATGGACAACCTGTCCATGACCAAAGGTTCATTTAATTTTGCTTCCCATTCCTGTCTCAGATTTCCAATATCTTGCATACACCACCCATGCCATCGTTATCATATATAATACTACACTTTTTTCATCCTGACTATGGACTTTTGCAGACTGCCAGAAATAGTGCACATTAAATTGAGGCACTGCCCTGGCTCAGTGCTAGGGAATCATGGGAACTGTAATTTATTGTGGCAGAGAAGGCTCAATGTCTCAGAAATAAAATACAATTCCCATGACTCCCTAGCACTGAGCCAGGGCAGTGCCTCAATTTAATGTGCATTATTTCTGGCAATCTGCAAAGGCCCTTAGTTTAAATTACATCACATCTGTTATATTTAACAAAAACAATTCTGGTTTTAGTGGGATAGTTTACTGTAGTATTTTACACATATTCCTATGTATATTTTCCCCCAAAACATTTACCTTTCTACAGTGCCACCACATTTGATACATGGTACCCAATTCACCTTTACATTGCCAACAATTATTGTTATTTTGTTTCTTCATATTTGCTATTCTAGTAGGGGTCATGTACCATCTAGAAAAGAGTTTATGGAGGTTTTCCTTTAAGGCGTTACATTTGGTAAACTTCATATTATTTTTCCATGCATTCTCCCAACTTTGTAGAGGTACTGAATTTCCAATATTTTGCATCCATTTGATCATGTTGTTTTTCACTGTTTCCTCTCCAGTTCTATTTCTAGTATCAACTTATCCATTCCTTATCCAATGTTGATCATCTCCTTTTAAGATTTTATCAAAAGTATTCAATTCATTTTCTATTCCAGGGTCTTCCATATTCTTTTTTAAATCTTCTTTTATCTGTATTAACTTGCAAACCCTCTTGTTGTAATTCTTCTTTCATTTTAATTTTAAAGCCCTCATTTGATTTTATCAAAATATTTTCATAGGTAATCCAAATTCCTTTTGAAGGGCTTCTTTTTTGTGAAGTGCCTCCTGTGGGGATACCCAAATTGATATTTTAGAGTAGAATGTATTTTGTATTTCTTCTATACAATGTATAATGCCTTTCTTATACAGTGGATATTGAAATCTTTATCTGACTTAAACTTTCCATAGCATAAGTAGGCATACCATCCTGTTTTCGTTTTCGTTTCTTCTATTTCTAAGAGTTTTGAATTTTTTAGTAATATCCATTCCTTTATCCAAAGTAATGCACAGGTATTATAATACCCAACGCCTTTTGAGTTTTCCATATTTTTTCACAACTTGGGATTGGAATAGATGAGCACTGTTACCACTTGATGTACAAGGTGCAAAACAGGTTTACTGCAACAAAAAAGCTAAGAAAACAAAAGCAAACAATTTGAAGTGCCCTGTATAGCTCACTGGTTTTTAGTGAAACTTAGGGCCTTTGCAGACTGCTAGAAATAGTGCAAATTGAGTCCACTTTAAGGGTTAGGGAACCATGGAAACTGTATTTTATCGTGGCACCAGAGCTCTCTGACAGAGAAGGCTCAATGTCTCAGAAAAAAAAAACAATTCCCATGATTCCCTAGCACTAACCCTAACCCTTAAAGTGGACTCAATTTGCACTATTTCTGGCAGTCTGCAAAGGCCCTTACACACAACTGCTGAATTGTGCATGAATGTTTCAAGACTGTTCTTTCCTGACTCAACACCTAGTGTCTACCAATAACTATGCAAGTCCACTGACATCCCATCTCTTTAGCTATATCCAAGGTTTCACACACCTAGATTCTTTTCAATCCTTACAAACTACATCACACTTTTATATCTTTCATACACTTCAATCCTGCAATCTTTCACTACAGAGAGACTCTTAGCTTCATTAAAGAGAAACTGTATTATACCAACATTTGTCAAAACAGTAATAACAAGTATAAATATTATCATTAAATGACAATGCCTGATTGTACTGATTTTGGCTTATTGAAGAGCAGGCATGGGACTCAATTAACCTTCTGTTGTCTGATTGTAACTCACTATTTGCTATGCTGACTAGGACTAATGGAAGCCGTGGTCTGACTACTGGAGGGCTACATGATTCCTAATGCTGTTTTAAGAGTCCTAGGGCAGGTGGCAATTCTGCTGATCTTTTAAAATTGAAAGCACTAGGCAGGAGTGGGCAACTTGTGATCCTCCAGAGGTTCTTGATAGGAGTTGAAATCCAAAACTCTATGTAGCACTGCTAGAACAGGGACTGCTAGAACAATGTGACTGAAGTGGGAGGAAAGACAAGATTACTGTGAAAGAACACACATGGGAGGGAAAAGGCTGACAGGAAGAATAGTGCAGCCACTAAGCAATGGTTCTAAAAATAATATGTATGGTCCTGCTCAACACACAGAGTCCCCACAATTATACATTTCACACTTTTTTCTCATTTAAACCATTCTACACTTTTCAAATTCAAATGTTTGTATTCTGCTGAGAGTACTTGTGAACTGTAGGCTGTAGAAGCAAGGCAAATCACAAATCAATTTTTCATTTAACACAGTAAGAACAAGACCCAATATTCCTCCCAACCTTCCAACCATGGAACAGAAAATAGGAGTAGGGATATCCCAGACAGGAGCTCCACCAATTTTCTGATATAAAGTAGGAAAGGTTAGTGCAAACTATCTCCATGTCTCCACAGAGCAATCAAATCGACACAGGTAGGCAACGTGATGTTTAGGATGGCTAACAAGGCAAGCCAGGAATTGCAGATCCCTCAATAAGAGGTCAGACTATATTACCTCAAGTTGCAAAGCTAAACGTTTTACATGAGTACAAAACAGATCTAGAAAGAATGATTATTTAAAATAAAAGTGACTCTTACTAATCACCAATATCTTACCTATCTTTAACATAATCCATCCAATATTCTGTCTCAGCATCTGAACTGGTATTTTTTATCTGTCAATATGAGAAAGATCCATATTATCAATTTTAAAAAATCAAGAACATGTATCAATGTTTATATGTTTTGTGTAAAGTCACTTCTCACAAACTAGTATAGAAAGTTTTTACAACAATTAATTTATTAATGCATGCTTGATACTGTTTTATAATCAGTGTTCATTGTCACACTTTATTTTAGAATGTTCTCATAAATAAGATGCACCATTTGTCTGAAATGAAAACAAAAATAAAACTAAAAATCCAAGAAAGTTACTAGTTACATTACTAAAACACACACAATACTCCAGGCTGAAAAGCAGAACTGTTCAAAGTAAAGATATATATATATATATAAGTAGAAGATATGTACCTAAATTATACTTAGGTCCAAAACACACTGCAGAAATATCCAGTTTGAGACTGCTTTAACTGCCCTGGCTCCGTGCTAGGGAATTCTGGGAACTGTAGTTTATTGTGGCACCAGAGTTCTCTAAAAGTGAAGGCTAAATGCCTCACAAAACTACAGTTCCCAGAATTCCCTAGCACGGAGCCAGGGCAGTTAAAGCAGTCTCAAACTGGTTTATTTCTGTAGTGTGTTTTTGACCAGAGACGTAAATGTTTGATTTGGACCAACTGGTGTTCTAGATGCAGGATTGGGTAGAGTAGAATATGCAGTGTAGATAAAGGGGCAAAATGCCAACAGACTCCACCAAGGCTGCATCCGCACTGCAGAAATAATCCAGGTTGACACCACTTTAACTGCCATCGCTCCATGTAGTTCTGTGAGAAATTTAGCATCTTCTGTCAGAGAGCTCTGGTGCCCTGACAAACTACAATTCTCAAATTCCACAGCATGGAGCCATGATAGTGGTATCAACCTGGATTTTTTCTGCAGTGAGGATGCAGCCCAAGCAGCAAAGTAAACAAGGCCAGCTTTGCACCTCCCATTTCCTTTGACATCCCTACACCGTCTAAGGGTCAAAACAGACCAGCAAGAAATGCACATGCCCCAACTCCACCCCCAAGCCAGTGTCATACTGCCCACCCACCCAGATGGCAGGTAGCATTACAACATTTCTGTAACACAGCGTTTACACACACTATGCTGCAGAAATGCAAAAAGGGCAGCTTTTTTTCCAGTTCTAAAAGGAGCGGCATTTTGCTGCTTCTTTTTGGGGCGAAAAAAACTAGATCAGGGCTACAGCGTGCGGTTGCTGCTGCCGATCTGGTGACCAAAGGGGCGGCATAGAGTCACTCCTTCGGACGGTCTGTTTTGCCCCTAAGACGTTTATTTCAGAGCTATTCACGCAGCCAAATGCATCAATTTATCCATCCAATTAAGCAGTTATTTCTTATTATTAGAGTGGCAGTTTTTCATTTTGTTACTCACTAAATGGATTAATTCCTTTGCAAGTTGTGTAACAGACATCTCAAAGTTGGTCCCAATGTTATAGATTTCACCTGGCTGTCCCTTCTTCAGTATAGTAAGAAATGCATCTGCTACATCACTAGCATAAAGAAAATTTCTTCTCTGAAGTCCAGATCCATGAATGCAACTAAAAGGAAAGAAGACAGTAACCTTAGTACAACTTTTCAGAACAATGCAACCACTCTACTCCTAACATTAAAATCAGATATGCAAGGGTATAAACATCTGAATAATACTCATCAAAGCCAGAAGGAAGTGGTGTCTCTAATGTTATGATTCTAGTTGATATTCTTTACATTAAGTTGTGAAGCATTTAACATGAAGGGCAAATTGCAATACTGTTGATAACATGCATGTCTTGCATTCATAACAGTTTGCCACTGTATCAAAAGACTGGTCTCACAAATAACAAGACTCTTTAAAACCTATAGGAAAGTATGGACATAAAACACAGTAGCATGTGCCAGTGGGAAGAGGTGAACACCAAGTGAAGAAAAAAACAATCCTCTCTTTTCCTCATTATTTTCAACAGAAATTTTAAATGAGTGAAAACTACAAGACAATGATTATGTCCCGCTTGGATGTCTGCGCCATCTAGTGGTAGAACAAGGTATTAATAAGCCAGGGGGGTACCAATAAAGAAAACTAAGATACGTACCATTTTCTGTTTTGATGTAAGAGAGATATAAACTTCGGGATAACCTGAGATTTTTTTAAAAAAATAAGGCAATATTATTAAAATCCAGATTTCAAAACCCAAAACAGAGCTTTTTCATATATTTTTTTTGAAAAATTTTATGAGAATATATTTAATTCTAGCAACACTGAAAAATGTTTCCACTTTCACTCGTCACCCTCCATCAAATAGAACAACTCAGCTTAATGTTTTTAAAAGTGAAATGTATTAATTTTTTATTTATTTAGAGTATTTATACACCTCTCTCGGCCACAAAGGTTCTCAGATCCGCATACACACTGTTAATTTGACAGTTCCTTGTCCTTGGGCTTACAATCTAAAAAGACATGACACAAAAAGAGAATGGAATGACAGTGGCGAAGGGGATCAAGTCTAGCAGATATTGTCGGTTCTTCTCTCCCTCCAGGACCAGGGTGGTAGCAGTTAAGATGGAGGGAGGCCTTTCAACTTCCTCTGAGCCTAGGCATAGTGGAGCTGTGTTTGCCTCTTCTTTTCTCCCTCCAAGGCCAAAAACATAATTCCTTCCAATAAACATAAGGCATTGAGCAGGAAAACATGGGAAATGGGAGAAGGGCCTGAATCCATGCTCTGGTTCCATAAAGCCAATTTAAGGCTAAAATGTTGGTAAAAAAAAGGGTTGTGCATGTGTAATCCTGGCTGCTCGACAGAAGAAGGGAAGATGTTGTATGCATGGACCCCTACTCATCTGGGATTCTACAAATATAGAAACCTATCCAGAATACTTTGCATTCAAAAGGATCCATATTAGTTAGCAGCATTAGGACACAAACTTCTTAATGAATATTTTATTAACATTTGTTATTTGTGATCATACAATCATCCACGGTAGCATTATAAACACTGCAGTGACACTGTGGCAGAATATTTGTAAACAGTTTTGTTTAGAGGAAAATCAAAAATGTATTGTATGTAATGAGAGGAAATTCACAAGTTAGGCTGAAATCCTTAACATACTTACCAGAGAATAAGCCCCACTAAGCAAAGTAGGACTGCCTGCCAAGTAAACCTGCATACGTTTACTTTATTAATGTTGCATTTCAATTAAACATGTATGCAACATGTCTGCAAGATATGAATTGTAATGCTATGTTGAGGACATGTATCAGGTCAAGCCCTTACTGCTTGATAGCAGCAACTTAATAATTATGGAGTCTGACCAGTTGTGACTTTGTAATGCAAAAACACACTTCCATTTTTTTTGTCCTTTTCTTGAAAATAAAATGTCTCATATTAATAGATAGATTACCCACCTGTACACTAACCTGCAATATCTATTCAACACTATGTTTTTTTCAGAAAGCAAATATTTATTTTATCACTTCTTTAAAATGTATCATGCAACAAACATTTTTACATATGGGTTATTTTATATGAGCCTACTGGCTGAAAAGTGTCTTTGTCTAACTTACCTTTTCTGGAAATTGATGGGGACCATAAACATTGCTGCTCCGTGTGATAACAGCTGGAAACTTTAAAATATACATGACATATATTACTAGCCTGAATCCAATTAAAACAACCATGGAACTGCTTACAATATTTCCTTTCCAAAACAAGAACAACTAAGGGGTGAAGCAAAAAGGGCAAAAGGAATAGCCAGTGGCCGCTCTGGCCCCTACTGCTCCAGAACCACGGCAACTAGACACCGCAGTCGCGAAGCTGGCCACTGCCACAGTCTCAAATGGGCACTGGAAGGAGTGGTTTTTTGCTGCTCTTTTTCAAGCTAGCTTCAGGCCACCTTAGGTGGCTCAGGTCAACTTCCATGAAGTTTGGGGGGGTGCGTTGTTTCAATGTCATACCCCCAAAGCACCCGAAAGGCGCTTTATTAGGCCTGTGTGTTTTAGGCCTATGTAATACTCTATTCACAAGGGATGCATGGCTCAAGTGGTTAAGACTGTTGACTACAAGATAGGCAGGTTGGTAGTTCGAGGCCTGGGTGCTGCATGATGGGGTGAGCTCCTGTCACTAGTCCCAGCTTCTGCCAACTTAGCAGTTCGAAAGCATGCAAATGCAAGTAGATAAATAGGTACCACTTCAGTGGGAAGGTAAACAGTGTTCTGTGCAATCATGCTGGCCACATGATCACAGAGCAGTCTCTGACAACACTGGCTCTTTGACTTAGTAATGGAGATGAGCACCGCCCCCTAAGATCACACACGACTTGACAACCTTGTCAATGGGGAATACCTTTACATTTTTAAAAACTCAATTCACATTTCTTAAAAAAAATACCACATAAGATCAAATTAATAAATTTACAAGTGTCTAGATTTGGGACCATTTGGAGATGGAGATCTGGCACCTATTTGTGAGAAGAGGTCAATGCCAAATGCACCATCTCATTTGCTATTTGTGATATGGCAGTTTGCACAAATCTACAGGATACACAACCTCTCTATTTGAGGTGCTGCAGCTTAAATTCAAAGAATGAAAACTACACTGTTTCTTTCTCTCTTTTGTTTGCACCTAGACATCTCTCTAAAAACTGACCATGTTCAAAAATAATAAAATTTCAATCTCACTGAAATTATTGCTTACCTGATATCTTTCCCAATAAGATTGGACAAAGCATTCAGCAGCTGCCTTGGATGTTGCATAAGGATTTGTAGGTTTTTTAGGCGATGATTCATCAAATTCCTAGAATAACAACTTTTCTTTCACATTCCAAGTATTTAGTATGTTGAAAATATACAAGTTTCATACAATATTTTTAAAGTATGAATAGCTGGAATTAATGAGAAAAGGTAACCTTCAAACTAGCCACATTATCAAGCATCCATCTAGATAGCACTGTCACATTTACAGTAACATTGCACAGCACTTTTCTTCAATATAGTATTTGTATCTTCCCAATATTTTCAAGAGCCCATCCAGTGCTGTAAACATAAGGCAAGATGCTTATTATGTTGTGGACAAGAGATACTCGATTCCTACTATATAATCAGTTTTATAGGCTAATCATGGGAAGCAAACAGACAAGGCAAATAAAGAAAACATCATTGACATGCATTTATAATAAGATCTAAAGAGAGGAAAGAAAACAAGAAAGAAAAACATTTGCTCCAGACTTACCTGACCACAACTTCCCCCATAAACTTCATCAGTACTGACATATATGAACTTCTCCACATTAGCCTCATAAGCAGCACCAACAAGAATGTACGTTCCATAAACATTAACATAGTTGAATTCAAGTTTGTGCAAAAATGAAAGATCTAAATTTTAAGACAAAAAGGGGAGAAACATCTGTTCAATGTGACTACCAAAAAAATCAAGGCTATAGACAGAACTCTTTGAGGGATCTCTGAACTTGAACTTAGAACTGATATTAGAAAGAAATAGTGATTCTTTAGCTCCCAAAAATTAAATAAAAGAGTGTACCAACTAATGTAAGAGGGAGCAGATCTTCCTCTCCAATGGAAAAGAGACAGGACTACTCCCACTAGCATCTCAACTGTAAGCACAGAAATATCCACTGTCTTTGCTGCTTCACCAGTGTTCTCACAATGGCAATGGCAAAGGAGGACAGGCTAGATGCACCAAATCCAAAATCCTCACATTCCTCCAATGTGCACTGGGAGCAAAGTACACCAGTCAAGCTGCTGGTGAATGGGAGGGAAAATAAATGGGGGAAAAATGACCAAAATAAAAAAAAAAGTTAGGCAGAAAGGAAAAACACCATGATACTTGACCTTCTGCTCTTCCTAACATCTTTCCCTCTGGACCCATTAGGACTGTTCTATATGGTTAACATATAGCTCGACATCCAGAACAAAAAGTACAGACGACCAATATGAACATATATTGGCCTTCTCTGCTTTGGCCAATAATAATTGTAAAATTTTTAGAACACGTTTAAAATTAGTTTGCATTTAGTGATTTTGTGTCATTTTAATAGCGTTTCTGTGTTTCTTCTTTGAAGAAAAGCTGCTCTGGTTTTTAAAGGCTAAAGGGCATACTTTCTCTCCCTTTCCCCAGAGAGAAAGATTATGTGTACATGCTTGAAAGAAATTTCTTTGTCATAAACAGTGTGGCAAGTGGAAATGCTGTTTATTTTTTAAATTACATTTATAAATCATAAACCAAGGCTGTGTTAAGCAGGCTAACCCTGGCCTGAAACAGATATGCCAAATGACATGGCTAATGGCCACGTTTGGGGTGTAACATTCAGAAGATGCATGCCCTGAACGCAGCTGGAAGCCGTGCCAACGCCATGTCATCCTGAAAGAACCAGGCCAGGAAGGAGTGAATTAGACCACCCCTTTCCAGTGGCCTTATTTAGGACTGCGGCAGTGGCCTGGACTGGAACCGGGAACGTGCGGTTGCCATGGTCTTGGCATGAATGGCACCAGAGCAGCCACGTGCCACTCTTTTCAGCCCATCTGTTTCAGGAACCTGTTAATTAGGGAGTTTTGAACTTAAAGTCTGTATTACGCATAGGCCCGAAACAGGCCAAAAGCGCTGCCTTTGGGCATGTCCCCAGATTGTCCCAAAGTTGTGCTGTGGCAGCCCAATCCCAACCACAGAAGGAGCTCAAAAAAAAATGCTCCTTGCCGGTGGTCCATTGTGGACCATGGCAACAGCTACCGCAGCACTGAGCAGGGAGCGACTGGGGCTGGAGCAGCCAGAAGCCTCTCCAAGCTGCTGGTCTGCTTGACCCCACAGTGAAATGTCTGTTATCCATTCCAATTCCTCACTGCAACCAAACAGTCTAAAAAACCCATTTCTGAACTATGATTGTCAAATGTTGTGACACTGATTTGTGAGTCACATGATGAAAAGTCTCTGGCACAGCAGGCAGCTCAGAGACAATTAAATTATGAGTTATACAGGAGCTGTCTTACTAACTGAAAACACAGCAAACAGTTATGATACTAACAAAAAAATGAACAGCAAACAGAGATACATTGCAATTCTTGCATATGAACACCTTTCCCAGGTGCAACATCAAAGTTCATATCCAGCATCAACGCAAACTATGCCTCTATGCATTCCATAACAACTAGAACATCTTCAAGTATATTATGTAAATAGTATAGATGCTGAAAATTATTATAGTGGCATGTAGTGCTCACCTACATGTGTTTGAGCTGCAAAATGTAATACTATATCAATTTTCTCAGTCTCAAATAATTCTTTTATAAAACTGGATTCACAGATATCCCCCTATGAAAATGAAAAACATAAAATTAGTGAACAACACGTTTTGCAAACAGTATAAACCCGTGATGACAAACCTATGGTATGTGTGCCACAAGTGGCACGCACCACCATTTCACCCAGCACAGCAGAGAGGAGGAGGAACAGGCGCGCATGTGCCCGTTGCTCCTCCTCCTGGACATTTCCTGGCCTTAAGTTGTCTCTCAGAGATAGCTGAGAAAAGGGCCGGGGGGGGGGGGGAGGAGGAGGAACAACTGGTGCACAACCGGCACCCCTCCTCTTGGACCTTTCCCGGCCCCCAACTGTTTCCAAAGGGACAGCTGGGGGCCAGGAAAGCTCGGAGAACAGGAGGAACAGGTGCGTGCCTATTCCTCCTCCCCCCCAGGGACCTTTCCTGTTTCCCAGTTTCCTCTGGAGGGACAGTGGGGGCCGGAAAAGCTCGGGGGGAGGAGGAACGACTGACACGTCCCCATTGCTCCTCCTTCCAGACCTTCCCCAGCTTCTAGCTGTTTCTTAGAGACATCTGGAGGCCAGGGAAAGGGTGGGGGAAGAAGTCCCACCCCAGCACCGAGTGCCACTCTGTGCTGGAAATTTTTTTACTTGGGACACTCGGTCCCGAAAAGGTTTGCCATCATTGGCCTAAACTCTTAAGCTATATCAAATGTTAAATTCAGTTTATATCTAAGAGATGCCTCAATTCTCATTATTTTTACAAAAGCAGTGTTGACAGTGTAATTCTAGCTGTCTACACAGAAGTAAACTTCAGTTCAATAGGACAACTGTCAAGGAAGTCTGCACAGAACTAAATTTTGCTGATGGTTTTAGAACTGTAGTGACTAAGAAGTTGAACCTACCTGAACAAACCTGTAGTTATGTTTCTCAGAAACAGTCTCTAGGTTTTTTAAGGTTGCACAATAGTCCAGCTTGATATAAGAAAGAGGAAAAAAGTAAATTTAATTTCATTTATAGAAGATACAAAGAAACATAGCATGTCTATCTCACAAGGAAGACTTATATCCAAAAGTACCCTTGGGTATGCTTAGGTATCACTGATGTGCACATCCTTGCATGTTCATATCAGAACTGTATTGGTGTATCTTGTTGAGAGACCTGAATAAATCTTTTGATATTAACTGGTGAAAATATACATCCACATGGACAAATAAAGTATGTGAAGTCATAGGCTTTCATGGCCGGCATCCATAGTTTTTTGTGGATTTTTCGGGCTGTATGGCCATGTTCTAGAAGAGTTTCTTTCTGACGTTTCGCAAGCATCTGTGGCTGGCATCTTCCAGAGAATGCTGGAATGGAAGAGAGTGGGTATATCAGCACTCAGCAAATGCAAATGGGAAACCACCCAGGGTCAGGGGCTTTCCCAGCAAACAATGAACACCAATTACCAGACAATAATCCTCGTTTGCATATCCTCCTACCCTGAGGCCCTGTCATCAACACAGAACAATACACAATCAACATAGTTTACATGGGAATCACTCCTCCCTACCCAGGATCTCACAGTATATATACCCACTCTCTTCCATTCCAGCATTCTCTGAAGATGCCAGCCACAGATGTTGGTGAAACGTCAGAAACTCTTCTAGAACATGGCCACACAGCCCGAAAAACCCACAAAAAACTAAAAATAAAGTATGCTTACTTGCCTATGACAAAGATGGAACAGGACAACACTTTTTAAGCAATAAAGTATGCTATATTTAGCCAAAATTGAAGCTTTAAAAGCAAAATAGGATAAATTGCCATTATATCCATCTCTGGTAAAGGACTGCTTCATGAATTATGCTTCTCGTTTATAGATACTACTTCAGTATAAGAGCCACGGTGGTGTAGTACTCTGAGCGTTGGATTACGACTTTGGAGACCAGGTTTCGAATCCCAGTTTGTCATGGAAACCCAATGGGTGGCCTTGGACAAGTCACATTCTCTTAGCCTCAGAGGATGGCAATGGCAACCCCCCCCCCGAAGAAACCTGCCAGGAAAACCCCATGATAGCATCACTTTAGGGTTGCCATAAGTCAGAAATTACTGGAAGGCACACAACAACCATGCAAAATATATACTCACATGTAAATGGTTATAGCCTCCCACCACAGTTACATACATTAATTGTTTGCATATGATGTTTTCATAGGTTTGTTCCTACTTAGAGGTTCCAGCCATGTAAGAATCATGTAAGAATCGTGTAAGAATCATATTACATTATGAAATTCCCAAACAAGTGTGGATCAGTCATAGCATATGATATGATTTGCTGGTATAATACCAGATACCACACTCAAAAGCGTGAATACAGCTGGTATAAGAAGTTTTAGAACTGCATTAATTTCATGAATCAATTTTTGTATTTGAGAACCAAACTACTAAACAGAATATATCACACAATGTTCCTTATAATCAGCATCCACATATATAAGCCAAACTTTCTTCCTGGAAAATATAAGCTGTTTGCCATCACTAATTTGAAGGTAAATCCCATAAAGGGTATTATTCACTAATGGTTGTACAATGAACTTTGTCCATTAGAATCAATAAGTATAAATATGTAACACATAAAGCAATCAGATGCACCCTCTAACTGATCCTCAAGTCCTATGCCATTTTTGATGTCTTCCAAGGTTATCCAGTGGGTTTCCATGGCTGTGCAGGGATTTGAACCCTAGTTTTTCAGAATTCTAATGCAACACTCAAACCACTACACCATACTGGCTCCCCAGTGGGCAGGAATATTTCATTTACTGGTGTCCTGAAACATTAGTGCATACTTGACAAACAACCAGTACACAGATGTTGTTTTAATTTAATTTGAACAAATGGTTTTACCTTATCTAGATTAATGATCATATAGTCTGGATACTTTTCTACAAGAGAAACCACCACATGAGATGCACTGCAGGTTTTGAAAAAGAAGAAAAACAGATCAAAATGTATCAAATGCAAACTTCACTACCTAAACAGGTACACATAGATGAGTATTCTGTAATTTCCCACATTTTTGCAGTTCCAATGTAGGCCTCGTCATTGTCTCATTCTGCAACTAGGACTTACACAACATACCACAGAAGTGTTGGAAGACAGCTGCTTCTACACTTGCTTCTGCTGCTCTCTTGTCCACTAGGGATGAGACGGATTAGACAGAGAGGGATTCAGATCTTTTGTCTTCCTTTCCTGCTTGCTTTTTCCTCCTCTGTCAGCTACCTATCCCAAAAATGTTATGGGCAGATAACACTTGGAGTAAGCAAGTTAACATTGGGCCTTTGCAAATTGCCAGAAATAGTGCACATTAAATTGAGGCACTGCCCTGGCTCAGTGCTAGGGAGTCATGGGAATTGTATTTTTTTCTGGGACATTGAGCCTTCTCTGTCAGAGAGCTCTGGTGCCACAATAAATTACAGTTCCCATGATTCCCTAGCACTGAGCCAGGGCAGTGCCTCAATTTAATGTGCACTATTTCTGGCAGTCTGCAAAGGCCCTAAATGCCTCACGAAACTGCAGTTCCTAGAATTCCCTAGCACTGAGCCAAGGCAGTTAAGGTGGCCTGAAACTGAATCATTGGTGCACTGTGCTTCGGACCTATAAACCCCAGAATTCCACAGCACTGAGCCTTGCCAGTTAAAGCGGTGTCGAAGTGGATTATTCCAGCAGTGCGGATGCAGCCACCTTCATGTACATAACTTATACACGGGCGGCCAGGCGAGGTTTCTGGGTTGTTGTCGAAACCTTAGGAGCCCCTGAGGTCTAAGCCTACTGCTTCGCGGAAGGGAAAGGGGGAAATGAAGGCCCAGGGGCCTCCCTTCGTCGGAGGGAACTTACATGAACCCGGCGCCGCCGGTCACCAGGACCCGCTTGGCGAAGGAGGAGGAGGAGGAGGAGGAGACCCCGGAGCCCGACTGCCCCGCCGACATTCCCCCCCTCAGCCAGAGGGGAATGCCCCCCGCCACTCAAACGTCACTTCCGCCGCCGCCGCCGCCGCCGCCGTCATTTCCGCTCCTGACCAAGGCGGCACAGCCTTCACCCCCACTGGGGGAATATCCCTGTTTGACACCATCATAACTGCCCTGGCTCAGCGCTTGGGAATCCTCAAAGTTGTAGTTTATTGTGGCACCAGAGCTCTCTGACACAGAGACGGCTCAACGTCTCACAAAACTACGACTCCCACAATTCCCCAGCACTGAGCCAAGCGGTGTTGAACCGCACTAGAAATGCTGAGCACCTTTGAGTCTTAAGGTTCAAAACACACTGCAGAAATAATGCAGTTTGAGAACGCTTTAACAGCGCTGGGTCAATGCCACGGAATTCTGGGAGCTGTAGTTTTGTGAGACATTGAGCCTTCTCTGTCAGAGAGCGCTGCTGCCAGAGTAAACTACACTTCCCATGATTCCCTAGCACAGAGCCAGGGCAGTTAAAATGGTCTCAAGATGGATTATTGCTGGCAGTCTGTTCAGGCCCTCAATCTCAAATAATAAAATTATTTTCTTTTATTATTGGAGTTAGAGTCCAAGAGCGTCTAAACCGACGCCCTTCCTCCGCCTCTGAGAGAACAGCGACTAACGGCAGTTTCCTCTCCGCCTCGCCCTCCTACGTCATCGCCGTTGCCCCTCCCACAGCCCCGCCCCTTCCCCTCGGCATCTTCGCCATACACGTTGCCTCTCCTCCCTATGAGGCTAGCGCCGCCCACTCTCCGTCAAACGTGGCGATTGGGCGGCGGGCTCTCCTAGCAACGGTCTCTCGCTGCGCCGGTTGGGAACCTGAGTAGTGCGTGCCCCGCCCACCCTGGCTTTGAAGGCTCCCATTGGCTGGCCTTGCTGTTGTGCCCGCCCCTCCCGCCCTGCATCTCTGTCCTGGGCTGCTGCGGCTGCAGACGTGGTCGGGATGGGGATGAGGAGGTGACGATGGTGCCGCGGCTTCTATGGCTGGGGCTGGCTTTGGTGTGGGCCGCCCTCTGGCTCCCGGCCGCCCGAGGCAAGACGGTCCGCGGGGGGTTCTCCAGCGCCGCCGCCGCCCGAAGCCAAGCCGGGCAGGCGGTGGCGGAGTTCCAGTTCCACGGTAAGGGCCCTCTCGGCCCGGAGGACTGGCTTGGAAGAGACCAGGGCCGGAGGGGTGGGGGTGGCCCAGGAGGGTAGCAGCCCAGTCCTGTGGGTGCTTCCTCAGAAGGAAAGACACACTGCGACCTTTGGGACTTGGGGTGCGTCTACACTCCAGGATTAACGCGGTCTGACAGCGCTGTAACGGCCATGGCTCCATCCTAGAGCATCCTGGGAGGGATCTGTAGTTTTGTGAGGCACCGGCACTCTTGGCCAGAGAAGGTGCTACTGCACTTCAAGGGGTGTCAAGCTGCCTATAGTTTTTACATGCCATATTCAGGTGCAGCCATTTCATTCATATAGCAAAGTGCAGTAACATCCAGAATCCACAAAACAGTGATCCCTTTATTTGGCCAATCAGACTGCAGAAAATGCACGATGCAAACTTTCAAATCTTTACATAGTTTTTGTCCTGTGTCAGTGTTGATCTTTCTGTGCATTATGTCCGTCTGAGAGGGAGAAAATGGCCCTGGCACCAATAATTTACATAAAGTTTTTATATGGAAGATAACAGGATGGCATATATATTTTTTAAAAATCTGCTGCCAAACTAATTGGGGGAGGGTACAGTATCTTTACCTAGAACTAGTAGATGCCCACAAGGGCCATCCAGTCCATCCCCCTGCCATGCAGGAACTCACACTCAAAGCATCCCGGACATGTGGCCATCCAGCCTCTGCTTGAAGACCTCAGCTCCCATAACTCCTGACTGTTGGCCAAGTTATCTGGGGCTTCTGGGACCTGAAGCTCAAAACAAAAGTGAATACTAAAAGTTTTGGAAGATTTCCCATTCTGTGAAGTCATAGGCTTTCATGGCCGGCATCCATAGTTTTTTGTGGGGTTTTCGGGCTGTGTGGCCATCTTCTAGAAGAGTTTCTTTCTGAAATTTCACCAGCATCCGTGGCTGGCATCTTCAGAGAAAGATGTCTCTGAAGATCTTCTCTGAAGATGCCAGCCACGGATGCTGGTGAAATTTCAGAAAGAAACTCTTCTAGAACATGGCCACACAGCCCGAAAAACCCACAAGAAACCATGATTTCCCATTCTTTTATTTGTTTATAAACCCGTGTCTCTGACTTAGGATGAGTGGAAGTTCAGAGTGGCTTAAACGTGTGTGATGAAGTGGAGTGGGCTATAGCCTATGAAAGGTGATGCTGTGAGAAATGTTATCATTTCAGGTGTCACAGGACTCTTTGTAATTTGAATCAAAATCTATGGCCTTCACACCTCTGACAGTAGCTGCTGCAGTCTTAAATGTGCCCACTTTCAGCAACACGGCTTGTAGAAACAGCCAGTTGTGAAATGGCTGGCTGCATCCATGTTGACCGTTCTGTGGGGTATGCTCAACCGAGAGGAAAATGGCACCTGCCACCAATTTTACAGTGGGCCCTTAGTATGTATCTGCTGGGGCTTTGTTCCAGAACCTCGCCGTTGATACCAAAATCCATGGATTCTCAATTCCCATTATATTCAGTGGGGTAGGAAAATGCTGCCACTTACATAAAATGGCAAAACCAAGGTTTCTTTTAGGATTTTTAAAAATATAATTTCAAACCACAGATGGTTGAATCTGTGGATGCAGAATCCATTGATATGGAGGGCTGACTGTATATGGAAAATAACAGAGTGGCATGTTGTTGTTTTTAAAATTGCTGCCAAACTAATTGGTGGGAAGGTACAGCATTGCTCAGCTGATTATTGCACCAGCCAAAGAACGACCAAGTCCCTTGTTTTAGGCTGAATCTGGCCCCTCTTCTCCATCCCAGCTCCTACCACATGGAGCTGAGCCAAAAGCTGATCCCCATCTGCAGTACCATTTCTGAGCAGGGACTGAAAGATGATGTTTCATTGTCATGGTTGGACAGTGGATTATTAAGTAAGGAACAGTGTTCAAAACTAGGGGCAGCTTAAACTTCTGTTTGAGAAGACAGAAAGATAATGTTCGTAAGACAATGAACTTTTAGCAGCAGGCCACATTAAGAGACACTTCAGCCAACTTAGTTATCTAGGTAATATTTGTATTCTCTTTCTTTTATTTAATATGTGTAACAGAATTTGACTTCTTTTTAAATATCAAGGTGATTGTGCCCTTCTGTATGTCAGAATCAACAATGTAGCAACAGCTGTTGGAAAAGAAGCCAAGCTTCACCTATTTCAAGCTCAGGAATGGCAAAAGTTGCAAGAAAACTCCCAGGATTACAGCTGTAAAGAGAAGCTATCCAAAGCTCAACTTATAAGTGAGTATGGCAAAATGAAAGGGGGAGGGGGTAGCTCCTTAACTTATTGAGACAGCTTGTAGCCTGATTAAATACATCATTTGGTTGTCTACATATCAGTTCAGGGTTTTAAAATATACCAGAAGAGTTATAGCATTTTAAATATACTTGGGCATCAGAAGTATAGTAGTTAATGCACCCCCATATTAGCTTCATACAAGAAGTAATATTATTATTATTATTATTATTATTATTATTATTATAGACAAGCGTTTTCTGTTTCCCCTCTAGATGTGTTGAACTGTAGCCCACATTATCCCCAGATAATTGGAAGTGGCTGTTTTCAGTCTCAGCTACTGTGCTTCCTCACAATTGTGCCTCTGTACACTCCCACTTTCCTTAAGATTTTCTGGCCCAGTCTTTTTCCTCTCTAGTTTGGAGGATGCACACACCATAGAATGCCACTGGCAAGTATATGCTGTTCTATACCAAAGTAAACATGTACAGCAGATAATGCAACAAGACATCATATACAGTAAACAAATACAGTAGAACGTATATAGTGATACACAGGTAGGAGTGAAGATACACGTGAAGGCAGCTGTAGTAACACAACATGCACTAGCCGCTAATTGTCTTTCACCTGTGTAGAAGCATATACTGCTATAGCCTGCTCACTTTGGTGAGGACTGTTTTATCTACAAGAAATATCAAAATACATACGGAAGTTCCTTTGGGTAAAAATGCAATGTCTTGTAGTGTAAGATGAGTTAACTTAAGGAAGGGCCAAAACAGACTGGCCTGAAGAGCCAGCTTTCCGACGGCTTGAGGCGTGGCATACACACAACGCGTGCTCCCAGGATACCGGGAAGCCACGAGGAAACCACCAGAGCAACCACACAGTGGCAGCTTTTTGGCGCTCCAGTGGCACGGCATTTACACGCTGCAGATTGCCAGAGCTCAAAAAAAAAAAAAAAAAAACAACCTGCCACCATGGCGGCAAAGGCACCCTTTTCCCACTGCAAAAAGGAGTGGCTTTCTGCTGCTTCTTTTTGCATTGGGAAACAGCTGGGTCGGGGCATGGTGAGCGAGTAGTTGCCGCAGCCCCAACCCAGTGCTCTAAGGGGTGGCGTCAAGCTGCTCCTTTGGGGCAGTCTGCTTCGCCCCGAAGTTCACTTTTCACCTGCAATCACTTTCAATCCCTGAAAGTCACTGGAGAATCTTGAATGCTGTGGAGCAAAATGTGGGGTGCTGTTGGGAGAGGAGGAAGTTTGAACCTCCTAAAGACTTCAGTCCAATACCCACTTACTTGGGAATAATCCCCATTGTACTCATAGGGGCTTAGTTTTGAATAAACATGTATAGAATTGTGTTGTAAGTGCATTTATCTTAGAATTAAATCACATATCAGCCTTTATCCCAGTGGTCCCCAAACTTTTTTAGGCTACCACCCCTCTTAGGTGACAACCCTAGAGCCCCCCATGCCTGTTTCTTGGTATTAGGTCCGCTGTTCTACCGGTGAGGGGGAGAAGAGAAAAAGTATCCTAAGCAAGAGAAGTGGCTGCTTTGGATAGTTTTGCAAATGAAGTAAATGAAATCGTGCTTGCCATGTAACCTGTGCAAGTCATGCTCTCCCACAGGGCAAGACAATGGCAAACCCCCTCTGCAGAAACACTTTCAACAAAACCCCATGATAGGTTCTGCATAGGCTCACCATGAGTCGAAACAGCTTGAAAGCACACAGCTACAATTGCTGATAGCCCAGGGGTAGGCAACCTTTTTGAGCCGGGGGCCATGTTGCTGTCCCTCAGACAATTGGGAGGCCGAAGCACAATAAATAAATAAATAAATATAAAAATAAAATTTTTAATTTTTTTTAAAAAATAAAAAAATATGCATGCACCCTCTCTCAGCCCCAGAAAAGCCATGGCAAACCCCCTGGTTAGATTTTGCCAAGAAAACCCAAAGAACAAGTAATACAACAATAATCAATATCATCATGGCGGGCGGAGGGGGGCAGCGGCAGGACCGGCCTGGGGCCGGTCCAAAGGCCTCGGGGGGCTGCATCCCCCCCCCTCCCGAGGTCTTAGGTTGCCTACCCCTGTGATAGCCAGCCCCACAAGTTTGTATTTGGGGGAAGGAAGGTGAGGCTGGGGCTGGCTTGGGAAAGTGAAAGAGGGAGGCTCTACGGAAGGAACAACGCTGCCCAAAATAGGGAGCAGGGTGAACAATGCGGGTGGGCAGATGAACTCAGCAGGATTTTTGCCTGAGGAAGGAAGGGTTGCGTAGCCACTTGGCCACCCAGTGTCAAGAAATGTCCCTGCAGCCACCCTATTCCTCCTCTTCCATTCTTCTTCTGTCCCTGCAGCCGCCTTCTTCCTCCTCCTCCAGGCTTCTTCTGGCAAAGGGATGAAGCGGGGGGGGGGGGGGGGGAGAGGGAGAAGGAACAAGAAACCTCAGGAGCCACCAGATTGTTATCAGTAATGGCAGCCCTTATTGCATCCCCCATCCCACAATTCCCTGCTGCCCCCATTTATCCTCCCAGCGCCCCCCTGCTGCACTTTTCCCCCCTCAGTGCCCCTCTAGAGCTTTTCAACACACACCCCCGGGGGGGGGGCACTACCACCCACTTTGGGGACCACTGCTTTATCCTTTTCTTAAAAATAGGTTACCTTTTATATAGGCTATAAATTACACATTATCAAAATTTCCAGAGTTAGACAAAATATAAATGATAGTGAGTTTTTAACTTCACGTCAGATTGCTTTTAATATACCTGTTTTTATCCTTTCATTTGTTTTTTGTTATCTTCATTGTTGGGCTGCTTTGAATCACTTTTCAGGGCAGAAAGGTGGGGGTGGAAATCAAGCAAATAAATAAAAATAATTAATGAAAAAATAATAACTAGTGAAGAAATATGTTTTAAACATGCTTATCTGGTATGGTCCACAGAACATTGGAGTAGACATAGTTTGCATTGTATATTGGAGGATTTTTTCCCCCTAAAGTGACAGTAATTCCTTTTCATTTATTCTCTGAGTTTTCTCTCTTCAAATTAATTAAAGCCTGAACTGGTTTCCTTGCAGCTGATTTAAAAAAAATATTTTCATCACAAATTGTGAATTAACTAATTGTGCAATTAGGTGATCATTTTTTAATATCTTGAGTGTTAATATTTGGATTCATAATTATGGTACCATAAAAGCAGTATGCAGTTTTGTCTGGTACTGAGAAAGTCTCTCATATCAAGAGGCTCCAGTATTCCCTATCTCTCCCCCACCCGCCACTTTCCCCTTCCAATTAGTCACTTCTTGAAAATGAAGCTGGGCATTCAAGCTCTCAAGTTTAATACCATTTCTGTGAAGCACAAATGTGTGATGTACAAAGACACTGAAGATCCTCTTAGAATTATTTTCAAAGAAATACTAATCAAGATATTTGTAATTTGTGTATTGCCCAGAGTAAAGGCATGCAAATTATGTTTCAGAAATATGGAATAGCATTTATCTCCATAAGGATGTAAATGAATTAAGCTGATAGTAACAACTTTCCTTTAGTATCATATATTGGCCATTACATGAGTTATTTCACTTAAGTTTTTTTTTTCTATCCAGGGATTTTGAAACTGCTTCATGCACCAGCTTGTCTAAACATTACCATAGGAATGTGGAGGCTTCATCATGTATGGCAGGGGTAGGCAACCTAAGGCCCAGGGGCCGGATGTGGGCCCCCGAGGCCTTTGGACCGGCCCCAGGCTGGTCCTGCTGCCGCCGCTGCCCCCTACCACCGCCGCCACCTGCCATGATGATATTGATTATTGTTGTTATTAATTTTTAAAAATATTTATTATTTATTTATTTATTTATTTATTTATGGTGCTTCGGCCCCCCAATTGTCTGAGGGACAGCAACCCGGCCCCCAGCTCAAAAAGGTTGCCTATCCCTGATGTATGGGGAGATAGATAGCCACCATATTATGACTGAGACTATGGTCCATCTAGCTCTGTATTGTCTACTCTGACTGCAATGAATGGGGCTTAGATGTGCTGAATTTCAAACTAGAATCTTTTAGATCTCTACCCAGAGATGCCAAAGATTGAATGTGAACTTCCTAAATGCAAAACTTATCTGGTACCATGGAACTACAGATGTGAAATTTGGTTGTGTTATGCCACTGAGAATATATAAGTTGGACCACACTTGATGGCAAGGGTGGAGAACTACTTTCAACCTGAGAGCTGAATTCAATTTTAGAGTAGTTCTCAAGAGCCACATTCTAGAGCTGGTCAGGGCCAAGAGCGAAAACAGGAGACCAAAAATACCAATATGTTTCAGTTTAAATTTAGGAGCCCTAGGAGAATATTTTAAACTTTCTCAGTAAGTAGCTGAAAAGCCACTAAACCACAGTGTAATGAGGAAAGGGGTATGGTCACCCAGAAGAGCCCCGAGGACCACATTGGGACCCCAGGAGGGCTAGATTTAGCCCGAGAGCTTAAATTGCATTATGGTCAGAATCCAACTATAGTTCAGCACATCTAAGCCCCATTCATTGCAGCAAGCGAGTTAAGAACTTATTTAACCCTGTCTTGTTAAAGTTAAATATAGTTAGACCTTAACTTAAGATAAATTGTGCCATGTGAACTTCACCATTCAAAGTTAGTTAACCAACCTGAATTGTGAGTACATACAGGAAAAAAATGTGTTTGCTGCATTCCAGGAAATTAGGACTGACCTCAACACCTGGTGGCATATACGCACTGTAAAAAAAAATGGGTTCCAGAGCCAGATAGTTCTTTACTTGCTATTCTGTTTTTCTTTCTAGTAATGAACAGCTTTCTAAATGTATTGATTTCATTCTTTCTTTTTGAAGTGAGCATGAACTGCACCGAACAGAATTTGACAGTGTCCCAAGTTCCATATCCAGACACATGGTATGTGTTTTATGTCGACAAGTTTACCTGTGCGGAGAATTATGAGAACTCTGAATCCGAGGATGTTCAGTTTGAAATGGTGTTACTAAATCCCGATGCAGAAGGGAATCCATTAGATCACTTTAGTGCAGGGGAATCGGGTAAGATATTTTTCTTGACATTGGAGATGGGATGAGGGTTAGTATGACACATTTGCTTAACTGTTCTATTTGGGTTAATAATTAAAGCTGAGAGCTCCCCATCCCAGTTTCTTTTACAACTGTGGATAGTCTCCATATATGTGTATAGTTAATAGTATGCTCTTCAATTCATTTGAATTTTATTTACAGTGATTTACACCAGGGGCAGGCAACCAGGCACCTTTCAGATTCTTTGGACTACAACTCCCATGATGAGAGTTAGGGGAGTTGTAGTTCAAACCCACTGGAAGGCACCATTTTGCTTATCTGTGTCACAGATAAGCGAACTAACATTACTCCATTTTATAACAGGGCTGTTAGTTGATTAGTTGATTGCTAACACAACTTGAAAAAATGACAACTTGTCATTTTATGGAATGAAGAACGTAGAATGCATGTAGAGATAAATAACTATAATAAAGTAAAGTAACAAATGCTAAGACGATATATAAAGCAGGAGGTGGGGAATATACCTATATTGGGAAACACCCAATAAGACCCAAGGGCCTTTCATTAACCTTGATATGACACAATGCTGGCTAAAGTGCATACACCATGAACATGACTTCTCCAAAACTGAAATCTTTATGTATCCTGCATTTAAATGCTAGAAGAATGTGCCTTTTAAGTATAGCAGCAGTGACATCTAGTGGTAGGAGAGACACACACCACAGGTATCTGTTGCAGGGCATCTCAGATTTTGTCATAGTAAACATTTTACAAGTTAGACACTTATGCGTAAGACAAAAGTGGAACCTTTTTCACATAATGTGGAAAACAGTTGGTTGCAACACAACAACTACAGTGTTTACCAACATCCAAAGAATGCTAGAAACATGGAGGTAGGACTACTTTTTCAAACTTCAATCACTACTAACCAAAAGGAGAAAAATGGGCCAAATACTGCATACATGGGAATAACATACATTGCAACATACTTGTATGGGACTTGGAGGTACTGTTTTACAGTGGCTCCATTCCTTCTGGGAGGGGCAAACCCAGAAGGTGGTACTAGGGAACTTCTACTTGGCCCCCTAACCATTGACCTGTGGGATCCCTCAGGGTTCTCTGTTATCCCCTGTGCTTTTTAACATATACATGATACTGCTGGGAGAGGTCGTCTGGAGTTTTGGGGTGCAGTGCCATCAATATGCAGATCACACCCAAGTCTACTACTCCTTTCCACCTCAATCCAAGGAGACTGCCCTGTCCTAAACCAGTGTCTGTTGTCAGTAATGGCCTGGATGATGGGAAACCAATTGAAACTTAATCCAGACAAGACAGAGGTTCTTCTGGTTGGTCAGAAGGCAGATCAGGGAATAGGGATCCATCCTGTGTTAGATGGGGTGAAGATGCAGGTGTGCAGTTTGGGGGTACTCCTGGATTCAGCTCTGAACCTGGAGGCCGAGGTCTCTGCAATGACCAGGAGTGCTTTTGCACATTTAAAATTTGTGTGTCAGCTGTGCCTGTTCCTCTGCCTTTGAAGAGTGTTTGGAAACTTCAGCTGCCAGACTGTTAACTGGGGCAGGTTACAGAGACCATACAATGTTCCTGTTGAAACGCCTCCACTGGCTGCCAGTTTATTTCCAGGCACAATTCAAAGTGCTGGTTATGACCTATAAAGCCCTACAGGATTCAGGTCCATGGCAGACCGTATCTCCCTGTATGAGCCAAGCCAGGCTCAAATCCTTAGAAGAGGCCCTTCTCTTAGTCCCACTACAATGCAAGCACAGTTGGTGGAGACACGGGTGAGGGTCTTCTCAATGGCTGCCCCTAGACTGGAACTCCCTTCTCAAGGAGAAAAGAATGGCCCTTCTTTTCCTGGGGGTGCTGTACTCTTTTAAAGTGTATGTTTTTTAAGTGCTTTTATCTTTTTAAATTGTATTCTCTTTTTAAACAAATGATCTGTTCTAATATTGTAATAGTTTAATTCCATTTTAATTCTCATATTTGTAATTTTTTAATTGTACTGTATTTTTAGACTGTAAATGGCTTTGAGTCTCAATTCTGGGGGGAAAGCAGGATACAAATAAATAATAATAAATGTAACAACAGTGCATTCCAATATATGAATTGGCACATCAAGAAAAAAAGCCATTTGGTAGAATAACGTGCTTTGGTCCCACCGTTATCAGTTCTCTAAAATCAGTTCTCAATGGTGATGCACAAGTTATACCAGAATTTCAGTGCTCTTATTGCTGATGATCTAAATCAGGGGTAGGCAACCTTTCCCCTTTAAGGGCCGAGGGACTTCAGCTCCCAGAAGCCTCAGCCATGTTGGCCAATAATCCCATGTTGGCCAATAGCTCCTGGGATTCTGGGAGCTGAAGTCCCTCGGCCCTTGAAGGGGAAAGGTTGCCTACCCCTGATCTAAATGGATGCTTTTTGATACGTGCAGCTCAAGAGATGTGGACAGGAGAGGTGAGACCTGTTAACATGCTTGTTCTACTCTTGCCCTTATAAAAGCAGCCAGAGGATAGACTGGACAAGTGAATAAAAAGAGCAGTGAATGTCTCTGTGTAACAAGGCAGTATTCCAGGATGCCTACAAGAGGCAGTAGGGATGCCTAAAGAAGCCCTTTCTGAGCACCACCATTCTCGGTGGCGGAGCTCAGATAATGACCAATCTCCAATGTGCCATTCTTGGGCAAGGTGCTAGATCATGTGAGCTCAGCTCCTGGGCTTTAAAAGTCACTTTCTGGAGAACTTCAACTAATTCTACATTTCTTGTTCTGTCAGCACCAGTTCAAATCTTGTTTAGCATCTCATGCATTTTAAATCTCTGTATTTGGATTTTATCTGTTCAGGTTGCAGCTGTTTTGTTAATCTTTTAAAACAGTTTTTGTTTCATTTGTCTCGTTTATATTTTTTATTTTATTTTTATTTTTTTGCTTTTATTTACTTTGGCAGCTGTTTTGGAAATTGTTTCAATTTTTATTGAAGGATGAACTATTAAATGTCTAAATGAAGGAATGCGAGTGACATCCTGCTCTTCTTCCCAGGCCTACATGAGTTCTTCTTCCTGCTTGTCCTGGCATATTTCGTTGGTGCTTGCATATATGCTCAGTCATTATGGCAAACTATTAAGAAAGGAGGCCCTATGCACACAGTGTTAAAAGTACTTTCCACTGTTTTGCTGTTGCAGGCTGCTTCAACTTTTGCAAACTATCTCCATTTTTCAAGGTAAGTTAAAATCCTGGTCAAGGAACATTGGGCCTCTGCAGAAGGGCAGCAAAGAGACGCACCGGGAAGAGGCGGATTGGGGCTACGGCAACCCCACGCTGCAGCCCCGATCCTCCCTTTTGCTGCCATGCTGCGCCAGGAGGGTGTCCTGATGCCACGTGCTGTGCGTAACAGCGCACAGCATCAGGATGGCATCGGCATGAGGTTGGGGCAGCCAGCGTGCGGCTGCCCCCACCCTAACTTTGCCTCCAGGCCAGCCCTTTGGGCTGGTCTGCAGAGGCCCTATGTCCTATAAAACAATAACAATAATAATGACAATATTAGCAACAATATAGATGATGATAATATCATACCACCTTATCCCAAAATTGGGACTCAGTTACTGTCATACTGAGCCATACAATGAAGCCTCATCTGTCTCTTTCAACCAGTTGTGGCTTACAGCGGTGTTTGCTACCTCTAATAACCAAGTTCCTTTGACGCTACGGGTTGGACTTGAAATCTTCTCACTGCAAATATTGTACTCTTCCACTGTTCTGTCCATGTGCATGGGAGAGCAGGCTTTGAACCCACTGCTGCACTAGTACAATTCTCACAATTATCAAGAGGTAAAGGGCTGATGATTTAAGAATAGTCTATACTTTACCAAGTATATGTCTTCTGCATATTCTCTGATGTTGTCCTGGTATTTCCTACAGCAGTGTGGAAAGCATAAATGTGTTTTACCAAAGTTATCATGTGTGTGCACTCTTTACATGTTTTCTCCGGGATGCACCGGTTTGCATGTAGCAAATACAGTTGCATCATAAAATATGTGCCATTCTTTGGAACAAAACTGAGGTGGGATGTAATGGCTCAATAGGAAAAAGAGATGTTTAGTAGGAAATAACTAAATGTTCTGCAAATAATGTTCTGCAAATAAGTTGAATAGGTTGACTAACCTATTCAACTTATACAAACAAAAATCCATCAGTGATACCTTTATTGACCAACCAAAAGGCACAAACAGGAGAAAAACAATTGGAGATGTTAGTCAGATGCCTACATGTAGTTTCAGTCTTTAGTTAAGATGGTATATAGTGAGGAAGATATTTTTTGCAGGCAGGCTCCTCCTCCTTCTGGCCATGTGGCTATAGAGAGATTTTCCAAATCCAGGAAATTTAAAATCCATTTGGATATCAACAGGGATCAACAGGGAATATGCAGAACATATTGTAAGGAAAGCAGGCTTGGGCATGGAAGAGGGATGAGTGGAAATAGGAGGAAGAAATATTAACAATCTGAGATATGCTGACAAAACCATAATATTAACAGAGAACCTCACAGACCTGGAACACCTAAGGAAGATCAAAGAAGAAAGTGCAAAGGCAGGCTAACTGTTGAACATAAAATAATAATAATAATGACCACAGAGATGTTACACACATTCAAACTAGACAATGAAGAAAGAGAAATAGTAAAAGAGTTCTCATGTCTGGGATCAAACATTGATCTGAATGGGGACTGCAGCCAGGAAATCAGAAGAAGATTAAGAATGGGGAGCGTGGTTATGAAAGAACTAGAAAAGATTCTAAAATGCAAAGACATACAACTCAGCACAAGTCAGAATCATACAAGCCATCATTTTCCCTGTTACCATGTATGGGTATGAGAGCTGGACAGTCAAGAAAGAAGATAGGATGAAAATCAACTCACTTTGAGATGTGTGCTGGAGAAAAGTGCTGAGGATTCTACGGACAGCCAAAAGGAGAAACAAATGGGTCATAGAACATATCAAGCCAGAAATATCCCCAGAAACCAAGATGACAAGACTTAGACTGTCATACTTTGGACACATCATGAGAAGGCATGAATCGTTGGAAAAAAAACAATAATGTCCTAACAATAATGTTAGGAAAGGTGGATGGAAGTAGAGAGGAAGGCCACATGCTAGATGGATGGACTCTATTAAAGAGACCACAAATATGAGTTTGGAGGAGCTGGGCAAAGTAGTAGAGGACAGGGGGGCCTGGAGATGTCTCATCCATAGGGTCGCCAGGCAATGCAAAGGCAGTTAACAACAATAAAACATCCAGTGATAAGAAACACATGCACTGTAACACTGTTTTGTTTTCAAAAGCCCGAAACACATGGGCTAAACGAAGTAGCTTCTGGCCTCTTTGGGAAATGGTGTTTAAACAACGCACACCCCCAAAGCATCCAGAAGTTGCTCCGACACTGCCCTCCGGTTGAAAGGACTGACTTAAAAAGGAGCCATTTTAATCTGGCTCCTGGGCGACATGGCTTGGGGCCCACATTGGGAGTGGGCTGTGTAGTTGCTGCGGTCCCGATCCAATTATTACTGGAACAGCCAGAGTCCACTCCTTCCCAGCCATCTGCTTTGCCCCCTTACTTCCAACTTCATAGTTAAGCATTTCAACTTCATCTTCTGTTTAAGTATTATTAATCCTTTGTACATTTTGTTAATATCCAGATTCTCTACACGTTATTTATAATTCTTAACTGAGACCAACCCTATTGAATAGAACTGTACTGTTTACTACCTTGCCATTTTCTCTTGAATGTTTTCCTCTTATTTATGAAAAAAGGATCCATACATTTAAATATAGATAGTGCATCCCAGTTTTCTGCTGTTTAAAGATCTTTCTACAATATTTTAAAATTATTATTTTTGGAGGAATCTCCTCAATGGCATTTGCTTGTTTTGCAACAGCCTTTGTTAATGTGTGTGTGTGTGTGTGTGTGTGTGTGTAAGCTGCTTTGAGTCCCTATGTTGGGAGAAAGAAACTAAAATAATAAAATAATATATAACATTTATATATAGTTATATATTTTTTTTCTAGAAAGGTAAATTTCTTCAGGGAAATTTAGTTTGTACAAGAATAGGGGAAAAAATGGCAATGTTTCCTTTTTCTTTAACATGTGCTAGGGGAACATCTATATGTTTTTTTGGAACAATAAGTTCTTACAAAGATGCTTAAATGTCTTTTTGTGTTCAGAAATAATGTTGGTTATAAATAGATTGCATGAAGAGTACCAAGATTAGATGAACATTTTTAATGCACAATTTAAAGAATAGCCAGATTCAACAGCAGTTTTTGTCTGTTTTTATTAGTTATTCAAAAAATGGAGTTGGAGCACCTCTTATGGGAAGCCTTGCCGAATGTAAGCATAAGTTATTTTTGAACTGCTTATAAATATAAATGACCTTAGAGAAACCACTTTATGCGAGTTTTCATATATCTTTATTTCATGGCATGTTGAATTGGTTGGAAAATCAGGGCTGATTTCATTATGGAATATCATGCTTAAAGATCTAGATCCCCATTCTTGCATGAAACTACTGTCTTATTGAAAATACTTATTCCAAATGGAGCTAATTCTCTAGTTCTGTGCATGTCTACTCAGACGTAAGCCCCATTGTAAGGCTTACAGACAGACAGGTAAAGGATTGCAGCCTAAATGACTAAAAATACCAGATTACAACATGTCAATTAATAAAATTCATCTTCCCCCTAAGGTGAGGTGGGAAAATGTCAGACTTGATAGATGTACTTTGAACCAGATGCAAAATGATGACACAAAATGAAGGAACAGGGTGCCTCCAAGCACCTGCTCAGCCCAAGAATTTGCTTTCAAGACATTAACTGATCTCATATCCTTTTACACACAAATCCACTCATGCATTTTAGCAACCTAATTGGCAGGGTTGTATGGGAGGCTTCTTGTTGCTTTTGTTAAAGCAGTTGGAATGAGAATGTTTTGGCGATCTAATGCAAATTGACCTAAGATCTATCACTAAGTCCAGTTTTGCCTTCCATCACCAAATAGGGGATATAAAGCAGAACAGCCTTGCATGGCACATAATCTTTTTTAAAAAGTGTTTTCTGGAAACATACATAATAGTATGTTCATCTTCAGTGTAGCCCAGGAATGTTCTTCTCTTAAGATGGGGAAATGAAATAATGAGCCTGCCTATCTCCACCATTTTGTTCCTCATTTAAAAAATACATTTGCTGTTCCTAATTTCTTCTTGTGCTATTCCTTCTGTCTGATGTTAGTACACTTGTCCCTCCACATTTGTGGCTTTGACTTTTGCGGATTTGCTTGTTCATGGATTTTATTAATATGTTCTCTCTAGGAATATCTAGGTCCTCCGGCGCAACTTTATGGTCAACTTTAACCAAAAGTCACACTGGAGGACCTTGAGATTCTTAAAGTGTTATCTCAGGTAAAAACATAGTCCTGTGCCCCTAACCCCAGCGAATGTGGAGGAACAAGTGTGTAATATTTTTAAAAGATTTTTTTTAAAAATACAATGGCTAAGTCTCCAAACAGGCTATTATTTCAGCAGCAAGACTAATCCTGCCCGTTCCATTTGATAGATACAGTGACAACTCCAGGATGAATTTCGAAAGAATCCAAAAACCAAAACTTTTTTCATGTGTGGATGAGATAATGACACCTTTGCTTTCTGATGGTTCACTGTACACAAACTTTGCTTCATTCATAAGATTATTCAAAATGTTACATAAAATTACCTGCAGGGTATGTATGTAAGGTTTATATGAAGCATAAATGAACTTTGTGTTTAGACTTAGATCCCATCTCTAATATATCTCATTATGTTTGTATAAACAAATACAGGTATTCCAAAATCCAAAATAAAATAAAATAAAATAAAATCTGAAATCCAAAACATTTCTGGTCCCAGCATTTCAGATAAGGGAGACTCAACTTATATTATTAGTGCTATAATGAATACATTTTACTTATATTTTCTTCTTCTTTCTATTAGTGTGCGACATAATCTCTCAGATACAAATGCTGTACCTACTGCTGAGTTTGTGTATGGGATGGACAATAGGCAGAATGAAGAAATCTCAGAGTAAACCTCTCCAGTGGGATTCTACTCCAACATCCACTGCCATTGCTGTAATTGTTGTTGTGGCTCAGGTCTGTTACTGGATTGGTTGCATGTTCAGATATGAGGAGATCTAGAGCTTTTTTATTTTAGGAGTTGCTCACTGATCCCAGCGTAGTTTATCTCCTAGACCACCTAAATTTTAATAAAGGTGTAGTAAACATATGTTCCCCAACTTCACTTGTGTGGAAAATAGAATTGTTTTCGAAAGTCATGGGTGGCATTTCACACATGAATGTTACATTTCTTTGTGAGGGATGGGGAGATCTTTTGGAGTGATGAGCAGAGATTAAAAATGCTCCTACTTATCACTGCTGAAGACTTTATGAGAGCCTCACCTCCCTTGTAAGGGAGTCTCCTTCTGACAAAATATCCTATGACAATAGCAGTGTCTCATTGAAAGCATTTGTTCCACACAGTGTTGGACATTCAGCAGAAAAAGATCACACCTCTGAACCATATAGCTTTTGAGACCTTTGCCATGGAAAATGACTTCTAGCTAACACCTGAACTATCTGGATGCCAAACATGACAGATACTTGGTGCCAGTTTCTCTAACTGATACTTAAAAACAACAAAAATTATTTACAGTTATTGAAGGAGTATGTGTTTTGTTTGAACAAACAAAGCTCAACAGCAACATGTGTTTGTCATCTTTTTAAATATTACCTTCTCTGATGAATGTAAACAATTGCCTCCTTCCCTGCACAAAGGTGCATTAGATCTGTTGGCTACTGTCCTGTCCTACCTAAACATGCATGAAGTAAATAGCATTAGGGACAGAGCTTGTCACTTAGTTGAGACCCTGTAATTAAAGTAAACAAACTGCTCACTTGACTCCAAAAGAGACTACCACCCAATAAGTAAGAGAATATAATATGTCTGGCCAACTCATTTCATTAAAAGTATCATTCTTTGCTAACTAAGATCTGTTTTATTGATGAATACTTGTACCTTCCCCCTCCCCCCCCCCCCCCCGGTGGACTAACAGTGGGGTGGCATACATTTTCAAATGTATTTGAAAAAAATGTATACGGGCATCATATTTATTCTAATTATATTGTTTGTGGTTTTTGTAGAGTCTTCTATTAATTTGGGAGCAATTTGAAGATACTAATCACCACAGTTATCATTCACACCAAAGTTTAGCAGGTGGACTTCTTATTGGCTTAAGAATTTGCCTAGCTCTTTCTCTAGGCTGTGGACTCTATCAGATCATTCGAACTGAGAGAAGTACATTGAAAAGAGAATTCTATATTACTTTCACAAAGGTTTGTATGTTATATGGAAACTTGATATAGTGTCTTGGCTGTATTCTTCTAGAGAACTACTTAACAAGCAAGAACTAGTCTGGGGGAAAATATGTTTAACAGTGCTTCAAGGCATGTTTACTTATTACTTTTGTGAAGCTTACTTCCAAGTAAATACATTTAGGATTGTAGGTTAAAGCAATCCTATGCACAGATTTGTGGGAGTTAACTCCATTGAACACAGTTAGGATTATTACTAAATTAACAAGCCTAGGATTGTTCTATAAAGGTTTGATTAAGGGTACTTTCTCATTTTATTTTTTAGATTAGTTTCAGTTTTACAGCAGGGGCTTCACAAGATAACATTCTATTCTATCTGTTCTTAAAATAATATCTATTATATTTGATATTTAAAAAGCAGTTGGTAAATTATAGAAGACAAACATTTGAGATGTAATATAAGCATGAGAGTGTGCATAAATAGTCCCACTTTTTATCCGATTAACAAGTTAGAGAAATGGAAATAAGTCATTGACTATGTGTGTTTTTTTTTTTTTCTCCTATTAGGGCTGTATTCTGTGGTTTTTGTGTCATCCAGGTCTTGTCGCTATATCTCTAATGTTTAGAGATTATCAGCGAGAGAAGGTAAGTATAAACAACATGAAAGGTATTTCTCAGTATGAAGAATCAGTCACAGAATGATTTCTGCACATGTACAATGTCAGTTTAAGGAATTTTTACCACTCTCCCACCCCTTTTCAGCCAAAAAGACACCCAGAGCAGCTTACACAGATCAGTCCCCACTCTCATGCTTACAATCTACAAATATTTGTGTGGCTACCTCTTAATCACCTACCATGTGTGGAAATTTTATAGCTAATGTGCACCATTTCTGTAATTTGAAGTGGTTGAAGGGAAAAAAATGAAGTTTGCTAAGGTAAAATCAGAATATACATATATATCCTAAAGGGCAAATGGCTGCAAAGAAACTGGACCTAGAACTTGTTTACTTGAATACAGAGAGAAACTCAAATTTTCACTTGATGAGTAATAGAAAGTGCAGATCTTGCGTGTTATTTACCTCTGTGGGAAATAGCTAGCATGTGGAGCCTGTTATATTTAGATAAAGACCACTATAATTCTCAAGTAAGTGACAATCCTAAATTTAGTGTTCAGTTGAATATCTTTGCACTTCAGGATTTTGTCTAGTTCTTTCATAGCTGCCCTTCCCAGTCCTTTTCTTCTGATTTCTTGACTACAGTCTCCTTTCTGCTCAATGATTGATCCGAAATATAGGAAACCTTTATTTCAATTTCCTCATCATCTATAATGAATTTGTGTAAATCCTCTTTGGTCATTATTTTTGTTTTCTCAGTGCTCGAGAGTAACCCTCCCTTAGCACTTCCTTCTTTGACTTTCCTTAGTAACTGCTCCAAGTCTTTGCTATTTTCTGCTAGTAGTATAGTGTCATCTGCATGTCTTAGATTGTTGATATTCCTTCCTCCAGTCTTCATGTGGATATTCCTTCCTCTGATCTTCACTTTGCTTTCTTCTGAATGTAAAACTCTGCATATGATATTTTTCTGCATACCAATTAAACAAATAGAGTGATAGAATGCAGCTTTGCTTGAGCCCTCTGCTGCTTGGAAATAATTCTGTTCCTCTGTATTCTGTGCTAACAGTAGCCCCTTGTCCTGAGTGCAGTTATGGATCAGGACAATTAAATGTAGTGGCACACCAATTTTTTAAGAGCAATCCACAGCTTTTCATGATCTATATAGTCAAAGGCTTTGCTCTCAAGCACATGCTGATTTTCTTCTGGAATTCTCTGGTGCGCTCCATTATCCAGTGTATGTTTGTAATGAGATCCCTAGTGCCTCTTCCTTTCCTGAACCCAGCTTTCGTCTCTGAACTTTCTCACTCCATATATGGTAGGTGTCTCTGCTGTAGAATTTTGAGCCTGACTTTGCTTGCATGGGAGATTAATGTAGTGATCCTGTAGTTACTGCAATCTTTTGTGGCTCCTTTCTGGGGTATAGGAAAGTATATTGATTATTTCCAATCTATGGGCCATTGTTTTTGTTTTCCATAATTGCTGGCAGATTTCAGTTAGAACTAAACTTGATTCTGCCTCTGTAGATTGGTATGTCATCTGTTCCTGATGATTTATTCCTCCTAATTACTCTTAAGTAAAGCTTTCCCTTCACTTTCTAAAACGGGGGATTCATCTTTGTATGATTCTTGTTCCCATGTGTCATATTTATTTCATAAATGAAATAGATAAAATCATCCTTTCATCTCTTTTATATAGCTCTCTTGTGTATTGCTTCCATCATCTTTTTATTTTACTTTGGTTGTATATTATGTTCCTCTACTGATCATAAAGTATCCCCACCCTTGGGTTAAATTTCCCTTTGATTTTACAGATCTTGTGGAATAGCTCTATTGTTCTTTTTATGTTGTTGGCTTTTGTTTCTTTGCAGTGATTATTATAGTAATTCTCTTTATCTCTGCGTACTAGTTAAACAGCTGCATTCATGACTCCGGCTCTATTTCCGCCTCCTTTTTCTTCTGCTTCACATCTGTTCTTTATTGCTTGAAGCATTTTGTCTGTCATTCATTTATTCTTCTCTTTCTTTTGGCTACAGATAGCATCTTTCTGTTTTCCTCCTTGATTATATCCCTGACTTCTGCCCATAGTTCTTCCAGTTCCCAGTTAGTTAAGCAAATCTATTTTTCGTATAATCTTTTAAATTCTGCTGGGATATTTTTTAACTCATATTTCAGCATGATGGTTAGTTTAGTGTTCTTCTTTAGTTTTATTCTAATTTTTGATATTAGTAGTTCATGGTCAGTGCCACAGTCTATCTTAAGTCATACCTTAGTTCCATTACAATCAGTTTCACTTAAATTACTGTAATTTCTCTCATTAACTGTCAAGGCTCCATTCTCGCTAGAGAGTCTAATGCTAATGAGTGCCAGGACAAGTGTTCTCTTGCAGACAATTCCGAATAAGTCATCAGACTAAAAATTCCAGGATTCCATAGGACAGTCAGGAAAATTAAAATGATATTAAACCCCTATTACTGTATTGTGTAGCTACACCTTGTCTAGACAGAACCCATTGTATTTTTTTCTATCTTAATTTCTCACCTTTCTCATCCAGGTTGGCTTACCACATAGATTAAAACAAAGTTTTTTAAAAAAACAAATAAGCAATCCTATTTAAAACACTATTTTTCAAGAGCTTGAAACAAATTTGAAACATAGTAGAGGATGTAAAGGGGGGGGGGGGGCTAAATACCCTAAATGCACCAGATCCCATTTGCTCTTGGAAGCTAAGCAGGGTTAGGCCTGGTTAGTACTTGGATGGGAGACTGCCAATGAGTACCAGGTACTGTCAGCTGTATTTCAGAGGAAATAACTGGCAAAACCACCTCTGAGTACTTGCCTAGAAAAAAACCTATGAAATTAATAGGGTCGCCATAAGTTGACAGGCAACTTGAAGATACATACACACATACAAAAAGGATGTAAAAGTATAGCACACCCTTTTAAAATACCATTCTGTCACAACCAGCCAAAGGGTCTCCCTGTTCCTGCATGGCAGGGGTTTGGACTGGATGGTCCTTGTGATCTCTTCCAATTTTATGATTCTATGAATAAATAGTCTTTGCCTGGTGGAGGAGCAGAGGAGGAGAATCCTCCCTTGGGAGGAAATTCCACCTCCTTGGAGCAATCACTGAGAAGGTTTTCTCATACATCCTCACCATATGTGCTTGTGGGTATACTGCAAATACAGTTGACCCTCCATATCCACAGATTCTGCATTCACAGATTCATCCATATATGGCTTGAAAATTTGCCCCACCCCCCAATTTTTTTTTTTCCAGAAAAACAAACCTTGATTTTGCCATTTCAGATAAGGAACACCATTTTATTTGCCATTGTGTGTAATAGAACTTCAGCATCCACAGATTTTGGCATCCACAGGGTGTCTTGGAACCAAACCCCAATGGATACCAAGGGCCCACTGTAGTTATATCAGAGATACTTTTTAGGTCAGTGGGTCTCAACCGTTGATCCTTCAGACATTTGGAATTTCTATACACCCCAGCTAGCATGACCAGTAGTCACAGATTCTGTCCAAAATATCTGGAGGCCCAAAGATTGAGAAACAGTGTTTTAGATTACATTAGATAAGGGAAAGTTACGGATTTCGAGATGTCAACTCACTTCAGTTATAACTACTATAACCAGTAGTAAGGGAGCTGAGTTCCAAAAACATCTAGAAAGCCACGTTGCCCACCTCCAGACTACATATGAACTCCTGTGTTCATTAAATTGTATGTGGATTGTGCAATCAATATTTTATTCTTTCAATACAGCATTTTTCCTCTCCCCATTTCCTTCCCTCTCACATTTTCTTATTGTTTCTTTTAGATTATTACCATAGGTGTCATCCTCTGCCAGTTGTTCTCCATGGTTCTTCTATACCGACTCTTTGTTTCCCACAGTCTTTATTGGGAAGTGTCCTCCCTCTCCTCAGTGACATTGCCATTAACTGTAGCATCTGGACATAAAAGTCGGCATCACTTCTGAGATTTTTTTGGGGAGATGCATTGACAGAGATGCAATAAAGACTGGAAAACTGTGGCCATTTTCAGCTGGAATCCATTACGGATGAGTTTTGTTTTGTGTTTTTCTGGAGGAGCTAACTAATTAAAATTCAATGCTTAACTTTTCACTGGATCATGACACAAATGGGAATGAAGTGTATTTCATCAACAACAAAGTGACAAAATACATGGTGGTTCCTGCCGTTCTGGATGGGAAAAAAGGAACAGAATTACTCACAATATCACCACTCCAAAACATCATCAGAGCTTTAACTGACTGCATAAAATAGTCTCACGATTGGAATAATAGATTGGCTGAAAGTTTCTTTGAAACAAAGTCTTTGTGCATAAGTTTAAAGAGTCTTGACAATTGTAATTGGTCCAGGAAACCAGTGTAAAATGTTTACAGTGAACTGTAGTTCTGTTGTATGTATTTTTAATATATAAAGCACTTTCTTGCCTTGAAGTTTGGATGTAGTTCAAATTTTAGTTCCATCACCAGTCGCTTTTTACATTCTATGTTTTAGATAAATGTTACAAGAGTATATGGATGATGGACTAAGTATAGAGTTGTTGTTTTTAAAAATGCGACATTAAGATTATAATAACAGCAGGTTTATGTCTCCTAAACTGACCGGGGGTGGGGGTGGTGGAATGTGTAATGCAGGACTAGAATTTTAATCCTGATATAATTCATTACTCTTACATTGAGGATTCAATCATAATTAAGCCATATTCACAGATTAAATTAACAGAAGCATTTCAAATAAATGTTAGTTTCAGTCATCAACTACCCATGAATTCCTGTCCAAGGATACTTAATCAGGATTAAATTTTCTCTGAATAATTGAAAAACAAAATACTCACTGGATTTCTTATAATCCATGTTGGCACTGGGTTCTACGTAGTTGCCATCTCCCACCCGTTGTAGTAGAACCACATTTTTAAATGATGCCTAGCTTTTAGAATGCCATTGTAAATGCATACTTTTTATTGAAGTGCCTATTTATTGCTCAAGATTGCAATCATAGGGATACGTTTTGCAATATGAATAAATATTCCCATTTTAGTAATTGACTAATTTCAGTGGTTTTGCATATTTTTAGGTCCTACTTGTAACTCGTGTCCTAGAGGGAACAGGAAGCTAGTTTTACTTTTAAAATATATTTCAGTTTCCTCCCATTTGCAGATACAAGACTGTGCTTTTGCTGTGTTAGTACTGTCATCAGAAGCAGGCATGAAAGCTGATTGATTCATGTTTATTTGCTCTTCCTGCTTGCTCAGAGGCAATAGTCACTCACTGTGTTGATCCAATTGCCAGAAGAAAGGAGGACATACAAAAACTCTTGCTATCCTACCTTTCCAGTCTGTCCACCCCCCTCTTGCACACTAGGACTAGCCACAGTGGGAATACAACTATTGCAGAATTATCCTCAAAGAACTTGCTCTGGGAAAGAAATCAGTAAGGCAGCCTGAGGCTGTAGTGCCGCCACTGTACAAGCTTGAACATAATTTTAGGAATGCAGCCTTGAAAATTGCAGACAGCCTCGTCTTCAAAAGCACTGCTTTAGCATAACCGCTGCTCAAGCTAATAGGGCTTCCAGTTATGGAGCACTCTGTAAAACAGTCCCAGCATTTCATTTCAGTTTATAGCTAACACTGATATTTCCTTCTTACTTAGGCAAATGGCAACATGACAAAGTTGTTCCTCAAATAAGCTCACTGGTTGCTTTTTGTAATTCAGGACAAGAATGGCAAGATGCGGCTGGAAAGACTGAAATAGTATAATTTCACACTATCAGCAGAACGATTGCAAAATTATTTTTTGCATTTCTCTGTTAACCACATCAAAATGTTGTTTAAAGTTATGTTTATATCTGTGCTCATATTCAAAACAGAAAATATGCTTTTGGGCACAAAATGTTAATAGAGGAGAGCATAAATTAGGTTTTTCTTAAACGCAAACCCCGATACATAGTCTGCACCAAGAGCTGAGAAGAGCGATTGTTGTAACTTAGGAAAGTGCCGCATAACTGAGATATAGAACCAGTTTATTTTGAAACAAACAAACAAAAAATTACTGTTGTTTCTTTTTTCATGTGATTGGATTTCACATTGCCCCAACAGCATTTGAAATAGGATGTCCATAAGGAGACTGGCAAATAATGCAGTTATTTCCTGCATGAGTGCCATTCATTCATAGCAGCCTGGGATGAAGCCATGAAAAGTAACCATGTGCCATTTCGTATTACAAAATTGCAGTGCTGTGATTCCACTTTAACTGCCATGGCAATATCCTATGAAATACTAGGGGTCGTTGTTTAGAGAAGGGTAATTAGAATTCTTAGCTGGAGAGCTCTGTTGCCTCTGGCCAAACTGCAGATCCCAGAATTCCATATAATGTTGCCATGGCAGTTAAAGTGAAATCATCATGTATTTGTGTACAGTTGATCCTCCATATCCACAGATTCAAGCATCCATGGCTTGAAAATATTTTTAAAATATATAAATTCCAAATGCAAGCCTTGATCTTGCCAATTTATATAAAGGACACCATTTTACTATTTAAACTGCCATGGATTTTGGTATCCACAGGGGGTCCTGGAACCAAGCCCAAGTGGGTACTAAGACCTGCTATACTTTGAAAGGGCCCTATCTTATCCACTTGACCTATGTCACCTTTTCAAATGTTATTAATGGCAGTTTGAGATTGGTCTATTCAAATGTCACAACTGTGTTCCACAGATAAATGTCCTTGGTGTTATCTTTACCCAATATTGTTTAATATTGGTTATTTTCCTACCTGTTAATAGAATAGAAACAATTATTTATGGCATGATCCTCAGTCGCTGCACTTGAATGTCCTATATAACTAGTTCTTATTGAACCATCCAATTCCACATTTAGCTGCAAATTATAGGATCAGTTTCTGTAGCCTGAGAAAATGGATAAAGTGTTTGCAAGCTCCTTTGTCTGATTAAAGGCACAGAAGAGGTTTCATTGGATAGATCCTGGGTGTGACTGCATCAATGAAGGAAGGAGCAGAACCTACCCTATGGAAAGTGGTGGTGGTGGCACAGCCATCCCCTTTAAAAGCCCACCCTCTCTCTTACAGGGTTTTGCAACAACCACCTGTTCATAAATACCTCCACACCACATGTGTTGGGTGGATGCAAGAGAATTGTGGTGGGGCAATTGCAGACATTCTTGGGAGATTACCAGTTAGCTATATCCATATCAGTCTTTTCTGAAGCCCAATTTTATTTTCCCTGTTAGATCTTTACTGATACAGGGAGAATACTATCCTGACACTCTGGATGGCACACTAGCTTTTGATAACATTAGCCATGGTAGCCTCCTGAACCATTTGCACAGGATGAATATCAGAGGCACTAATTTGGGGATTGGTTTCAGAGAGGGGACTTATAGATTTTATTGGCTCCCTGGTTATTAGGCTGTGGATACTGTGCAAAACTAGGGCAATAAAGTTTGTTCTCTTTTGGATAAATATATGCCATTAGCTTTATCCTTATCTAACTTTACAAACACAGACTCTATATAACTATAACCATAGGACAAGACAGAAGGAAGAATACCCTCTCTACAAAACTATCTGCAGCTGAAACAAGGAAAGAGGAATATTCTTTCCCTGCGTGATATAGAAATTCCTGTAACATGAGGATTTGCCATCTTTGGAGACTTTCAGTTCCATCTTAAAACATACCATCTTTGCTTCACAAAAAACACTAGACTGTCTGTACAATTACCATAAGTGTTGTTGCTCTCATATAGTCAGCTGGAAAAATAGTAATAGCACCTTTTCTACTTATAGTCCATTTCTGTGAGTGGCAATGTATTGGATATATTTTCCAGAAGCTTCTGAGTTTTTTAGAAGAACACACAATGAGGTTCCTCCCTGTATATAGCTAGCCTTGCCTTTCATTAGAGAGCAAAATATTTATGAAAGGGGAATAAAAGCCCTAACTCTTCCACAGAGGGAGAACATCCATCTGATGCTTGAGTCTCATCAGAGTGTTCCACAGCTGAAATGCACCTTAAAGAAGTTCATTTCCATACTGGCCAGTCATTAATTTTAATACTTTGTCTCTCTTGCTTAGATAGCTACCTAGTTTGCTTGTTTATTTATTGTATTTAAATCTCCCAAAAATGGGACTCAAGGTGGCTAGTTCAGTTTCACAGATATTTGCTGTTTGGCAGTGTGGTCCTTCAAATGGCCAAGTCTCCAAGTTCTAAAGCCCATAACACATTGGTTTAGTAATAAACATTAGAAAACACCAGCATCATGTGTCCAAGCACTTCTCTGGCACAATCGTTCAGTGCAATAGGCATTTATTAACTTATTCTCTGTGTGCAGCATCTTGTAGAATTGTTTGGAGCCACATAGCCAATTTGAAGGGTGCAATGTGCGGGAGAAGCTATAGGTGCTGCAGCCAGTGAATCAATTCATTGTTGAATACTTGTTCACATATGTTGGTTCAAGAGTAATAAATATTCTTACTATATCTTGGGTTAGGGGAGAGGAGATACTTCTGTTTGTTAATATAAATATGCAAGAGGAAAATAAAATTCAATCTCCCAATATGAAGACACTTCCTATTGATGTTAACAGAACCAAACTTAACAGGCTAACTACTGCAGTACCAGTATCTTGGAGTTGCAGCCTGCTTGTCTGATCATTTTAGGGTACTTTGCCAGATTCACATCACTGTCACACTTCTCTTTCAAACTAAATGGCCATTCCAGGACAACATTTGGAATCCATAATTCTCCAAAAGTATAAACTGGAAAGATGCTAGGCATGCTTTCAGTATTTGTAGAATCAGGCCTTGAAGAGGTCAGAAAAGGCAGAGCAATATGTTCTATGATTCTGCACAATCACCAGATCCCAGCTTTCTTAAAAAATAATCAGTACTTCTGGATAAAAATCATATTTCACAGTATGGGGCCAATGTTAGATAAACTATTGAATTTCAAAGCAAAGTTTAGTAGGATTCAAAGCTCTATTAACAGAATGTCTGGAAGAGGGGCATGATTCAGGCAGGGGTGGAGAAACTGCAAGCCATGTGCATTTTTGAGGTGCCCAGAGGCCCTAGAAGGCTTTGGGGGCCTTCTTCTTTTAAGAAAAATATTTTTATTTTTATTTTTTTAGCAGTTGGAGTACAGTGGGGGTACTACCCTTTAAGTTCTCCTGAGGGGCTAATGTGGCTACTGTCCTTCAGCAATTGCTCAGCCCTGGCTTAAGGATTCTGCAGAACTTCTTAAATCTTCTAGTGACTACAAGGAGAAAAATTAAGTATTCAGAGCATATGGAAGTATGTACATTTTCTTTTTTAGCTTTATTTGATTAATAGTTTCAGAAAACACTACTTTTTATAGCATAGAGACCAAGCAGAAGTAGGTTTCAGATTCAGCCTGTTGCCTTCAGGCACAACATAGCAGCTGAAAATATATTATATGACCTCTCAAGATCCATTTTGCGTCTTTGCTCACATTGTTCCTGTAGCAGATGCCCCTGTCACCCCAATCTTCATATTAGCCTGTGACAAATTAATACAAATAAATCCATTTCATAAGGTGCCACAAGGGGACAGCAGGCTTGAATCACTTGTGCAATGCCAGCATTGTTTGATATAGAAAGAGCCTGAGATTCTGTTTTGATGTAGAATTTTGACACCATCAAAAACAAACTAGAAGTCTAGAATGGAGTCTTGAGTGGTCTGGTCTATTTGCAAGACTTACCACCGCATACCTTGTAAATGTAAATGCCAGTATTCAAGGCTATAATCAAATAAAATATGGGATAATTAAAAGTATGACATATTTTTAAAACACTGAATAGGTCAGGTTAATAGGCACATAAGCTAAATTGTATAATTGGAGGTATCTAAACCATGGGAGAATGATTGGGTAAAATCTGGAACAAATCAGATATGTTTCAAAGAAGTAGCCTTGTTAGTCTCTTGCAGCATAAAGAGGAAAGAATGGAGGGAAAAAAAGAAATGTGATGGTACCTTTAAGATGATCTGGTTTTTATTTTTGCATAAGCTTTTGTGGGTATAAGCCCACTTCTGAGGGCACTCTTGATGAAATTTCAAGCTCACTGCCCAGATTAAATGTTCCTACTGCTTATATTGATGGCACCATTGATCCACAAACAGCAGAATTTCCCAGTGCCAGGCACACTGTTGTTGCTACTCTTCTTTCCTTGCCAGCAGTGCACCATTGGCAAATGGCAGGCCCAGACATAAAGAGTTCAGGTTCATATATAGCTGCACTAAATACTTATTAGTTTTCTAGCCCACATTTGTTGTTGTTTCTAGCTGATTGTTTGTTTTTTGAGATGGGTTCCAGGGTTAATTCCTTCTTTGCATTCTTGAAACACGCCATCAAATGATGAAATGCATACAGACATACGGTATCTATCCACCCTTAAATTTACATTTTTAGTTTTCCCATTGCCTTTAGGCACAATAAAAACACTTTTTTTCTCTCTGAGAAACAAGCCTATACATTTAAATTTTATGGGAAACACTAGCAAAAGGAATGGAAGCCATACATTCTCTTTCTCCGCCTGGTGGCATATGCTTAGATGCATACACATACACAAATATCACTACCCATGTCTGCAGAGGATTTAAACCCATTAGTCCCATCCTCAGCCCAGTGTACTCTCTTCCCCACTTCAGTATCTCTTAGGCCTGTAGAAGCTTTAGTGCACTTACCAACCCTTTTGTCTCTCTCACCCCACTGCTGCTTGTCTTCTGTTCCCCCCTTCATCTAATAGTCCATATTTGCTCAGCCTTTCCATTGCTTAACTTTCCTCCCCACTCTTGCCAGACATAAGGGCATGCACTCTTATTCTTGCCATTGTTCCCCACAACAGCCAGTTGGATTTACATAATGAGCAGATGATTTGCAAATCATGCAGTAGGTCATGAAAGGGGTGACCAGGACACACATACCATCGATTTCCCACTCAAAAGGCCTGTTTTCAGAATAAGTTTAAAGCAAAGGTAGGTAACTCCTGCAGGTCTGAGGGTCACACGTACCACTGTCACATCTGGGAGGACCACAACTCCATGCTAAAATTGGTGGAAAAGCCACCACCCCACAACATTCCCATACCTCTCTGGTCTGCTTTACACACAGGAAAGACCCTTTTTTTTCTCAAGTAAAAAGTGACCAAAAATAATTTCTGAGTTAGAGAAAAGAGCTCACTGGCCTAAAACTGGATGGGGAACAAAAGAGGCAAAATTGTCCCCAAAGGATATGAAGACTTGCTGCAGCCATAACAGTTGGAATTGTGCTTGAGACATCTAAAATTACCTAACTGATGCTTAGTGCCATCACCATCAGCATCATGTTTATTTGTATTATGCTTTTCCATGGTAAAACCTTGCTCGATTTAACTTACACTAACGTCGGAAAAGGTTAAATACAAAATATTTCCAGATAATTGAATTATATTTCAAGGTTTAAATACTCATATAATACAGTGACATATATCTCACATTAATAAAAATACTGAACAATCCATTGATAATTCACATCTAATTATAACATCTAGGATTGTTGTTGTTTTAAAAAGTACTGAAGAAGAGATCTAGATAGTAGCAATGATACATTCCCTCTAAATAAGACACTACTCTCACACTCTGTAGGCACCTTCAGCCACAATGACCATAACCGGTTGAATCAGTCAAGATCCTACCTTGCATGCCAGGTGAAAGCCAACCTGACAGGGTCTAGGTCGTAGGACAGAGCTAGATGGTCTCCAGTCACCTCCTAAAGCTTTTATAACTGGAGCTACAAAATGGGAACAATCATATTGACTTGAAGGCGCATTCTCAGAAATGTAATTGAATTCAGTGGGGATGGCTCCTGGGTGAGTGGTTATAAGAATGAGTTTCCTACTGAGAGACACAGTGACTATGGAAGGGGACTTTAACTCTCCCCCACCCATTCCCTCTGCCTCCATGCCCCCTCCTCCCCACCATTCACATCCATCCTGCCAATGCACCATACAAAATACAAAAATATGCCATTCAGCCAAAGTAGAGAAGACAGAAACACATGCCAGGTAAGATCAGAAATGAAGGGTTTTTTTCCTAGCTTGGTCTTCCATAGGCCCATTGAAAACAAGCTGGAAACACTTGGACCAATCCACAAGGCTGCCTGCTCTTGAGTGTACTGTACAAACTTTGGGCAGCTCTCTTACTTTCAAGGAGCCCTCTTAGGGAGTCTGGTGTCTGCCACCTTGTGGCCCAGTGACTCAATGCCACTAGAAAATCAATGTGATCCTGCAGGCTATGGACAATTTTTGGTTAACTAAAATATTTTATGGCAAATGAAATGACAAGGTCACACCCTCAGTATCTTTTTAATGTGCACATCAAATTTCAGGGATCTAGCTTTCACAGTTTTGGAGTTATGTTGCCTCCCACATACACACACCATCATTATTGACAGAACAGTCATATTTAAATCTATAAACTAGACCAGTGTTGAAGCATTAAGCTAGTTGCCCAGAAATGTACACAGAGCACTACCTAATACAAACAAAATGGTAGAAAAGTTCACCGTAGCAGCCTCCTTCAATCATATTTTCTCACTTCAGGATAAAGCACAGAAGAGTATGTTTAGGTTGGCTAATGAGTATTTCACGGTACACTAAGAAAGCTCACCAGGGAAAACTATGCAAACAGGCGGTCTCAAGAGAGCCTTCATTGGCTTGTTTGATGTGGTACGTAGAGCTGAAAGGGCAGCCAGGGTAGTAAGTCATTTGACAAACACCACTTGAGCATGTGATCCTCTTTAAGACAATTGAGTTATGAATTTCAATCCATAAGATGAAAACATGCGTTAGAGTTAAAGGTGGATCAATATTTACAGAAGACTTCTGTTCAGCTCCTTCAGCATGAACCTCTCCTTCAGGCTGAAACTTGCAAAGCAATGTTCAAGCACAGAAGAGGGAATGTTTTTATTTGGGGGGGGAAATGTTTTCCTTAAATTATGAATACCTTAAATTGTGTTGTAAGAAGAGTGGGGGGGACTGCTTGGAAGCATACCAGTTTCATTTGCATTTTGGCACTGCAATAAATTAAAATAGATTAGATTAAAAAAAGAAAATTGGCAAGTGATTAGTCAGTTACATGATTTTACTGCTTTGGGTATTTGAAACTAACAAAAATGGAAAGATATTTTTTACTTTGAATAGTGCCTGCTGCACACATACTGCAACCGCTTTTCTGAAACTCGGGAGGTTTTCTACCAAGTGTACACTGAAGGTGCTGCTCAAAGCTCAAATATGTATTTGAGTGATAGGATGTAAGACCTGCACAAGGGTAGTGGAGGTCAGTGGGTGACTTTTAAATAAACATATTCAGATAAAATGGCAGTAAGATAAGGGTATGAGAAAGAGAGGATTTAATCTAAAATGGTAGGGAACCGAGAGCAGTTATGGAAAGTTTTGTGTGGGTTATTTCTCCCCCAAGAACAGCAAATGGTAACTTTTAAGCTAATTCATTTTCCTAGGAATTCCAGGTACATCCATATATATAATATATCTGTATGTATCTGCTTCCCATGTACCTGTGGAAGTATACATACAGACATGTACTGCAGTATGGTGGCATACTATTATGAACTGATGGCATTGGCCAGGTCACTGAGGAGCTACATTTTCCCATAAGCATCTATATCTTCACTGATGCTGGAATACTGAATGCCTTTAAGAATACCTGTTTCTACAAGCACTGTTTGGATTTCTACCCATATTTTTTCATTCTGAAAATATTTCCATTTGCACAGCTTCTGTGTCAGTCCTTTAAGGGGTGACACAACAGTCCCCTGATAGGGCTTTAGGAGTACCGGCACACTCACAGAGATTTACTGTCTACTACTTCATCCTCCCTGAACCCATCAAAGTGGCAGAACAATTTGTATGCCCATTCCTTTGTGCTCTCACCCACAAACTGGAATGAATGGAAGCAACCCCCATATGCATGAGATTCATACATACAGCCCTACATCTATACATTTCAAGGCTGACGGGGGAGTATCAAACATGGTCAAGTCCTATTATAACCCATGAGTATTTTTTCTTTCAGAGGCCTCTGATTTGCTTCCAATTTAACATGTCAGATTAAATTTAATGATGGCTGGCTGTTGTGAGACAGCTTCCACAGCTGTCTGTAGGCTTCATGTTTATTTTTGTTATGTCTTTTGTTATTTGTTTTCCAGTTATAGGTTTTGATTATTTTATCATTTGGTGATGGGTTTTATCCTTGTCTCATTTTAATCTGTTGTACGCTGCCCCGGTTGCTTTGCAGAGGGGCGGGTTAGAAATCAAACTTATTATTATTATTATTATTATTAGTTTTAAGGCATTTTTATGTTTCAGTTGCCATATTGAACAAAGAAAATCTAAGTCCCATCCAGTTAAAGAGCAATTAATAATACCTTATTTTCTCTGATTTGTGCAGTTGTTGTTGTATGGAGCTATGTGCATTTGATATTAGGAAAATACAAGCAGGGCCCTAAAAATATGCTGAAGAGTATCCTTGTTTCAGACCAAGGCTTTGTTCAGGCTGGAACAGGATGCTTAAAGGTACATGACTCATAGGAGTCCAGTTGTAAGGGCTCTTACAACTGAATTATAGCACTATGGTTTCACTTTAACTGCCATGGAAATATTTGTAGTTTCCTGAGGTGCTACAAATTCTCAGCCAGAGAACTCTTCTAGTGCTTTACCAAACTACAAAACCCAGGATTTCATAGGATCCATTGTGCAATAATTGTGTGGTGTGAAAGGACCCTAAGAAAATGGAAAAGGAAAGGGACACCTTTATTTTTATTTCCCTACCTCCAAAAATATTTCTTGTAGAGATATATTGAGACTTGCCTCTTTTGGGAGACAGAGAGAAGATAGCTCTTATGAATATTTCTGAAATTATATAGAGAAGAAAGTTTGTAGTCTCATGTCACATAACTCCATCAACTGTCCACCCCACTCCAGGATTATTACAAACTGAGGAGGGAATCATGGTAGAAATAAGAAAAATGGTTACAAAAGTAGACTTGTATGAGTTTTCTGGATAGCAATATAAGCAAAGATTTTTATTTCCTTCCTCCTGAAATGTTCCTGGGCAGTAAAAGAAAGGCTAAATCTCTCTCTCTGTGTGTATCTGTAGCTCCTTATATATCTGGTTTGTGTGTTGTACGAGAGCTTAGAAAGCAGACATCTTCAGAAAAGGTGGGACTGCACCTTCAGAAACTTTTACATTTTTCATGTGCAAATGTGTTTTCATGATAGAATGTGATGTGTTTTTATACTCTTTCTGAAGATTTAAACAGGCTTGTCTTTCTCCCTCCCTCCCTCCCTTCTGTCTTTCCTTCCTTCCTTCCTTCCTTCCTTCCTTCCTTCCTTCCTTCCTTCCTTCCTTCCTTCCTTCCTTTTTTTGACCAATTTGACAATAATCTGTACTTCTGAGATACTCAGTTTAACCTGTTGGGGGCTTTCTCTCTCTAGTCCATATTTTCTCATATTCCATATCTTACTTGTTTTTCCTATTCTGTAGGTCTTTTGGGGGCTAACATTCTTTTAAACCGTAATGAATATACTTCCATATACAAAGGAATTCACTATATATGTAGAAAATAACTTAATGTTTGATAGCCCTGATTTGCTACCTAATGGGGAATATCTTGAACACGCTCATTCAGTGTTAGAGGGAATGAGATACAACATGTAGAACTGATTTTATGTTTCTTTTAAATTGTCAATTCAGTTATTTAAAAAAAAAACTTCAGGTTTAGGACAAGAAGTAAAAGTATCTCATGTTGCAACAAGCTTTTTAAGGCCTAGAAACTGGAAGCTAAGGATGATGTTTTAACAGAACAGCCACTATCCAAGGCCATACCTTGTACCATAACCCCATAACTCATAGGAGGTAGTTATGGGCAGAGAAAATACATTTGTTTATCTGATCCCTTACACACTACACAGGTATAGTGCTATGAGCCTACTTTAACTGCCATGGCAACATCCAAAGGGATCCTTGCAAATGCCATTGAGAGAGGGACATTTGTTTATTTATTTTTATTTTATTTCAAAGATTTTATATTTCGCCTTTCTTCCACAATGGGATTCAGAATTAATTTAGAATTCTCAGCCAGAAAGGTCTGGTGCCTCTGACCAAACTACAAAGGCCCAGATTCCACATGACACAGCCATGGCAATTAAAGTAGTATTATACTTGTCTAGTTTGAAAAGGATCACAGTCTGAGGCTTCCCCACTAGAACATGCTTCAGATCAGGGCAGGCTTAACTCCAGGAAAATGTGAAACTATCAGGGGTGCATACACACTGCAGAAATAAAGCAGTTTGACATCACTTTAATTGCCATGACCCTATCCTACAGAATCCTGTGATTGGTAGTTTGGTGAGGCTCCAGGATGCTCTGACAGACCTGGAGAAATAGCACACCAAACTGCAAATCCCAGGATTCTGCAGGATGGAGCCATGAGTTAAAGCGGTGTCAAATTGCTTTATTTCTGCAAAGTAAAAGAGCTGTAAGTCTACAAAATTACTTAGGGCCTTTGCAGACTGCCAGAAATAGTGCAAACTGAGTCCACTTTAAGAGTTAGGGTTAGTGCTAGGGAATCATGGGAATTTTTTTTTTCTGAGACATTGAGCCTTCTCTGTCAGAGAGCTCTGGTGTCACAATAAAATACAGGTCCCATGATTCCCTAACCTTAACCCTAACCCTAAGCCTTAAAGTGGACTCAATTTGCACTATTTCTGGCAGTCTGCAAAGGCCCTTAGGGGGGTTGCAGACTGTCAAAAATAGTGTGAATTCAGTCCACTTTTAGGGTTAGGGTTAAGGTTAGGGAATCATGGGAACTGAATTTTATTGTGGCACTAGAGTTCTCTGACAAAGAAGGTTCAATGTCTCAGAAAAATAACAATTCCCATGATTCCCTAGCACTAACCCTAACCCTAAAAGTGAACTGAATTCACACTATTTTTGACAGTCTGCAACCCCCCTTAGTCTCTGCATATTCCTACCGGGAGCATAGCTTTGAGGAAGCCTCTCTCTCACTCTCTAACACAGTTCTGAATTCTCCTGGACAGCTCCTCTGCATATCCAAGCTACTGTCTCAGTTCCTGGCAGAATGGCTTGGTGGTCCTTGGGTAGACTCCACTCAGGATCGCCAGAAGTGGATGCTGGAGTGGCTTGAACAAAGTGGAGCTGGAGAAGCTCTACAGAACTACATAATTTCTGCAAAACTACTACTTTCCTCCTGGGATGTCTGGGAAACATTTTAACACCATTCATGAAGTGCATTTTAGAGGAAATCATGGTAGAAATAAGAAAAAATTGTTACAAATGTACACTTATATGAGTTTAGGAAATGACAGTCATTTTGAAAGTTCTTCTTTCAGTCATGTGTGTAAATGGCTTATTCATAGAAAATCATTTTACCTGTTTCTGAAGTAGAGTATAGGTAGGGTTAATTCTGTGTTCAAATATAAATAGACAGATACATTGCCATAATCACTGTATTTTACTGTTTAAGCTTCCTTTAATAGTTTAATGAGACAGTACGTAATTGCTCAATCAGACTGACTGACTGGCAGCTATTTTGAGAGCACACTTGACTGACCAGGTATTCTGGTAATTGCAACATGGTTAAAGAAACATATTGCACATCTACTTCTACAAAATGACACTTTATGACAGCCAGTGCATCATATGTGAAGTGCATGTTTGGTTCTTATACTAGCATACAAGCTATATACAGACCTATACATTAGACATACTTCCTATATTGGACAAAAAGCAATATCTCTTGCTGATTACAGCAAATGGTTCCTGTATGTAATATGAATTGCTTGGGTCAGGGAAGACAATTTTTCATGAGCATTATCTATGATACTGCACTGAGATGATTCTTGTATTCACCACTTTCTCCTGGCATCTTGCCACACAGTGGTTGTGTGAGCCTAAAAGTTGTGTATCTCATCCACAGCAACTTCTGTACTGCTGCAGCACCCTTATACAGGAGGTGACAATGTTGAGTTTCTGTACCATATAAATATAAATAATAAGTATAAATGATTTTTATATTTCTCAAAATTAAAGGTGTTTAAATTTGGTAGCTTAATTGTGTTTTAACTTTTGTAACCATCAGGGTTTTTGTTTTTGTTTTTTAAAAAAGTTTTGTCTTGTTTTAATCTTGTAAGCTACTTTGGGTCCCATTTTGGGAGAAAGATAGATAGGTCGGTAGATATGATACATTGTTCACATATGGCTTACTGGAAATCTTCTAACAAGGGCAAAAAAAAAGGTTCTGTTTACATTGTATTAACATATATTTATGTAAATTTTAATGTTGTAAGCCACCCCGATTGCTCTGCAGAGGGGCGGGATATTAATAATAATAATAATAATAATAATAATAATAAATGGGACCAGTGTAATGTATGCACTTGTACTCATTCTACTGGAGTACCCTGAACTCCTTAATACATGCACATTTCACTCCATCAAGACTGTCTTAAGATGCATAAAGGAGCAAATAATAAATGTTGGACACAGACGAAGATACTTTTATATGTGGTGGATTTATGAGAATGCAAAGATTTACTGGAAAAATATACAGAAGTTAATGCAGCGAATCTGCGAATGTAAGACTGAATTTAAACCAGAATATTTTTTGTAGGATATAGTTAGAGACAAATATAAAGATACAGTTATAAAGTGGTTCACTATATGGTATTAGTGACTAGACTGTAATATGCCCAGAACTGGAAGATGAATATTATTCCATCAGATGAAAACTGGATTATCAGAATTCATGGACTGGCAGAAATGGCCAGACTTTCTACATTATTGAAGGAGAAACTCTTGAGCAACTTCATAAAAGAGTGGGAACTTTTTCTACTCAAAGAAGCAAGAAAATATTATATTCATAGACTGGTATGCTTGAAGCTTTTTAGATGATGGGAGTACTAGAACAGAAGAATCTTGTAATCCTTTTGAGCAGTTTGGCTTTCCTTTATTGTGACAGGCATATATGATTTTTCAGATTGTAAAATTATTCCATGAAGCTGGTACAGATGGCATATAATGTTTCAGTGCATGTTGGGTGTGAATGGCTGCTGACTATGGTAGGGAGAAGTTGGCCACAGACTACATTGACATCTTAAGAAGCACTCAGTGGGTTTCTCCCCCTTACCTTCCCCAAAAGAAAGAGGCAGATGAACACTATTTTGGTGTGTTGGGGGGGGGGGAGGTGTCTATGTATATGTGTTTATGCCTCTGCATGTGTGTATGCATGTGAATATGAGTACATGTAGGAGGGGATAAGCATCTTGGAGGTTGCAGGCCAGCATGTGGCAGAGCAAATTTGCTTGTCCAGAGCAAATTTGGCAAAATAAATAAATAAATAAATCCCTACTCATTGGCCATGGTATATATAATTCATGTATTATTTTGACTCATGTGAAAGAAGAGGGACAGAAGGATAGATTAAAATAAAGTAAGTATGCAAGTTGTACATATTGCAAATAAATGTGACAGACTGGAAGCCTCAACTCTATAGCAAAAGGAACAACTCACCAGTCTCCTTTGGAATTTCTTAGTTATGGATAGGGTCCATAACTTTTGACCAGAGAAAACACTTTTGTACAATTCTCTCCCCAGTTTTACCTCTTGCAAGGAGCTTTTTCAATGGGGTTCAACCATATTAAGCCCATCTGCCATAAGAAGTGGTACAATTCAGTAGTCTACCACCCCATTATGAATAATGCACAACATGTTTCTTTAATAGTGTATTTCTGAGTACTGTGTAGTGTGGTTTCTGAGTAATTCTGTATTTTTTTAGTAATGTGTTCTTCAACAGTACATTTTCACAAGCAGCAGTAGTAAATGTTTCATGCTTTTTTGGGCCAAATTACCTCTGTTAATATATTAACGCAGTGTAATGGAGGAAAGTTGTTTTTAAAAATTAAACGTTCATTCTAGTCAATTTACCAAAAAACAGAAAAGAAAAGAAACCTTAATGTTGTTTCTGAAAATACTTGAGAATAGGGACTCCTGCATTTAGATTTCAGTTCATTGCTCCACTGCATTTCCTGGATTAATATCAGTCTCAGTTTGCCATCAATAGACTGAATAGTTTACTCACAGACTTCTGAAACCAAGAATTGAATCTTTGTTTTAGATCAGGTTACATGATTGCTTTAGTTTTGACTCTTTTTGTGGTGGGTCTTGTCTTAGGCTCTCAAGATACTAGTACTCCTTTTCTTCCACTTTTAATAGATGCTGGGGAAATGGGTTCATACCGGTATATTTTGTCTGAGATGACACTGCAAAAAGGCATATAAAATATCATATTTTATATCTCTTTTAGTATGCGTGCAGATAGAGTTCACACATTTTTCGTGCAATGTTAGTCTTGGGCTGTAATAGGGAAGCTCCCTATCTTTCATTCATTCATTCATTCATTCGCTCTCTCTCTTTCTCTCTTTCACACACACACAGAGAGACATCACTTCTGTCTGCCTCTTTCAAAGGTGCTATCATTGCAAATAGAAATTTGCAGATATATATTTGTGTACTTACAATATCGCTGGAAATAACCACTAGGGGGATTGCTAAACCATCAAGGGCTGGGGGAGTGGGAGGGAAGGAGGGAGAGAAATCCTGAATTGAATTTCTGGAAGTGTCTGTTGAAGTTTTTTTCTTCATCATCATCATCTTCTTCTTCTTCTTCTTCTAGAGGTCATTAGCCAAACTCCAAGCAAGCGCATCCTAAGAGCCCTCAAATGCAGCTTTTGTAAGCAAGCAGACATACCCTCTTTTCTCCCCCTTCTCCTTCCACCCCCCAATACAATCTAGCTTTGGCCAAAACCTTTTCTTCTTTTTAATTGCATTAATGCAAGCTTTGAAGCACCAGCTTTTCCTCTAGTACCTGTTTCCCTGAGCAAACGCCACCAAAACAGAGGCAACCTGTCAAGGGGGTCTCCCTATTTTTAGCTTGGAAACCGAACCACATTGGCTGCCTCTTCCTTTTGCATCTTTCTTTGCTCTCTTTATGCAAAGGATGGAGAGAAGAGTCCCAGGGAAAAGGATGGCTGGGAGGCTTGCCTCAATGCTGGGGAGGATGACTGCACCATCAAGTCCTCCTTTTCATGTCAATATCTACCAAAGGACTTGAAGAAAGGATGCCAGACCTAGAATGCATCCTTCCTTTCCGCAAGAGGTAATGAAAAGAGCATCCGTTTCAAAATAAAAAAAGGACATGATCTGGCCAGCCCTTCGCCTCCCGTTTAAGTGAGCCGCTTTCGTTTTTAAAAAATAAATAAATCCCTATTTAGATGATCCTGAAGGGCTTTTTCCCCCCGATGTTGGGATATCTTGCAGCAATAATGCTTCCCCACTCGTGGGTAAAGCAAAAGAAATCGTCCCTCTTTTAATCTGTTTCTACGAAATGGAAAGATTTCTCTTTGAATTTGGGGGAATCCACAATATTCCTCCCCTTTGCATTGGAGGAAATCCACCGTGGTTCTTGCAAGGGTCCAAACAAATCAGATGCTCCAACAGACTGGACCCAAGTGGGGTATTTTTAATTTTTAATTTTAGGAAGATATATGTGAGAGGGGAAAAGAAAACCCGCGTGGATCTTCAAGGGGAAACCCTCAGGTATTAGGGGAGAAAACATGCGTGTTTTCTTGCCAAAGAAGGATGTCAAATTCTTTTCTTCCTCTCTTCCTTTTTTAAAAGGCACGCTAAAAGGGAAAATTCTTCACGGAATCTTAAAAGAACTTTTTGACACAACAGCTGCAAAATCTATTTTCTAAACAAAGATTTATACATATTTATATGAGCTTAATCCCGGCGTTTTATTTTATGTTTTTTTTTCTATTTTATTTTATTTTATTTTTTTAATAAACCATTCTCAGAACTGCAGAGGTAAACTATATGTAAATACCTCAAGTAATAGGCTTGTAGTGCAAATCACATCATTTTATCTTCAATTTTGCATTCGTTTTTCTGGCTTAAAGGTGCATCAGAGATATGCATTTTAGCATATTCAGAACACGGGGCGTGAAATTAAATGTTTGACAGAGTGAGAAAAATATACAGACTTTGGAGATGCCTTAAAAATAGTAATTTATGCAGATCTAGAGAAGTGAAATCATTTGCAATGAAGTGACCCTCTCTCCAGGAATTTTTTGCTCACTGTTCTTCTCTAATCTCCTGCTGTATCTTCATTTTTCATTGAACTAGCCAGTTTGCTGCGAAGCAGTCTTGTAGATAAGGGGAGTGCTAAAAGAAGAAGAAAGAAGACGCTCACTGGGTCCGTTTCCATTGCACTTTTACCCAAGGCAATGGGCAGAATTTAACGGATTCCTTCCAACATATGTTTTTGCCAGATAAGTAAACAGTGTGTGTCGGAAATGAAAAAGCATTTGCAATTTAATGACATTACAGCTCTCAGCTTAGGCTGGCGTGCTGCGAGGCGAAAAGCAGAAAAAGAGAGGAGAGTAGAAAGAGAAAAAGAACAAAGTTCATCTTCCCTTTTGTGCATTTTTATCAAGGAAAATATTACTTCTTTTCCCCCTCTTGTTCTCTTTTCTTTTTCTCTTTGCTGTGGTTTTTTTTTTTTTTGTCTCACTCATTTCCATTTGCTTCTTTCTTCCTCCTCCTCCCCCCTTCCCTTCCTTTTTTTCCCTCCCTTGTTCATTTCTCCTTCCCTTCTTTCTGCCCCACATTCATTGTTTTCCACTGTAAAACAGCCCCCCCACTTCATTGTGGGGACTTTGTTCATCCATTGGGGGCACTCAGTTTTCTTTCTTTTTTTCTTTTTTTCTTTAAAAGAAGGGGAGAGGAGCCTCAGGAGAAGGTGTTTTATCCCACAACGCATCTTTCTGGGGTTGTGTGGTGTCTGTCCTCCAGACGACAAAAGCATCCTCCTTTCTGAGATGGAAGAGAAAAGCGCGCCATTTGGCCCAATATGGGGCCCCTTTTCCCTCAGCTTGGCTCTCAGGGAAGGAATAGGAGGACACATTTTCACACAAACACAAACACACACACAAATACACACAACCCTGGGCTAGCTTGGACCTTGGGGCAGGGGACATTGTGGTGGGGCGAGAAAGGAAGCCAGAAGAAAGACTCCTTCGCTGGTTAAAAAAGAAAACAAAAAAAGGCGGGAAATTCCTTGAGGAGAAGATGGTGGGCAATCATCTCACTCAGCTTGGGCTGTGCTTCAGTTGAAAGGGTCACAAAACTCCAGAGACAGAAATCCTTTCATGACAATTACCATAATCAATTTCCTATCAGTGATTCCCAAACTTTGGTCCTTCAGGTGTTTTGGACTTCGGCTCCCAGAATTCCTGGATATTGGCCAAGGTGGCTGGGGCTTCTGGGAGTTGAAGTTCAAAACTCCTGGAGGACCAAAGTTTGGGAATCACTGATTACACTGGTGTGTGTGTGCCTTTGTGAGGGATATATGTGTATTATGTGTAGGCACCTATTTTGAACCAGGTGAAGAGATGAGAGTGCCCCAGCAGTAGGGCACAATGGGGGAAAGAAGGGATGAATTACATTGCAGTGGAGGTGCCTATATATATATAAGTTGGTGATATTCTGATGAAGATAATATAGGTGCCTATTCCCAGCTCGGCTGTGAAACCCATTTGGTGACAGTGGGCAAGTCACATGCTCTCAGCCTCAGAAGAAGGCAAAGGCAAAGGCAAAACCTGCTCTGAACAAGGTCACCAGATGTCATAACCACAAAGGAGGACAAGGCACCTCAAAATGTAGGATGTTCGAGAAAAATGTAGGCCATTACAAAATAAAAGCTAGAAACACACATGCTTCTTAGTCATGCTTCTTAGTTATGCTCAAAATGGAGGACATTTTGCAATTCCTCCTGGACAGAAGGCTAAAATGTAGGGCATATCCTGGAAAAGGAGGACACATGGTCACCCTGCCTCTGAACAGATCTTGCCAAGAAAACCCCATGATAGGATCATATTAGGGTCACTACAAGTCAAAAAGGCATGCAACAACAAACAACAATTATGTGTAAAGTGACACCAGAGAGCTCCAGTTTCATGTGGGATGTTGCTTGAAAAAAAGAGGAGTGAGAATATTTTTGTGCAGGGGTACATAAGGAGTGGCATGAATGGATTTTGACATATAGAGTGAGTGGATATCTGTGTATGAGCCTGAGAAGCGTGAGATAGTTGTACATTTATGTCTTGAGAATGAGGTGGCATGAATAGGTTCCATGTTGAGTGTAGCACAAGATAATAAATCTGTGTGTCTTGAAGAGTCTAAAGAAGTATTTGCCTGAATGGGGATACGTAGGAATGGATTATAATTTTCTGTTTGTGTGATGGGTGGTTGTGTGAATGTACTCCTGAAAAAAATGAGAGAAGGTAAAGGATTTGTGTGGAAAGCTAGGTGTAGCTTCAAAGTGCTTGGATTTGTGTTAGGGCATGTGTGGCGGGGGAGGCTGGTGGTGTTTGTGGCTACATTACAAATATAAACATATTTGCATGTAATATATAATATGTGTATTTTGAAGCAAACAAGAACATCTATATTTGAAGTCCACTAATTATGCAGATATGTGTGTATCTTCAGAAGAATATGAAGGATACAGTATTAGTGCAAATGTTATTACTGAACATGAGCATACTCTCTTTTCTGAGCAAATACATTTCATTATGTATTTCTTGAAAGATGAGAAGGCAAGAGGAACTCTTTCAGCAGCTTTACTGGGTGCAATATTCATTTACTCATATATAGGATGTGTATTTGCGTACCGACAGATCTATTTAATGAGTGTAGTGTAGTGCCCCAGTTTGTGTATAAAGATTTACATTTGATGTTTTCTGCATAATTTATTATTTCTGGACCTGGATTTTCATGTGCACATAAGGAAGAAGTGATTACATGCATGAAAGTCTATGTCAATGTTTTCCATTGATCTAGTGTGTGTAGTCTATATATGTTGGCATACATTTGTGTTTTTGTATTTCTGAATTTGAGGATATGTTAACTGATCTGAGTATATGCCACAGGACAGCCCATGTTGTTTTTGTATGCCTTCAAGTTGTTTCTGGCTTATGGAGATCCTATCACAGGGATTTTTGTTGGCAAAATTTATTCAGAGGAGGTTTGTCATTGCTTCCCCTGCAGCTGAGAGTGTGTGACTTGCCCAAGGTCACCCAATAGATTTCCATGGCTAAGCAGGGAATTGAACCCTGATCATCAGCATTGTAGTCCAACACTCAAACCACTTCTCCACACTGGCTCTCCAGGACCGCCCATACTGTTGTTGTTTTTCAAACCATTTACATGGAACCTTTTGTGGTAGACAGTGTTGTGTGACTCATATCTCTGAATATTATGTAGACTATAATGTCTGCATAGTCTTGTTTAACCCACATTATTCCTTATACTGTCCACTTTTAGCTCTTATGAGTAAAACCATGCCTACACACTGTTTTATCATAAAACAAAAAGGGTTTGTATGGTTTTTGCACAACATGTACCTTCCGTTTAAATTCTTCCAGCTACTTTGGAGAAATTTCACAATTACTACAACATGGTGCCATGTTGTCATGAGAAGCTTTTATCCCACGTAGAAGAATCAAATGAAGAGAAGGACCACTACACTTTAAAATGACAACGTGAGGAGAATGTGACGTGGATGCTGTTCAAAGAACTTCTGCATATTAGTAACAGTAACTACAATATGTTGATGGAATTATAGACATATAATAATCCATATTGAGTTCCCAGAAAACACTGCTAGTAAAGAACAGGTAAAATGGTAATCACCTCTCAGGGAAGAAATTCGTATTGAGCCTGCTGTCTGTCTGGTGAGATGCCACCAATTTTGATTATTAAACTACATAGGAATAGAACACTACTCAGTAACATTTAGAGAGAGAGAAACAATATTGAAAATCTGAAGTTTGATGTCATAGATTTTTAACCCTAATTATCTTTCAGGGCCACTATACAAAAGTCTTCCTTCAGCCTAAGGTCAGCCTGGAGGTTGAGTATAATTGAAAGTCCCCCTAGTCAGCTAGAAGCCCTATCTTACAGGCACAGAGTCAGAAAGATGCTTAAAGAAAATGTTCTTGTCTAAAGACTTTTACATGTTTTACCATTAAATTACATCTTCCACATCTTCTAGATTCAGTACTTGGAAAGCAGAAAAGGAAATCAGTTTGGACATAAGAGGTAAAGTAGCTGGGGGTGGTAATTTAATCAACCAAGGATATTTCAATGTTATTTTTTTCCCTTGCCTCCTAACCATTAGCACTTTAAATTCATTATGTCTGTTTGACAGATATATGCAGCCTTAAGGATCTAAAAATGAAATCCAAGAAGTATAGCCTGCTAGAGGACATATATTGAAGTTAAGAGATTAAAACCATTGCAAGCAGAATAGAACATCTCATTCCTTATAAGCATGAGTATTTTGCAGATGTTAAATACAGTCTGCTCTAATTATTTTTTTAAAAGATCTGCTCAAGAGTCAAAGTTTCCTAACTTCTAATATTGATGGAGTGGATATTAAAAAGACAATATTAGCTGGCATGCAGTCTCAAGCAGAAACAGCATTCCACAGGGGCTTTTCTTCTATCAATAATTTAATAAAGGTAGGTGCAGCTACATGTTTTAAAGACTTAGGACGCATGGCTGTATTTTCTATACGACCAATAGCAAAAAAAGAAAAAAGAAAAAAAGCCAAATGAAAAAGTGGCTTTTGTCTAACTGGAACAATTAAAGACATCTGTGTCATTACAACCATTTAGCAATGTTAATGATCTATAATATTAATACATCATCCTTCAAAATGAGGAAGTGTCATCCTAATTAAAATGTATTAAAGCAGCCATTAGAAAGCCATCTAAAGCAATTGTAAAAGATACTGGGAGGATAAGGATATTCATTACATCCCAAATCTCTCTTGCCCTTACAATTTTAACAGAGGAGGTTTTGGTTCCAGGCAACCTGCTCTTTACTTCAGCTCCAGACAAGCAAAAAATGCAGCTCTACAGCCAAGCAATGGCATATATTGCTTGGGCTTTATCAGTTCCCCTTATCTGTAGCAGTAGTTTAACACTTCCTATACAGCAAGGCAGTATTAGGTAGGATTTTAGCATATCTCTTTAAATTCCTTCTTGGGGGGAGAAGTGAGGGAGAGAAAAGGTTCAATCTAGTGAAATACACATGTGTCCAGACAGACTCTCATAAGATTAGGGTCATATTTTGAAATCATATTTCAAACTATATTGAAATGTACCTTTTGATATTTTTCTTCAACCAGTGATAATGTAATGTTTAAACATAAATCCAAGTTGCCTATCATCTGATGTCTGATAATCTCTTAATTCTCCATACTGCCAGTTTGAATTCTGTGCTAAAGATGCACAGTTCCAGTGAAATAGTGTCAGGCCCAGCAAGAGATAAAAGCATGGGAAAATATGTGGTATAAGGCATAGAATGAAGTAGCAACAGTGTCCTATAAAAAAAAATCTCACATAGACAGTATATGGTATTTAACGTTTAACAAAGAGAACAAAGCTAATTTCTAGACAGAATTTACAATTAAAAGTAGTTTAATTATGTTTCTCTAATTAATTATCCAGGGGGAATACTCCTCAAGTTAAAATTAGCATTGGAGGATTGTATGGACCTATATTCCTAAATTATCCTGTATTCTTTACATTCTGATTTGTACAATTATCTGGCATTCTTCAAAATGTTATCTATAACAATGAAAAAGAAATCTACCTTATCCAAATACCTTTACATATATAAATTTTAGTCATTTACAAAGGAGTATTACCATCAGTGTGCCCCCTATTTTCTGTCTCTGTTTATGCAAAACTCTTCCCAAAAATGTTTCAACTATGCACAAACCAAGGTGACCTATATAATAGTCATCTAATGTAGGTAGCACTCCATTTTAATTGAAGATCTCACAATATTGTTGCTTAGATGTCATCTAGCTCTGAGAGAGAAATGTATATATGATTTTACTTTTACCATACAATCTTGAAAGAGAACTTAAGTTATTTATTTTAACTTTATAATGCATATATATATATATATATATATATATCCATGAAAGGCTGGCCTTGGGGTGGTCACTCACCATTAGCATCAAAATGAAAGGAGTCCCAAATTGAGCTCAATGATCTGGGTCCCTTTCACATACACAATTATAACACTTTGATTCCACTCTAACTGCTATGGCTTCATCCTATAGTATCCTAGGGTTTGTAGTTTGCAGGGCAGGGGGAGACACTAAGGGGGGTTGCAGACTGTCAAAAATAGTGTGAATTCAGTCCACTTTTAGGGTTAGGGTTAGTACTAGGGAATCATGGGAATTGTTATTTTTCTGAGACATTGAACCTTCTTTGTCAGAGAACTCTAGTGCCACAATAAAATACAGTCCCCATGATTCCCTAACCTTAACCCTAACCCTAAAAGTGGACTGAATTCACACTATTTCTGACAGTTTGCAACCCCCCTAAATCTCTCTGGCAGAGCATTCTAAATACTCCTTGCAACTATAAATTCCAAGCTTCCATAGGATGAAACCATCCTATGGAAGTTAAAGTGGAATCAAAATTGTGTGGTATGAAAGGGCCCTTGTCTGCTCGCATTCTGTCTGCATTGAACTATAGTTTCTTTAAATTTTTCCACCTGGTGTTCTTCAGGGTTTGAGGGTAATAACTAAAAAAATGAGCTTCAACCAATTAGTTTTATCATAGGTTTTCTTCATCAATTTCCACTTTTATGTCATCCATGCTAGATAAAACATGATGGAACATAGTCTTGGTTTAAGGCAGTAGTGGACAAAGTGTAGCTTGTACACCTCATGAGGTCCCTAAGGCCATTTATGTGACCAATGGGCTCCAAGCCAATTGTCTCCAAGTGCCTGCTAAGGAGTGTGGGAGATTTTTGCCTCATTTTTTTATATAATTTTAGGGCATTTGGGGCAAATTATTTTTGTGTGTGAGGGGTGTGATCCTCCAAAGTCTCCTGGGAGGCTAATGTAGCCCCCTAACTTTCTATATTTGTCTGCCCTTACTTTAAGGTGAATTTCCCAAGCACTGTAAGACTTTCTACATATACTGTATGCTGTATAAATAATTTTATAAAAGAAAGGCATAAACTGGTGGGGTGAACACTAAAGGCACTCCATATAAAGGTGTGATTCCTCCTAGGGCTACCCCCTGCAGACATGTTGAATAACATAGATAGACAAACCCTATCCATATATATGGAGTCCAAGAAGAGAATTGCTCTTCTCTTTTCTAATCTGACATTGTTCTTTCAGTAAATTATAAAAGGGGCCTATCTCTGCTGAAAAGTATTGCCTTTTTAATTTAATGGAAACATAACTCATTTATGCAGTAGGTGAGTGTGATCTGGGAAGTCTCAGCTCCAAATTTTATGTCAACTACTAGTATTAGTCTTAAGCAAGCCACTTTTTTGCCTTATCCTGCAATGTATATGTAAGAGTATGTGCCTTCAAGTCACCTGTCGATTTATGGCAACCCCATGAATTTCATAGGGTATTTTTAGGCAAGGAATACTCAAAAGTGGTTTTGACAGTTCCTTCCTCTGAAATATAGCCCACAACACCTGGTATTTGTTGGTGGTCTCCCAACCAAGTACTAACCAGGGATAATCCTGTTTAGCTACCAAGATCAGACAGGATCTGGTGCTTTTTGGTTATTCTGGTCTAATAATACTGGCCTAATTTTCTAATTGGGTTGTTCTTTAAAGGCAGAAAGCCAACTAGCTGCCCAGCTTGCACTCACTTCCTCGCACTTACTTACTAGACCAACTGGAGAGACACCACTTGTGAACTAGCAGGGGCCATGAGGTTAGGTGGAACAAGCTGCAATGTCTGATGTGGTCTGCAGACGTTCCATGTATTATGCCTTGCTCTACTATCACATCAAAGGGTTGCTCTAAATGTTTATATTTCCTCAGGACATTGGTCAAATAAAGGAAAAAGAATGAAAATCAGTATAGAAAAATAGTCTAAAATTCACAGTATAATATTCGATACTATCTAAGCTAGGGTTTCCCAACCTGTGGTCCGAGAAGCCCTTAGGGTTCTGTGTGTACTTCCCAGGTGCTCTGCGGCTGATCCAGGAAAATGAAAGAAATAAAATTGAATGAAATTAAAGAATAAGAATAAATTTTCATATATACTCCTAAACACCATTAACTTGTAAGACATGGGGTAGGCCTGTTAGTGGCTTTGCCATAGAAATAAGGGCTCCATGAGTCAAAAAGGTTGGGAACCCCTGATCTAACCAATAACACTTTCATGAAATATATAGGTGTTCAAAAAAACTATGCATGAATCAACAATATGATGCTATGACATAAAAGATCAATGTCATTTTAGATTCTATTACACATTTCAAAGGACTGGATTGGCATCTTGTACATATTACCTAAAAATAAGTTGGACCAGTGGGACTTCCTTCTGACTAAAGACGTACAGTATACTGATTGCTTGTATGCTGGCTTTTTGCTTGGAAGTAAGCCTCACTGGTGAGATCTTAGTAGAACTTACTTCCCCATAAAATTGTGCTCCATTGGGATGTATTTTTTAGTAGACATCCATAGAACAGCATGGTTAAAAAATAACAGTACCTCTTTGATTTAGCACTTGTTAGTTTTCTCAGTACTTTGTTCATCTCTGGATACCACAATTTAAGAACAATGTTGGCAGGTCGAAGAGGATTAAGAGGTGAATTATGAGGGTAATTGTGGATCGTTGTCATTATCATGAATTAAAAAATCCTAAATGAAATGGCAGTTGAGCAATAGAATCAACCATCTAAGAAGACTAATATAAGATTTCAATAAAATGTTTGGCAGACAACTGTTATAGAAGCTTTCAGCACAGGATTACCTGCTTAAGAAAAGGCAGTTAAACTTGTTGATCCATAGGTGCATTCTAGATTCTTAACACCACACCTAACATTGTTTAATTACAACTCATAAGTTGCATTCCCCGATATTTTGTTAATAAACTGTCATAAAGATATTCAGCAATATGAATAAGTGTTGTTTATTACATTATTATGTTCTTATATGTGTAAGATATCTACATTGCTCAATTCTGAGTTGTCAGTTTGTTTGTGTTTGTTTGTTAGTTCTGCTTCTGTGCCTTCAACAGCAGCCCAAGTTCAATTAAAGAGAAATTGTTCCATAACTTCATCTCCATGCTAGTAATACTTTCATCTACTAAATTTCTAAATTCCTGACAAGGCCTAAAAGAGCTGGCAACCCTATCCACAGTCTTGAGAAAGCTACAATCGCTTGGCTTTTATTATATCTATGAGAAAGGAAAGTTGCTGTTATTACGTAACTACAGTCAGTATATACTGAGATAGTGAACACATGGTTTGCCTCATTTAAATTAAATATTTTCATGAAATGCTTTCTCTAGCTTTTGCCTCTGCAGTTACAAAGCCAAAATAGTTGTTCCATTTTAAAGTTAGTCTCTTCTAATTTTTTTCAGTGCCTTCATCTTAGTTCTGTAGTTATACATATGTGCTCTTAGCAAAGTCATGGCAAAGTAGGCAGCAGATAAAATGAGCAAGAGCCAACTGGACCAAACAACAACTGAATGAAAAGGCATCTGTTCAGGTGTGGCAAGGACTACTCAAGTGTGGTAGTCAAAGCAATCTAGTAAGAGATGCTACAAACCTTATGGCCTGAAAATAATATCTGGGTTCAGGAGTTAGAATGTCTCCAGTCTGATGGTCAAGTAACTTGTTTACAATCTTTTACATTCAGATTAGAAATCCATAAAAATATACTTTTAATGAAATGATTCATAAATGGACTGTGGTGATGATGCTATAGCTTCCAAACACAGCAAATTATTGGAGATGGTGGCAGTGTGAAGATTGTACTGTAATCCTGCTTTTTGTATTGGAAAAGAGAAACAGAGACAATCTACATAGGTTTACAACATATTACAGGCATTTGCATGGTTCCAGTTAGTTCAGAATAGGAATTTCCCTCATGCAAAAAACCCAAACAAACAAAATCAAACAAAATTTCTCTGGGAAGTTTTCACCCAGCTTGGAATGTTATGGGATTTTATGTGTATGTTTGGTCAACATTCAGCAAGCCAGCTGGTGCTCAAAGCTTGATGGCTGCCTTGTAAGTGGATACATAAATGTTAACATCACTTTGTTGAGTGCTATGAAATGTGTGATCAGAAGACCACCTGATGAAGCATCATCTGTTGATGAGTAACTTTTCTATTTGAATCAATTTGCTCATTTTTTTCTCTTGTAATTCTTTCTTCCTGTCAAATGTGGCTGTCTACCATATGGATTACACCTCACTTACAGTTCCCAAGCAATATTCCAGAAGGTTTTTTTGTTCTTTTAGTGCTGTGAACTGTATGACCAGAAGATTGCCTGATCATGAACCCCTTTATCTTTAATTTGTGTAATCCATTTTGTGTCCCTGCTTTGGGGAAAATGTAGAAGAGGAAGAGGAGGAGGTTAACAGAGAGGAGCAGAAGCAGGAAGAAGGGGAGGCCTAGGAAGCCTAGACCTAGGAATCATACATCCTCATCCCCAGAAAACTCCATGATAGGGTGGCCTTAGGGTCACCATAAATTGAAAACAACCTGAAGACACACAACAGCAACAATAACAAGAATAAAGGAAGGAGAAACACAAACTATTTTTAATGCAACAGGCTCCAATACAAAAAATGCCCCTGATGCTAAAAGACATCAAAGACTATAAGAGAGAGCAAGATAATTTCATCATCCCTTCCCCTGAAGTACTGAGATTGAAAAGAATCTTATCACAGATTGGAAGCTAGAACTGTCAATGTGCAAAGTCTAGGATCCCACTTCTCCCTAGTCTTCTTTTTTATGTTTTCTTTATATGGTACTGTTTTGCAGCATTTTGAAGAAAATTGTCTGGTTTTCTTTCAATTTCCAGATCAATGACTCACCCTGAAGCAATACGAACAAGATCTAATGCAGGGCCAATTCAGACTGATCCAATCAAATTTGAATCCAATCCAGTTTGGACTGAATGTTTCAGTTTGTAATGGGCTATATCAGTTGCACAATCCTAATTCTTTCAAAAGAACTTACTTGCATGTTAGGGGTGTGCGTAAAACTGCAGCTGTGTTCCACCATTAAGGTTGGTTTCTGGAATGAGTCAATTAGGTGGCCTTTGGGCTCAGGAAATTGTGCCAAATTGCACAGAGATCATCCAAAGCGTTACTCTTGCAGATAGGCCAACAATCTGAGTAAATGTTGACTATTCTGTTTCTGGATTTCATGTCTCGTAATGAAATCTCTTGCTCCTCCATCCAGTCATATAAACCTAAATAAACCAAGGTTGTGTCCTTTTTTTTCCCTGCCTGACATGTGGTGTTGGCAGAGTTTCGTTCCCTCTTCTTCATCCTCTTCATAAACTCAGCATCTCTTCATTGCTCTCCCCCCTCCAGGTATAAAAAGAAGGAAGAAACAGGGAGGTGGGAAGAAATGTGACAGCACCTGTAAGAGTAACTGTTTTTTATTTCCACATGAGCTTTCATGGATATAAACCGACTTCTTTGTATGCAGAACCCAAGAAATCCACTTCTTCAGATACATCCAAAGAGGTAGCTTTATCAGCATCCAAGCTCATGTGAAAATAAAAAATAGTAAAGGTGCTGCCACATTAGTTTCTTCCCCCCCCCCCCCCCCCCCCCTTTTCATCCCCTTCTTTTTATGCTGCAAGAAACTGACATGGCTAATTCTTTGAAAACCTCCCCCCAATATTCATGTTCCCTATTTTGTACATTTTTTTATTTTTATATTTATTTTTATTACAGTCGTTGTGCTATACTGTTTTGCCATTATTACTGTCAAAGAAAGAAAGAGGAGGAAATGTTCAGTCTGGTAACTGGAAATGTAATTGGGTAAGAAAAGTCAAAGGAAAAAATCCATGTCAAAGATCATAACTTCATTCAACACATCATCAGAGGGATCGCCTAGAAGCAGAGGAGGAACTAAGACAATGCATACAGATGTGAGAATTTATCTCTGCTTATATCAGAAACTCCTGAGGGTGGGAGGGGATGAAAAAAAAAACATACCTCCTGCCACAGGTTTAAAAAGTCATAGTTAGTCCCAGAAATTCATGAGAAATAGACCAGGTCAGGAGGCATGTGTATGGGTTTTAAAAAGTACAGATACAATGCCTGCCAAATCCTGAGGCTTTTAGCCAATCTGGAGGAGCACTTAGATGAGTAACAACTAATTCACATACCATTTAGTGTGAGGAAACTAATGTCATACCAGTTGTCATTTTTAACACAGGGTCTAATCTTGTAGCTGCTTCATTTGTCAGGAGTGTGTCTTATTGTGTTCAGATTTCACAACCTACACTTCACATGTTTTCAGGATGTGGCTGATCACAATCGCAGTGTATGTCAAAATCTCAGAACATTAATGAATGAGCACTAACAAAGTACCAAAATGTGATTACCCCATTCCAACATATTTCATTTTCCTTTTATTTTTTTTTAAAAATGAATCTAATGACTGCTTTGAGCTCCAGTGTCATCCACTATACTTGAGGAGAGTATGGAAGCATTTTCAAAATTCCTATGCTCCTTTGCAAATAGAAGAGCATAGAAATAGTATTTACAGAATAATCAGTATCCTATTCATACACATCCCGTTCAGAAAGAAGTAGTACAGAGATCCGGCACATGTTTGCAGGACTGTAACCTTAAAACAACAGTGGGAATTTAGGGCCTTTGCAGACTGCCAGAAATAGTGCAAATTGAGTCCACTTTTAGGGTTAGGGTTAGGGAATCATGGGAACTGTATTTTATTGTGGCACCAGAGTTCTCTGACAGAGAAGGCTCAATGTCTCAGAAAATAAACAATTTCCATGATTTCCTAGCACTAACCCTAACCCTAAAAGTGGACTCAATTTGCACTATTTCTGGCAGTCTGCAAAGGCCCTTAGTAGCCCTCCAAATGTTGTTGGACTGCAGCTCCCACCAGCCCTAGCCAACAAAGCATGAGTTTGCAGACCAACAGCATCCATTGATAAATGCTTAGATTTGCAGACTAACAATGCCTGAGAGCCACATGCTTCCAATCCCTGCCTTAATGTTAGGGTAGATAAGTTAACCTTTGTTGTTATTTTAAATTGCTATCAAGTCAACTTAGACTTGATTCCATGAATGACAGACCTCCAAGTCACCCTGTTATCAAAATCTCTAAGCTCAGACCTTGCAAATTAAGGGCAATGGCTTATGCAGCTTCAGACTTTTCTTTATTCAGGTTTCTGTTCATATGATGGCAGGAGTTGAGAACTAATTAAACAAGTGTAATGCTTTCACTCCATTCACTAAACAAACAAACTCTTCCAGGGAGTATTTAAATGATACAACAACAACAACAACAACAACAGTCTTGTATAGAAAATATGAAAATAGAGATATTTCTGGAACACATAAGACTTGGGATGGGGGAGTGGGCAGGAATGCAGCCTTTCACCATTTCTTAACCACCATACGGAAAAGTGAGATTGAACCTGAAGTCCTAAACAGGTGGGAATGAATTCCACTGAACACAAGAGGAGTGTACTTCTGAGCAGACATAAATGGGATGGGGCTGTAAACTGCAAATGATCTCCGCTATACTCGTATTTAAAAAGCAGCCTAAAATGCTAAGTGATATTGTAATATTTGTCTTAGAACATGTTAACATATTTGTTGTAAGTATTAGGTAGGGGTCATAACCAAAGCAATTCTAGACAAATTCGCCTAGACTGTAAACACTCTTATTTTGTATTTACCTGATTGTGTGGAGAAATTATCATGGTTTTCATGTGTTTACTTGGTTAAAAATATGAAAGGACATTGGATTATGTAATCTGGCATTTCTTTGGCTCTCTGTCCTCTTTTATCTCTTCCCACTGCCCAGGTTCCCTCTGCCTTTCACTCCCAGGGTAATTGATAGCAATTTCTCCCATTTCATTTCTATCAGGCAAAGGAAATTTCAATAAGAGGAAAGTCTGTGCAGTGGAAGCATTTCCAAGGAAACAGTGTGAGTCAAAAAATGCTGGAATTTCTTTGTAAAGCAGCTAGAATCTTCACTTCCAACTTCCCCTAATTGCTTCTTATTTGTTGTGTATTTTGTTTTAAAGAGAGAAATGAAGTCTTTCCCACCCCTGTTGTTTTTTGTGGCTGTTGTGCATGTGTAAAAACTGAGAGGCAGTACAAGTATTTCTGTTGCTCCTTCACACACACACACACACCCAAAAAGCTGCTTAGTCCTACAGAAAAAGGGGCTGCCATGTCACCCAGTCAGCGGCCAAAGGCCAGCTCTGTTCCTTTTATCTTGTTATCACTGGAGCCCAAAGCTTTCCCCAGCAGGTGGAAACCTCCACTGAAGGAGAGGAGGAAAAAAGTCAAGCCCAGTATGGAGCTCAGTTTAACCCCTCTGCATTAAATAAACAAGAGAGAAAATAGCCAAGCAGGAGGCAGTGCTTAAAGCCAGTATTGGAAGCTGTGGTCTTGAGCAGAAGAATTCAGAACAGAAAAAAAGGAGAGGATTTTCCTAATGGTGATTTCATCCTAGTTTTCTACACTCCCTTTTCCTTTTTAGTTGCCCTTCCTGAATGGGGATTCTTTCATTGGTGAATATATGGTGTGAGAGGGCTGGACAAAAACATCTCAGTCACATTCATGATTGAGCCTAACCTGGGACCCTCTGCAGGCAAGGCAAGTGCTCAGCTGCTAAACAACTCTTCCAATATATGTTATGGGTGTTGCAGAAAGTGGTGGCGTAATCCAGGAAATCTTTGAAGGCTGCTTCTAAAGCTGCCTATTTCCAGAAGGGCATCCATTTCTAGACTATATTGTATCTTTGAATCTGTTTTCAGTTCTTCCCAGCACTTGAACTGGACTAATATAGTGCAGTTGCTGACTAATATAGAAAGAACATTGTTAATGCAAGAAAAGACTCCAGCCCTTTGCAACATTTTTGTCTGCCTTATAGCTAGTCATACCATTGGTCCATCAATGTTCCAAAACATAATGCAGAAATAATCCAGTTTGAGACCACTTTAACTGCCCTGGCTCAGTGCTAGGGAATCCTGGGAATGGTAGTTTATTGTGACACCAGAGCTCTCTGACAGAGAAAGATAAATGTCTCACAAAACTACAGTTCCCAGAATTCCTTAGTATTAATGTATAGAATGTGGGGTGGAACTTGGGACTGTCTGCAAGCAAAGCATGTGCTCAGCTGCTGAACAGCTCTTCCAATATATGTTATGGATGTTGCAGAAAGTGTTGGCTTAATCCAGGAAAACTTTGATTAAAGTATGTTCTAATGCAACCTGTTTCCAGGAAGGCGTGTTGAATACCAGGAGGCCAAGGAATACCAGGTCCTTTAGGCTATATTTCAGAGGAAGAAACTGGCAAAACCACCTCTGAATATTTCTTGCCTAAGAAAACCCCATGAAATGGACGTGGGTCTCCATAAATCATCAGGCGAGTTGAAGGCACATATACACACCTCTTGTTTTGGCTGTTTAGGAGCAAAGGGCTGAGACAGAGTGGTAGGTGGTGAGAGGGAGGTGTAACAACCACAGCCTGGCCTTGCCCTTTGCCTTGGCTGTAGGGGTCGCCTTAGTGGAGACTGGGAGTGAGAAAAGTGGATGGAGGCTGAGGAAAGGATTGTGGTCCTCCATCCCTTTCTCATTTATTTAATTCAGATCTCAATGCCGCATCATGGTCTGGTGTGACCAAAAAGCAGAACCTGAGGTGTGGCATTACAGCTATTCAGAAGGGAGCAATCATGGTTTTGCCTGGCTCCTATTATGCATAAACAGATGGGGAAATGGGACATGAGCTGGAGAAAAATAAATAAAAATAACCAGAATCCCTTTTAGGGCACACAGTGAAAGATAGGTCCTTTCCCCCCATCATCCCCTTATACCTGCAGTGCCCCATGGCAGTCACTTGATTTTACTGTCATCAAGGAAAGAACAGGAAGGTGCCATCCAGGCCCTGAATTATTCAGGAGTTGACTGTAGTAGAGCAATCCAGGGCCATACAAGAATATGTGGACCAGGGCATGGCCTATACGATCTTCATGCATAAGTGGTTCAGCAGCCCATATAGAAGGGGGACTGGTGATGTGGTGAAGCGCTGAAGACAACCTCTTCCCCCTTCTTCCATCAAATCATTATGGTGTTACCTCCATCGTTTTCTTCACCCGCTGGTGGTGTTTCTGTGTGCTTAGTTCCATTATGAACAGAATACCTGCTTGTAGGCGAGTGCATTCATAAAGCAGAATGGCTTTTGTTTTGCTTTTTGAGGAGGGTGACTTTGAAAAACCACTACTTCCAAACTCCAGGACTTCCAAAAAGGCAAGAAGAGGAGAACTAACACTAATGACAGCAAGAGGCATAGTCAGCAGGGACCCACCGTTTTTTAGCCCAAGGCAGTGCCAGTGAATCCAACAGGACTGGCTCCCCATTCAAGGCAGAGAGAGAGAGAGGACTGCAGCCAGAGAGAATGATATGGCCCTTCCCTTCCCTTCCCTTCCCTTCCCTTCCCCTGAGGGCTCCCCCTGATCTCCATCTAGTCTCTCCCATTTCTCTTCACTGAATTCCAGGTCTGGAGCTGTATAAATGGCTAATTACTTTTGCTTGTCGCTGATGGGGGGGAAGAAAGGGGACTGGCACGCCAGGAATATCTACCTATCTTTCCGGGAGAAGTGTTTAAAGCGGCCTCCTGTAATTTCCCATAAGAAATCTGGTTATACTGGTTGATTTCAAGACGAGAAATCTTTGCCTAGAGGCACTGGGTGAGTAATATGCCATGTGTCTCCGACTCCTCTGCTAATGTGATAATAAGCACCTTCTAAAAGAGGCAACGAGGTGTTTACAAGGACTGCTTCATTCCTTTCACTTACCTAAAAACGACTTCGGAGTGGAAAGGTGAGAGGGAAGGAAGGAAGGAAGGAAGGAAGGAAGGAAGGAAGGAAGGAAGGAAGGAAGGAAGGAAGGAAGGAAGGAAGACTCAAGGAGCATCTCTCTCTCTCTCTCGATCTGACTATCAAAAGCCAACTTCCAGCTTCCAGGGGGGAAAAGAAGTTTATGTATTGCTCAACTCTCAGCCGAGGCTGTTGCTTCTTCAAGGAAACCGAGGACTCATCCCTCTTCCAGATGCAAAGAGAAGCCAAACCAGGCAGGAAGGGCGAAGGGGGGAAAGGAAGGAAGGAAGGAAGGAAGGAAGGAAGGAAGGAAGGAAGGAAGGAAGGACTTTGTTGGCGTGTTTATTATCTGGAGCATCCTCGAGGTCTCTCTCAAACAAGGGCCATTTCCCTGGGAGGGGAGAAGGAAGGGGGCATTTTCCCAGAGAAGAGGAAACTAAAACTCAGAGGCCACCGACTGGTCTCTGGAGCGAGACAAACGACAGCTATTTTAATTTTTTAATAAAAGAGAAATGTGTGCTTTGGAAGGGCAGAATCTACTAGGTATCCGATAGGGAGAGGGAATAATCCATAGGGCCAGAGAGCAAAGGTTAGATAGATAACATAGATCAGCCAGACAGTTAGATGGCGTTACATGACACTTGGAAATATATGCGCCTCAGAAACACTGGCTGGATTTAATTCTGTAGAATCAGTCTGTAGAGAGGTCTTGTAGTCCCTTTGAGACTCACTGAAAGAAAGAAGTTGGCAGCATGAGCTTCCCTAGACTTCAGTCTACTTCCTCAGAGGAACTTCTTTCTTTCAAAGACCTCTCTACCTATTGCTTGGATTTAAGTGCACGGAATTATCTCGGGAGCAAATTGCCCTGTAGTCGCATCCCATAAGGGATGAGGATTCCCTGCGAAGTCCCCCCTTGCATTGCATTGCTCAGGATTGCCTCGGCTGCTTCCTTTTAGGAGAGCGGCAGCCGACTTCGGAGGAAGCAGAGCAAAGCAACGGAAGCTCAGGCTCCAACTTCTTTCGCCCAGTTTAGGGGGGTTGCAAACTGCCAGAAATAGTGCAAATTGAGTCCACTTTAAGGGTTAGGGAATCATGGGAACTGTATTTTATTGTGGCACCAGAGCTCTCTGACAGAGAAGGCTCAATGTCTCAGAAAACAAAACAATTCCCATGATTCCCTAGCACTAACCCTAACCCTAAATGTGGACTCAATTTGCACTATTTCTGGCAGTCTGCAACCCCCCTTAGTCTCAAAAGTGCTGCAAGGTCCCTTTCCATGATGGTATCCCAGCCTAACCGGGCTCTGTGTTTCTGAATTGTAGCAGCAGCCCAAGGATGGATGATGGCCAAGGGCCTCTCCTCCCTGAGAGAGAGAGAGAGAGAGAGAGAGAGAGAGAGGAAGACACCGATCCTCTCTATTGACCCACTAGGAAATGACCCGACAGGCAGACGCAGCCCAGCTTCGCACTGGCTTAAAGCAAAAACCCCATAAGGTTTTAATGGAAATAAACCACAGCTTGGCGTGAAGATGGTGTGAGCACACTCTCTCGACTGGTTTTCTTTCGTCGTCGGGGTTTCTCGAGTTGGTCCTGGGTGGCTTGATGGGTCCCTATATTCCCCAGAGTAACTCGCCCCCATTTCCAAGTTCCCTTCGTACTATGGAGAGACACACACAGGTGGACTTTCTTTCTCTCCACACACCTGTCGCCTTTTAAAAGTTTAAAAAAACAACCCACAAAATGCCAAAGTGCCAAAAGCCTTCTTCCTCAAACCTCTCAAAGCCCCCTCCTCCTCCTTCTACCCAAGTAGAAGAATTGGGCGATGTATTTAGTGGGTGACCCCCCACCCCCCAGATTTAAATACAGGAGGAGAGAGGAAAGAAGGAGGAAACCTTAGGGAAGGAGTGTGGAAATCAATCAATCAATCAATCCATTTCTTTTCTTTTCTTTTCGTTCCTTATTTATTAAAAAGGTTTTCTGAGCCCGGGGAAGGTTTTAGGATTGGAGGGAGAGAGCAGCCCAGGAGGTGCAGCTTCTTTGGCTCCTTCTCGCCTCCTTTTCACGCGCATCAGCCTCGCATCCTGCAGTGCGGACGCCGCCGTCGGAAGCGCGTCGAGGCCAGGATGCTTGGGGATGCTTGGAGGGGTTTCAAGGGAAAGGGGGACGAAGCCAAGGAACCACTGGCTTTGTCTTCCTCCTTTGGTTCGCCTTCCGATGCCAACTTCATGGCCAGTTTTGCAGGGTTTTAATTGCATTGCGTTTTTTAGACTGTAAGCCGCTTCGGGTCCCAGTCTTGGGAGGCAATCGGGATAGAAATAATTAAATATAATAATAATAATAATAATAAGCCGTCGGTTATTGTTGCAAGAAGTGCAAACTCGCGTGTGAAGAGTCGCACCAAAATCGGATTCAATTCCGAAGGATGTTCTGTTAGGAGTAGATGCTCCTGTCCATGTGTGGACATGGGCATCTTCCGTGTACTACCCAATATATTAAATAAAGATGCGTGTAATTATATATATATATATATATATATATATATATATATATATATAGCTTTAGCAGTTCTCTTGCTGTAGCTATAGGCTACAAAGTGGGTCTCTCTGTGTGGAGACACGTCTAGATCTCCCCACACAGACACAGACACACACAAACACATGTGGTGGTGGTGGTGTGTGTCTGTGTGTGTGTGTGTGTGTGTGTATACACTCCACCGATTTGCATAGCTTCATTTTTACCTTTTCCCATTCAGTCTTGCAAGAAGCATATCTATTCAACGCCGTTGCCAAAAAGGGAAAAAAGAAAAAAAAAAGAAAAAGAGGAGGGGAAAAAAAAATCTATTCAAAGGGCATTTAGTTTCTTTCTTTCTTGGCCGGTAACCCTATTCATCAATTGTTGAGTCTTGTCGATGGCATTCTAATGCTAATCTAGCGTGTTAAATATCTTTTTGTTCCCCTTTCACCGTTTTGTCATTCAGTTTATCCAGTTTTGGTCACCCATTTTATTTATTTATGCGCCTGTTCCCATTCAGGGGCTCATGTATTTTTTATTATGTTGTTTCTCTGTCATGCAGTGTCAACTCAGTCTATTCAAAGAGGGCTCCTTGAAGGGCCGGAGGGACAAAGCGTGTACACAATCGCCCCGCTATTCAGTCTGGCCAGCTGGATCGGTTCAAAAAAAGAAAAAGAAAAAGGCAAGGAAAAGAAAAGGAAAGGAAAGAAATAACAGAAGAAGAAAGAGAGAGAGAGAGAGAAGGGGAAAGAAGAAAAAGACGAAGACCAAGGAGCCTTGTGAAAAGAGCTGCCTCACAATGGCCACAGAAGAAATGCACAATGCTAACAGTTTTCCAAATACCACTGATTGGTTTCCTCACAAAGAGGAGAAAGCCGCCGCTTTCTCTTAGCCCCACTTCAACAAACAACACCCGCACAAAACCTCCCAGCCCTCGTTTTGTTCTCGCACAAAAAAAGCCCTCGACGGTCTAAACGCTCCCACTGTAAAAGGGAAGGAAAGAAAGAGAGAGGGAAGGAAGGAAGGAAGGAAGGAAGGAGGGAAGGAGGGAAGGAGGGAGGGAGGGAAGCTTTTCACCAGATTCCTCCTCCTCCTCCTCCTCCTCCTCCCTCTCTCTTTCCCTCTCTCTCTCTTTCTGCCCCCCCACCCTCCCCCCCCCCCAAAAAAAAAATCTCCCTGGTGAGAAAGAAAAGGAGAGGGAGGCTGGAAAGAGAGAAATGGTCAGGGAATTAATAATATCACTCTTTGAAAAGGGAAAGGGTGACCTCTTTGAGGGAGATCGGGGAGGGAAAAGAGGGGGGCAAAGAGAAAGAGGAGATTAGTAAAGTTTCTAAAGGACTCTCTGGACCTTTGGGTGCCTGGATTGGGGGGGCCTCCATGGCATCCTCCAAGCTAATTTGGGGCCAATGTGGAGGCAGGAATAGCCTCCCCCCCCCTCCCTTAGAGGGCTCTGAGCTGGACGATCCCCTCCCGCGAAAGAAGTCACTTAGCGGGCCAGCGGAGCCCTCTCTGGGCCAGGGATCGTGTCCTCCCCGCCCAGGAGGACACACCCCAAAAATGGAGGACACGACCCAAGAAAAGGGAAAATCACTCCTACAAATGCATGTTTCTTGGGGGCTCCAAAGGGAGGACGTTTTGGAAATGCCTCCTGGAGAGAAGGCTGAAATGGAGGACGTGTCCTGGAAAAGGAGGACAGTCTGATTTCTCTCCCCCCCCCCCCCGCCTTCTCTAAGCTCCCTCCCTCCTGGAAGTGGCATCTTGGCCTCGCCAGCGTTCTCCCCTGGAACCTTCGCCCCCGCCGCGTTCTTTCCTGGAATCTTGGGACATTGCCGCCCGTCAAGTCTCTTTTTTGGGGGGGCGGGAGGGGGAGAGGGAGAGGAAAGAAGGTATCCCTTTCCAAAACAAGTTATTTTTTTAAATACAAAACAGCATTAGATTCACCCTTTTCAAGTCGTTTCCGACTTATGGCGACCCCAAGGAGACCCCATCATAGGATTTTCTTGGGAAGTTTTTTTCTTTCCCCAGAGGAGGTTTGCCATTTATTGTGCCCTGAGGCTGAGAGAGTGTGACGTGCCCAAGGTCGCCCAGTGGGTTTCCAAGGCTAAGCCAGGATTCGAACCTTGGTCTCTCTCCAGAGTCAGAGTCCAGTGCTGAAACCGCTCTGGTTCCTGGAGGGAAAAACGAGAGATTGAACGGAAGATTCCTTTTAGGGTTCCCCCCACAAAGGCCACGATGGGCCTTGGTGTTTTCTCAGTCAAAGTTTGAGAACCAGGACTTGCCATCCTTGGAATCCTTTTTTTGCTGCTTCTGCTCACTTTGGAAGGGGAAATTCTCGTTTTCTTGTAGAAACTACAGATCCCTAGTAGTCGATTGACCACCCTTGGGTGAGAAACAGCCTCCTCTGCCCTCCGGCCCCCCAATCTGAAAACCCTTTTGGCTGCAGACCCACACACAGCTTGTGGGGCTGTTGCTGTTGTTGTGCGCCTTCAAGTCATTTCCGACTCATGGCGACCCATGGGGCTTTTCTTGGCAAATTTCTCCAAAAATTTGCCATTGCCATCCCCTGAGGCTGAGAGAGTGTGACTGGCCCACGGTCACCCAGAACTAAGTGAGGCTTATTTCTTCGTCGAGGTGCCTAGGATGGCACAGCGACTTATTAGAAGTAAGCCTGATGGAGGACATTTCAGTGGGGCTTCTTTCCGCCTGGATTGGACCTAGACTCCAGAGGCACCCTCTTGACCATTAGAAGCTCCTCTTGTTGCCAAGTTAATGTCCCAGAAACGTCCCCCGCGTTACACACAACGCGATCTCCTTGGGATGGGAGGCGGAATGCAAAGGCCCCCGGGTTTCACGTCTGCTCTGCCCTGAGTTCGATTTCTGCCGGCGGTGAGGAAGCTCAGCAGAGAGGTCCTCCCGCCCTGCCAGGCCCTCTTGCCCTGAAGGCTGGAGTCCAAGCAGAGTCTTCTTTGGCAACTGGGAGGAGGCAACTTTAGGACAATTCTGGGGGTGGTGGGGGGGCCCGATCTCTGGAGGAAGAGGAAGAGGAAGAGGAAGAGGAAGAGGAAGAGGAAGAGGAAGAGGAAGAGGAGGGAAAGGCCAGGCCAAGATCGAAGGGGCTGGGATTCCTGGCGAGCAGCAGGGAAGTTTCCAGGTCGAGAAAGTGCAGAGGAGGGAGGGAAGGAGGGAAGGAAGGAAGGAAGAAAGGAAGGAAAGAAAGAAGGAAGGAAGGAAGGAAGGAAGGAAGGAAGGAAAGAAGGAAGGAAGGGGGAAGCCCTAGGAAGGACGTCATCCCGGTGTCCGGGCTAATTGTCCCCGGACAGTCCGAATTCGTTTTGCCTAGTCGCCTGGCACCCTTGGCAGGTTGCAAAAAGCATTCTGTAGGGAGGGCCAAAGAAGGATCCTTTTGAGGAGAAAAGCCAGGCAGTCGAGAGAAGGCATCCCCGGACCCAGAAAGAGAGAGGGCCCTCCTCGGGAAGGCTCCAGCCCTGCTCAAATTTGGAGGGGAAAAAGAGAAGGGGGGGGCACCCAAGTTTAGGGTGAGACCCCAATGCTGAGCCCCGATGCTCCTCTCTCTGCTCAGGAGTAAGGGCCCCCATGAGGCCAGGGAGTCTTCCCCCCAAGACCCCAGGCCAAAAAAAGGTTCAGGTCAATCCATCCCGCTGGAACTGGAGGAGACTGGAGGAAGACCCTCCTCTCCCTCTCTGCAGTTTTGCCAAGGGATCCCCCCCCCCCGACCCAAGAGGCGTTAGGCTTTTTTTGGGGGGGGGGGTCCCTCATTTCTCCCTCGCTCCTTTCTCTCCCAATTCAGTCGGAAATAAGCACGCGAGCCCACCCGCCCCGGCATCCACACTGCAGAAATAACCCGGGTTGAGCCCGCTTTAACTGCCGTGCCTCCACGCTATTGACTCCCGGGAAATGTCGCTTGTTGCGGCACCAGAGCTCTCTGACAGAGAAGGTTAAACGCCTCACAAAGCGACACATTCCAGAATTCCATAGCACTGGAGCCATGGCAGTTAAAGCGGGCTCAACCCGGATTATCTCGACAGTGTGGATGCACGGCCTAAGCCTCGAAAGGCTTCCTTTGGTAGTGAGGGCCTCTCTACTCTGTGGAGGTTTCCTCTCCATAGGTCTGCATTGGCATTTTTTTGGGGGGGGGGGGAGGTTTTTTGGGAAGAGTTGACCCTCTGTCCCTGAAAGCCCTGATCCTGACTCCAGGATCTGAAAGCAGCAAGGCTGCCTCCCAGAAACTGGGGAAGGAGCTGAGACTGGGCCCCTGAAACTTTTCCCCGACGATCCCTCGTTTGCTGTTTGCTCTGGGACAGAGATCTGCTGCCCTTCAGCCAAGACCTCTGGGTGTTTCATAAGAAAGATCCCCAAGATCCCCGAAGAGATTCCCCAGATCGGAAGGAGGCCAGGGGCTCCAGAGCACTTTCTCCCCTGAAGACCTTATCTTGGAAACCCTCTGAATGCTGCTCCTCCTTGTCATCTCTCTCTTCCTAAGGATAATACAAACTGCTTGGATAGATGGGCTTTTCTGTTCTGTTCTTTAAAAAGGAAAAAGAAAAAGAAAAAGCAACACCCGACTTTCCTATTGACGATTTCCAAAAGTGATAAATGAGGTTTTAGTTCGGGCTTACAATGGCCTGATTTAGATTTCCTGGTCCCTCTATTCAACCGCGGAGACAAAGGCCGCCTTTGGAGGATACCTTACACTTCACCTGGCCTAGGCAGGTAAGGGCAATGGAGATTAAAATCTTGCAAGTAACTCAACAAGAAATAGAGGATTTTCTCTCTCGTTTCGTTTTCGTTTTCTTTTCTTTCTTTCTTTTTTTTAATTCCCCTGCTTCAGGCTTTTATTTAAACTCTTTGTTCCAAAATGAACAGAGTGGTCAGTCGGATTCTAAATGTACAGATGATCATTTAGACGTCTAATTTTAAATTAGAGCACACCAGCAAACTCATTGATACACGTCAAAGGTTAAAAACCAATACTTAAAAACTTTCCCTCCCCGTCCCCAAAAATACCTTATATTACAGGAAACCAACCAAAAAAAGAAAAGGAAAAGGAAGAAGAAGAAAGGAGGAGGGGGGAAAAAAAACCAGAAAGGAAAAATTAAACTAAGTACAAGGTTAGCCAACTTGATTCACAAACATTAATCCAAATATACATATTACAAAAGGAAAAAAGGATGGAGGAGATTGTTCGAAATGGAGTTGCCCCTCCCGCTCAGTCAAGACTCTGCAACTCAAGATTTAGGCTTTCATAACAACAATAATAGTAATAATAGTAATCTTTCTCCCATCCTTCTCCAAATCGGGTGCGCAAACCCCATGGAAGCGCACAAAATAGTGTTGGGAGAAGAGGTGAGAAAGAAAAAGGGGAATCAGGGTCTTTTCTCACGACAGCACCTCCATCATAATAAATATATAAGCATCTCTCAGACATAAAAGTCTGGTTTCTGGTTTCTTTTTTTTTAAAAAAAAGGGGAAAAATCAGCAATAACTCTGAATCAGATCGCAACCCGGAAAAGACCTTGCCATGTTTGTTTTCTTTAAACTCACAATAATAGGAGCTCTGGATGCGGGTTTTTTAAAAACATGGGTTTATGGTCCAAAACACACTGCAGAACTCATCCAGTGTGAGCCCGCTTTAACTGCCCTGGCTCAATCCTAGGAATCCTGGGAAGTGTAGTTTATTGTGGCCCCAGAGCTCTCTTACAGAACTACAGTGCCCAGAATTCCCTAGCATTGGGCCAGGGCGGTTAAAGCGGTCTCAAACTGCGGTCTGTCTTGGGACCTATAAGGTTGTATCCACACTGCAGAGATAATCCGGGTTGACTGTAAGTGCCATGGCTCAATGCTGGGGAATTCGGGGAATGGTAGTTTGTTGAGGCACACAAGCAACAAGCTACAGTTCCCAGAATTCCATAGCCTTCAGCCGTGGCATTTAAAGTGGGGCCAAACCGATGTGTTTTTTTTCTGCAGTGCGGATGCAGGCCCAGGACAGACACCCTTTCGTTAGGAAAAGAAGCCCCACTGATTAAAACGGGAGCCTTTTCAGCCAAGCCATGTGTGCTTAGGACCAGAGCCAAAAAGAAACGACTCCAGGAGTGGAGCAAAGCTGACTTCACACACCAAGTTCCCACACTTACAATCTTGAGCTGTGATGTGTGGGTTTTTGGGGGGGACACACAAATATTATGAAGAGGCAGGCGATCTGGTCCCCTCTCCAGAATGAGGAGCCTGCTTTGGGTAATACTCCTGGAGAAGTGGCTTCAGAGGGAAGGGAGAAGAAGCTGGAAGAAAAAGAGCAACTAGGCACCATCAACTCTGGGCTGGGGACCTGAACTCTTCCCTAAAAGACTGGGTCCAGACCCTAAGAACCGGGTTAATGTTTAGGATCGGTTGGTTTCGTGGTTCTGAAGGACCATCCGAGGGGGAAAAACCAAACAACAGCTCCAAGCCAACTTTCCACCTGAAGCTGGTTCAGGACGTGCTGGAGGCGACGGCTCAAAACACACTGTAGAAAGAATCCAGTTTCAGATCGCTTGAACTGCCCTGGCTCAGTGCTAGGGAATCCTGGGCAGTGGAGTTCTGTGAGACATTCAGCCTTCTCTGTCAGACAGAGCTCTCGTGCCACAACAAACTACAACCCCCAGGATTCCCTAGCACTGAGCCAGGGCAATTCAAGCGGGTCTCAAACTGGGTCCTTTTTGCAGTGTGCTTTGGACCGATGTTTCTGGGGGCTGAGGTGAGAGGAAAGAAAGAGAGAAGGCGGGGAAGATTTAGGGCCTTTGCAGACTGCCAGAAAGAGTGCAAATTGAGTCCGCTTTAACTGTCCTGGCTCAATCCTAGGGAATCATGGGAACTGTAGTTTATTGTGGCACCAGAGCTCTCTGACAGAGAAGGCTCAATGTCTCAGAAAAAAAAAAATACAGTTCCCATGATTCCCTCGCACTGAGCCAGGGCAGTTAAAGTGGACTCAATTTGCACTATTTCTAGCAGTCAGGCTGCATCCACACTGTAGAAATAACCCGGTTGGACTCCACTTTCACTGACTGCCCTGGCTCCATGGCTATGGGACCTTCTGGAAGCTGTACCAGGGACAGTACAGCCAACCAACTCCAATCCTCGGCATTCCCTGTTGTCATGGAGCCAGGGCAGGGAAAGTGGGCTATTTCTGCAGTGTGGACGGAGCCTGAAGCCAGCCCGCTTCGAGGAGGGGAAGGCCAGGGCAGCGCGCTCCTTCCTCTCCCTCCTTCCAGCGTCTCTGGAGGAAGAGAGCCGGCGGGAAAGGGGAGCCGGGGAAGAGGCCGGCCCCTGGGGCCGCCGTCGTCGTCGTCGCCGGGGCCGGCTCTTCCTGGGCCCCTCGGAGGCTGGAGGCCGGCGGGGGGTCGCAGAAGGGTCCGAGGAGCGGAGGGCCTCCGGGGGCCGGGAGGAGCGCAGGGGGGCGGCCCCAGTCCCAGGGCTCGGGAGGGCTCCAGTCCCGGGGCTCCCTTCCCGGCCGGAGCGGGGCTGGGGGTCATAGGGCCGCCGCCGCCGCCGCTGCCGCCGCCGCCGCGTAGGCCGCCGCCGGGTAGGGGTCCAGCTGGGGCGGCTTCCCCATGCCCGGCAGGAGGATGTAGGCCAGCGGCGGCTGGAGGGCCGGGCTGGGCCAGGCGCTGCAGTTGCAGGGGATCATGTAGCCCGGGTTCCCCGGCGAAGGGTGCGAGTGGGTCGGGGAGCCCGAGGCCGCCGCCGCCGCCGCCGCCGCTGCAGCCGCCGCCGCCGCGTGGAAGGCGCCCCCGGCCGTCGGGTAAGCCAGCGAGGAGCCGTAGGGGAGCCCCGAGGAGCCCCCCGTCGAGGCCGAGGACGACGAGGAGGACGAGGAGGACGACGAGGAGGACGAGGAGATCTCCGCTGCCATCTTGGAGCCCAGGTCCAGCAAGGAGTAGGGGCTCCCGGCGGCGGCGGCCGTCGGGGGGAAGAAGACTCGGGCGGCGGCGGCGGCGGCGGCGGCGGCGGCTTTCTCCGGGTTGGCCAGGAGGGCCTCGTGGCCGTGGAGGGCGCCGGCTTTGAAGGCCGGGTGGTGGGGCCCCAGGGGATGATGGGGATGGTGGTGGTGGGGATGATGGTGGTGGTGGTGGTGGTGGGAGTCGGCGGCGGCGGCGGCCGGGTCGGGCCCGAGGGCGTAAGGGACGACGGGGAAGGCGAACTTGTCCTTCTTGAGGAGCGTCTTGGGCTTCCTTCGGGGCCGGTACTTGTAGTCGGGGTGCTCCTTCATGTGCATGGCCCGGAGCCGCTTGGCCTCGTCGATGAAGGGCCGCTTCTCGGCCTCGCTGAGCAGCTTCCACTCGGCGCCCAGGCGCTTGGAGATCTCCGAGTTGTGCATCTTGGGGTTCTCCTGGGCCATCTTCCGCCGCTGGGCCCGGGACCACACCATGAAGGCGTTCATCGGGCGCTTGACGTGGTCCACGGGCTTCGCCATCCCCGCCACGGCGGCCGCGGCTGCGACGGCAGCGCCCAGACCGTCGCTGCGAGCCACCCTCAGGAAATCTATGGTGGCGCCTCCCCCGGAGCCCGCCTCTGGGCGCCCCGCTCTCCGCCGCCGGACTCCTGCCTGCCCCGACCGACGGGGCCGCGGACACAGCCGCCTGCCTCCCTCCCTCCCTCCCTCCAAGGAAGGAAGGAAGGAAGGAAGGAAGAGGGCCCTGCCTCACTCCCCGCCTCACTTCGCGAAAGAGCCTCCGCTGCTCAGCTCCGCACTCCGACGGGCGGCCGCTCTCGGGGCATCGGGGAGCCGCTCGGAGGAGAGGAAGCCGCCCTCCCTCCAAGTCCACCAAAGTCCCTCCCGACGGAGCGAAAGAGAACCAGAAGGAAACTCGGGAGTCGCTCGGAGCCGTCGGGGAAGGAACTGCCTCCCGCTTCCGATGGAGCGCAGGTGTCTCTGGGCCAAGCTCTTCGTGGGCTGCCTCTTCCTCCTCCTCCTCGTTCCCTCTCCCTCTGGCGGAGCGTAGAAACTTTCCCCCTACGTGGCCACCGAGGCAAGCTCTTCCTCGCCGGCCATCCTCGCCGTCCAGCCAAGCCCTCCTGGGCAGAGGCTCCAGGGACCGTCCCCTCGCTCCCTCCTTTCCTGTCCTGTCCTGTCCTTTCCTGTCCGGGAGCGAGGAGCAGCCTTGACGGGGGCCCCGGGCACCAGATCCTCCCAACAGAGCGAGGCCTCTCTATTCTTCTAAGGAAAACGCTGCGCCCGGGGGCCGTCGAGGGCGATGGGGTTCCCCGCCGGGCGGCTCGGCTCTTCCTCCGCTTCCGTCTCTCTTTCGCTGCCGCAGACTTCGCAACAAACTTGCCGCAACTTTCAGGCGGCGCCTCCCTCCGCTCGCCCCTCCCTTCCCTTCCCTTTTTTTTTGGGGGGGGGGAGGGTTAGAAGGTGGCAGAGGGGAGGAGGAGATCGAGAGAGAGAGAGTTCAAAGCCGGAGGTGCAGACAACAGCCTAAGCTTCCCGAATTAGATGCAGGGATCTGACTGCCTCGACGGGGCCGCCGTGGTCTTCCTCCTCCTCCTCCTCCTCCTCCTCCTCCTCCCTTCCCTGCCTTCCTAGCTTCTCCCGCTGCTGCTGCTGCTGCTCCTGGCGGTGTGTTTGCAAAGCCATTAGAGGAGCCTATATGGCGCGCGGGGGGGGGGGCAGGCAGGGGAGGGCCTGTGCGCGCGCCTCTATCTGGGCTGAGTGAGGGGGCGGGGCTGTCAGGGGAGTGAATGGGAGGCCCCGCCCCCTGGCCCTGGCCCCGCCCCCTGGTCCAGGCCCATTGATGAAAGGCACTTCCGCCTCCCATTCACTACTCCGCGGGGGGGGGGGGAGGGAAGGGGACGCTTAGCCCGTCTCCAGGAGCAAGAGGGACGCCTGCGCAGTGAGGGCCCTTTCACACACACACACACACACCCCTTCCTTGTCTAAGCCTTGCCTTCTTCCCAAAAGCCGGCCCCGCATTGACTGGCTGGGTTGGCAAGGTGGAGGAGACCCAGAGAGGGAGAGGAAGGAAGGAAGGAAAGGAGGAAGGAAGGAAGGAAGGGGAAGTTTATTCTCCAAAGTGACGTCCATTCCCAACCCCAACCCCCCCCAACCCCAAAACTAACCCCCTTTGGCCCAAGTTCCTCCCTAGTTTGGCTCTTCCTTTTTTATTGCTGCTGTGGCTTCTTTTTTCTGCAACTAAGGGTGGGTCTTCCTTTTTGCAACTGTGGATTCCCCTTGGAGGATCTCCCCCTTTTTGGTTTTTGCAACTGTGGATCCCCCTTTTGACACTTGTGGATCCCTGGGGAAAGCACCAGCCCCGTTGCCCAGGCCGATCCGGAGCTCTTCCCCCGCCAAGACCCCCGAGAAGAGTCGCCTGTCTTTTGGGGGGCTCTTCTCCTAAAAAGTCTTGTCGACCCTGATTCCTTCATTCCTGGCAACTCTGCTCCAGATCGAAGGGGCGATTCGGTTTCTAGGAGGCAGGCCTGACACAAACTCTCGGCCTCTCCCTCCCTCCCTCCCTCTTTCACACCACACAAACACAAACACACACAAACACACACAGAGAGACACACGCAGAAGGAACCGGGGGAGAGAGCCCAAAGCAGGTTTTTAACTAAGGGAGTTCAAAAATAATTGAGATAAATAGGGCCCCGCTCCAATTTGCCACGAAATCTGGCCACATCTTTCCCTCCTCATCGACGCTCCCTCGACTCCTCTGGGGTTCGCTTTGCCTCATCCTGATCTGTCAAGGAAAGTTCTCTTAAGTCCATCCAGACTGGAGAAATGATGCAGCTTGACACCGCTCTAAGCGAGGCAGCTCCAGTCTATGGGATCCTGGCATTGGTAGTTGTGCAAGCCTTCTCTGCCCAAGAGTGCTGATGCTCGACAAAACCACAAATCCCAGGATCCTGTAGGATGGAGCCATGGAAGATACAGCGGTGTCAAGCTGCATGATTTCTACAGTGTAGATGCACCCTTGTGTAGGTCGCCTTTCCTCGTGGACGGGGGGGGGGGGGCTCTAGGTTGGACTTACCTTCGAGGAGAAGCACATCGTCTCAGAAGGAGCAGAAAGCAGCAGAAGCGAGTTCAACTCTTCTTTCCCTTCGAAAGGGAACCGTTGGCTCGGGCAGATGGACGGCGGGGGCGGCGGAGAGGGGTATTATTCTGCGATCCTGGACAATCTGATCCAGGGGTAGGCAACCTTTCCCCTTTAAGGGCCAAGGGACTTCAGCTCCCAGAAGCCTCAGCCATGTTGGCCAATAGTCCCATGTTGGCCAATAGCTCCTGGGATTCTGGGAGCTGAAGTCCCTCGGCCCTTAAAGGGGAAAGGTGGCCTACCCCTGATCTGACCAATACCGCCCAGGTGCCAATGTGGGGTAGTGGTTGGAGTGTTGGACTACAACTCTGGAGACCAGTTTCGAATCCTAGCTCGGCCATGAAAACCCACTAGGTGACCCTGGGCGAGTCACACTCTCTCAGCCTCAGAGGGTGGCAATGGCAACCCCTCTCTGAAGAAGCTTGCCAAGAAAATACCAGAGGGTCGCCATAAATGGGAAATGGCTTGAAGGCACCCAACAAACACACACACACACACGGAGTGGCGGGTGGGGATATTGAGGGGGAAAATGGAGGACCAGAGGGCCAAGGAAAGCAGAGGGGGGAAGCCAAGCCCAGCCCCGATCAGCCCCCAATTGAACCACAAACGGCATCGTTTCGAAATATAAAGCTCAGTGTGTCCCTTTGGCTGCCTCTTGGCGTTGCTCGCCAACTTTTCCAACTTTACCCGGGAGGAATAGCATCGCTTCCCCAAGGAGAGACTTAGGGGCATGTTCAGCCCTGTTTAAATATTGGAAGGGATGCCATATTGAGGAGGGAGATAGCTTGTTTTCTGCTGCTCCAGAGAATAGGACTTGGAACAGCGGATGCAAGCTCCAGGAAAAGAGATTCCACCTCAACATTAGGAGGAACTTCCTGACAATAAGGGCTGTTTGACAGTGGAACACACTCCCTCAGAGAGTGGTGGAGTCTCCTTCTTTGGAGGTCTTTAAACAGAGGCTGAAGGGCCATCTGCCGGGGGCTTAGATTGGGAATTCCTGCATGGCAGTGGGTTGGACTGGACGGCCCTTGGGGTCCCTTCCAACTCGACGATTCCTATGACTCCTTTCTCTTGCTTCCGATGTCTTCTCTGCGCCCAAACTCACCCACGTAGTTCATGGCTCCAGTATCGGAGTCATCCCGATAAGGAGACAATTTGGGAAGCCTGGGCGTGGTTCCGCCAGGGATGCTGGGGATCCCAATGGACCTTGGAGTATTCTTCCCAGCGGCGGGGAAGTAAAATGAGGATCGCAGCGTGGCAAGACTGAGATTTTGCCTCCACTGACATGGAGCTGAGCCTCGGTTCAACCTCGTGGGCTTTACTTCTCCGCTCGGCCAAGAAACTCACTGGGCAAATCACACTCTCTCAGCCTCAGTGGAAGGCCATGGGAACCCCCCACTGAACAAATCTTGCCAAGAAAAAGGCATGACAGGGTCGCCACAATTCGGAAACGACATGGAGGCAGACAAAAACCACAAAAAGGAGAGCCTATCATGACGTTTTCTTGGCAAGATTTGTTCGGGGGTGTGTGTTTTCTCACGGCTTTCAACTGAGGCTGAGAGCATGTGCCTTGCTCAAGGTCACCCATTGGGTTTCTTGGCCAAGCGGAGAAGAAAAGCCCACGAGGCTCAAAGCTTCGTGAAAGTGGGGACAAAATCTCAATCAATACCACGCTATGATCCTAATTTTCTCTGTCTCCAGAAGGGATTTCCCACTGCCTTCCTCTGAGGCTGAGAAAGTGTGACCTGCGGGTTTCCATGGCCACGGCGGGATTCGAACCCAGCTCTCCAGAGTCGTAGTGCAAGGCTGCCTCGTTTTAGGGTCTCCAGAAGTCCCCATAAGTCGGAAAGTACTGGAAAACACCCAACAAAACAGCAACAAAGGGAAAGCTGTACTGATAAAAGATGCGAATTTTGGAAAGGCAGGATGGCGTTTCAGGGAAAGCACCACGTTCATTCATTCAAAGCAATTTCAGTCGCATATCCGCATTAACTGAAGCGCTCTGAAATCGCCTCGATCCGGAATCAGGTCTTTTTTTCTTTCTTTTTTTCTTTTCAGGCCATCGAGTAAATCCAAGGGCTGGGATGAGTTGTTCTCCAGGCTTATCACAATCCCCTTGATTTCCAAAGGGGCTGATTCTCAAATGCTCATTTCCCCCGGGGAAAAATAAGTAAAAATCAACCGGTTTTAGTCACCAGCCCCTTTTGAATGGCCACTGGACCCCAATGGTCCCAGTTAGAGGAGACCCCTTGAATCCATGGGACTTGTTCAGCCAGGTAAATGCCTTCGATGCTATTGAGCCTTTTCGAGTGGAAACGCACAACTAGATCTGGTTTAAAGTAATCCAGCTTGGCTGGAGCAGGAAAAGGTTAAAACTGGTGGACTGAATGATAAGAAAAATAACAGTGATAGAAACAGTAAACAGCAATAAAAATAGGAGGCTGGCCAGCAGAGAAGAAAACCACTGACACAGACTTTTAGCTTCTTCTCAAATTTAACAATCTATTTATTGATCAGCCCTGGAAATCCGCCAAAGAAACAAGGCAGAAGTTTGGAAGCTGCTCTTTTCAGGCCCGACTGACCATCAGGTTTGTCTGCGCCAGAGGCAGGCGACCAGACACTCTCCCAATGTTTTTGGACTACAACTCCCATTATCCTTCGGTGCACCAGCAGTTTCCAGGGGCTCAGACAGAAATCGGTTCCCACCAGAGAGAGATGTCCAAGTCCCGCCACAAACTCGGGGCTCAAGGTTGTCCTTCCTGGAGACTCCAGGGCTTTTATGGCAGGACTTTGATTTCTTGGGACTCCCAACAAGAATCCAGGGAAAAGGCAGGAAGGCCCATTGATTCTCCACTCTCCCACCGAAACCAAGGGGAGTGAAACTGCTTAAATCAGCTAGAATGGAGCATTTTCTAAGAGGATGGTCCCCCCCCCCCGTCAAGTATCCTAAAAGCACCCGATCCCTTCTGAACTTGGAAGCTAAGCAGGGTAGGCCCTGGTTAGTACTTGGATGGGAGACCGCCACCAAATACCAGGTGCTTTTTTTAAAGGCTTTATAGAGGAAGGAAGTGACAAAGCCACCTGTGGGTATTCATTGCCTCAGAAAACCCTCGGAAATTCATGAGGTCGCCATATGTCCATAGGCGACTTGAAGGCACACACAGAAAGAGAGAGAGAAGTTTTCCGTATCTTCCCAGTCCTCAGGTGACAAAACTCTGCAAACTTCTCTCTCGGCCATATAGAAAGGCTGCAGTGCTATACCATACTGGTGGGGTAGCCTCATTGGACTCAATGGCGCTTGGTTCTGAACAGAACAGAACAGAACAGAACAGAACTCCCACCGGACTGCCCTCACCCGCCAGGCTGCCTTACAGCTTCCCTGGGCCCCGGTCCGCTCCCTTGTAGGCGATCCGAAATCCAGAGGAATGTGGATGATGGCCTAGGAAAGCCTGGAGCAGGGCTTCCTTTTCTGTTTCCCAATTCCTCTGTATCTTTTATGACTCTTCCGAGTTCCGACTCTTGGAGGGGGGCAAAGGGAAGGGAGGGAGGGAGGGAAGAAGGGAAGAAGGAAGGAAGGAAGGAAGGAAGGAAGGAAGGAAGAAAGAAAGAAAGAAGGGAGGGATCAGCAGCGCAAATCTGCCCCAGGCTTCGGGTTAAAGTTTAAAGCGGTTCATCCAAAGGGAGCAACACCTTGGATAGCTCCTTTTCGGACTGAAACCCGGAATGGATTCATCCATCTATCTATCTATCTATCTATCTATCTATCTATCTGTATTTCTGCATGGCAGGGGGTTAGACTTGGTGGCCCTTGAGCTCTCTTCCAACTCCATGAATCTATCTGTCTGCCTATCCTTCCCTCCATCTATCTATCTATCTATCTTCCTGCATGGCAGGGGGTCAGACTTAGTGGCCTTTCAGGTCTCTTCCAGCTCTATCTATCTATCTATCTATCGATCGATCTAGATAACCTGATGATAAGATGCTTCAGTATGATGAAGTCTGGACTCAGACCACTGCGATTGGGTACACAACTCTTTTAAAAAGCAAATTCCTCCTCACCAGAAACAAGGTGGAAAAACTATCTATCTATCTATCTATCTATCTATCTATATCTATCTCCCTGCATGGCAAGAGGTTAGACTTAGTGGCCCTTCAGGTCTCTTCCAGCTCTATGTCTGCCTGCCTGCCTGCCTTCCTTCCTTCCTTCCTTCCTTCCTTCCTTCCTTCCTTCCTTCCTTCCTTCCTTCCTTCCTTCCTTCCCCAGCCATCCATCCAGCCAGCCCCCTTTTCCCCAGAAGCTTAAGGGCTGGACTAATTCCCTCTCCCCAAGAGGGCCCGACCTGGAAAGGACCAGCATATGGCCAAATGCGAGCCCCTTCCAGAGCCCCCAAAGAGCAACGATTAGCACCGGGGCCAGGCTCTGAATGGAGGTGTCAGAGTGATGCATGGGGACACCAAAGGCGCCAGGGAGGGAGGGAGGAGGGGGCGCCCTGGCTATTCCCCCCCCCCACTATCACACACACACACACACACACACCCCACTGTGGTCTGTACCTTGAGCGGTGGAGGCAGGATGCCATTTTAGGGAAAGGACCACGTTCATTCCTTCAAAGCTATTTTTATAAACCGTCTGCGACCAGTGGGATAACTCCCATTGCTCATCCCAGCTACAGGATTGATTGATTGACTGAGTGATTTCATTTTGACACCGCCTCTCTCCCAGAAAGGGACCCAAAGTGGCTCACAAGATTAAAAAAAAACATTTTTTAAAACTTTACAATAAGTGTGTAAAACATTTTAATTTTTAGAACCAGAGTAGACCCCACAGAAGTAGTTGCTGCATGGCAAGCCGACACTGAGGTAAGTCCCATTGATTCAATGGGGCTCCTCATTGGCTATAGCCCCTAGTTTCAGGGTTGGGACCCTTGCCTTCCTACTTATAGAGCAGACCCATTGTGATAAGCGGGTCTTAAGTTAGGGGGGGGTTGAAGACTGCCAGAAATAGTGCAAATTGAGTCCACTTTTAGGGTTAGGGTTAGTGCTAGGGAACCATGGAAATTGTTTTTTTTCTGAGACATTGAGCTTTCTCTGTCAGAGAGCTCTGGTGCCACAATAAACTACAGTTCCCATGATTCCCTAACCCTAACCCTAACCCTAAAAGTGGACTCAATTTGCACTATTTCTGGCAGTCTGCAACCCCCCTTAGTCATGGCTCCATCCCATTTGGGCAGAATTCAGAGACTTATAGCCTGTTTGTCTGGAACAACAGGATGCAAAAGGACCTCACTTTCATTTCATTTCTCAGAAAGGGACCCAGGATGGCTCACAAATAAAATCATATAAAAACTTTACAATTAAAAAAAAAACATTAAAATCTTGTAGCAACTTTGAGACTGACTGTGCCAAATAAATTGTAGCATAAGCATTTGTAGATTTACTCTAGTTCCCCAGATGCAATCCCATTTATTTCCAGGTGCTACTCATTGATTTCAGTGGGTCTACACTCAGTACACCCACCAAGTCACTACCTTTCCACCTGGTGAGATTGTGAGCTCCTGTTGAGGCAAGAAACCATGCCGACAGTAGCAATGCTGTTGGGTAGGATGTCTCATGGCAGACAGGCTTTGGTTGGGAAGCCAGATTCAAGGTGCCAAATAGCTACTGGGAGACACTGTACGTAGACTCTCTCAGAGACAAGGGAAAGGACACCATGACTAACACTTTCCAGAAGAAGGCAATGGTAAACCACTCCTGATGCCTTCTGCCTTGAAAACCTGATGATGAGATGCTTCAGTGTGATGAAGTCTGGACTCAGACCACTGCGATTAGGTACACAACCCTTTTAAAAAGCAAATTCCTCCTCACCAGAAACAATGTGGAAAACCAGCACTTACTGTGTTCCCATTACAACTACTGAAAAACTTGTCAGTTTGAATAAGAAATATCAGACATCTCCAACCTTTGGATAACAACAGTACAAGCTCACATTAAAGCTGCAATTGTACACTTACCAGGGAGTGAGTCCTATTGAACTCAGTGGGTTTTGATTCTGAGTATATATTTGTATCATCCATATCTACATATCTACCTATGGATGTCTATATCTCTGAAGAGGGAGAGGGAGAGAGAGAGAGAGAGAGAGAGAGAGAAAGATAAAAGGTCTGTGAGATGTACAGAAATGTCCTCTTTGTTATTCTGTGTCTTCAAGTCCTTCCCACTGATGGCGACTCTAAGGCAAACCTATCACAGGGTTTTCTTGGCAGAGAGGAGCCTTTGCCTTCCTCTGAGGCTGAAAGAGTGTGACTTGTCCAAAGTCACCCAGTGGACATCCATGGTCCAGTGGAATTTAAACCCTGGTTTCCAGAGTCCTAGTCCAACACTCAAACCACTACACCACACTCTCCTATGTACTCTGCCCCCAAATAGTCCATGTATGTATGTGTGAATGTGGCCTCAGTCAAGATGTTTTGCTTTCTTATAGTAAGATCCTAAACATGTTTATATTTCAGATCCAGGTTCATTGCATCCATTAGGCAACAGCATTGCTACTCATTAATGTGTATAGAAGCCTCCCTGTTCTTTATTTACAGACACTTCCCCTTGTGTATTTTCTTAGAATCAGAATACTCTGTTTCAACAAAATGTAATTTCCCACTCTTTTTAAATATATAATCATATGTATATTATAAAGAGTATGTACTGCTTATCAACTACTTTAGGAACAGAACAAAACACTGGAAAGCAAGTATTTACAGTAGAAAATTAGGTGGAGACAAACTGTAAACACATGGGACTTTGTCTCCTTCTAATCTTCATCGACTACTTTAAAAAACAAAATACATTCTTTTAATGGAATTAATACAATATTTTATGAATTCACTTTCTTTTTATATTTCCTGTTATTCAAATAGGCTTTGGGAAAGAGAGCAAAAGAGAGGATTTATTCACCTTATAGGTAAAATATTTATGCAGTTTATATCACTAGTTCTCATATATTGAGTAATATAGGGAAAGTATAGCTGCTAACAATTTCTACAACAGCCTCTCAAATTTGGAAGGTTTTGTCCTACCTAAACCCACCCACCATATAGCATGGATGCCTAACTTAGTGGAGAAGATAGAAAGTCCTTTGCATGGTTTCTGTACCCTTTCCACCATTGTCATTCAAGATGGGTCACTAATAGCTGAGGTCATCCGTTCCTAAAGCCATCTAGATTGACCCACTCTGTAGATCAGATGAGGTTATCTGCAGTGATTATTGAGGTATTCCCTTCACTTTCACTGTATTTCAAGAGGACATTTCATTTGGGATTGTAAATTACAAAATTATTGAAAGTTAGTCTTCAGATGACAGTTGTAATGACTGAATTCACTCCCTCTTTCAAGTTAATTAATTTTTTAACTTGATATTGTTCCAGGTAATGTGAACGGCTTGATGAAAGATTCACACATTCAGACTTGGCCTAAAGGCTCATGGTGGTATGTGTAGGATTACAGCCTAATTTAACAGTGCAGCCTTATACATGTCTTCTCAGTGGTACCGGTAAATCCCATTGACTTGGATAGGACTTAACTTCAAATGAGTGTGATTGCAGTCTAACATATGCCATACATCAGACCTGTGACATCCTTAGTATCAAAAGTTTTAGGCCTAAATCCTGTTGCTAGTCTGAACTTATGTAGACCCACTCAATCAATGGAAACTACATGAGTGTTGACTTATCCAGTTCTCTTTGATTCAGTGGCTGCACTCTAGTTGGGATTAATAATGGGCCTCTGTCTTCAACTCAACTGAAATGAGGTTGTCTCCTCCCATTCAGCCCATGCTGATGGCATTCCATGGGATGGGAGTCTTGAGAAAAACTGGGGCCATAAGGGGAGGCATTCAGGGCATTCTCTCATTGTCTCTTTTTCAGCTGTAGTAGAGATATTGGCCCTTTCTGAGCAGTGTTATCAGAAGAGAATTATTAAGACTTGGGGTCACTCCCTGATTAGCTCTGATGGGGAAGCCCAGATTCTCAGCTTGACTCATCAGCCATTCTTGTTGTACATGACTGAATTAATAATCACCCTAATAATGAGTGCCAGAATGATGTCCTGGTTTGAATGTTGGACTATAACCCTGGAGACCAGAGTTTAATTTCCTTCCTCAGCCATGGAAACCCACTGGATGACTTTGGACTAATCACACACACTCAGCCCCAGAAAACTCTGTGATAGGTTTACCTTAGGGTTGCCATAAGTCGTAAATGACTTGAAAGCACACAACAGCATCAACTAAGGACTCCACAGAAAAGAGTCTCTAGAAATTTAGATCCCAGAAAGGTAAAATTATCTAGAAGTTTCCCAATAGAAACAGGAATAGACTACTTTAAATCATCTACATCTCAGTACAGGAGAAAGCATAGTTCTTCCATCTACTCCTCACCCTGTGCTTTAGATCATGTTGTTCTCAATTTTTGGTCCTCTAGATGTATTGAACTTCAGCTCCCAGAATCCTTGGGAACTGGAATCCAAAACATATGGAGGACCAAAGATTGAGTACCATTGTTTTGATCCATAGGTGATTATTCCTCAGCAGTTCATCTTTATCTCTGACCAGATCAATGGTTCAACATGATATTATTAGGAGCTTTAAATGGGACAAGATCCTAGATGTACAAGTGAAAGACACAAACCCTTCTTGTGCAATTTTGTAGCCCAAGGGTAGGCAATGTGTAGTCTGTGAGTTGCAAGTGACCCTCAAACTTCCTTGTGCCCCCTCAGTACTTCCCAGAAGTTTTAAAAATGGACATCATGGTTTCCCAACATTTGGGAACTAATTGCTGAATGCATTGTTGTTGTTGTTTATTGCCATCAAGTCATTTTTAACTTATGATGACTCTATGAATAAGAGGTCTCCAAGCTCTCCTGTTATTTACAGCCCTGATTTCAAGTCTTGCAAACTCAGAGCCATGGCTTTCATGATTGAATCAGTCCACCCATAATGCAATTTCCCTCTTTTCCTACCACCTTCAACTCCACCAAACATTATTACCTTTGTCATTGAGTCATGTTGTCTCATGATATGTCCAAAGAATCAATTATAGTCAATGAGGGAAAGAGCTAAAAGGACTGTGGTCAATCGGCTAGTCAGTGAAGTTCCCTTTAGTTCAATACCAACAGTTGGCATCATAGTTGATACCATATTAATTAAAGTCAATTAAATAGAAGATTTAAATAATAATTAATTTAGCATGGTTGGACAAATGCATTTGGTGCTATTGAGGGAATTTAATTAATTTCAGCTTTTAGTTGTGTGTGTGTATATAATGTATTTTAACTAAACAATTAACCTCTCCCCACAAACACAAAGCATACAAATATGCAAAAGGTGCAGTCTATGAGCACTTGGTCAACCTGAAAAGTGGCCCCTGGGCCTATGACAGTTGCTTATACCTTCTGTAATTATGGCAGTCATTCTCATACTGTGTGAAGCAAGACCCATATGGAATTTGGAAGGGATAAGATCTGCTTTCTTCATCATCTTCACACTCTCATACATCATCATTGCACAGTTAATAGTGCCACTTAATGCCAGTCCCACCACTAGGCAAAGTGAGACAGTAGCCCCACGTAGCAGGTGTCGTGTGCCATATAAGGTCAGCAAGTTATCAGTTGTTTCATTGGTTTCTTATATTTTCTCTGCCTGTGTGTGGTGGGGGAGAGCAGTGTTTATAGGATTTTTCTGCCTCGTGTGCCAAAATACCTTGGTTGACATTAGGGCAGGGGGTGGGGGAATCAGTTGTTGCTTTACTTCAGGCAGGAAAATCCCTTGGGATGGCCCTGGTGGGACTGATGGGGAATCAAAGGCCAAATGCAACTTCAGAGTTGCCAGAGGACACATTCCTTGAGGAAAGAGCAAAAGGATGGAACACAAAATATCAGTACATTCTCTGATGGTAGAGATTCACATGACACAGTTATAGTGCTATGATTCAAGTTCAGTCTCTTCAAGTTCATCACCAAACTGCAAATCCCAGGATTCCATAAGATGTAGCATTCACAGTTAAAGTGGAATCATAGTGCTGTAACTGTGTAGTCTGTAAGCCTCAGTCTTAGGAGTGACATTTTAAATGGGCTGAAAAACCCATATGAAAGCTGGGAAACCACCAAATAATGGTATCGTGGGGAAGGGAGTGAGGTGCTTTTCAGAACCCCAGAGATCCAGACTGGAACCCCACAAGGGCCAGATTAATTCCCAGGGTTTGAGCTCCCCCTTCCATCTACAAATCTATAAGTGTTAGGCTAAGAAGGTCCCAGAAAACAGCATAGGCAACATAAGCATAATAAATAACATTTATCAAATGGTTTTGTATAGCATTATTATTTATTATTGTTATCATTTTGCAATTCTATCTAGATATAGCCCTTTAAACCTTCCTGTGGATCTTGTCCCATGAAGGAAATCTCTCTCTTCACCCTCTGATGTCAGAAATTATGTCAGTTCCCATGTTGGCCTCCTTCGTCCTTTAAAGCAATGACAAAGCTGTCACTGATATAAAGGGTTTTCTGGTTTGGCTATCATAGATAATGTTTCCAAGTCATTTGCCACTCTTCATAGCTCCTGCCATCTAGACGCCACTATTACACTCATCATGTTCTCCAGCCTTTGAGAGATTTCCCACTGACTTCAGCAGAACCAGATTCCTGTTGTCATCCATCATGCTGTTACTTTAGACCCTTGAAAATTATTAATTAGGAGTGGATGGTTTAAATGAATTCATTTGCTTTGATGCTAGGTTAACATGGCCTTTATTATAGGTTAATTCTTGCAATGATGCAATGGTATCGATATAATTATGAGGAATAATGAGAAAGTTGTCTTGTGCAAGGGAGTCAATTTGCATTAGAAGCGCATGATGCAACCCAAATCCAGGCCCTTTATTTTGTTTTTCAGTCACCTAATGAATAAATCCATTACCATGTCAAAGATTGCGGGGGGGGGGGAAGAGAATTAATAAACTCTCTGTGAAAATTGCAACAGTTTATTTGAATAAGTTATTTCATTGAACGTATGAGCACATGGATGGCTTTTAGAACGGCAAATGAGTTTTTGGGACACAGTTGCCATAAGCTTGGGGCTCCTGATAGTTTTTTCTCTCCCAGTCACTGCTGTTATTCCATTTCTGGGTTTTGAGTGAAGTATATTTAACTAGCACTATCTTCCCCTGTCATATTGGAACATAGCTTAAAGAGACTGGTCTTATTATTTTTATTAACATCAACAACACTCCTGAGCAAGCAAAAAGCCTCAACCCTGTTTAATTTTTGGCAATCTGAATGTAATAATAAACTGGCAAGTGGAGCAATCCCCCCCTCCCCCAAAGTATTAGCAGAGAATAGTGGTTTTCCTGATAGTGATCTGCACCTAATAATTCTCACTAACTGAAAAGATGACTCACATGCTCAATAGACTTATCACTGTGCTATTTCGAGAGGCACTTTGTGTTTTTGCTGCTTTGTTTGTGCACGAAAGCCTTTCCATACACTCCCTTCAAAGTTGACATTTTTCTTTGTGCTGTTCTCCACCACCAATTCCACATCGCTTTCAGTTGTCAAAAGTTGCCAGGCCCTTAAACACACTTGCAAGACCGCATTCCTCATTTGTATCCTTTTCTTTATCCCTCAAGGTCTGTGAATGCTGCACATTTGCTTTGGCCCCATTAGCACTGGTTTAGAAGAATCCCAGAACTAGAAGAGAACTCATTCATTGGAATTCAAGCCACTACACAGGCCAGCCCTACCATTAGACAGCATCAGGTGACAGTGCGAGGTGCAAGATGCTGGGGGCAGCAGAGCAACCCACCTAAGTTCTTTCTGCCAGCTGAGCCTGTAGTCACAACCCCCTTTTGGAAGACTGGGCACTACATGACCACCCCCACCCCCTTATGCTAACCTGCAACACCCTCCCCACATGTGATAGAGGCAGTGGTGGCTGGTTATTTCTATGTCAATGGGGTGGTTCAGGGGTGTTATTAGTGGCATGCAGACTGCACCAGATGACACCCCAGGGTGGGGTGACACCACTGTTCCCCAAACATCTGCCTTTTGGCAGAAATGGGCTGTGGCTTTTGCCTGCATCCATTTAAAATGTTGGCACTTAGCAGAAGAGATGGTGTGAGTGAGGCAAGGCTCAATGGAAGAAAAAAGGAGAAGAGATCTCAGGGTTGTTGTTGTTATTGTTGTTTAAATTATTCTTTTCAAAATTTCTTTAAAAACATCACATCTTACCAAATTTTCACTTTAACCACATGAAACTATCTATGTACATGCAAATACATTTAGGCTATGCATACGATATTGTAATTTGAAGGTATAATTTTAATTTTTCTAGTTGTTTATTTCACAACTATTACCATTATATTCAGTAATATACAGAAATTATGATTTATAAGTAACATTAATGTAAAAAAAAAGTTACTAAGGATTCTGTATGGTATAGCATGGGAGGGGGTCAAGGGTAGGGTGGTCACCATGAGTTACTATACTGGATGATTTATTTATTTATTTATTTATTTCATTTATATGTTGCCTTTCTCCCCAAAGGGACCCAAGGTAGCTCACAGATTTAAAAGGCAGCTCACAGATTTAAAATGCCATCCGTAGTGATGCAACTGGGGTGGTGAATCCATTTTGGGTTTTAGCCTGAACTTTAAAGGAGCTAAGGTGCCAAAACCTATCCCCAAAATAGGCATGGACTAAAATATGTGTGTGCATTGACTTCCCCACTGCCATGGATGCCCTAAGTTTCCAATTGGTGGAGGACCCTTTGACCCAACAAAGTTCAACTTCCAAGCCAGTCACTTTGTGTACACAGAACAAAAAGGGGCTTCATCGTGACTTTTGCCTGAGGTTGCAAAATGTCTTAGACTTTTCCTGCCACTACACTGAGGGGTATCTCAAAAGTGCATGTTGTGATTACAAACATAAAGCAATAAGCTGCACATATGAGCTGTGTATACACTTTCACATTGTGTATGCCTGTTCACAATGTAAATACAAATCTGTGGAACTTTCAGTTTATTTCATGTGCAATAATTTTTAGTAGAGTTATTTCATACCTTTACTTACCAAATAGCAAGGCTTCTTTCCCACATTCATGGATCATAACATGATCAAAAGGGGCATACAGTGACAGCTTATGTAAAGGGAATAATATAGATTTGTGTTGCTGGCAGAGTTTCCATTTCACTTCACACACCATGATATTCAATGGAATCAGTATATACATGCAGGTGCTTTTTCCAAACAGACTTGTGACATTCTATGGAAGAAAAAAGTGGCTTTGGCTTGAAGGAGAGAAAAATTAATATCGAGTGACCATGCCATAATGGATGAAAATCAATGGGGCTTAACACTATTGCCAGCTGTGGTGTGGCTCTACTTTCCTTCCATAGCTTTGGGAAAGCCTATCTATATCACCATGAGACCAAGAAGTTTCATGCAAAGGCCCACAGAGGTGTGAAGCATGTACAATTTAGAAGCTGCACATAACAGTCCGGCAGCTGGTGTGCCAAAGATTATTCCTATATCCCCTAAGGGGATTGCTTAAAAATCTGTGCCAAAAAAAGAAGAAAGACAGGTGAGAAGAATTTTCCTTCTCTCCTTTTTCTCCACTGAGGTCTAAAACATTACATATTAAATTTTCAACATGTGTAAAAATAATCAAACGTAGAGCCATCAACTCGTATCCATACCTGAATCCATACATGAACCAATCAGGAGGCAGTTTTTACTGGCAAGGCAGTTTTACTGGAGGAAGTTTTTACTAAGAAGAAAGGACCAAATCTCATGTTCATGCACATGCATGGCTGCTTTCACACATGCACACACAGACTTTTCTGGAATCACCTTACGTAAACTTTTGAAGGTTTATCACCTGTATCACAATTTGTATCTTTTCGTATGCCATTTCATTCTCATCACAGATACATGGAGATAACTGACAGCTGCACCTCAGCTTTACAGTACAGGTCAGCAAGGTCCCTCCTGGGGAAGGCTGCACTGTACCCCTCCTTGTTGTCCTTCCATCTGCAGGCAAATACCATTTTGATTCCCAAAGGCTATTATAACTGAAGGTTTTTAAGGAAAGGGCTTTAAGCAGTGGCATCACTGGGATGTGCGGGGAGTGTGGCCTGCACTGGGTGACACCTGAGAAAGGAGGTGAAACCAGAGTGAGAAGGGTGAGTGTGCCCCACCTGGCTTCCCCGTGGTGGTGACCCCCTCCTCAGGAGAAAGACACCACCGTGGCCAAGGAGAAGGACAAGTACGTCCCTCTAGGCTTCCCCGCAGTAATGGTCCCCCCCTGAGGAGGAAGCTGTTGCCACAACAAAAGAGAAAGGAGAGTGCGACCTTTTGGCCAGCCTCACTGCCCCCTCAACTCTCAAAATGGGTGATACTAGGGGTGAGTATGCCACTGGCTTCAAGAGAATGCTGTATTATTTCAAATTGTAGTATTCTAACCATTTTCAAAAATCCGTCTTAAGTGTTTATTTTAAATTGTTTTAATATTGTTAATAATTTAATTCTGCTTTGGTGTTGACTTTTTGTATGTTTTTAACTGTACTGTAATCATTTGACTTTTGTAATTAGTCCCAATTTTTGGGAGGGAAAGGCAGGGTATAAAGAAAGAGCAGCAGCAGCATCTCATCTCTGCAACTATGTAAATATGGCTGCATATCTGTAGCTTCAATATTTTACTCTATGCATCTAAAGAAGTGAATTGGAATCCACAAAAATAAGTGAATTAAAGACATATAATTTCATCTCATACACCCCCTTTCCTTTTCATATTCATTTTAAACATTTCCTTGGAAAGAAGACTGAAAAGCTTTGACATACTATATTTACATATAAAGGATTGTATCCATTGATGTCCATCAACCAACAAAACAGACATCCCTGCCAAAATCTGCTCTGTATCTGCTCTAGAGGGCTGAGAGGACTCATCAGAGAAGATCTAGAAAATGCAGAAGGGAAGGAGATAAAGACAATACTCATGGGTAACCAGTATAGCCTAACCAAAACAAACAAGACTGCAGTCCTATGCAGACTCATCTGGAAATACATTCCACAGAATGGTTTTTGCTAACTTCTATGCATAACCACCCAGAACTGACAATTTCTATTTGCTTCCTATATGTTTAAACACAACATTTCCCCCCCCACCCCCAATTAATAGGCACTATTCATGGTTTTTTTCCTTTACTTTCTTCCCTTCTTTCTTTCTTTCTTTCTTTCTTTCTTTCTTTCTTTAAAGGATAGGGACAGGATGCTCACATTATAGTTTTGAGTTCCAAGAGGAGAGGTAGATAGTTTATTTTGGCTCCTATGGCACCCAGAGTATTATGACAAAACAATAAATTGAAACAGCCAGCTTTCCTCTAGGCATTTAGGTTGATTTATTTGTAATTGGTGGGAGAAAACTTGTAACATTTGCAGAATATTACATTGCCAAAAAGAGATGGGGGGGTGAGTGATGGAGAGGGCAAAAGAAAAAGAAATAGCAGCAGATCTAACACGCTTGTTTGCATTTCCTTATGTAAGTGTTTATAGAGATATCTATGCCTGAAGATAAATGTCATTCTCAAAAGTCACAGAGGCTAATCTAGCCAAATGAGAAAAACAGTCATTATGGTGACTATCTGCACAGGACTGAACATGATGGAAAATCTGGAATAAGGTTTGAAAAACTAAAAGCATAGCAATTTCCACTCTTTATGGGGCTACCTTACACCTCCTTCCTCACCCTCACTGATCCCACCATGGAGCGTATACCCTGCTCAGGTGTTTAGTCTCTGTCTCATGCAATGAGAGGGAAAGTAGGGATGCTTAACTAGCTACACACACACACTCACACCCCTGTAGCCAGGCCCAGTGCCCTTCACAAGATAGAGGGCGAACATCTGCTGTGGCTAGCCTGCCATACTTGTGTAGGCATCACCAGATCTACTCTTAGGCAGAGTGAAGCATCTGTCTCAGGTTTAAATCCAGTTGCTAGTCCCAACTAGAGTTTGCAAACTGAATCAAATTCTGAATGATAAGCCCATCTACATAAATCTCATCAGTTCATTATTGTTGTTAACTGCCCTCGAGTCAATCTCGACTCATGGCAACCCTATGGATAAGACATCTCCAAGATCCTCTGTCCTCCCATGCTCTGCTTAATTCCTGCAACCCCATACCCATGTCCTCCTTAATAGAGTCCATCCATCTGGCATGTGGCCTTCCTCTCTTCCTACTTCGCTCCACCTTTCCCAGCATTATTGTTTTTTTCCAAAGACTCCTCCCTTCTCATGATGTGTCCAAAGTACAACAGCCTCAGTTTGATCATCTTGGCTTCCAGGGAAGTTTCCAGCTTGATCTGCTCTAGGACCCATTTGTTTGTCCTTTTGGCTGTCCATGGGATCCTCAGCACTCTTCTCCAGCACCACATCTCAAATGAATTGATTTTCTGCCTATCATCTTTCTTAACTGTCTAGCTCTCACATCCATACATGGCAATAGGGAATACAATGGCTTGTATGATTCTAACTTTTTAGATTCTGAGTTATATATACCGTATTTACACTTTAGAATCTTTTCTAGTTCTTTCATAGCCACCCTCCCCATTCTTAATCTTAATAATATAATAATAATAAATTTTATTTTTACCCCGCCCAATGGAAACCCAATCCGGGCGGCTTACATATTAAAATACATGAAATACATCAATAAAACCCATACAATAAAAATAGAAGATACCCCCCTCCCCCTTAAAAAAGTATTAAAATCTTCTTCTGATTTCCTGACTGCAGACCCCATTTAATCAATGTTTGATCTCAGGTATGGGAGTTCTTTTACTATTTCTATTTCTATTTCTATTTCTATTTCTATTTCTATTTCTTCATTGTTTAGGTTGAATTTGTGAAGGTCCTCAATAGTCATTATTTTTGTTTTCTTTATGTTTAACATTAAGCCTGCCTTAGCACTTTCTTCTTTGATCTACCTTAATAGGTGTTCCAGATCTGTGAGGTTTTCTAATAATAATAATAATAATAATAATAATAATAATAATAATAATGTGGTCCTTCATGTCTCTTCCTTTCCTGAACCCCGCTTGGACCTCTGGAATTTCTCTCTCCATGTATGGTTAGAGTCTATGTTGCAGAATTTTGAGCATGATTTTGTTTGCACGGGAGATCAGTGCTATAGTGCAATAAAAACAATAAACAATAAAAAAGAGATCAGACACAGTGAGGACAGGATAAAAATGAAAACTGAAAGGACATCTCCCTAGGGCAGATGTTATTCTGGGAAGTAGAGCACTGTATAATTGTCTGATTCAAAGTGGCCCCTTTCTGCCCATTTTAAATCTCTCATCCCCAGTACTGCTATGTTCATATGTTGCATTTCATTTTTACTATGGCTAGCTTCCCTTGCCTCATGCTTCCCACATTCTACTTCCTATCTAATGTGTTAATGCTGCTTTGGATGCCATTTGCTTTTCTAAGGGTGTCTGCTATTTGTCTTGTCATCTGTCTTATGCCCTTGGTTAATCTTGCAAATATGATATCCCTTTATCTCTCCCTCCTCCCCTTTCTGTTAATGCTCTGATCCTGCCTGTGTCTCACTTGGGGTGTCTCATCATAGGGTTTACTAGATGATGGGGTTACACAAGGAGGGCCATCTACACCTCCCTGTGTGCTTCCCAGAGGCAGCTGGTTGGCCACTGTGAAAAATAAGACACTGTACCAGACATGTCTTTGGTTTGATCCATCAAGGCTTTTATGATGTTCTTACATTAACCACTCTCACTGACCCAAGAGGGTCAGAAGACCTTTGTAGGAACTCTCAGTTTACATGTATCAGTTGTGCCTGGTTAGATGGATCTGCTGAGGATGCTTGCCCTTAACCAATCTCTTGGTAAATACTTCCATCATCATCATCATCATCATCATCATCATCATCATCATCATCACATTTATTCATAACACCCTTTTCACCAAAGAACAGAACATCAGACTTTGGAGATTACCGCACTGGTGTTTATTCCCGTGCTAGGCATGGGATGTAAAAGCACAGGGACAGATTCTGTCTCACAGCTCTGTCCCCAGGCAGTACTCATCCCATACCCAATCTGGGCTTCTTCCAGGTCTTTAAAAGAATGGGAAAATTCTGTTCTTTAAAAGGTCCAGGGGAAGCCTGCATCAGGTACGGGATGAGTACTGCCCGGGGATGGGGCTATGCACTAGAATCCATCCCTGTGTGTTTATATCCTGTGCCTAGTGCAGGAATAAAAGGCAGTGTGATAATCTCCATTTACAATCAAAAACAATAAAACACAACACTAAACAATAAAACACACCACTATACCAAAATACTAAAATAATATATTAATGTACTAAAAACAAAATCCTCATCAGTCACTCATCAGGAGGATGGAACAGGTCTCTCTGCAGGAGTCTTGGTGGTGCTTTTCTCTCAAGGAATGATGGTCTTCCCTGCAGAAGTGATGGTGGTACTTCCACTGGAATCTACTGATTCCTTTGGCCACTGTCATGATCCACTAACCCTAATTATGGAAGTATTTACATTTAAACCAGCGGTGGAAAACTCCTGTGACACTGTGGGCCATTTTTCTAGTTGGCCAAAAGATCAAGGGATATAGCTTCTTTTTGTATAGTTTTTGTTTGGGGGAAGGTTAAAAACTTCCTTTTATTATAAATATATAATCACAGCTATATATTTTTTCCATATCTTGGACCAAGATTTCCCATGCCTTGAATTAAGCATCAATCAGAATGGTGGTTGCAGTCAAGAAACCAGAAGAAGACTAGGGAGTTTATTGTATGCACTTTTCAGCCTGATCCATGCATGGGATGGGACTGGGCTGGAGAGGAGGGGAGAATGGGTTTTACCACACATAGAAACATAGAATAGAATCATAGAGTTGGAAGAGACCACAAGGGCCATCCAGTCCAACCCTCTGCCATGCAGGAACTCAAAATCAAAGCATCCCTGACAGATGGCCATCCAGCCTCTGCTTAAATACCTCCAAAGAAGGAGACTCCATCACACTCCAAGGGAGTGTGTTCCACTGTTGAACAGCTCTCACTGTCAGGAAGTGCCTCCTAATGTTGAGGTGGAATCTCTTTTCCTGTAGCTTGCATCTGTTGTTCTGGGTCCTATTTGCTGGAGTAGCAGAAAACAAGTTATCTCCCTCCTCAATATGACATCTCTTCAAATATTTAAACAGGGTTATCATATCCCCTCTTAACCGTCTCTTCTCCAGGGTAAACATACCCAGTTCCCTAAGTTGTTCCTCATAGGGCATGGTTTCCAGACACTTCACCATTTTAGTCACCCTCCTATGGACATGCTCCAGTTTTAGAACATCCTTTTTGAATTGTGGTGCCCAGAACTGGACACAGTATTCCAGGTGGGGCCTGACCAAAGCAGAATACAGTGACACTATTACTTCACTTGATCTAGATACTATACATCTATAGCCTAAATCAACAGTGTGATGTAGCCTAAAATTGCATTGGCCTTTTTAGCTGCTGCATCACACTGTTGACTCATGCCCAACTTGTGCTCTACTAGGACTCCTAGATCCCTTTCACATGTAGTCTTGTTAAGCCAGGTGTCCCCCATCTTATATCTATGCATTTCATTTTTTTGCATAGATGTGCAGTACCTTACATTTATCTGCACTGACATTCATTTTGTTAACTTTGGCCCAGCTTTCTAATCTATTAAGGTCATTTTGAATTTTCATCCTGTCCTCTGGGGTATTAGCTATTCCTCCTAATTTGATGTCATCTGCAAATTTGAGAAGCATGACCCCTATTCCTTCATCCAAATCATTGATAAACATGTTGAATAGCACTGGGCTCAGGACAGAGCCCTGTGGCACCCCACTGGTCACTTCTCTCCAGGATGAAGAAGAGCCATTGCTGGGCAAACTTTGGGTTCAGTCAGTCAACCAATTACTAATCCACCTAACAGTTGTATTGTCTAGCCCACATTTTATTATCTTGTTTGCAAGAATATCATGGGGGGACCTTGTCAAAAGCCTTACTGAAATCTAGGAGTCCTAGTAGAGCACAAGTTGGGCATGAGTCAACAGTGTGATGCAGCAGCTAAAATGTTGACTTTTAGTGATTATGGCATTGTCTTCTAAATGTTCACAGACTCTCTGTTTAATGAACTGTTCTAGAATCTTTCCCAGTATTCATGTCAGACTAACTGGGCAATAGTTGTTGGGATCCTCTTTTTTTCCCCCTTTTTGAAGATGGGGACAATGTTTGCCCTCCTCCAGTCTGCTGGGACTTTTCCTGTTCTCCAAGAGTTCTCAAAGATTATTGCCAATGGCTCTGAGATTACATTTGCCAGTTCTTTTAATATCCTTGGATGTAGTTCATGTGGTCCTGGAGACTTAAATTCATTTAGGTTAACCAGGTGTCCCTGTATCTCCTCTACTTATTCTGTGCTGCATTTCCCCTATTGTGTCCTCGGCTTCATTTTTCTCAGGTTGAACACCCTTTTCCTTTTGTGAAAAGACTGAGGCAAAGAAGGTGTTGAACAGTTCTGCCTTTTCTCTGTCCCCTGTTAGAATTTCTCCATCTTCTCCGCACGGTGGTCCTGTCATTTCCTTCTTCTTTCTTTTGCTATGAACATACCCCCAAAAGCCCTTTTTGTTGTTCTTAACCCCTCTAGCAAGTCTGAGCTCATTCTATGCTTTGGCTTTCCTGACTTTAGCCCTACATTTGCTAGCTACTTGTTTGAATTTCTCTTTAGTGATTTTGCCCCTTTTCCATTTCTTATACACCTCCCATTTAAAACTTAGTTCAGTTGAAAGTTCTTTTGTCATCCAACTTGGTTTCTTGAGACTCCTCCCATTTTCCCTTCTCATTGGAACAGTTTGAGATTGTGCCTTCAGTATCTCTCTTTTGAGAAACTCCCATCCATCCTGAACTCCCTCCTTCTTTAGTATTCCTGACCACGGGATCACTCCCAGTGTTTCCTAAGTTTGTTGAAATCAGCTCTCCTAAAGTCTAGAATGAACGTCTGACTATGCCTAGCTTCTCCTGTTTAAGAAACTCCAGAAGAACATGATCACTCCCACTAAGGATCCCACCACTTGTACCCTGTTTACCAGGTCATCCCTGTTGGTTAGGATCAGATCTAAAATAGCTGATCCCCTTGTTGCCTCTTCCACCTTTTGGACAAAGAAATTGTCTTTGAGGCAAGTGAGGAATTTGGTAGACCTTGAAGTATTGGCTGAGTTTGACTTCCAGCAAATATCCGGATAGTTGAAGTCACCCATCACTACTACATCTCTCCTTTCTGAGTGTGTGGTCATCTGTTCTAAAAAGGCATTATCCAATTCCTCAGTTAGACTTGGGGGTCTGAAGAAGACTCCCACAATAACATCCCTGTTGTTTCCTTCCCCTTTAATTTTTATCCAGATGCTCTCCACCTGATTTCCAGGATTTAAGTCCTGGATCTCTTCACAGTTGTAAACATCCCTGACATATAATGCTATTCCTCCTCCTTTCCTGTTTGGCCTATTTCTCTTAAAAAGGCTATACCCCTCTATTCCTACATTCCAATCATGAGATTCTTCCCACCAGATTTCAGGGATTCCCCGATCTGGCCTTTGCTGGCTGATTTTGGTACTATGGAAGCTTTCCATACTATCAAAATTGACTGGCAAAGGCCGGATTGAGAACGGGTGATGGTCGGCCAGCAGCGCAGCAGCATTTTTCATGTGCAGTAAAACCCGTTTCCCCCCATTCCAGCCCAATCCTGTCACGTGCACGGATCAGGCTGAAAAGTGCATGTGATAAACCCCTTAGATTGAGAAGGGCAGCTATGAAAGAACAAGACAAGATCATAAAAAGCAAAGATATAAAACTGAATACTAAAGTGCCCATTACCATGTACAGATGTGAGAGCTGGACAGTCATGAAAGCTGACAGAACAAAAATCAACTCATTAAAGATGTGGTGCTGAAAAAGAGTCCTAGTCCAACACTTAAACTGCTACATCATGACTGCAATGTTAACTGCTGAATATGATATTGACTATTGCACTGATTATCCAACTTATAGTAATTATCTGTCAGAATAATCCTTTTTAAGGCCTAAATACCCCAAAGGCAACAGAACTGATCTGATCTTTCCTAAATGTCCTAAAGGCAATAGAACTCATCTGATCTTGCTTAAATACCCTAAAGGCAACAGATCTCGCCTGATCTTAGATGCTAAGTAGGGTCAGCCATGATTATCACTTGGATGGGAGACTGTCAAGAAAATCAGGTGCTGTAGGCTATATTTCAGAGGAAGGAATGGGTAAGACCACCTCTGAGTATTATTTGCCTAAGAAAACCCTATGAAATTCACAGGGTCACCATAAGTTGATAGGTGACCTGAAGGCATATGCTTAGATACATGTACATTTCATTCTTTGCCCCATACACCATAGTGAAAATTTGATGGCAGATCACACTGGGTTTTTAATAGATAATTTCTGGGGACCACTGCAGGCACTGGGAACCACAAAACGGTCTAGAGGGCCACATTTACTCACCCCATTAAACCGTTTAGAAAGCTGGTTCACCATGTGGATGTTTACTTGCAAGAGACATCTTTTACAAGTTTCTGGCATTCAGTTCACTTTGAATACCTACTTTTCATTAATTTGTGATCCACTGAAGTTGATCTGAGTCATTTTTAAATATTCACACTTGACCCTTCCCTATATTTGTAGCCTGTGACCTCTGTGAAGCATGCTGTCTGTGTGAAAACCACACTTTGTGACATCCACTCCAAACAATGTGATGGTGGAGCAGACAGGAGGCCTAATACTTTAATTTGAACCTTCAGATTCATTCCCTTCTTGTAGCCCAGTAATCTTGGAAATTTGCTCTTTATGGGAATGAAAAGGAACACCAGATGCTCTGAAAGACATCAGATGCAAATATATCTTCTTGGGAAAGGCTCCTAACAAGGAAACAGTTAGAACATGAACCAGTAGCATTTGAAATACACAGTGATGCTTAAAAATAATGGGAAATGGTCATGTGCCATGTACAAAAAATAACAAAGAAGGCTGGGAAATGGCATCTACTATTATTTTAATATCGGTTTCCTTTCAGCCCATCCCCTTGGGCTATGCATTGATGGATCTTCATTATGTCTCAGCCAGATCACCTAAATCCAAGCCCCAACAAGAAACTGGATGAACAAGTTAACTCACCAAGTCAATAGGAATGAAATGTTAACATTGGCTTATCACTACCTCTAGAAAACATGAAGCCTAAATAATGGCGTCTCTCCTTACAGTCTCTCTGTTAAATGGACTATGTTGTTCTTCATTAGGGACCTTACTATTCACCCAAATAATTGAAAGTTCTTTCTTTCTCTACAAAAAACCCTCTATTGAACCAACTCTTTAATGGCTAAACTCAAGGAAAAGTCATGGCTTAATACTCAGTGACATCAAAGGCATCAGAACTAAAAGCTTCTGCACTAAAATGTGATATTTGCTTACCAATAATAAGATATCTTTTTAAAATCAAGGTAAGGACATCTTGTATGGAAAGCTGGGATTTGGATGTAAACAAACAAACAAAAGACCTAAGGTTGGCAAATAAGTTGATAATGTGGTTTGTGTGGATTTACAAAGCTGTTCAGTTGGCATGGTCACATCATAATTTTGACATGCCTCTTTAAACCAGCAGAACAAAACATCAGTGCCCAAATATGGCCAGCTTCCCTGAATGACCGATTTGCTAATTCCCACTCATCTTCTCTGAAATATATAAAAGTAAGACAATGCTATATTCACCTTGGGACAGGAATGTTGTGCTCCAAATATTGTAGGAGTGCATCTCCCATCACCCATCACCATTGACTATTCGGGCTAAGAGATTCTTGGAGTTCTAAAGAGTGACTTTTTCTAATGCTGGAAATGCACAGAGGTACTATGGCAGATTTTCAGTGGTTTCTGTAGAAAGCATTTTTTAAAGTAGCAAAAGTGAAAAACACTGATATAGGATGTATTATATATTGTGTACACACAGAGAGTTCCAATGGATCAATAACATTTATTTGCCTTCCAGCATCCCTGACCAAATTTTATCCTCATTCTCTTCATCCTCTTGATTTGACATCAAGAGAGCTGCACAGAATAAAGGCCAGGACCACATTTCTCCATACCGCATTCTATAATCACTGTCCGCCTCCCTCCCCCAGCCTTTTGTGTGTGCTACATTCAGAAAGAGAGAGAAAGAGAGAGAGATAAAGAGAACTGGGCGTGCATGTGTAAGAAAAGATGGTGGGATTGACAGGACAACGGAAGGGGGTGTGGAACCTGCTCCTTTGTTGTATTTTTAATCTGAAATTAGTATTTACTAATATTTCCTGTTTCTGACACAGTCATTAGGTTCTTTTATTTCTTTCTCTAAAATGCTCAACAATAATTCAAGGTTTTAGACCCTGCCAAGGTTATACAGCCTCGTCTGTGGATTGTGTGCTTATTCATAAGCCAGTTTAGCTCTGCACTTATGTTGCAAAAGGATTGAATTATAGCTTTGGTAGTAGATTAGGTTTCTTTGTATTATTCTATTTATATATCTGGTTGCTCCATTATGCATTTTCTTCATACTATCTTATAAACTGATTGGGGCATATCTCCTCTGCTATTGTGCACCTAAGTGCCCACCACAGTATGGATTTGAAAGCAAAATTAAATACCTACTATTGGTGGCTTAGGAAACCATTGGTTCTCGATTGCTCCATTGTAATTCTGCCTACAATTCTGCCTACCTACATTCAGCTTATAAGAAAATGCAATTAAAGACATGGATTGCTGAGAAATGGGAATTACTTTCCATCTAAGTAATGAGTAAACTTTTGCTATTTAGATGTTCCTGAGCCCATATACCATTTTTTGTAGCTTTGCTGAGGAAAAGGTTGGGATGCCACTTTTGTGTTCTTAGTACAATCCAGTTTATCCAAGTCTGCTCCAAGTTAAGTCACTATCTTGCTTTTACCTTCAGGTTCTATAGTTAGATGCTTAATCTTTATTTTCCTCTGTGTGTTGAAACAAGTAGCAGGATAACATTTATTTTCCGAAAGTCCAATCTTTCATGTAGGAATGTGGAATACAGTATCTTCTTAAGCAAGAAATGTTAGTCAGTTACTTTGTCTGTTTTTATATTTATAGAATAGCAAAAGTCCCCAGGGTGCCATAAGAAATAAAGCAAGCAAGTTGAAAGCAACAATAATAAAACAAAGTATAATACAATAACTTTGGATGCAGTTTGAGTGCAGACTTGTAATTAAGATCAAAAACAAAGAGCAGAGAATAAAATGGTGAATGATTGTTTGGGAGCTTCAGCAAGATTTAAAAGGCCTGGGAAGATTTTTTTAAATAAATAAATAAATAAATAAAGATTTGCCTGGCACCAAAAGACCATTACTGTAGGTGCCAGGCAAGACTCCCTTTGGGTGGTATTACACAACTGGGGTGCCCCCAAAGCATGGAAATCTTACCCTTTCAATTACATCTTCACAAATCCCCTAGACCAGCAGTCCCCAACCTTTTTATTGCCGTGGACCGGTCAACGTTTGATAATTTTTCCGCGGCCCACTGCACAGAAGACGCAGTAGCAGGGCGGCCCAGTACCATTTGTTCTGCGGACCAGTACCGGGCCACGGACCGGGGGTTGGGAACCACTGCCATAGACAATATGGTCACTAGTCATGCCAGCTGCTGGATCCTGGGAGCTGTAGTCCAAAATGTAACTTTTCCAGGCTCTGGATACTACTGCCAAAGGGGCTCTTTTTCTTGTAAAAAATCCAATCCTAGTTATGCATCTTAGCATTACAAAGAGTCTGACAATGATCTCCTGATTGTCTATTATAGTTATTAAGGTTATTTCAACGGTATAAAACATTTATTGGTATAAAACATCTTGGTTACCTGCAGAATTTGACATTTTAGTGGTACTTGTAAGACATTTTTGATGGTATAACATGTGAAATGGCCCTTAGATTCTTTCCACTAAGACATGATAAGAAGACTGGCAGATCCTGGCCACAGTTTGATCAGTAAAATCTCAGCAAAACTACAAATGTCACAAACAGCATTGTGTAGTCCAATCCAAAGGGATTTCTAGTGCTTTCAGTGGTATTTACTGTTTAGAGGGGGAAAATCATAGAATGTATGCCATGAATGAATGCCAATTAATTCTGGGCAGGTCAATCATATTGAGCTCAGTTGGCCCTATTCTTCAGCAGATCTTGGGAAAATTACTTCTTTGGACTACGACTTCCATGGCTGAGAGCTTTTGGGACATACAACCCAGAGTTTGTTTAAAGTGCTTTTCCTTAGAAGGTGTGTGGTCAGGGTGCTGCTTGCTATCTTAGGCTGCAATCCTTCTTGGTAGTAACTCATACCGATGTACCATTCTGAATAGATATTAATAATATAATGCTGTTAAACTTGCAATTGTCCTACAGTCTGCTGCTGTTCCAGCACTGCCTAAGGGGCTGCTTTGAGTGTGTGGATTTACATTTGCTAAATGCTCCAAAGTCATTTCACTAAAACTAAGGTTGTGGCGATACTGTAAAAATAATGCAGTTTGACACCACTTTAAGGACGTTATCACACGGGGAGTCGCAGGGAGAAAGTGGAAATAAATGGGCACAAGCGGAAGTCTTTAATTTACGGGATTTGTCCCATTCCACCTTGTCTGATAACTAAATTCGAATTCAAAAGGAGGTTAATTCGAACAAAAACCTGGTCTTTTCATTTTTGGGATTTTTGAGGATTTGAAAAGATCAGGTTTTTGTTCGAATTAACCCCCTTTTAAATTCAAATTTAGTTATCAGACGAGGCGGAACAGGACAAATCCCGTAAATTAAAGTCTTCCGCTCGTCCCGTTTATTTCCACTCTCTCCCCGCAACTCCCCGTGTGATAACGTCCTAAGTGCAGTAGCTGCATCCTATGGAATCCTGGGATTTGTAATTCTACAAAGTCTTTAGCCTTCCCTTCCAAAGAGTGCTGGTGCCTCACCAAATTATAAATCCCAGTATTCTTTAGGATGGAGCCATGGCAGTTAAAGTTAAAACTGCATTATTTCTACAGTGTAGATGTATCCTAATTGTGATGGAAATTCAGCTTTCAAAGAAACAGCTGTGTTAATGGACCTTATATTATTATTATATTCTGCATATACATTTCATATTGTGTTCTGAATAAACTTAAATTTCCACCCTCCCGAACTTGTCATCCCAGAGTCATTTTCAGAAGCACCAGTGTCCTCACAGTGTCCTCACAAAGGAGATTACTACAGGTGGCTTGTAGTGTGTACAAACTGTTATTACACTCAGAAAAAAATGGCTTTGGCAATACTTATCACACAGCAATGCCTCTGACCCATATCTGCTACATCCCCCAACTACAACTAGGGCATCCCTTTTCAGTGATGGGGAAAACTCATCAATGAGCTCTCTATGGCACAAATCCCAAGGTCTAAATATTTGCTGTTGAGACAATCACATCAGCAACCACATGGTGTCAATGCCCCTTCTTCTCCCCCTGTTCTCCCTCTTTCTCCCTATTCCCAAACAGATCAATTGCCATTATTCTTTCCCCTATTTCTTTTCTTCTTTAAACTTTTTTACTTACATCGCTTTTTACTTACTTTCTGATGGTGCATGCCATTACGCATGCCGTGTGCTGTCAGAACGTCCTCCTGGTGCAGCGTCTTGACACACTGTGCTGGAAGGGATGCAGAAGAACCGCATGGCAGCTCTTGGGGCGGTCTGTTTGCCGCCCCTAAAAGGAGCATCATTTTGGCACTCCTTTCCGAGGCAGCAAACAGGAGAATCGGGGCCGATGTGTCCGGCAGCCTCAGCCTCAATCCTCTGTTTCCTGGGGCGGTCCAGGGCTGCCCGTCTGCATCCCCGCATTGTGGGTTAAAAGAAAAATAAATTAAAATAAAATGAAATAATAAAATAAAATAAAAATACTGAGAGTCATGCTGGGTACGGCATAAGGCAGGGAGTGGGATTAAAGGGGACTCAGGAAGAGTGTGGTGGCGAGTGGAAGAGAGTGTGATGGCGACGGCAGTCCCAGTTGTACAGTGCTGAAGACATGCGATATTGTGGCTCCAAACATGATAAGATTCCCTATATTTTTTAAAGTGATGCAATTGCTGCAAGAATAGGGCTCGTGTAGTAAAACCCAAAGACTCTGTAAATTAGAAGGTACTATATAGAATTCCACCTCACTCGGAGGTCAGTTTTAATATATCTGTACCTTCTGTCTTACCTGTAGGCTTCCCATGGAGATTTCAACTGTCATTGTTAGTTACATCACCAAGAATGACGGCAAAAGATACTGTGGATTTGTATAAAATGTGCACTTGCTTTTAGCCCTGGCTACTGATAGCATTTAACAAACAACAACAGAGAATGATCTCATGCTAGTGGAGGAAACTGTAACCAGGTAAATCTGTTTAGCCAACTGTTTCTGTTAAGTGTTGGTGAGTTCCTTACTTTTCCTTCTTCTGGATCTTTACTTTTAAACCAGACATGGACTGAACAGCCTTCCAAGAGAGGAATAGCCTCTGAAAGAAAGGACACATGGCTACATCAGTGGAGTTTGTTTGTTTGCTTATTTGTTTGGCTACACCATATTTCTGTCAGTCTATGCTGCTCAACTGGGGTTCCAGCCTCCAGACACACGTTACATCTTGTTTTTCTTCTCCTCAGTTATTCTTTCTGTGTGTCTTTGGCCTCTTCTGCATCACTGCTTCCTCCAGCACCATAACTTGTACTTTTACCTCTTTGAGCCTGTCTGAACACATCCCATTTGCCCTTGCTTACCAGGTGCACCTTCTCCACCAGGCTATTGACACATCTGTGCTTGAATTTCTACCTACATGTTTAATTAAATCTGGGAATCTAGTACTCTGCTTTGGATTTCTTTAGATAGGGGTGGTAATCATGCAGTCCATGGTCTCCCAAGATCCCACGTGTATTTCCCACCCAGCCCCTTGCCAGGAAAAAAAAATCAGTCTAAAATGGCCAATTGTATCTCCAGTAGCCTTCCAGAGGCATAACTGCCTACTGAAATACTATTTTTCCAGTGTTTATGAGATTTTAGTCTTCAAATAGGTTTAGATCCAGAATGCCCTTTCCTGAAACTGGAAGTGACTTTCTGGTGAAGAGAGTGCCAAGGTCCCAGGTTTTGTGAAAATGGGGCAGGTGCAGCCCCCTACACCCTCAGCATCTGCCTACCCTTTCCTTAGGCCATTAAGGTGACTCTAACCTTTGAACCTAAGTCAGGTGGAGTCAAATCACACTAGAGCAGGGGTAGGCAACCTAAGGCCTGGGGGTCGGATGCGCCCCCCCCTGAGGCCTTTGGACCGGCCCCAGGCTGGTCCTGTTGCCACCGCCGCTGCCCCCTGCCGCTTGCTATGATGATATTGATTATTGTTGTTATTGCTTGTTCTTGGAGTTTTCTTGGCAAAATCTCCACAGGGGTTTTGCCATGGCTTTTCTGGGGCTGAGAGAGTGTGCATGCATATTTATTTATTTATTTATGGTGCTTCGGCCCCCAATTATCTGAGGGACAGCAAAATTTTTATTGTGGCACAAAAGTCAAGTCAACAAAAAAAAACCCAGCATGTCTTGATTACATAAATATTCATCTCCTTTTCTGTGAGACACTTGCTGGAGAAATATTTGCTTGATCAGGGATGCTGGAAGTTGTAGTCTACTGGAGGGTGGCAGCTTAAGGGATAGCTGATAGAGAATTATAGAATCATAGAGTTGGAAGAGACCACAAGGGCCATCCAGTCCAACCCCCACCATGCAGAAAATCACAATCAAAGCATTCCCGACAGATGGCCATCCAGCCTCTGTTTAAAGACCTCAAAGGAAGGAGACTCCACCACACTCCAAGGGAGTGTGTTTCACTGTCGAACAGTCCTTACTGTCAGGAAGTTCCTCCTAATGTTGAGGTGGAATCTCTTTTCTTGCAGCTTGCATCCATTGTTCCGTATTCTAATCTCTGGAGTAGCAGAAAACAAGTTTGCTCCATCCTCAATGTGGATCCCCTTCAAATACTTAAACAGGACTATCATGTCACCCCTTAACTGTCTCTTCTCCAGGCTAAACACACCCAGCTCCCTAATTCTTTCCTCATAAGGCATGGTTTCCAGACCCTTCACCTTTTTGGTCACCCTCCTCTGGACACGCTCCAATTTGTCAACATCCTTTTTGAATTGTGGTGCCCAGAACTGGACACAGTATTCCAGATGAGAGGCCTAAGCAGACTGCCAGAAATAGTGCACATTAAATTGAGGCACTGCCCTGGCTCAGTGCTAGGGAATCATGGGAACTGTATTTTTTTCTGGGACATTGAGCCTTCTCCATCAGAGAGCTCTGGTGCCACAATAAATTACAGTTCCCATGATTCCCTGGCACTGAGCCAGGGCAGTGCCTCAATTTAATGTGCACTATTTCTGGCAGTCTGCTTAGGCCCGAGGTCTGACCAAAGCAGAATAGAGTGGCACTATTACATCCCTTGATCTAGACACTATACTTCAATTTATGCAGCCTAAAATTGCATTGGCCTTTTTAGCTGCTGCATCACACTGTTGACTCATGTTCAACTTGTGGTCTACTAGGATTTCTAGATCCCTTTCACAAGAAGACTCTGGAAAAAGAGGCTGCATCTCTCCCAGACATAGCCAAAGCAGTACAATCATCAAAAGGGGTTACGAGATGAATAATATGAGGAAACAGTAACTTCCTTGAGATGACATAGCTTTTAAAAAAATCAGCCTAAAAACAGAATGGTCTGTTAACTAGACACCATCTCCAACCAAAGTTGTCCCCAACTGTCATACTTTCTAATATTTCTTGGACTGTTTGGGGCAATGGAAGTGAAAGCGATTGTGCTTTATTTTCCTATGGCTTTCATTGTAAACTGAATAAAAATCAGTCTCCAAATTCTTTCATCCAAGTGGAAAAGAACAGTCCAAAATAAGACAGCAGTCAACATTGGATAGTATTATATGCATGTATTGTCTTGTCTTTTGTCTTACTTTTTCTACTACATGGCTTTTTCTTTAGGTAGGTTTCTATTTATGGATATATATATATATATATATATATATGGAGTGAAACGTATATGGCCAGAAACTAGAAAAGGGAATTCCTTTTAATCAAGTGTAATTGGGATGAATAAAATATAGACAGGGCTAGAAATGAATAAGACGTCTTTATTTGACAAGAAAATGGCTGGAAATATTTTGACAGTCTGTTAGGAGATACAGAAACCAGTCATTCCCATTATAATCTTTCTCTTGATCTATTCATCTTGAAGAACTGGATGTAAGAACCCATCCACCCAAGGTATTTCACTGACCTTTGGTGTCTCACACAGCATGGATGTCAACTGACCAGGAGCTTCTGTTGACTAACTGAGATAGGCCACCATAGCTAGTCTTAGTGTAGGGCAGGGGTGGGAAACTGTCAAAGGCTAGGGGACTGCATTAACACCACCACCACCCGGGAAGGCTTTGTAGGGCCACACTTGCCACTATATCTGCCCCAACGCATTTTTTAGACACCCAAATGCCTTCTGTGGGCATTCTTACCATTTTTTTTGAGGTGAACAAAACGTCTTTGAAAAATTCGCAAAAACTTGTTTTGAAGCCTGTGGGGCACTAACTGGCCTCCAAATGTGGAACACACTGCCTCAGAGTGTGCTGAAGTCTTCTTCACTGGAGGTTTTTAGACAGAGGCTGGATGGCTATCTGTCATGGGTGCTTTGACTGTGTGTTCTTGCATGGCAGGAGGTTGGACTGGATGGCTCCTGTGGTCTCTTCCACCTTTATGATTCTATGATTCTATGTCCCCTAGAGGTCATGGGGGGTTGCCCACTGAGACATCCTGGGGTACACAGAAATGGTGCTGGGGCTGCATGTGACCCATGAGCCGTACTTTGTCTGCAGGAATAGATGAAGCTAAACCAATGTTAGAATATGATCCATGTGTAGGTTTTCTCTCTTGCTTTATTGCGATTATCTCCATTTTGGGTGCAAGATTGTTCCTAAATTTTTAGATATCCCACAGAAAACCCCCATATGGATGACATCTTCCTTACTTCTGGGGAGCCCAGGAAATATGGGAGGGAACTCCCTATGTCTCAGGCCCAGCCATTAATCTGTGCAGTAGCAGCTGATGGCTTCCAGGAAATCTACTGGCAATACCTGTGTAGCAGGCAGAAATGATGTAAAGGCTCAAATCCCTTTGCTAAAAATAAAAATAAAATTTAAATTAAAAAAAAACAGCCTGTCCTGGGGTGATAATAACACTATTGTCTGTTGTAAGGTAAGACTGGTGAAATTGCATTGCTATTTGCAATTCAACATTGCATGAGTCTAAGAGCTAATTTTTGAACTGCACACAGTCTGGCCCTCCGCCCACTGAAATCTCTGCACCTCCTCTACTTCAGGGCCAATTCTGCCAGCAGGCCACTTCAGTCAGCAGATACTGAAGGAGCTAAAGTAGTGGGGTGTTGTAGGACACAGCTGTGAGTGGCATACAGCCTGCTTTGTGTCCTATAAGAGCTTGTCTGCACAGTTTAAATACACTCATTCTATTCAAATATAATGTGATTCCTCCACACGCAATTCGGTGGAACTCAGGCTTTTAGGGTGGGGGTAAGCAAAAAACAAACAAAAAACAAACTCTTCACACTCTGCAGAAAAAGGAATCATGTTTTCACCAGTATATCCATTACTATCTGTGAGGATGCGCCTGTGGCTGATTATTCACTTTGCATGGCTTCTCATGGCTGTGCAGTTTTGACATAGGAAGGGAGAATAGATGTGAATCTTCACAGGAAAGTAAAGACATTTAAGTGTTGGCGCAAATGTGTGGAAATCCATAGCAATTTGTATAATACACCTACATGTAGATTAGCTCTAAGTTAGACTGCTGTCTTCAGATGCATTGAACAGCACTGATTCATAGTAAAATCCATCTGCAAGGTGTTTATATATGGAAAATTGGGTGCCATCTTGTTCTTCACCTCAAGCAACAAAATGTCTAGCCTTACTGCTCCTGGCAGCCAACATGGTGCCCCTTATTCATTTAATGTATATATGCAAAAGCAAATGTTTCAAAAAAATGTGCTGGCCCTCTCAGAAGCGCTGAGGGTTTAATAGCCAAATTAAAAGATAGTTGGATTTGAATCTTTCTCTCTCTTCCCTCCCTCCTTTTATCCTCATCTTTCTCCTGCCAAAGATGGCCGTCAGCTATCTACCCACCATTTACACCCACTGTTTCCTTGGGAAGGATCTGATCTGTGGCTGCTCAGTGTGAGCTCGAAGCTGTGAAAACTGGATTGACCAGGAATATTTTCAGGGCAATTCTTTCTATGGGTCCAAGAAACAATTAACTTATCTATTTTCTGCTATAGTCATGAAGCTTTATGGGCAGAACAGATGTAAATTCCATTTAGCCTCAAAAACCAATGTATAATTTTTTTTCTGTACAATTGAAAAGTGGAGAGCCACTGTGATTAGAAGATACATTTCAATTAATTCTCCCCTTCAACACTTTATCTCTCTGGCATCAGAACCTTTTATAGTGTTAAAATTAACAATTATTCAGCTGATGGCTGGCTGAACCCACAAGGGGATCTGGAAAGGGCTTCAGATAACACAACACGTATGAATCATTCAGGAGGACAATTCATGAAAGAAAAGTTATCTGTGTTTTGGATGACATTGGAAGAACTAAATAGGGAGGCGATGTGAAGAAGGGGCATTTGGTCTCCATTGTCCATCTCGGAGTTTCCATTCTCCTGTATTATAATTGTGTTGTGAAATGCACATTTTCAAAATTAATTAACCATTACAGTAGAGATGAATGCCTCTCTTTCTGCTAAGAAAACTCTTGGCTCCAGTGGTGAAAGATGATTTTGCAGGCCGAGTGCTCTTAAGGAAAGCTGTTGCCAGATAAGGTGGCAACTGTACTTTGAAGAGGAACAATAAGAGGTGACAGACAAGCCCATGTTTATCAAAATGAATAGAGGACTTGCAGGTTTCCACTTGACGATCAGTTACATAAATAGCAAATCAAGTCTGGAGTGATGTTTCACCAGCCCATATCAGTAACCAAGTGGCACATACTGTAGATTATAATAATAGTATGCCATGAAATTTTACTCCAGGCATCCTTGTCCTGGAAAAACATTGCCTTATATTTTTATTTTTAAGGGAAATAAACCATAACTCATGTAAACAGACCTTTTGTGGTAGTCTTTTATTTTTCCACACTTAGCAATGATAAACGACTTTTTATTACAGGGCATATACTATTGCTGTTTCAGAGGGGCAAAGCAGACAGCCAGGAAGGAGTGGTCTCCGGCTGTATTCTCCCACTCCCAAAGCAGGCTGTCACCTGTGGTCCCAAGCCGCACCGGCCAGGAGTCAATTTAAACTGACTCCTTTTTGTAGCAGCTTCAGGCTCTATTTCACAACACTGGAGCAGCTTCCAGCCACTTTGGGGGCATGTGTCATATAAACGCCAAGCCCCCAAAGAGACTGGGAGCTGCATAGAAGCATAGAAGCATAGAAGCATAGAATCGTAGAGTTGGAAGAGACCACAAGGGCCATCCAGTCCAACCCCCTGCCATGCAGGAACTCTCAATCAAAGAACCCCCAACAGATGGCCATTCAGACTCTGCTTAAAGACCTCCAAGGAAGGAGACTCCACCACACTCCAAGAGAGTGTGTTCCACTGTTGAACAGCCCTTACTGTCAGGAAGTTCCTCCTAATGTTGAGGTGGAATCTCTTTTCCTGGAGCTTGCACCCATTGTTCTGGGTCCTAGTCTCTGGAGCAGCGGAAAACAAGCTTGTTCCCTCCTCAGTATGACATCCCTTCAAATATTTAAACATGGCTATCATATCGCCCCTTAACCTTCTTTTCTCCAGGCTAAACATCCCCAGCTCCCTAAGTCGTTCCTCATAGGGCTTGGTTTCCAGACCCTTCACCATTTTAGTTGCCCTCCTTTGGACACACTCCAGTTTCTCCACATCCTTTTTGAATTGTGGTGCCCAGAACTGGACACAGTATTCCAGGTGAGGCCTGACCAAAGCAGAATAGAGTGCCACTATTACTTCTCTTGATCTAGACACTATACTTCTATTGATGCAGCCTAAAATTGCATTGGCCTTTTTAGCTGCTGCATCACACTGTTGACTCATGTTCAACTTGTGGTCTACCTGGACTCCTACATCCCTTTCACACGTAGTCTCATTCAGCCAGGTGTCCCCCATCGTATATCTGTGCTTTTCGTTTTTCCGCCCTAAATGCAGCACCTTACATTTCTCCGTGTTGAATTTCATTTTGTTAGCTTTGGCCCAGCTTTCTAGTCTGTTCAAGTCATTTTGAATTTTGATCCTGTCTTCTGAGGTATTAGCTACTCCTCCTAATTTGGTGTCATCTGAAAATTTGATAACTATGCCCCCAATACTGTCATCCAAGTCATTAATAAATATATTGAATAGCACTGGGCCCAGGACAGAGCCCTGTGGCACCCCACTGGTCACTTCTTTCCAGGTTGAAAAGGAGCCATTGTTGAGCACCCTTTGCGTTCGGCCAGTCAACCAATTACAAATCCATGTAACAGTTACTTTGTCTAGCCCACATTTTACCAGCTTGTTTGCAAGAATGTCATAGGGAACCTTGTCAAAGGCCTTACTGAAATCAAGATATACTATATCCACAGCATTCCCTTCATCTACCAAACTGGTAATTTTATCAAAAAAAGAGATCAGATTTGTCTGGCGTGACTTGTTTCTCTGGAACCCATGTTGACTTTTTGGGATTATGGCATTACCTTCCAGATGTTCACGGACTCTCTGTTTAATTATCTTTTTCTTTTGGCCTGTATGTTTTGGGCCAATGTTTTGATATTTGGATTTGACAAGATAGCAACAAGAAGCCTTATGGGCAGAACATCAGCATTTCTTGCCCTCTAAGTGTTCATCTCTCTCTCTCTCTCTCTCTCTCTCTCTATATATATATATATATATATATATCAGTGGGGAAATGGGGACAGGGTTCTATTAATTTATTAATAGCTAATAGACAGTTAAGATAGTTAAGTGTGATGCTGGGAATAATCTGCAGGAAGGTTTGTCACCTTCCACAGTGATTGGAACTTGGAACTTACAAACTTTCATCTAGCTGACCACGGTCAGAAGCAGAATACTAAGTTAGATGGACCTTGGTTGGATCCAGCAAAGCAATTTTTATGTTCCTCCAAACAGCCTAACAGCCACAGAAATGCAATTTAGGGCTCATCTATATGTAAGTGTATTATGCAAATTGCTGTGGATTTTTACACATTTATACCAATGGTTTTCACTTTCCTGTGCAAATGTGCATTTATTTGTCCTTCCTCTGCCAGAAATGCATAGCTGTATGAACCCATGCAAATCCATGCAAAATGGCCAGGCTTCCACACATTTTCTATTGTGTATCCTTGCAGATACTCAAAGATCTGGTAAAAACCACAAATCCTTTTTCAGCAGAATGTATGGATTTTTTTGGGGGGGCGGCACAAAACCCCCAAATTCCTCTGAATTACACGTGACTGGATTGCAAATAGACCAAGAAGTATTTAAATCATGTAGACAAGCCTTTAGAAGTGGATATATAACTTTTATCAAGCAGCCATTCTGAGAAAGAGAAAGGATGAACTGAACTTAAGGGTACATCGGTGCTACCAAAAAAAAAAAAAATCTTCATTTTACAATATTTCAGATGAATTCAATGACAATGTAAGAAACAGATTTGAACTACTCTGTGTAATCGACCAGGAACCTGAAGAGCTGTTGACAGAAGTCAAAGACATAATTAATGATGAATGCAAGAAAACACTAACAGTGGCCAAAAAGAAAGATAGGAAACAATGGATGACAGATGAAACACTTCATGCAATAGAAGAAAGAAGAAAAGCAAAAGCAAAGGGAGACAGGAACAAAACCAGAAGTATGAACACAACTCTGCAACGTCTGATGTGTAGGGATAAGGAGAAATACTACAATGATCAATGCAGAAAAATAGAACACAACAATAAAAAGGGAAGAATGAGAACCTCTATCAAAAAAATCTGAGAAATTAAAGCCAAGTTCAAACCAAGAGCAGGGGTGCTCTATGGAGGGAAAAAGAACATAATACAGGAACAAGAAGAAATAAAAAGACACTAGAGGCAATGCACAGAAGAGTTATACAACAAAAGATGAGGGAATGAATGACATTTGGAATGATGAGCCATATGAGGATCCAAATTCTAAGAAGTGAAGTGGAATCTGCAATAAAGGAAATGGGGAAAAATAAATCACTGGGAACAGATGATATCCCAATTGAACTGCTACAATGCCCACAGAGAGATGCAACTTTAGTGCTAACTGAAATATGCAACAAATATGCAAAACAAAGAGGTGGCCAACAGACTGGAAATGCTCAATATACACATCCATTCACAAGAAAGGAAATACAAAAGACTGCAGCAACTATAGCACTAATCTCACATGCAAGTAAAATAATGCTCAAAATTCTGCAGCATAGACTTCAATCATACATGGAAAGAGAAATTCCAGAGGTGTAGGCAGGATTCAGAAAAGGAAGGAGCACTAGGGACCACACTGCAAACATGCAATGGCTATCAAAGAATTCCTAAAAAGCACACCAAAGAATTCCTAAAAAGAATCAGCATGTGTTTCATAGACTACAGCAAAGCATTTGATTATATAGATCATGAAAAACTATGGAATCATGAATAACTATGGAAGACATGGGAGTGCCACTACATCTGATAGTCCTGATGAGGAATCTGTATCAAACACAAGAGGCCACTGTCAGAACAGAATTTGGAGAAACAGAGTGGTTCCCAATAGGCAAAGGAGTCAGGCAAGGCTGCATCCTATCACACTATTTGTTTAACTTATATGTTAAAGCCATCATAAGAAAAGCAGAATTAGAATCAAAAAAAGGAGGAGTTAAGATAGGAGGAAGCAACATTAACAACTTAAACTATGCAGATGACACCATAATATTAACAGAAGACATTCAGCAATTGAAACAGTTAATAAGGAAGGTCAAAATTGAAAGTGCAAAGACAGGTCTGATGCTGAATATAAAGAAAACAAAAATAATGACCACAAATTCAATCTAGACAATGAGGAAACTGAAATAGTTAAAGAATTCCTACATCTAGGATCCAACATTGACCAGAATGGAGACTGCAGTCAAGAAATAAAAAGAAGACTAGGAATGGGAAGGGCAACCATGAAAGAGCTGGAAAAGATACTGAAGAAGAAAGATATACAACTGAACACTAAAGTCAGAATTGTTCAGGCCATTGTATTCCCAATTATCAGGTACGGATGCGAGAGCTGGAGAGTGAAGGAAGCAGATGGAAAGAAAATCAACTCATTTGAAATGTGGTGCTGGAGAAGAGTATTTAGGATACCATGGACAGCAAAGAAGACAAACAAATGGGTTCTTGAATAGATCAGATCAGAGCTCTCCTTTGAAGCTAAGATGATCAAGTTGAGATTATCGTACTTTGGCCACATAATGAGAAGGCATGGATCACAAAAAAAAAACAACAATGCTAAGAAAGGTAGAGGGTAGAAGAAAGAGAGGAAGATCACAAACCAGATGGGTAGACTCAATCAGGGGGGTTATGGGGAAGGGCTTGCAGGATCTAAGCAAGGCAATGGAAGATAGGGGTTCTTGGAGATGTCTCATCCGCAGGATCACCATGAGTCAGAGTTGACTCGAGGACAGCTAATGACAACAAAATGTTAGGGTCTCACTCTCAAGGACTCAAAAGAATCACTTTCTGGTCAGGTGTTTAGAATGATCCGCTGGATATCTCTACTGACCCCTACCCCTTTCAGTTCTCAAATACAATCTTTGGGAAATGTGTATGATTATAAAACCAATTGAAATTTAGGCTGTGGTTTTCCCCCCAAATGAGCTTTCAATCTAATGCCTCCCATGTGTGTTGGACTACATCTCCCATCACAACTAACCAAAATGTACAAATCAGGCACATTTGGAGGACACCAGCTTGGGAAAACTGCCTCAAACCATTACTCAGAGGAACACTTACTTCATGATTTAGGGAAAGTTGCTTATTCTTTCACCCCATCTCAGTTTCTTCATCATTTTTATTTGCCTGTTTTATTTGGATGTCATAAGTACTTCATTACTCTGTGTCTATAAAGTCCTTTGAAACTGCAGGGTTCTGTGTGTTGCTATTAGAGATAATTATAGCTTGCAGATGTTTATGATATGTGGGCTTAAAAAAAGATGAGCAGTTAATAGCAAGAACACCTGTCTGTTCTGCATGGATATTAAAAAAAATACATCAGAGCAATTTTTGCAAGAATATGTCTTTGGCTTTGTGTCTTTGGACAATATGTTGGCTCCTCCTCTTACTCTTATACAATGCAAGTGGGGCCTTAAACCTGTTGCAATGTAGTTCTCTCCTAATATGCATACTGCTGTTCAGGTTCAGCCAGCATTCCACTCCCATACCCTACATAGCAGTCTTGTCTGTTTTTCTTTTCCATCTTTTCTTTTCATTTCACATCCTGTGGCATTTGGGAAGATCCTTTTACTGGTGGTGGGTGTCCCCTTGAGCTTAAGCCTCTTAACTTAGAGTGGGATGGTAAAGTTCCCCAGAACAGAGCCTGAAAGAGCTCCTTTGGGGACTACAGCTCCCAGAATCCCCCAGCCAGCATAGCCACTCCTATTTGATTGTAGAATCCACACAGAACTCAACTTAACAGGTCTTGTCAAATTCCATTTCAGTTGCAGAACTGTGCACTCCAGTTATTATTAGGTTGGTGTTAGCAGATATCCTCCATTTTTATTATATATTTTAGCCATGTGGAGTTCCCTATGACTCCAGCCTGACCCTTGGGAGATGGCAGCCATAATCCCCTAGATGTGAGGTCAGGTAAGTAAGCTAAAAATTACTTAAGACCACTAGAGATTTCCTGGCAGGTTTTGGGAGTTGCCCTTGGGAATATCCCATTATGTTGGAAAAGATACCTAATGGTGTTTGTTATTTTTCTGAGACATTGAGCCTTCTCTGTCAGACAACTCTGATGCCACAATAAAATACAGTTCCCATGGTTCCCTAACTCTAACCCTAACCCTAAAAGTGGACTGAATTCACACTATTTCTGGCAGTCTGCAACCCCCCTTAGTCTCACACTTGATGAGACAGTGATTAGATTTGATGACACCTCCTTTCTCTAGCTTCCTTTCCTTGATTGCTTTGATACCACATGCATTGTTTAGACTATGCCCAGACTTAAGTAAACAATGAAAAGTCCATCACGCCTTTATCTAGTTATTGTCCAGCCCATGGCTGGAAGGCAGAAATCGCCCTTAAAACCCCCTGGATTTTAGCAGACATCATGCTACCTTGGAAGTGCATACTGAAACTCTGTCAGTCTGTACTCTGAGATAGTTCCCATGACCCCCCCTCTTGTCGGTCGTGCCCCTTCCACAGAACTCATCTTCATTCGCCGCCAAAGCCCAGAGGAGTCGCTCAGGTGTAAGTATATCCTCTGTCCTAGTCTTTCTCTCTTTGCCTTCCCCGCTCTCTCTCTTCCCCGCTTATTCCTAGCATGTGTGTGTGCTGCATTTGGATGTTTGCTTATTGTTGCCAAATAAATATTTTAGACTTTGATTGGACCTTGGTCCGTTTCAGTGTCTTCCCAGCCAGAATTCTTATGTCTCCCGTAGACAATTGGATAAGGTCCTAGAAGCGAAGTTGGGCGCTTCCATCTCTCATTTGAGCTAATTATAAATTCCCCAAAATTAGGTCTTGGCTTCCCAATAGAGGTCCCAAATTTTCTCCATCCAGAGGATGCCTGAATATATTGAAGACAAGAAACACCTCCCACTGCCCAAAGTCTAAATTTCCTTTTATATTACCTGATGTGATTTGATATTCACCTTGAGCTTTCTGGCTGTTTGAGTGGAACACATTCAATTACCTTTTGGATATGGCACAATACCCAGGAATTCTTGGGATCAGAAAATACCCAACTCTCACAGTGCAAGTTTTGTATTTTCTCTTTTTTAAAGCCTGGTGCAAAAGGATTAAAATATTTTTATTTTTGGCTTCTTGACCTCTCTTTCGCTTCTCACTGGCCTTTTTTTTTTTTTTTTTTTGCCACCTGGGTGGGTTTGCCACTAGAGGAAGTAGTGTGGATGAGGATTCAGCTGCCACTTTCCTTCTAGAATGGCACATAATTTAGCACTGGTCAAACTGATTTCCAAATCTGCATAGACATCATTTTTAGCAATAGCAAGTACATTTCTATACCACTTATCAGTGCACTTAAGCACTCCCTAAGCAGTTTACAGTGTGTAAGCTGATTGCCCCCAACAATCTGGGCACTCATTTTAGCAACCTCAGAAGAATGCAAGCCTGAGTCCTTTGGCTGGGATTGAACTCTCAACCTTACGGTTTGCGAGTGAGTGGATGCAGTACAGGCATTTAACCACTGCACCACCAGGTCTCTTATTTTTCATGTAGTATTCTTCATAAATGTTCTTATCCTATTCTTCTGCCCATGTACACAGCCACACTTAACAATATGCCCAACAGTAGATTTATGCCCAACATGTTATGTTAATGAGACAAAAAAAATAATATCAACTTTCAACATGTTAAACCTCGTTCATCTAGTTGACAACAAGGTAATAGTAATAATCAATCAGAATTAACATGTGTGCACCTGTAGAATGTTCAAAGCTCTGTGTTCCACTTTGATGTTTTATATATATATATATATATATATATATATATTCATAAGATGCACTATTTTATACAGTGGTTGATCTCTCAGTGCAAGCATTTGATACTGCAGCTTTACAACTCCAAAGAGCAACAGATGGAACTCATGTGAACTTACTCCCGGATGCTTTGGAAGGCATAGCACACTTACCGAGCACTCTGAAAATGAATGTGAATTGCATATTCTATTCTTTTCCAAACAAAAACAAAAAACAAGACAGGCTAGTCTGATGAAATATTAGAAAGAACCTTCTGAGAGCGAGAACTGTTCGATTGTGGGATAGATTGCCTTGGAGCTAGTGGCCTCTCCTCTCTTTTTTCTTTTTTCTTTTTGGAGATCTTTACACCTTCATAAGCATTTTTCAGGAGTGTTTTAGTTGTTCTGGCAACAAGAAGGGGTTAGAATAGATAGCCTTAGTAGTCTCTTCTAACTTTATGATTCTATGATTCTATATTAGAACCCTGAGATTTACCCCGAGAGTCCACTGCTAAAGTCACATGCTTTTAAGAAAAAATTCTGGGCAAGGAATTCCTTTGGAATATCAGAATTGAACAGATAGGGCCTTTACAGACTGCCAGAAATAGTGCAAATTGAGGCCACTTTAACTGCTCTGGCTCAGTGCTAAGGAATCATGGGAACTGTAGTTTATTGTGGCACCAGAGCTCTCTGGCAGAGAAGGCTCAATGTCCCAGAAAAAAAATACAATTCCCATGATTCCCTAGCACTGAGCACTGAGGACAGTTAAAGTGGCCTCAAGCTGCACTATTTCTGGCAGTCTGTAAAGGTTCTTAACAGTCCTTCCACAAAATACAAAAAAGTCCTCCTAGGATGCATCTTGTTGTTGTTAACTGCCTTTGTGTTGATCTCAACCCATGGCAACCCTATGGATGAGACATCTCCAGGCCCCCCTGTCCTCTACTGCTTTGCCTAGTTCCTGCAAGCTCATATTCGTGGTCTCTTTAATAAATTCTATCCATCTAACATGTGGCCTTCCTTCCTCTCTTTCTACTTCCCTTCACCTTTCCTAACATCATTGTCTTTTAGAAGGATTTATGCCTTCTCATGATGTGTCTAAGTCTTGTCATCTTGGTTTCTGGGGATATCTCTGGCTTGATCTGCTGTAGGACCCATTTGTTTGCCCTTTTGGATGTCCATGGGATCCTCAGCACTCTTCTCCAGCACCACATCTCAAATGCGTTGATTTTCCTCCTATCTTCTTTCTTGACTTTCCAGCTCTCACATCCATACATGGTAATAGGGAATATGATGGCTTGTATGATTCTGACTTTTGTGCTGAGTTGTATGTCTTTGTATTTTAGGATTTTTCCAGTTCTTTCGTAGTCTTCTTCTCCATTCTTAATCTTCTGCTGACTTTCTGACTGCAGTCCCCATTCCAATCAATGTTTGATCCCAGATATGAGAACTCATTTACTATTTATATATCCTCATTGTCTAGTTTGAATGTGTATCTGTGGTCATTACTAGTTTGATCCCAGATATGAGAACTCATTTACTATTTATATTTCCTCATTGTCTAGTTTGAATGTGTATCTGTGGTCATTTATGTTCAACAGTAAGCTTGCTTTTGCACTTTCTTCTTTGATCTTCCTTAGTAGTTGTTCTAGGTCTGTGAGGTTCTCTGCTAGTATTATTATTGAGGATGCATCTATACAACAGAAATAATCCAGGTTGACATCACTTTAAATGTCATGGATCAATGCTATGGAATTTTGGGAATTGTAGTTTGGCGTGACATTTAGCCTTCTCTGTCAGAAAGATCTGGTTACACAACAAATGATTCCCAGAATTCCATAGAATAGAGCCAGGGCAATCAAAGTGTTGTCAACCTGTATTATTTCTGCAGTGCCAACACAGCCCTAAGTACACAATTTTTTTCTTCAGTTCAATGATATCATTTAGGTTGAAAGGAGTCATTCTGTTGTTGCAGTTTTTCAACATCTCAAAGTTAGACATTCTTGCCAATCTGATTAGCTATACACCCCGCCCCAGAGATCTCCTTGTTGATCCAGATCTACTTTCTACCAATCTTCCTTCCAGCAAATAATCCAAATTGTCTCTTCTCCATGCTGGCAAAAAATAGAGTTTGGAAAAAAAATTATTCTTTTTTATTGTAACTTATAAAATTCCTCAACTATGGAAGATTCTGGCATTGTAGTTCAAAACAGGAAAATTTCCAGGCTCTGGTAAGTATATAAAATAATAAGATAAGTAACAGAACATTCGCTGGATTTAATGGTACAGATTGAATCTCCTTTATCCAATGCTTGGGACAAGAAGTGTTTTGGGTTTCCAATTTTTTTGGATTTGGGAATAATTGTATATACACAATGAGATATTTATGTTTCATATACACCTTATACACATAGCATGAAGGTCATCTTGTACACAATATTTTTAATAATTTTTGTGCATGAAACAAGGTTTGTATACAATGAACCATAAGAAAAGCAAAGATGTCACTATCTCAGTCATCCATATGGATTATTGTGGATTTTGAAATTCCAGATAAGGGAGACTCAACCTGTTTTTCCCCCCCATTGCGTCTCTGGGGCACCCTGTCCACCTTACATAATGCTGAGCTTCCTCTATGAATCAAGCCATATGTTAAGAACCACATACAAGGGTTTCCATTGCTTACACTCTCCTCTTCACCTTCAGCTTCCACTGCAGCATCCACTCCTTCACCTTCAGGGGTATCCACTTCCTGAAGTATGGGAGGCTGTGACATGGGACTGAGCTTTCCTTGTGAGATGGCAGTGAAACTGTGAAACTCCTTTCCAGTAGAACCTTAGCTCAAACCTTTGGGCTTTTAGATGTCTCCCTTTGGCAAACATTTGGCTTGCTCCCAATTATTCCTGTGTTCCATTTTGGCTCTTGTGATTAATGCTATTAATTAAGTTGTCAACGTTTTTTAAAAAGATTTTTTGATGTGCAATGGTATGATTCTATCATATCTTTAATTATTATTCTTGTCAAAGATCTTTCAATCAGGAGATAAGTTATAAATATTCTGCAGTACAATGCTATTTCTCCTTGTTCTTTATTATTTATTTATTTATATCCCACCCCTCTGTGGCACAATCGGGGCGGCGTACAGCATTAAAATTACCATACAAGTAAATACAATACAATATAAGAACAGTCCAACAATCCTGAAACCCACCCACCCCTTTAAAAAGTATTAAACAGAGAAGCATTAAAACATGTTTAAAATAATCTCTTCAAGACAAACAGTAACAAACACTCGCAGCGACTGCAGCAGAAAGTGGGGAAAAGAAGATAGGTAAACTCCTGAGGCTGGGAAATCTAGTCGGGAAAGGCCTGCCAGAAGAGATCTGTGTTCACAGCTTTTTTTAAAGCTGCTTAAGGTCATAATTTGACAGATCTTGTCCGGCAGGCCATTCCATAATGTGGGAGCAGTTGCCGAGAAGGACCTCTGGGAGGTTGCTGACAGCCTCGTTCTTATTGGCTGCAGCAAGTTCCTCCCAGAGGACCGAAGTGCGCCGGGTGGATTATATGGGAGGAGGTGGTCCTGAAGATAGGTTGGACCCAAGCCATTTAGAGCTTTAAATGTAATAACCAATACCTTATACTGGGCCCGGAAACTAATAGGCAGCCAGTGAAGGAACTTTAATACAGGTGTAATATGGTCTCTCTTAGATGTACCCGAGACCACTCTGGCTGCCATGTTCTGTACTAATTGAAGTTTTCGGACCAAGCACGAGGGTAGCCCCATGTAGAGCGCATTACAGAAATCAAGACAAGAGGATACTAACACATGTACCACAGCTTCGAAATCCCTTACTTCCAGGAAAGGGTGCAGCTGGCATATCAGCCAAAGCTGATAACAGGCACTCCTGACCATCGCATTTACCTGATTAGTCATCTGGAGCGACAGATCCAGGAGCACCCCTGGACTGTGAACACAGTCCTTCACAGAGATTGTGACCCCGTCCAGGAGTGAAGGTTGTATCCCAATACCTGGTTTCAGGGCTGCTACTGTGAGTACCTCCGTTTTATCTGGATTCAGTCTCAATCTGTTTTTCCCCATCCAGTCCATTACTGCCTTAAGACAGTCATTGAGGGGAGAGACGCCATTTGAAGCCGAGGCTGTAGACCAAGACACAGAGAAATATATCTGGGTGTCATCAGCATACTGGTAACACTCCGCCCCATGTCTCTGAATGATCTCTCCCAGCAGCTTCATATATATGTTGAACAACATCGGGGACAGGATGGCACCTTGAGGGACACCACAATTAAGCTCTTTTTCTTTGCAGAGCAACTGTCCCCAAGCAACACCCTCTGGAATCTGCCCGAGAGAAAGGAATGGAACCACTGCAATGCAGTGTCTCAGATTCCTAACCTACTCAGGCAATCTAAGAGGATTTTATGATCGATAGTGTCAAAAGCTGCTGAGAGGTCTAGGAGCACCAGCAGGGTCACACTACCCCTGTTGATGCTCAGACGAAGGTCATCACCCAAGGCAACCATGGCAGTCTCAACTCCAAATCCTGTCCTAAAGCCAGTTTGAAATGGATCTAGATAATTGGTTTCTTCCAAGACAGCTTGGAGTTGAAGAGCAACCGCCCTCTCGATCACTTTTCTCAAAAAAGGTAGTAAGAAGACTGGCCTATAGTTGTTCATATCCAGGGGGTCCAGGGAAGGTTTTTTCAGGACCGGCCTAACCACCACCTCCTTCAAACAAGGTGGAACATAACCTTCCCTGAGGGATGCATTGATGATGTCCCTAAGGAATAACCTCAGTGCATCCCTCCCCTGGACGGCCAACCATGATGGGCAAGGATCGAGATGGCAAGTCGTTTTCCTCACTCTACCAAGGAACTTTTCCACGTCATCGCTACTCACAGGTTGAAACTGATCCAGTATAATTTCATTAACGGAGTTGCTGGACACCTCATCAATTGATTCTGTTACAACACTGGCGTCTAAGTTGGCTCTTATCTGAGAAATTTTATCTGTAAAGAAGTTGCTAAATGCATCACAGCAGGCCGTTGTTGGGTTAAGTAAAGGGTTCTGCACAGGTGGAACCCGTGTCAGCTCCCCTACCACCCTAAACAGCTCCGCTGGATGGGACTCTGCAGACGCAATACATGCAGAGAAGAAAAATCTCTGCGCTGCACGCATTGCCTCTTGATAGGACCAAAGAAAGTTCCTATGACGAGTCTTGTCAGATAAGAGTCGAGTTTTCCACCAGATGCGCTCCAGTCATTGTCCAGCCCACTTCATCTTCCTAAGCTCTTGCATATACCGTGCTTTACGATTCGAAGTGGGCTGGAAAGGACGCTTGGGAGCGATTGTGTCGATAGCCTTGGTGAGATCAGTGTTCCAGGTGTTAAAAAAAGCTTCAACAGAATCACCGGCATTACCAACCATTAAACCCTCTAAGGCTTTCTGGAATCCGATTGGTCCCATCAGCCGTCGAGGGCGGACCAATCTAACCAATCTAACAGGTCCACCACCCACGGTGGGGTGGGTGGTGGCTCTTAGTCAGTTTTGACCAGGAAATGATCCATCCATGATAGTACGGTGGTTATATTGTTTTATTCGATGTATTTTATTATTGTTGTTCACCGCCTAGATTGGCTCGCCACTGGGGCGGTATATAAATAAACTATATTATTATTATTATTATTATTATTATTATTATTATTATTATTATTATTACCTCTGCCCACAGATATTCCTGTTCCATACTAAAGACCGTACTTCTCCTCCTCCTCTTCCTCCTCCCCTTTTCTGTCTCCTCTCTGTCTTTCTGCAAGCACATATAGACTCAAAGTGGTGGTATGTTTCCTCCATGCCATTCAGACAGTCCATTCTGGGTTTTAGCCCAAATCTTAAAAGCATTATCCAAGATGCTAAACAGATGCAGTACTTTGGACAGGGCCAAATTCAGATTACAACACAGAGAAGATTCACCATCCACTTGACATAGAAGTCATTGGCCACTACTCTGCATGTGTGTGCATACACACACTGCCCAACTGAGATTCTTATTTCATTCACCTGACAAAGTGGACTCCAGTCCCCAAAAGCTAGTACTGAGATAATGAGTTAATCAGACAAGTGCCACAAGACCTTTGTGGGGGTTTTCTGCAAGAAACTAACACAACAACCCCTCTGGAAGCCAACCTTTATTGTTAGTAAAAGGGAATTTAAAAAGAGTTGAATTATACATTTCTATTCAACAGTAAGGCTGGCTATGACAAATGGGTCTTTCTCTCAGCCAAATGTTTTATCTAATTGTAGCCTCGATCATATGAGGAGTGTTCGGGAATTTACATTTTTGAACCCAACTCTCATGGGGACTGAGTGAGTCTGGGAGTTGTAATCTTAAAAGGTAACTTTCTCAAAACTGCAAAGGAATGAATGATAGGCCAGATCTGAACTGGGCCAAAATTTTGTCCTGTAGCTGATTTGAGGGCTACTGGATATAATACTAATTATGAATAAATATGTATAAACAAACAGAAGTCTGATTCTTTATATACCAATATGCTTAATATATAACTCCTTATGACTCCAATAATCCCAACCACTACTTTTATACTCTTATGGGAAAGCAATAAGATAGCCATTTTATGCTTTCTTACCAGGAAGTAACTCTCACTGAACTCAGTGGGCCTTACATCTGAATAGACATGCATCGGATTGCACTGCAGTTCACTAAATAAAAATAAAAGTTGATGTCTGCACATGAATTTCACAGCAAATACTCTTACATAACAACCGGACTCTTCATTATTCCAGTCCTGCACTGAGAACAATATTTTAAAGTAATGTCAGCACAATGAAAGGATTAGATAACTCTGCACTTATTTCTTCTGTCAAAAGACCCTGTAATTTAAAATAATTTCATTTAACAATTAATATGTGACCTCACTTGTGGTTTTTGCATCACACAGTATGCATGGCAGCTCGTAATCCTTTAATAAACAACATGCATCATCTTAATAATCATTTGTTGTACATAATTTAAAAAAGGATTTTGAGAACTTGTGCAATGCTGCTAAAGTAATATCCAGGATTAACTTTTTGCAAGAGCCTTAACCCTCCCTAAAAGATGAATAACTAGCTTAGAGTAACTCCTTTCTTTGCTGTCTCTTCTATTGTTATAATCTTCTTATAGTTAAAAAGTTTTCTCTAATACTTAGCCAAATCAGTAGTATTCACTCTCAGACCATAGACCACACACTAACGCATACAACTGGCCTAGATTTAATATTTTTTTGTACTGGAGATTATGCTTTCATCAAACATTCTCCTTCAGAAGGAAATCATACTCTCCAATGAGCTCTACTCACCAGGGACCATCCCCTTTTCTTGTGATGCCCAGACCTGGTATAGTGCTATCTCTATTTACAGTTTAGTGACAGCCTACATATACACACAGACTAGTTGCCATTAAACCATCCTTCACCCACTCCACTCCTTTAGGTTCACCAGAAGTTAGATTTCTGAAGGGAGGGAATATGTATATGAGGAATGGATAGTGGGATCAAATCAAAGATGAGTGAATAGCATAATCCAGTTTGTATGCTCCTCACCCCAGGCAAATACAGTTTTTAGACTGTCTTAACAAAGCAAAGCAGCTTCATTTATATACCGCTTCATATCGCGCATGGGATGTCTAAGCGGTTTACAACTGTGAGCTGATTGCCCCCCAACAAAACTTGTTTCCAAATTATGACAGCTAGTAATAGATGATGACAATGAAAATTCATTTATACCATGAGTGCAAAAAGGACTCTGTGTTGCTTGTGGGGTGCAATTTGAGTTTCCCAGGGTGTTAACCCTTTTAAAGGGAAACAAAAATACACAAGTATGAATGTTAAACTTGTTAGAGTCCAGCTTTCATTAGCAGAGCAACAGAATGTGGCTCAGACTATTATTTTAAATCTATCTTCCTAAACAATAAAGATTAACTAGAAAAAACAACAAACATGCAGTTTGTAGTTTAAAAATAAACAATAATGGCTTTAATAAATATTTACATAAAAGAACTAAAACTTAATCTACCTGGAGATGGTTTGGGTAAAGAGGGATAAATCTCACCATCTTTTAGATAGCAGGAAGAGACACTACAACATACTGCTTACTGACTTCTGACTGCAGTTTCTAGCAGTTTAGAATCTTCAGAGAGAGCTGTTAAACTGCCTCTAAGATTCAGTGACCAAAGTCACATGATAGTTAGAATGACAGAGAGGGAGGGAGTCCCTATCTATATAATGAGGGACAGGAGAATGCAATGCATAATGCTTCCAACATAGCTTCTGCCCCCTAAAAGCAAAGCAAGCAGCTTCATTTATATACCGCTTCATATCGTGCTATGGGATGTCTAAACGGTTTACAACTGTAAGCTCATTGCCCCGCAACAGTTGGGTACTCATTTTAGCAACCTTGGAAGGATGCAGGCCTGAGTCTAGCCTGAGCCCTGGCTAGTATTGAACTCGCAACCTTGTGGTTTATGAGTGAGTGGCTGCAGTACAGGCATTTGACCACTGCACCACCAGGGTTCCTGAACACATAGTTAGTTAAATTTTGCTTCAACTGTAAAGCTGCTTTGAATCCCATTCAGAAGAAAAGCTGGAGATAAAAAATAAAATAAAATAAACTTTCTCTCAACAGAGCCAATCTGGTGCAGCAGTCTGTGTGTTGGAGTAGGACTCCAGGAGACCAAGGTTCCAATCACACTCTCCAAGCCACAGAGGAAGGCAATAGGAAAATTTTGTTGAATAAATCTTGCCAAGGAAGCCTCATAATCAGTTCATTTTGGGGGTGCCATAAGCCAGAAACAACATGAAGGCACACAACAATACTTTCTCACAACAGAGGACCTAAGGAGGCATACAACAAAATTGAAAACCAGCTATTATTTAAAAACTGATGATATGAAGAGTTAAAAAAAACCACAAGTTATCATGCTTAAATATCCATAATTTACAGAAGAGTAAAAAATGTAAAAGTCATAACAATACATAAAAAATATAAATGAGGGTGTGCATTGAGATCTACCGGAGAGTACTTTCTCACAATGCCGCCACCCTCACAGGCATGGCTGGTGAAGACTCAGGAGAGAGCCTTCTCCATAGCTGCTCCCAGGCTGTGGAACTCCCTTGCACAAGACTTATACTTCAATATAAACTTCTAGAGCCCAGCAAGAAAATATGCAGAAGGAGGGATTTAACTCAGCCAAAGCTGACAAATGCATATGAAACAAGAACAGCTTTCTTTTCCTGAAACACAGGATCTTTCTGAAAAAAGTGGAAACATTGGCTTGCGATATACGAGGAAGTATCTTAAAGTTTTAATTATCACCTTTAAAATATTTGACAGAGAGGAGCTTAATGCATCCTTAAATAAAGTGACTTACCTGATCCAGCTTAAAATTTAAATCGGGCAGCATCCTGATATTATCACAAGGATTTAGTCGCCGAATTTGCCACTCAAATACAGCCCGGGTCCATCCCTGCTTCCAGGGCTGCTCAGCATGGCTAATTTTGAAGCTGGGAGTTTTCTGACTTGAGAAAATGGCTGCTGGAGTGCCTCTAGGAGTGAGGATGGACCCGGGCAGCAGATTTGGTGGCTAAATCCTTGTGATAATATCAGGATGTCGCCCGATTTAAATTTTAAGCCAGATCAGGTAAGCCATATTATTTAACAATGTGATAAGCTTCAAAGTTTGTTTTGATTTGTAGTTACTAACTTATCTCTACATAGTCACCATCCAGATTTACACATTTCCCCAGTGTTTCTTGACCCTCTGATGTTATTGTAGAAGTGTTGTGCCTTAAACCACTTTTCCACTTCATGAATGATGTCATCTGTGTTGTCAAACTGGCAGCCCTGCAACGGATTTTTAATTTTGGGGAAAAGAAAAAGTCACTTGGTGATGATGACACTGACAAAATTTCATCAGTATACCATAATAACTTCTGGGTGATAATTATTACTTTATGATACCCTCTCATACTTCTCCATCTTCCACTTTAGTATTTCTGGCAAAACCTGAAACAAAAATAAAAGACACAATGAGCTGAATTTCTCAATATCATGCACTTAGAGACCAGTGATGACACTGACAAAATTTCATCAATATACCATAATGACTTCCAGGTGATAATTATTACTTTACCATATCCCCTCGTACATAAATATATAAAATAAATAACAATAAAGATAAAAATGTGGCACACAGACCACTTAAAGAAACACACTTCTGCACAGACAGTTCATCTCCATATGCCTGTTTAAATAAAAAGGTCTTCAGCTGATGGTGACAGGAATGCAGGGAGGGAATTCCCCAGCCAAGGAGCAACCACTAAGAAAGTCCTTTCAAATGTCCTCATCAGTTGGGCCTGTGACAATAGCAAGGACATGAGAAAACCATCCTTGGAGGATCTCAAGACCTGGACAGGCTTGTATAGCAAGATAGAATCTCTCAGACATCCAAGTCTAAGCTGGAATGGTAAGGGACTGAACCCCAAAACTGAAACTGGAGAAGAACATCCAGTCACTTCCAGTTCCAGCTTGCTCTAGTTTTTCTTGAATGTTGTCTTCCCCGTTTTCTGTACTGGTGTGTTGCTGGGAACTGGATGAACCCCCCCCCCCCCACACACACACAATCCTGTAAAAATTGTCCAGCCCTCATTTATTCTTTCACTACCCCCTAAAGCAGCACTGAATAGTAAGACAATAATAGTGAAGTGATCCTAATACAATTAAATTTTATGAACATTTTAAACACAAGCCAATCCAGCTATTGCAAAAAGAAAGCTGGGCAGGGGGAGGCTACATATGAGTACTTCTCCCTCCACACATCAGAACAACTTACAACTTGCCCTCTCCTGTCTTTTTAGCACTATTCATGGCTGAAAATTGAACAGCTCAACGATTATACATATGCTAAATAAGAAGAACACAAGATATACTGATCCATATCATGCCCAGACATATTATATGATTAGCTCATAGTTTTTACTGAGCAATACAAATAGCTATGCAAAAACTCTGTCCCTCTGCTTTCCGGTTCATTTATATGACTTCTTTCACTTTTTTTCTTGCGAATATAATCAGATTGCTCCAATCTGATAAGATGAATGAAACTTTCCCTAACATCCTCCCTGTTGTTTCTCTTCATTGACTTTGGCTTTCTTCATTTACTTTGCTGCTGTTGTTATTTTGCTGTGAGTCATTGGATTCCAGCTTCCAGGCCTAATCTGGTCCATGGAGGGACTGGAATAAGACCTCGCCAAGCCCCATCTCCAGTAGGCTGCTGAGTAGAGAAGTCTGTGCTGTCACCCACAATCACTGTTTGGAGATAAGGACATGGGTTCCTTCACACATAACACACAGTTGCAAAGCTGGACTCCAAACCTTAGCCAGCTATTCCTAAGCCAGTTGCCTAAGGTCATGTCTACTTAGCCCATTTAAACCAGTTACCCCCCATCCTCACAATGTAGGGCCAAAGCCCAAATTCAACTGCATAATGTCTTCACTACATGAAGCCAGTTCCGCACCAAATCCAGGTCATCCCTTTCTTAAACCAGTTTAAAAGAAATCTGAGACAATGCTGGGTGTTGCCACTGCTAGTGAGAGTTACTCCTTCTGAGGTCACAACAAGGTTCTCAACCAAGTGATAGATGCTGGGCACCACATTTTTGATCTCAGAGGGAGTGTTGCTCCAAAGTGCCCTCATAACAGGGGGAATTTGGGACAGCTTTGGGGCAGAATACTCAGGGAGCAGCCTGGAGTATTCTGGCTGGTGTTAACCTGCCCTAAGTCTGAAGGTCAGTCTCAATGGTTAACAGGGAGAGGGTAGCATCCCTGGCCAAACCACCAATGACCACACCACTGATGTCATCAGGCCCACAGCAGATTTAGGGGAGAGTCATTTGGTCCCTTGACCCAAAAGCTTCTCCACTCTGCCAATCAGAGAATGAACTAAAAATCTATCTAGTTCATGCCTTTGATTTTGTTCTTTTTGAAGCTCAAATTCTCCTGTTGTTAGTCACATGCTTCTTTCTTAAATACAGAATGAAACATTTTGTTCTTCCTTTTAAATTGCTTTGCAGCCCTGAAATATTAGTACTCCTGCTTTGTGGTTTTGCCTTTTTCCTTTGACTCCTACATGCTTGTATTAAGAAGCTAATGTCTTTTTCCTACAATTTGTCCTCTATGAGTATGTAAAACTCTCCCTATCCTGATTCTTAAAAAATGCCTCAGTGCACCCATATTAGCAGTTTATAGCTCTGTCCAGAATTGCACTTGAACTGTTTTCAGATATTACCCATCTCAGAAGATTCTAATTGTCTTCAGCTACCTATTCTTTTCTTTTCTTTTTAAGGATCATCTCACAGGTTCTCCAATTTCCTATCATTCATATCTTCCAAAACAAAACCAGAAGCTCCTAGTTACATGATTCATCCATGTTCCTACCTTTATGAACAAGACGTACCTTCCATTCAGATTTTTCTGAATGGTATGTGAAAAGCAAAACCACCTCATATTTCAGTTATGTGCAAAGGACAAATATATTCTTTGAATAAAAAAAAACTGCTTGGTAGACACATAAAGAAGAGTCCTATAATCAAATCCTCACAAATTATACTTTATTACCATTAGGCATTTCAGGCCATACTCACGCACATATCTGAATGACATGATTCATGCTACACTTAAACCTTATTGAGTTTATTGTTTCTTTCTGCTCGTTTAGGCCCATTGAATCATCTGTTGACTAATAAGTTACCACTCATGGCCATCCCACTGATTTAATTGGTCTACTCAGTCTGGAACTACAGATAGTATTCAGGCCTAAGAAAGCAATCAACACACACTTACATGGGTGTAAATCCCATTGTTTTGCTTTCTATTCAGTCCCATTGTAGTCAATGACATTCTGAGATATAGAACAGCACAGTGAAATTATTACTCCTACAACAATGTGCCAACACATTAAGTAACATTTTCTGATACCTGGACAGGATTTAATGAGGAATCTGAGGGAGATTTCAGACAACCTGTTGGGATGCATCCAGCCATAGGCCTGTACAACTGGGCTGTCATAAACAAGCTAGCTGCCTCCCATATCAGCCTAATCCAGACACATGAAAATGCTACACTGGGGGGGGGGGGGCAGAGGACCCTATTAAGTGGAAAAATCTGTGGTATGGAGGGAAGGGGGAATCTTTTTAAATTGGGTACGCATATCTTGTGGAAGTAGAGTCCTTCTGTCCATTGAAAATTAATCTTACATCCCAACACCATGGCTTTAGATGGATCCAGGAGAGGAGGGGGCAGCTATACACTTGTTCTCTTAGGATGAACTCTTTTTTTTTTTTTTTTTTTAAATACCAAAGGAGATGTGGGATGGTCTCATTCCTTCCTTTCCTGGAAACTAATCTCAAGTAAAATACTGGCTGCTGCCAGTTTTCCTAATGCTCACTTGATAACCCTATGTGAGCCCGACTCCAGCAGAGAGAAAGAGGAATGGGGCTAAATACAGCCACCTATATTGGCTTTCTTATTGCGGAGGCATGCTTTATTTTCTTATGACATTAGCAATTTAAGATCAAATTAAGACATATGTCTGCTATAATTTTTCTTTGCTTTTCTTTTCTCTGACAGGATGTTGGTGTCTTGGAAGAGCTGAATTGCATGGATATTCTCTATAGGTAACTCTTTATCTCTCTGCCCTATTTTGAGAGCAGAAAATGCTGGATCTGCTGAATTTCTGCCAGTCAGGTAAGCAGAGGCCAGAAGACACTGCAACCCTAGCAGTAGCATTCTCCAAGGCAGGAGGAGTGTTCCCAAAAACAATGTTCCCTGAAACCCAAGAAACACAGCAGATGTGAAAAGCATAAAGTAGGGCCTTTCCAGCCTCCAGCTCTCATTAGCACCCAGCCCAAATGGCAAATGCTCAGAACATTTGTAATCCATCAATACCTTGAGGGTCATGGGTTCTCCATGCTTAGAATCCACAGAAGAATTTGTAAAGGTTACTTTTTGGACTGGGAGCTGTCATCCAAAAAAGGAACTTTCCCATGTAGCTTTTAACTGGAGAGGCCAGTATAAGAAACAGAGATGTCACAAGGGTTTCAATGTCTTCATCATTACAGTACTGTAAAATATGCAATACTGGTTTTGAAACTAAAATCCCTAACATCTTCAAACAGATTTATGGGTGGAGGATAAACAGAAGCTAATAGTGCCTGAAGTGTCATGTGGCTCAAGAGCAGACGTGGGCTTAGACTATATTCACATGTAACACTAGCAAATATATTTTGAGCTGCCATAGGCCACAATTAAAGATATAATTGAGCTTTGCACATTAGCTGTGGTGTAGCAATGGGCAATATTAACAACTAGCACTTTAGATGCTGCATTCCAGGTGTTCAAGCATTCTCCATGCATTATATCAGCAACCCTACCAAGAGAAGGTAAAGTGGGCCTAGAGTGATGATGACAGGGAAGCATGCCCTGGAAAGGGGAAACAGAAATGGCGCTGCCTCTGAATCAAGGCAAGCTGTAGAATGCCCTCTTAAGTGAGGCTGGCCTGGCTCTCCTTTTGTTGTCCTTCTTCTAGCAAGCAAAAGCAAAAGCAAAGCAGCTTATTTATATACCGCTTCATATCACACTATGGGATGTCTAAGCGGTTTACAACTGTGAGCTGATTGCCCCCCAACAAGCTGGGTACTCATTTTAGCGACCTCGGAAGGATGCAGGCCTGAGTCGAGCCTCAGCCCTGGCTGGTATTGAACTCGCAACCTTGTGGTCTATGAGTGAGTGGCTGCAGTACAGGCATTTAACCACTGCGCCACCAGGGCTGGAATTTTTTATTCAAGAACACCAGCAAGGAATTTTTTATTCAAGAATTCTCTTGGCAATTGACCATGTGCTCATGAAGGGGCTTTTAGCTGCTAGGTGCTGCACTTTCTACTGCTGCACTTTTAAACCAGTTGTTTTAACATCATAATTATTTAATTGTGTTGTCATATTGTGTGTGTGTGTGCGTCTTTCTCTGTGTTTTTACAAAAACATGAACCTTGTCATGAGCTGCCTCCCTGTTCTTGGGAGAAAAACAGGCCATGACTTAAATAAATAAATATTCCAAAGCCTAGGAGGAATCTGAGGGCTCTCTACCTCCAAGACTGCTTGTTAGAGGAGATTCCCAAAGAACAACTCCCACCACACCGCTTGCTTAGGGTGCCAGGAGGGATGGCCTAAGTTGCTCAGAGTTTTCAAGGAAAATCACCTGTACTTACCTTACTGTGGGCCTTTGCAGACTGCCAGAAATAGTGCACATTAAATTGAGGCACTGCCCTGGCTCAGTGCTAGGGAATCATGGGAACTGTATTTTTTTCTGAGACATTGAGCCTTCTCTGTCAGAGAGCTCTGGTGCCACAATAAATTACAGTTCCCATGATTCCCTAGCACTGAGCCAGGGCAGTGCCTCAATTTAATGTGCACTATTTCTGGCAGTGTCAGCACCTTGCACACAGACTCACAACTATTCTAGACTAGAGTGAAGTAGCTGAAAATCATGAAATGATTCAAAGTTTTCAGGTGCCAGAAGGCCTCCACCAGACCAAGACTGGGTCCTGTAACACAGTGGTCCTCAACCTTTTTATTGCCGTGGACCGGTCAACGTTTGATAATTTTTCCGCGGCCCACTGGGGGGGGTTGCGGCATCGCGTTGATTATTAAATCAGAAGACGCAGTAGCAGGGCGGCCCAGTACCATTTGTTCTGCGGACCGGTATCGGGCCGCGGACTGGGGGTTGGGGACCACTGCTGTAACACACTGGAGTAGGACTTACCAGCTACTTTAATCTATATAATAAGCAGAGGCCTCCATCCTATTTACTCTGAAGCTCAGCAGAAGCTTAGAAAATAGTAGCTTAAGCCCACCTAGTTGGTTCATGGTTAAAATGAGGTCATAAATTTCCTGTCCTAGAACTCATGCTCTCAACCATTTTCTTACACCCGAGCAGAATGTTCCATGTTTCTGAAGGAAGTATGTTGGTTTAATTTCTCTGTTGTGACATCCACTATGTGGAGCCATCTCCCCCAATGACATCATGTAGACTCCCAAGGTATAGTGTTTATATTGCCAGATGAAAGTTTATTTGTTTGCAGTTTCTTGATCACCAACCCCTGGTGATGGTACTGATTTTAATGAAACATTTGTATTGTTTCATTGTCATTTTAGTATATTATTATCAGATTTTATAGTGGTTTCTGTGTTTTAATATAGTGCTATTGTATACTACTTGGAGATCTGAGGGGAATGAAAAGTGTTACTGAAATGTCCTAATAAATAAAACTTCAGCAAAGATATCACATTAGAATGAGAAAAGAATACCACCTGTGGCAAAGACACATGTGTAGAATTAATCTTTCCTTCTTCCTCTTCAATAATAATAATAATAATAATAATAATAATAATAATGTATTTTTACCCCACTCCTCTGCAGAGTTTATTATTGTGATTGTAATTATAGTTCTGTTCTGCTTTTCTTCTGGTACATCCACATCAGTTTACATTGAGTTCCCAGTACCCATCCCATAAAAAAGAATGGCTTGTTACTTTCATTTCTGTTGGGTTTAGTAGATCTTAGACTTGTAGCCAAAGTCATCCTTCTTTTATCCATGATGCTATATTCTCATGTGAAAGTCTATCCTGTTTCTTAGGCACACTATCTTTATATTCACATGTTAATCATGTGTCGAAGTACAATTGACAAGAAGAGATGAGGTGTTCCTATCATTTACATTTCAAAGGCAGCCTAAGACAATATACACCTCTGAAGCAACTGCTTGAACTTGTTTATCTCAAAGATTCATGAGAGAAGAAGGGAGTTGAATTAAGGAACTTCATTATGCCTAACTAGGTGTGGCATATTAACTCCCATTTTTGCGTAACTTGCAGACACTATCAAACAACATTATAATTAATTTGCATTGATATGGCAATGCACTCACTGGAGAAGTGTTATGGAAACTGACAGCATGATTCCCAGAGGAGCAAGGTTTATCAAAACAAAGGTGACAACACTCTGATCTTTAGTCTACTGTGCATTGTCCACCAGTTATAAAGAAGAATAGTTGTTGAGGGGGGTCACCATCCTGGAAAGGCGAAGGTCTTGTGGGGCACCATGTGATTACATCTAGTTTATCTTTGTAGGAGACACTGTCATTGCTGTAAAACAGGGAAGAGGAATGTGTAGCCTCTCTAGATGACACCAGACTGTGCTCCCCATCCTTCTCTAAATGGTGTTGGTCTGCAGCTTCCATTATTCTTCACCACTAGCTATGCTGGCTAGGGCTGCTGAGAACTGTAGTCCAAGAACATCTGAAGGTTAAATATTCCCTATCTGGAACAACTGGTGGAGAGATGAGGGCAGAAGGACCATTTAGTCTGATCCCCAAGCTCAGCTGATGTCACAAATGTAGACCCTTGTCTACATTGCTTTAAAGATAGCCAACTTCCACCACTGCTGTAAAATGACATATTTACTAGAAATTGCCCTGCAGACTTAGCAACTATGGTGGAAATAAATGACACCCAGCCTTTAACCTAACTAATTTGCTTCTGTCCTAGCAGATATTGAATACTAACAAACCTGCAAAATAAAACTTCTCTGATCTGATTTCTGTGCTGTCTATAGCTAAGGAATGGAACTAAAGACTCTGTCTGCAGAACTAGGTTTTCATCTCCCCCCCCCCCCAAAAAAAGAACTAAGATGGGTTATGAAGGCACAGAGTTTTGAAAAGGTTTATTTTTGAACAAGTCCCAGATGCCCACAGCCAGCAAAATCAAGGACCATGATGCCTGGATTTTTTTAAAAAATTTTTGGTAAAGCTGTAGTTTTAAAAAAAGGAACTTTTCTAAACACTGAGGGGGATACCATTTCTAGTGGTGGAGTGACAATGGAGGAAGGTCCTTTCCTCCTTCTCTCGCCTATTGTCTTCTTCATCAAAGTCACCTTAAAATCTGTTTTTCTTCCATCCCATGTTTTGGACCTCTGGTCGCAACATAAGTGTTAGACAGAAATCCCTGAAGCGGCCAAAAGGATGGGAGGGAAAGTGCTCTTGACACAACAAGACTGCTTTCTTACCAAGCAAAAGCAGAAGTCCTCTGGCCAATCCAGAGGCTTTCCAGTAGGGCTGGCATTTTGTTACCTGAAGCAAAGATCAAGATAGTTTCTGTCCCACACAATTCCACAGGCAGAAGCCACTTGGACTGGCAATGGAATCTTACTTTGACACTAGGGATAGGAGCATGTCCTCTATTGCACTTGAGCACAACAGGCTCTCTTGCAAGGTGCTGCTGTTTGGAACACACATGTTTGCCTTCCAATCAAAGGGAATGAGCAAGGGGTCAATGGCTGCTGCTGTCCCATCCACACCAACCTGCACCTGTGCTGCTTGAGGCAACCACCCCACACTGACTAATGGCATGGCCAGCCAGACATAGAGGAAGATTTTGAAGACTATTCCATTCTGTACTCCAAAGCAAGTTAAGAGACCTCACACAACACAATTCTTTCTAAATTCTGCCCCATTGAAAACTCAGAGGCAGTGGTAGCTGGTAGCTCCCATGTCACGTTGCTGTTGAATCTAATCCAATTAGGCCCAGAACATTGGATAGCTCTTTTACAACTAGACAAAACCTGGGACAGATCCATCACTCTCCTGACATGGAAGTCACCACCCATCATTGCTCAGTGGTTCCTGATTCAATCCACTCTTCTTTCTTTCTTTGAACACATAAACCCCATTTGACAAGGAGTAAAGCCTACCTTTGAGCTTTTAAGTTATTTCAGTACCAAATATTCAAACCTGAGTAGTAAATTCTGAGTAGGAAAGGTGCTACGGCACAGCATGAGGGCTTACCTGAGATTAGTTAGGCACCCTAACTGCTTCGTCTCTCTGGCACTTTTCCATGCAAAGGATAAAGTCACAGCAGGACTGGTGAGATTGTACACAATACATCCATCACTCAGTAGTAAAAGCCATAGGTGTTTAGGTGCTGAATATCTTTTCATTTGGGTGACACAGGGTGGGGAACATATCTTCAGCAACAAGAAATTCTATCCTAAATATGACTGTCTCAGCAGCCCTTTTTGAAGAGGTCAACATGTCTTTTTAAATGGGAAAAATATTTTATGTGCACACACATTGAGAAATGTACTCCCAGTTTCATCAGAATGATTATTTCAAATCTCAGTACATTTAAACTCTATGGTCTATTTTAAGCCAGTGTCAGCACATTCCAACTCTTATTCAAGTTGATTTACAATTATTAGAGTGCTCAAAAAACAATACCAACTAGTTAATGCTGAAATTAACTACTGTTTAGTCTCCACTCAATTGATTGAGGCATCCAGCATCATGGGATAGCTAAGAGTTTCTACTTTTGAGTATCCCTTGTATACTTTTCTACTTTTGAGTATTCCTTCATCTCCAGGCACATCCTGCAACCACTACAGTGAACATGCCATTTTCCAGCACCACCTTAACATTGGTTGTATGAAATTCTGCCACTGGTAGGCTCATGTATAACCTGTAAAACACTATTTACCAAAGCTTGGGGAGGTTATTGTTGTTGTTGTTGTTGTTGTTGTTGTTGTTGTTGTTGTTGTTGTTATTGGACTACAGCTTCCAAAATAGAAAAAGAGTAATTTTTCTATGTTCTTCTGCTCAATTACTATGTATTTTTAAAAAATCAACTTGCGTAGTTAAGAAATCCCAATCAGAAACGACAAACCGTCCATATTTTCCTGCTTCAGAGTCAATTTTGTGATGCATGGTAGTGTAACATTTTACAGGCTTGTAAATATTACATTTTTACAGAATGTACCCTGTAGTAAATCTGAAGGTTGCTTTTATTCCCTGGGAGACTTTCATACATCTGTTCTTCTTGGCATGCCTGCACTTCCCATTCTTCCCTGATCTGTCCTAACTTTGTCAAAAACAAGATTGTAAGCTCCTTGGAGCAGGGAGTTTTATTCTGCTCATTCTTCCAGTAACACAGAGCTTGGACAAGTCACCTTACAGGACCACAACACCCAGAATTTCTTGCCAAATTAACATTTCCAAACTCTGCTGCAGCTGGTAATAACAACAATCAACAAATTATCAATTTTACTGATTTTTCTTCCAGTCATTGTTGATAGATAACATTGCACTAACAAGGGGAAATACAGTATTTGTGTCTCTGTAGTGCAAGCAAGAGGTAGATCAAACTAGTTACACAAGCCCTGACAGAACAAAAATAACTGGTTGTGATATACTATGGTGATAGGACAAGGCTCAAAAAGGAGAGCTGCTCTTCACATATCTCAAAGATATCTCATATCTTGCTTAAAAGCCGACAAACCCTCCAACTCTGCTGAAGCTATTTTAGTTAAGCTACAACAACTCCATCGGCTAAATCCATATGAGCGATATGTAGTGGCAGATACCTAAGACCGATTAGTGGTTCTGTAAATGTTGTGTGTCAGAAATTGCTATGGTTCCTTCCACCACCACCACCCCGCATCATTATAGATTAACAGTCCAGCCTAAAACAGCATGGCCAATGATGAGGAATGCTGTGAGTTGCAGTTTAAGAACTATTGGAGGATCATACAAATTCTACCCCTGAAGACCTCAGAAATGTATACTCTCTTTTGTAGAATTGTTGGTGCTGCTTTCATGGAAATTGGGTTGTCCATACCTACAGTTTGTGAATGTTTCCCCAATGGGTCAGTGTAGCTATCTTAGATTTTCTATCTTTTTTCAGTTACGGTAAAAATATGGAATTAATTTGCTATTCACTTTTGGAAGTGCCAGCTAAGTGATTTCATGAACATTTATCAATACAGGTGAATGGGAGATGCACTATTTAGGAGAGTATCTAATCAAAGAAGGTCTTACTTAAATAAGTTCATTTTACAACAAATTTTACAAAAAAAGGGGGGGCATTTTTAATTTTTAATTTTATTTTTTTGCTATAACTTTCACTTTGAATGGCTTGGGACCTGGCAACCTGAAGGACTATCTCTTCTCACATGTATTGCCCCATCCTTTAGGAGCAACTGTCAAACCCTTCTTGCATGTACCATTGCCTTTCACTTTCTTGGTGGCAGCACCCAGTACATGGAATGCTCCACCTCTAGGATCTGTGATGCCTGTGTGAGCCAAAGGCATGTAAAGACTCTTCTCTTTTAAGCAAACATCTATTGCTTAATTTTATTGCAACTTGAGCTTTTGCTCCCCCTCCTTTTGTAATTTTACTGCTGGTTTCAGGTAGGCTTTCCATTTATCCTGGAAAACCAGGAAAATCCCGAATTGAAATGTCAGGAAAATGTCCCAGCCCGCTGGGTTGATTGAAGCAGCAGATCCCAAATTCCTCAAGGCAGGAGTGAAACCTCATGAGGAGATTCATCATCCCACCCTTGAGTTTCTGGAGGGTACTGCACAGGTGTGCCAGACGTTGGAAGAAAAAGGAAAAGAGGTGAGGAGAAACTCGGAGCAGAAGACAACTTATGTTGTGTCCTGGTAAGCATGTGGTGACACTGCTTAAAGTGGTGGAACTTTGTTTCCAAGCAACTACAAGAGTAGGAGGGAGTCCTTCTTATTCTGGTGGCTGCTTGGAAGCTTCTCTCCACCACCACCCTATAGGAGTGGGGGGGGGGGAGAGAATAAATCTTTACTAGGAATAATAATAATAATAATAATAATAATAATAATAATAATAATAGTTTTATTTCTAAGCCGCCCCTTTGCTCAGCAATCAGGGCGGCGTACAGCATAGTTTAAAAACAAAAGACAATGTAAAATTCCTATATCCCACACCCTAATCCTCCCATCCCTTAAAACTAAATTAAACTATAATAGCAGAATTAAAACGATTCTTAAAAACATAATAAAAACAAAAACAAATAAAAACAAAATAAACAATTTGGGCATGTCCATGTACTATGGGGGGTTAAGGGGCATAAGGTAACCTCCGCTAGAGCCGGGGGATTATTCTGGGAAAGCCTGCCGGAAGAGATCCATCTTTACTGCTTTCTTGAAAGCAGCAAGGGTAGTAATAAGATGGATCTCATCCGGCAGGCCATTCCATAGTCTTAATTTGTAATGCAGAAGTAATGCAGTTTAACACCACTTTATCTTCCATGGCTCAATGCTACATAATTCTGGCATTTGTAGTTTTATATGTTGGAATATGGATGGGATATACAGTCAAAGTAGAAATGTAGAGATGTGTGTGTGTGAAAAAATTTTTATGGGAGCAGTGTCTGGGGTAAACAAAAAGGATTCGGCCAGCAGGTGGTTCAAAGCCAAAACAAGTTCACACAGTACAGAATAACAAAAACACTTTGGTCCTGAGAACAGGATATTAACAGATAAACATATGAGCTCATTTAGTTCTCATGAGAATCAGGTCACATGGGGAATGACACACAGGTAGAGGCCGGTTTAGAGGCTGGGTTACAACAGATCATCCAATCATCATAAAGGTTAACATCCAGGAGGTGGAGTATGGGAAGGGCCAAAAGTTTCTTTGTTCATCTTTGTTATATACTTGCTATATGTCTTTTGAACTGGAAATGGAACTATTCTAATGCTAATGCTGTAATACTACAACAACATCTACAAGATGTGATCCTATAGTCTTTTGCCATTGGCAAGATAGATTGTATATATTTCTTTTATGTTTTCTTTATGCAACAATAAAGCTTTGATTTGGATTTACAAATGTGTCTTCATGGAGACAGCATTTCCAGGATGGCTGGTGAAGGAAGCTGGTTCTTGAACTCGGCTGTATTTTCAATCACATCACACCAAATTCCATATTTTAAGCTATGTAGCCTCTGTCAGAGAGCACTGGTGCTACAAACTACAAATCCCAGAAGATAAATTGATGGTGATATATAAATAAACAACAACAACAAAAGAACTGAAATACACAATAAAACAAGATTAAATTCAAAACAAATGGGATTTATATCCTACTTTTCTGGCCATGGGAGAAAAGCAGGATATAAATCCCATAAACAAAAAAATAAAATGTGGGGTGTGTTTTTTGGGGTGTGTGTCAATAAACAGCTTAATCTAGTCCCGTATACGTTTCTCCCAGTTTTATTGAAGAAAATTATGGCAACCCCACTTTCAGGTTCTTTACGTGTTTCAGTGATTACTTCTTGAATTTATACTTGGTAATTTACTTTGAGTAGTTTCTGTTTGAGGAAAGCAGGGGAGGAAACAGGATAAGATATCTTCAAGAAATAAACTAACAGCACACAAACATTCAAAATTTGCTATTGGTAATAAATGGCTCTCAGGTGATGCTACTATGATTGCCAGATTTTAGGACCTGGCCCCTCTTCTCCAGTCTTCAAGGCAAGGGGAGAAATCTTAGGGCAACAGCACTATCTTGAAAACACACAAACCCTTTGTGTGTGCATGCATTTTCTTCATCTGTTAGACTTAGTGTTTTTTTTAACTGAATAACATATATTGTGCAAGCGGGGCTGATGTTTAATAATTCAGACAGAAGCCACTTGAGCAGTTGCAAATGTCTAACCTAGTACTGACCCTTGTAACATCAGCATCCATACCCTATATCATCATGAGAGGTTGTCTCTAAGGACGTTTTCACACGCGGGTCTCTAGCAACTAGCATCATTCCGGAATGAACGAAAGCAGCATCATTCCGGTATGCTTCTGGTCGCGCAAATGTAATTCCCAATGAAACCGGCATGCAAAATAACGGGGATGATGCCGCAATGGGACGGGGATGGGAGGGGGATGGGAGGGGGTTCTCTGTGACGTCGTGTGAACACAGGGGCAAAGGATCCGCAATGGGACGGGGATGGGACAGGGTTCTGTCTGCTTTAGACCCCGTGTGATAACGTCCTATGTTTCAGATTTTGTCCCTGAAATCTCAGCACCTATGATTGTCCTGATATGGCAGCCCTAGATGCTACATTGTCACCTTACCTATTCAATTGTTTGAACCTTTTTGACATTTTAAAGCTAAACCTATTTTGTCTTCTTTTTAGGCCCCTCTGGCATCATGTGGTTTGGCCCTTTCTCTTCTTTGCTTATATGGCACATGGTTATTGAGATCCCATAGCTCTGTGTACAGCCTCATGCTGGGTCCCTCAAGTCTCTTTGGTTTTATATTTCACTGTGATGTTTTTTTTAATTTAAATTTATTATGCAAATTATAACATTAAAACACAAACCCAAAATGCAAAGAGTCACTTCACAGCCATCATATTAACTACTATGGAAAGGGGAGAAAAACAATTGTGTCTCTTCAAAAAAACTTGTTGTCCACATGGGAGTTGCAATTGTCCTTGTTGTTTGTGGATATATTCAATGAAAATCTACCATTCTTCCTGGAATGTTTCCCTGGTTTTATGTCCTTTGTTGATTTTCATTTGAAAGGAAAGTTTTTCAGATAGCCAATTATTCCATACCCTTGAGCACCAATCAGCCTAAGATAATTTTCCCATCTTCCAGTTCTTACCACTTCCATCCTGGCTGCTGATATTAGAAAGGCAATCAAACCCTACATTTCAACCTACTGTTATTCCTAACAGATAAAGATAGCAATAAAAGGGCTGGACAGAGGTCAGTATTTTGCTATGTTATACTAGCTATAATATTCAATACCTCTATCCAAAATCTTTTTATCTTAGGGAATTCTACCCACATATGTAGGTATGTGCCCTTCTCTTTACAGCCTCTCCAGCAGCCAGGCGATGAGAATATTGTTATTCTAGATAACTGAACTGGTGTCAGGTACCATTTCTGGCCTATCTTTAGTGAGACCTCTTCTGCACTGGCCAATCTAGAGGTATAAGGAGGGGATCTCCAAACTGAGGCCCACATTGCATCTGTTATATTTAGATCTAGTTCTAATTACCAACCTATTTTAGCCGAAAGCCCATCTCCATATTCACAGTCTACCAATCAGCCCTTTAGTTGATGGACTGCCTCCTTCACATATCAATTAAAAAAAATCTTCTTGGTATTTCTCCAATTGTATATAGTAGGGTGGCAAAGGATCTAATCTGACCTACTTGCACCCAGTTCCTTTTACTAAGTCCCAATCTATCCATTATTTCTTGTTCAGTAGATGGGCCCCCTTGATTAAAAAGATCTTTTTCTTTCCAAACTCTAAATTGTTTATATTTATTTGTATGTTTAAATCTTGAGTGTTGGAGAAAGGACTGTAGAGGTGATGGGGAGGTACCAGCACAGACCTCCACTTGGGCCATATGAGCATAGAGTCATGTAAAAAAGGATTCCCTAGCCCTCTGATTTTAGTATTAGAGACCTGTGTATACAGACATAAAATGTGTGAAGAAGAAATTTCTTCTAATCCAGAGGCCACCTAGAGCCTCTACAGATGGGCCCTTCCTGGAGGCAGGGATGGGGAGGGGCAGCAGCACGCCGGCCACCTCAACCCCTCTCCGAAGACATCCTAACGCCACATGCTATTACTCACGACGTGCAGCATCAGGATGTCCTTCCAGCGCAGCCTTTTGACGTGCTGCACCGGAAGGGGTGCCAAAGAGCCGCATGGCAACTCTTAGGGCACCCTTTTGCTGGTTCTGAATGGAGCGGCATTTTGCTGCTCTTTTCCAGGCCGGCAAAAGGGAGGGTTGGGGCCGACGCATCCGGCAGCCTCGGCCCTGATCCTCCATTTCCTGGGGTGGCCCAGGGCCGCTAGTCTGCATCCCCCCCCCCCCCCCCCGTTGGTATTAGAAGATTCAGCAACTAAATTAATCACCTGTCTCAACTGAAAAGCTTGAAAGTATAACCAAAGGTCTGTGATATTTGGCAACACCATACCTTGTAAAGATGATGGGCAGAATCCCATGAGTGCCCTTGTGACAACTAGTAACTAGTGGTATAGCAAAATGAAAAAGTTAGAGCCAGTGTGGTGTAGTGGTTTGAGTGTCAGACTAGGACTCTGGGAGACCAGAGTCTGAATCCCTTGTACAATGTATGTTATTCAATAAAAATAACACCAAGGCTAACAGATGAGGAAAATGTATGGGCTATGGAAATCCACTGTGTGGCCTTGGGAAAGTCATACTCTTTCAGCCTTAGAGGAAGGCCATGGAAAACTCACCTTAACAAATCTTGCTAAGAAAACCTTGTGATAGCAGCCTAGATAGAAAGAAGGCTTTGGATGAATAGTGCACTCACCATCAAAATATTTGGTCTACCTTTCTTTGTCTCTGCTGTATGATTCTGGAGGAAAAGTGCAGCTACTATCTAGGGCACCAACAAGGATACTGGCCTAGGGCCTTTACAAACTGCCAGAAATAATGCAGCTTGAGACCACTTTAACTGTCCCGGCTCAAGGCTAGTGAATCATGGAAACTGTAGTCTATTGTGTCACCAGAGCTTTCTGACAGAGAAGGCTCAAAGCCTCAGAAAAAAACCACAGTTCCCATGATTCCCTAGCATTGAGCCTGGGCAATTAAAGTGGCCCCAAGCTGCATTATTTCTGGCAGTCTGTAAAGCCCTTTGTTTTCTATTTATTGCTAAGTGGCCAGCTACAATATGAAAGATAGCAGTCTAGCCCTCTGATTGTAAACTAAATGATTTTTATAGAGAAGTATGCCAATGTGGCTACGCTAATATAAATGCAATGTTACCATACTAGCTTCACTTCAATCTTGGAGAGATGAATTTGGATGAGCCATTTATTTATTTATTTTTTTATTTTTATTTTTTTGCACGGGAAGGCATGGCTGCTTTCAGAAATAACAGAATCTTGGTTTAACTTGCATTGTGAACAATCTGTGCTAGTACAGTCATCCCTCCGTTTTCACAGGGGATCCACTCTGGAACACCCCCCCCAAAAAAATGAAATATTCAAGCCCCATTGGCTTGAATGGCCACATGCTTTTGTGTGCGGCCCTGCATGTGCGCCATTTTATCCCTCCCCACTCACCAGTCTACGAAGGACTGAGACCATGGACTCGAAGTCCGCGAACAGGGAGGGATGACTGTATATTCAACCCATTCATTTCAATTTTGCTCCTCTACACTAGTGGGTAAATGAACTAAGGAGGGAATCATGACTTCAAATTGTGTTTGGTTCCTAGAAAATAAATAATGGAATAGTTTCCAGGAATGGATTTGGGCAAACAAATCATAATCTGGAAAAATAGAGTTGAGCTTAATAGTGCATAGGTGAACACAATCTGTAATTGAAGAGAACTTGTGACATGGGATGATATTTCCTTAACTCAAAGCAAGCCAAGATCATAATCCATCTTTAAACGAAAAGTTGCTGGTGGATTGGGTATTGCACAAAGCTACCCCCCTTTGGGGTCATTTACCTCCTCACACAAAGAGAGGAGCAAAAAGGGGGCCTGTACCAGCATGCAGCTTCTTCATATCACAGTTTATTGAGCCAGGATTGTTCTGTATGAGTACTCTCGCTGTGTCTGTGTGTGGGCTTTTTCAGAGTGTGGGAAAAGAGAGTGTGAGAGAGAATCTATATTTCACCTGTCTGTGTGAAAGATGCATGCAGGGGTGGGAAGGAAGGGAAATTATCCATTAAGAATCTCTTTTTCACCTTGCCCTTGACTTTAATCAAAATTTGCCTTCATAGAAAAATAAATGACATTTAGGATCTTCTGAAGCGCAACTCAACAAGACATAATTAGAAATAGTTTAACTGACCTTTTGTAAACTACGATCTCCCAACAGAATGGTAGGGAAATCATATCTTCCCTTTCTTTTAAAATAAAACAAGGGTCTTGCATCTTTTGTGGGTACAGACAAGATTACAGGGTACTTTTATTTTTGAATAATTACATGGTAACCTTCAGAGATATTTGCAAAGGTCATATTCACATCACATCACTGTGATTTCTTTTCTGCTTTTCCTTTCGTCCCACCAGATATAAATTTCGCAAAGGAAAAAAGAAAGAGCAAGTACATAGGGCTGTGTTTTCTCTTCCTCTCCCTCTTTTACTGTGGTTGAAAACTGAAGATAGTTCAAAGTCCCATCGGCTCCCAGAGGGCTGTGGGCTATGATAGGTTATTTTCTACCATTTAGCGCTCTCCATTATCATGATTCCTTTTTCTTCATTATTCTTCACTTATCACATGCAGGATCACCACAGAGTCCAAATAGAGAGTTGTAATTACCCAGCTGCCACCTGATAGAACCCCTTCTATCATCTTTATCTCGCTAGGCCTTGCTGTTTCATCACTGGATAAAACTCGCCCATGGCAATGCCTGTGATAGCACATCTCAGAGATACATTTAAAGTTTACTGATTTATCGCAGGAAAATGCTGAACCCATGCAATTATTAGATACACTTGCCAATTTATTTATACAGGAAGGCTACTTTAACTCCCCTTTCTATCAGCTATTTATTCCATTCTTCTTGAAAACATTAAGGTCACTTTGGGGCACTGAGATGAAATGCAGTGGGAAGCGAAGAAACCAAAATGACCGGAAACAAAACTTCCAAGAAACTCACAGTGATAAAATTATAAATACTTGTTCCCTAAAAGTATAGCATGAAGGAATTTCTTTTATTTTTTTTTTTTTTGGATAGTGTTATTTCCAATTTGTGTGAATATGATGGTAGTAAACAGGTATATCACTGCAAAGGTGATAGGAAACAAATGGAAGAAGTGCATATGATGGATTGTGCCCCTGTTTTCTCCAATACACCAATACAGGCCATAACATTTTTCTTTCAAGCCAAAGATAGCATGGATAGCATACGAGGGGGTATTGTAAAGTTTTAATTATCACCTTTTAAAAAATTTGACAGAAAGTTTATTTTGATTTGTAGTTGTTAACTTATCTACGTAGTCACCATCTAGATTTACACATTTTTCCCAGTGTTTCTTGACCCTCCAAATAGCATTATTGTAGAAGTCTGCAGATTGCTCCTTAAACCACTTTTCCACTTCATGAATGACGTCATCTGTGTTGTCAAATCGGCGACCCTGCAAATCATTTTTCATTTTTTGGGAAAGAAAAAGTCACTTCGAGATAATGATCCTGCAGCCTTCAGAGAGGTTGGCCAATAATGATACTGACAAAATTTCATCAATATACTATAATAACTTCTGGGTGATAATTATTACTTTACGATACCCCCTCGTTCTTTTCCATCTTCCACTTTAGTCACTTCGGACACAACCTGTAAAAAAATAAAGGACACAATGAGCTGATTTTCTCAACATCATGCACTTAGGAACATGATAACACTGACAAAATTTCATGAATATACCATAATAACTTCCAGGTGATAATTATTATTTTACAATACCCCCATTTTCCCCATTTCTAAACTCAGCCAATATTATGTATCCAGGCAGGAGACGACAGAATCTCTCCTTTCTTTTTGCATAAAAGTTGTCAGGATCCAAGAGATCCCCTGCATCCTGTGTCCTGATTTGACATGGCCTAGAAAGTGATATAGAGGTCACTTATTCAGATATGTATAATAAAAAAGAGGCTACATTGGCATAAAATGTGCCTATGCTATGTATAGACACCAATTTAGATTTACTTGTTAGAATTTAAGTGGAAAAAGTAGGGAACGTTACACATTATGCCCAATAAATAGGAACATTAGATTTTAATGCACAAGACAGGAAAGCTGTCTGTTCCCAAAGTCTGCCCAAATTGTTAAACCATACTGGAAAAGTAGGGCTGCTTGTGGTAGAACTTTGTCCATCTTAGGAAAAGCCAAGTCTTATTCTAAACTGCAAATTGGATATTACCTCATCCCCCCCACCATGCTGACAAGGAAATGGTTGCATTGATGAAACCATCATCCCTCCCCTCTCCACTAACAAGGACATGGTTGCATTGATTAAACCAATTGGGACTTAAATGTCTTGTCTGCCACTGAATGGAGACCTGCCAAACTGGCTTAGGAGTTTATCACACGGGGGAAATCCCGTGAGGAAACGGGGCTTTAAATTAAACAAAACCCGCAAAAGCGGGTGCTTTTTCGGACAACGTCGCTGTTAAAAGGAGGTTAATCCGAACGGAAATTAGACAAAAACTGCTTCTTTTTACTTTCGGAAGATCCTGAAAGTAAAAAGAAGCAGTGTTTGTCTAATTTCCGTTCGGATTAACCTCCTTTTAACAGCGCTTTCACTTTTCACACAGGGCAGAACGGGAGAAATCCCGTTCATTAAAAGCTTCCGCTTTTGCGGTTGTTTTTTTTACTTTAAAGAACGATATTATACGGGGCTCTTTGTGTGATAAATTCCTTAGACTGACCCCCGCCCCCAACAGCAAGGTATCCTGCATCCTTCAGAGAGGTTGGCCAACACATCTGAATTTGGAAGCGGGTAAATATCTATACTTATATGGCTTTTTGTCTAATGTTATGCAACTGTATTGTTTCTTTATGCCCACACCACTTAAGATTCATTATCACAGGGGTAGGCAACCTAAGGCCCGGGGGCCGGATGCAGCCCCCCAAGGCCTTTGGACCAGCCCCAGGCCAGTCCTGCCGCCGCCGCCGCCACCACCCCCCGCCGCCGCCTCCCACCATGATGATATTGATTATTGTTGTAATTATTTGTTCTTGGGGTTTTCTTGGCAAAATCTCCACATGGGTTTTGCTATGGCTTTTCTGGGGCTGAGAGAGTGTGCATGCATATTTTTTAATTTTTTTAATTTTTAAAAAATATTTATTTATTTATTTATTTATTTATTATTTTTGGTGCTTTGGCCCCCCCAATTGTCTGAGGGACAGCGACCCAGCCCCCGGCTCAAAAAGGTTGCCTACCCCTGCATTATCAGAACACATTCACCTCTGCCCTTTTGCATGCACCTGTTTTTGTCTTTTGTTTTTTAAAACAACATTGAGGTCATGCTTTGCCTTAACGAGAGGTGTTCCCTTCTTGCTCTTAGGAGACCAGTGCCCAAGTCTGAAAGAGGTTAAAAGTATGTCACAGAGAGAATCACTTTCTTTTTTGACCAGTGTCCTTCTCTTTTACTTGCTCCCTTTTCTTAGACCTGCTACTCTTAGGACCTTATCACATGGGGGTCTGAAGCAGTCCCATCCCCGTGGCATCCCCTTCCCATGGCGCTTCCTTTCCCTGGGTGATCAAACGATGTCGCAGGGAAACCCCGCCCATCCCCGTCGCATCCCCGTCACATCCCCGTCCCATGGTGCTTCCTTTCCCTGGGTGATCAAACGACGTTGCAGGGAAACCCCGCCCATCCCTGTCGCATCCCCGTCGCATCCCCGTCGCATCCCCATTCTTTTGGATTCCTGGTCGAAATTCCTTCCCGCGACTGGAAGGAAGCGCAATGGGACGGGGATGCGACTGCTTGGACCCCGTGTGATAAGGTCCTTAGACTCTCTCTGAGATTTGCTTCCCTGCTCTAGTCTCCAGTCATCTTCTTCATGTCAAAGGGTGAGAAAATCCATGTGTGTGTTTTAACCTATAGTATCTTAAGCAGCTCACAACCCCTTAGATCAATTAGGAGAAGTGTTTTTAACTTCTATGCTGTCTTTTCCCTCTTTTACTTTGGACGTTATCACACTTGCAGTAAGGGAGCGGCGAGAAAGCTGGTCGGAATCATTTCGGAACCATTTTGGGCTCATTCCGGAATGTGCCCGGCAAGCGGAACACATTACCACACTAGAATGGAATCAGTGAGGAATGTGAGATTCCGGAATGGTTCCGCTCCGGGGGCTCGGAACTCCTGTTCACACACAAGTTGAAAGATCCCTACCTCGATCCGGCAAGGATGTTCATGCACATGCGCAGACAGGGCAAGGCAAGGGGTCCAGGAGGGGATCCCTCTCTGGCGCTGGCAAAGCAAAGCAAGGCAAGGGGTCCAGGAGGGGATCCCTCCCTGGCGCTGGCAAAGCAAGGCAAGGAGTCCAGGAGGGAGATCCCTCTCTGGTGCTGGCAAAGAAGGGCAAGGCAAGGGGTCCAGGAGGGGATCCCTCCCTGGCGCTGGCAAAGAAGGGCAAGGCAAGGGGTCCAGGAGGGAGGTCCCTCTCTGGTGCTGGCAAAGCAAGGCAAGGCAAGGAGTCCAGGAGGGAGATCCCTCTCTGGTGCTAGCAAAGAAGGGCAAGGCAAGGGGTCCAGGAGGGAGATCCCTCTCTGGCGCTAGCAAAGCAAGGCAAGGCAAGGGGTCCAGGAGGGAGATCCCTCTCTGGTGCTGGCAAAGCAAGGCAAGGCAAGGCAATGGACGTTACCACAAGTTCCCGGCTGCGCTCCAGCTCCAGGTGTGCTGGTGGGGAAGGTGTTGGTCCCCCGGCAGCCCCAGCGCCTCCGCCTCTGCTCCCACTTGGGGAATACCGCAAGGAACCATGGGCCGTAAAACAAGGCAATGCGGAATGACAAGGATCTCGTGTTTATACCTATGCCGAGATCAGCGTCATTCCGGTATAGTGCCGACCGCTCGGGTGTATTCCTTAAAATTCTCGGAAGTCAAAAGGACTGAAACGAGGCTGAAATGACGCCGAGACGAGGTAGGGAAGGGCGGGGTTTGCTGCGACGTCGTGTGAACACACGGAAAAAAAGTCTGAAACGAGGCTGAAACGAGGCTGAAGTGAGGCTGAAATGACGCTGCTTTAGGGCCAGTGTGGTAACGTCCTCTGAGAAACAGCTGGCATACAGTATAGACTGTTCTGTTGGTTTCTGCTGCTATCTTTTTCTGTATTTTAAATAATGAAATAACTGTTTTGCTGCAAAATCAGCTTGTCCTTCTATCTCATTTGGAGTCACTTTGGTTAACTGCCCATTTAAAAAATCTTCAGTCTGTAAGCTCATGCAGAGAGTTAGTGCCTGGAAGAGCTTCTCCCCCCAAAACTAGTGCACTGCTATTAAGCGGAAAGCTAGGTCCAAATAAGCTGTATGCTTGCTTCTGCAGCATGCAGCCCAGGTAATAAACTTCACAGCCCCTACTTCCCTTCTTAAGGTTCTTCTTAAATTTGGACTTGCACTGAACAATGCTTCCACCAGAGGACTATTTTCTGAAAGCCTTTCAAAGAGAGCAGTGCTTCTTAAGTGGACTGGCAGATTTTTCCTCCCAATCCACCCTCCAGAAAATCCCTTTCACTCACACTTCTCTGCCAAGTCAATGTCAATGTCGGGTCAGGTGTGAAAGTCCTTTCCGTGATTGGGTGGGAAGGACAGGACAGGGACAGGACAATGACATCACATTCCTCATGTGATAATCTCCATTGAGATCAGAAACCTCAGCAGATGAATCATTCTTCAGAGAATGTAGGAGCTCTTTGGTAGTGATGTTGCAAGTTTACTTCTCTGCACTAAAATTTCTTCCTCATGTAAAAGGTACTTTTTGGGGGGAGAATATGTGGTATAGTATACCTGGGTAGAGCACCTAGTTAAAAAAAAGCTGGTAACCTTTACAGATTTATTACCCAATATATAGTTTCAATTCCAGTTACCTGCCTACACTATGGTCCACAAGCATGGTTGAAAGCTTTCTTTAAAAGAAAAAAGAGAGAGAAAAGAAAAGGAGGAAAATGATATGAAAAAATATGAATATGACATTCATATATATATATATAGTTTACAAATCACTAAATAGCATATTAGAAGTCTTACTCCAGCTCAGTGGCATGACTGCTGCTATCCAAGATTGCATGAATATCAACACCTTATTCAGTATTTAAATTCTGGATAAAATTAGCTTGAATTTATTTCCTCAATACGTACTAATCCCCATGAAGTTAATGGAAGCTGCAGGCATTCAGTATTTTTAATCATCTACTGCTTTTTAGTTACCTTAAAGGTATGTTTGAATTCTTGAAGCACTTTCTTTAACTTCTCTGTATCTTAATTTTCCCATTTGCACATATGATTACGATACTGCCTGCTTCTTTGTACAGTACTTTCAATATCCATGCATTAATGGTCCTACAATACCTGCCTCAGTTACTATAATTATTGTGGTCATTTCAATTAGGTTTTGGCACTTCCGAGCCAAGACATTCTTTGAAAATTATGCAAAGTGATTTGCATCTGAGAACAGGGAAACCTTATTGGGATTTGTAGTCTAGCCCTCCAGACATGCTATATTTACCACTGTACCACACCCTTGTGAAAAATTCTGAGAACATAAAACTTCATGAATTCAGAAGCAGTATAAAAAGTTTCTCCAGTTCCCATGCACTTAGGAGAGCATATATGCCAAATAATTAGTTCAAAGTGGCATGGGATATTGCTCAAAATGGAAGGCAGTTACATGACTGTGAGATGTATGTTCACAAAATCCTCATGGTTAACAAAGTCAGTCCTATCATTAGGCAGAATGAGCTGACTGCCTGGGGCAGCCATGTTTGCGTGTCAGGAAAGGGAAGGAATTTTTTAGTTACTCACTTTCTTCTTATTGTATTTCTGCTGCTAGGAAGAACAGTTTGTGAAATGCTCTGTCTCAGTTGTCAAAACCTGAGTGTCAGTGTAAGATAGTGGTTAGAGTGTTAAACTGGGATCCAGGTTCTAGTCCCCAGTGAGATATTAAATTCATTGTGTGACCTCTCACTCTCAGCCTGATCTATCTCACATTGTTTTTCTGGGTGGAGGGGAGAGAAGAGTGATGCTTATTTATTAATTACTTTTACATCCTGCCTTTTTCAATGAACTTAAGGTAATGCACATTTGTGTACATTGCATTCTGATGGGGGAAGTGCATTTACACCTCTCCTCCAGGCAGAAAGATGTCTTGGGCGAGCCCTGTTGCATGATCCTGGAACTATCCTGGTAAGATTAATGTGCTATTAGCAACTAGGAAATATTGACAGTTCCATCTTTCTTGGAAAACAGAGGACATAATGTTTCTGACTGAGAAAGCCTCTCTCCCTGCATCACTCAACAAGTCTAGGGTGTGGGACTATTGCACATTCCCACCACATCATTCATACCACATTCAGCAATTTCCTCAAGAGCATCTTTGGGGGGTTGCAGACTGCCAGAAATAGTGTGAATTCAGTCCACTTTTAGGGTTAGGGTTAGAGTTAGGGAACCATGGGAACTGTATTTTATTGTGGCATCAGAGTTGTCTGACAGAGAAGGCTCAATGTCTCAGAAAAATAACAGTTCCCATGATTCCCTAGCACTAACCCTAACCCTAAAAGTGGACTGAATTCACACTATTTCTGGCAGTCTGCAACCCCCCTGAGTCTTCAGCCAACTCACAGAAAGTATCTTATAACATTTGTTTAGAGGAGCAAGATTTATTAATGACTTGTAAGTTATCCTGATGGCACAGACCTCCAGCATAGATCTGACCTTTTCAAGAACTCCTCTCAAAACATAAAGAACAGCAAGACAAGCTCTATAACCTCTACTAAACTTCAAAGACATGCAACAATATTTGCTAGCTTGGCATGGTGCTAATACAAAGGGTGTCCATCTTTCCATGACTTATGGGTCAGTGAGGGGATTGGGATACACCAGGAACCCCAAATGTGTGTCATCAGTGCATCCTACTTGACACACATCTGTCCTCAGTTTAATGTGGTCCTATGGCCAAAATGGCCGGAATGTATGGCACCTGTACCCATAATATGGATATTTTTTAAAAAAATAAATAAATAAAATAAAAACATTTTCAAGATGTGGATGGTGAAATCCATGGATTCAGAATCCATGGATACAGAGGGCTGACTGTAGTTTGGGGGTTAGTTAAAATTCAAGTTAAATGGAATTACTTCCAAACATGGACATCTTTAAGCAAGGACAGAATATCAGCAGCAGCACCCCCTCAATAATAGGATATCCATGCCCCTCCAAGATTGTTTCTTGCCAGCCAGAGTCAATATTTTTTCTTCACCTTCTCCTGTCCACATGATACTAAGCAGGCTCACACTGGCAGATAGGGGTGACTTGTATTCCAAGTTTTTGAATGACTTAGTGATTAGCTGAATTTGCCATTAGTAGATGACTGTGGATGTCAGCCCACACCCGGTGATGCTGTAAAGGACTATTACAATCCTGTATACCTCACAAAATCAGATACCATCTGATATTAAAAGCTCCTCTCCCCCAAAGCTGCACCACTTGACTAAGGCAATCCACTACACAAAGTGCACTCATTTGCAATTGGGAAGGTGTACAACGCACAGGGGAATCTCATTATTATCTCCAGCCAGTGATTTCTTGCTTCACTTCCTCATCTCCCTTGAAGGAATGAAGACAGCAACAAACCCTTATTATACATTTTATGGCTCTTCAAAACAGACTTACTTTTGTGTTGGAGCTACTTCCCTCTGATATGATCATTCAGTGGTGGAACTCTCAGGATTGGAAAATGCATTTTTTTTTTTTGGACTGCAGCTCCCAGAATCCCACAGTTGGTATGGCCAGTTTTGAATGGTGTGATGCTCAGGAGTGAAAAATTGCAAATGGATGGGAAAGAGTCATTAGGTTTGTTCTAGCCAAAGGTTTTCAGTATTAACATGCATTTCACAGCAGCAGGGGATTGTGGTATAGGCAGAATGCTCAAATGGTGTTGTGTGATGGTGATGTGTGAGTGTGAGAAAGAGAAAGCATGAAGGGAGTTTTAGAGCACAATCCTAACTGGCCAAGATGATCAAGGATCTGCTGAAGTTAGCATGATTACGCAGCGCATGAAGATCCAAGTAGACGTGCACCACTAGGATCACGATCTTCTCAGATGCAGCAGGTAGCTTGTCAGCTGGAGAAGCACCTCTCCCCTTCCAGACAGAGTAAACAGACTCCACAGATAGAAGTCTCTCAGATGAGGCTTTAATCTTAGTTCCTTTATGTACAAGGCTATTTACAGCAATCATCCAACGCGATCCACAGCAATCCACTACGACAACACCACCCAACCACAACCACAATCCACCATATGTGTGTCCAGAGGCTTCTGCCTTATATAGCCATGGCTCCATATGGCCTTCTGGCCCTGCCTCTTCCTCCTGGACACCTGTCACTCACTTGAGTGACTCTGCAGTTTTGTAGCAGTTCTATGTGCTTTACAGCACCAGGTGACCATCCCCATGATGTCACATCCTATGACACAGCATGAGTCAGCATGACTCAGCAGTGATCAAATGCTGTGTCATCATGGCTGCTACTATTCTCCACATTGTACATTTTTACCCCTGGGACTCCATCCTAACAGTGCTGAATCCAGTTCCACCAGAAATTGTTGAGGACTTGCCCTAATTGAAGTTTGCATGGCATTGTGACTGTTCCCTTACAGGTGTAGATCTAGCATTTGTTCCCCACTTTCCCACCTTTTTCTTGCTGTTCTGCTGGCAGATCTTGGTTAGTAGAATAATTCTGTAGTGGACTGTTCTGCCAAGAGGTCTCTGATACTACCTAAAGAACACCTTTGTCGGCAGAAGAGGCCTGTGCCTAATCCTAGCGACCTACAGCTGGCACATTTTTGAGGAATAAATTTATCCAGGACACCTCCTGTAATCACTCTGGTATCTGGTGTCAGGGAGTAAAATTTTAATTTTAGACTTGTTGTCCAAAAAAGAAAAAAGAAAAGACCCATTGCTCTTCATGGCACAGAACTAAAACTAGTAGCAATAAATAGGAAGGGGCAAATGGACAAAAGCCTATTCCTTTTCTAAGAAGTGTCTTAGATTTTCTATTTTGTTCAATAGGAGGAGATTGCCATAGTCTCAAAGTTCTCCATAACTGATACTCTTCACAAGATATTCCAGCTGCCTAGATGGAATATGAAAGATACAGCCCAGTAATTCCCAAGCTGCAAGAGACCAGCACAATAAATTCACTAAATAATTTAAAGCTCCTGGGAACATAAACTGCCCACCTCTCAAGTAGTTCTGTATGATTCATTACTTGCTCCTGGCCTTTTCTCAATCAGCTTTTATGAATGGATGGATATTCAGAAGATCAGAGTCATGGGTTTCCCCTATTCATTTCCTGCTGTCTTGATCATTCCCATGAGATCCTCCTCAACTCAACCAAATTATTTACTAGATTAGGATTATGAGGAAGGAATTGAGAGAAAGAAGAGAGAGGAGCACCCTGGCTTCTCTTCAAAGGTGGTGAGGCTATTGCTTTAACAAAGGCTCCCTGGGAACCCCAGGAGGAGAGGAATTCTGGCTGAGACAACAATTCCTTTTCAGCATGTAAAACTTATTCATGGAAGTATTTGGCACTGAGAGGAGAGGAAAGTGTGGGGGTAACATTTAATATCATATTGATGAGAAATGTTGAATGCATGTCATCCTGATGAATCTTCATGATAGAGTCACTCTTGTTCTTCCAGAGATGTCAAGAGATAAACAACAGCCTACCAATGATACCAAAACATGTAAACTTTCCAGTTACACAGAAGCTCTTTGTGCAAAATAACTAGCTATTTGTCGGGGTGGGGGGAAGGCATATTCTCACTGAGGTAAGCCTAATCACTACTAGTAGTTGATGCTTACTGGGACTGGAGGGCAAAGCCAAGGGGTCACAAAAGATGGAGCCAACCACATTTTGTTGTATACTTCTTAGTATGCCTTGCTGGTTAGGAGAGATGCTGGATATTAGTTGACTCGCGTCTCATCTGCACAAACAGTTGGACCATCTCCGCTAATCACAAAACATTTAGCACTTCAAATTGTATGTGCCCTTTCTAGGAAGCAAGTAGCACTGAACTCAATGGAAAGTTTGAGTAAATGACAAGAGTTTTCCAGACAGATCACAGCATTGTGTAAAAGTACAAAAAACATTCACATGCTTTCTATGTCTGGAAGGCAGACCTACACTAATTTAGGCTATAGGCAATTCCCAAGCAATCCATGGGATACATACTATAGCACACCTCCCCAGAATCTTTGGGGGGGGACTATATGTGCCTCCTAAACCATGCAACACTTTTAAAATGTTGAACCCCATTTGCACCCTCTGGAAAAGAAGCAATGGTTTTTCTGTGTTCTTGGATGGCCATGAGCTGATTTCAGCCTTTTTTCAAAACCAGAAGTGTCCGGCTGTCAGGCTTATAAGTTTTGATTAACTTTCTGTTGTGTTTTAGCTAGAAAAGACAACTCAGTTCCACTGTATGATCTTCCATCTCAACTTGAAAACTTTCTGGTTTAACAATGCCCCTGACATTTGGTAGAAGATGTTCAGGGAGAGTCTGGTCTTCTAGGAATTAGTGAAATGCCTTAATCTCCTGATCTCCAGGTATTTGCATTAAAGGAAAGTGGAGGTGGTCATACATAAAGATATACCTATATGGATTCACTACACACAGAAAGACATATACACATAGATGTGCACATACACTGAACAATACTGCCCATAATTTGGTGCAGGTCTTAAAAAGGGGGTACTGCAGTGCCCCATTGGTAGATTAATTAGCATTGAAAGGCAAATTGACCAAGGAGGTGAGAGTTCTCCAGTCAGTATAATCCTTGTCGGCAAATCCGCTGAAGCTTTGCACAATGGCCTTTATCTTTCTTTTCTTTGACTGGGGTGATATAATGGAGACACTGTGTCCAAACAGCCATTTACTGCTGGAAAAATGGCAAACACTCCAAAAAGTTAAACATTGCACAACTGCATTCAAGCTAATGAAAGCTGGGAATGTCTCAGAGGTGGCGTTCTCCATCTCCGAGATGAAGGGGGTATTATTTAACCTGTCACTCTCCTGTTCTCCTTGCTGCCAATCTACTGTATGGAGGAGCACTAACAATACCCTCTGCCTTCCCAATGGTGGGCTGGGTGTCAGAAAAGGGCAACAGACTGACAAGTGGGGCAGGGGTGGATGGAGCAAAAGCACACGATGCCACTTGAGTGATGCAAACATCTTTGGCCTTTCTGCCTACAGAGAACTGATGCAAGGAAATTTTTCACAGGACTGGCTGAACCCATGAGTGTTACAAGTGTCTGTGTGAAGCAGGGGATTCTGGGGAAAACAGAACTCCTGGGAATGCTGTTCCCCACAATGCTTCATTCACAGCATCTTCATACTGAGGTGATGGTGGTGGTGGTGGAGGAGGAGGAGGAGGACTATGGCAACAACTTGGGAGTTCTTTCAGCTCAAGCCTGAACTTAATATGGGATGCAGTTACACAGCTCCAAAAAAAAAAAAAAGAGAGAGAGAGAGAGAGAGAGAGAGAGAGGTACAAAGAAGGCACATATTTGCATAAAATGTACATGTTTATACTAATGGATATGTTTAGATGCAAGTTTAGATATTGCTATAATTTAATAGAAAGACGACACATCTCACCATATGTGAGATCATTGTGATCAGATGATCACCTGCATACCTGCTCAGTCTTCTGACCAAGGCCTGACTATTGATGGACAATTAAAAAGTTTCTGATCTTCTGGCATATAGCTCATTTAAAAAAAAAATAGACCAAATAATGCTTCAAATGGAAGACTGTATTCTGTAAAGTTGAACACATTGAGCTAAACCCATTTGCTAATCTAAACTAAGCTAGATCCATTGAAACAATGGGATTTACATAAGTGTACATTTACATCCACCAGTTAATTCAGTACTCTAGTTGGAACTAACAATTGCAGTTCAGCCACTGTTCCCTAAACTGCAATACAACAGCAGTCTCAGGGATAAAAAGAGACATCCCTGCTTCACCAAATCAGAGCCTTGTAAGCAGAATGCAGCTGCTTTAATGTCTCCCTCCAGCACATATGTTTGAATCCTATTGATAGGCTAGGCTACTGTAGACTCATTGAATGAATTAAGTCAAGATATTTGTAAATCCTATTGATCAACTCTAGTTGATCAATCATGATAAACGATTCTCCTTTTGCCAAATGGGACAGGGACATTTCCAAATTTATCTGGGATGGTAGAAAGCCTAGAGTTAAAATGAAATTCCTTCAAGATGCAGTGGAATGTGGGGGTATGGGTTTATCCTACTTGAGTATTTATTACTATGCTTGCTCTTTGTTTTGGCTGCTTGATTGGATAAACTTGACGAATGAAAGAAACTTGAAATTAGAAGGCTTTGACAATATGTACGGGTGGCACGGGTACTTGATATATGACAAAGTTAAATTTCATAAAAATTTCCATGACCACCATTTAAGGCGTGCTTTATTAAGAATTTGAATTAAGGTTAAAAAGAATTGGCCAGAGACCATACCAGAATGGACTGCTATAGGAGAAGTAATCTCCAAAGAAAATAAATTTGGCAAGGAAAAATGGTTAACATATACTGACTTGATAAAAGGAAAAGAAGGTCAAGATAGTTCTATAAAATCACAGGAGGACCTTAACCAAGAGGGTTACTCTTATAACTGGTTCTCATATAGGCAAATTACGGAACAATTTCTATTAGACCAAAAAAGTAAAAATAATAATAATAGGAATATTAAATAAAGAATTTGAAGATTTAATTGGCTCTGATTGTAGTCACAAAATCACGAAATTCTATAAAATGTTATTAGCTATTGAATTGGAAAAGGATGTGATCAAACCCCAAATGATAAAATGGGCCCAGGATTTTGGTCATAACATCGAGCTGGAACAATGGGAGAAATGTTGGTGAAAAAGGCTAAAATATACCCTGAGTTCCAGCATTAAGGAAAATTTCTATAAACTTCAATATCGGTGGTATTTGTCTCCATATAAATTGGATAAAATGAAAAAAAATTCAGGACTATTATTGTTGGAAGTGCGAGAGGAAAAGTGGGTCCCTTTTTCATTTATGGTGGGGCTGTGAGAAAGCTAAAGAATTTTGGGATACTATAAAACAAAGGATGGGTGAAATTTTGAAAATTAATTTGAAAAAGGATCCACAGAGGTTTTTATTGGGTATTATAGAGGACCAGGACTTGGAAAGAAAACATGGAAAACTTATCTTTAATCTTATATCGGCTGCTAGAATAACATACGCAGCAAAGTGGAAATACCATCAGTTCATGACTGGATGATGAAAATCCTTGATATAATGGAAATGGACAAACTAACGGGTTTAATTAAGGGTGATAGTGAAGAAACGTTTAAGAGAGATTGGAAGGGATTGGTTGATTATTGGAAACAAACAGGAGAGTTAGTAAATACAGTACAATAGGTTTGGACTAAAATATATATAATAAGAGTGAAAACGAGCGCTGTGATAACATGCTAAAAATGGATGGATTGTGGTAAGTTCAAAAATGATGGATTACAATTGTGAATTAACAAATATATAATGTATGACATGGGATATTAAAAGGTGGATAAAATAGAAGTAGTAGTATATCGGGCTAAATTGCAAGGCATGTCAAGTTTAGGAAGTGTTTTTAACGTTAATGTTTGTTAATTGTTTATTGTATGTAATAGTCTTGTATTGATGTATTGTATTTTTCCCCTTTATTTTTCTTTTTGTATGTTTTATGTTTATGTTTTTTATGTTTCTTTTTTGCTTTTAATCAATAAAATTATTTTTTTAAAAAAATAAACCTCTAGTTGACCAACTACCAATAGATACCATTGTCCCCTCTCAGAAATTTTCATCTGTCAAGAAATGCAGTCTAACACTGGAGCAAGGGACACTCCAGGTTAGGCCTTCCTCCATGGCCCTGCATTCCATTGGTTACCCTTGGATCCTGCTCCTTTCAAGTATTGTCTGAAACTATGATGCTGGACTCAAGTGGTGTATAGCAGTTATGATCAGCAATCAATCTAGAATAAGGACTACAAATACTTAATAGAGTTTTATTATTATTCCTCTGCATAGCACCACTTCTGCTTTTTGTTTGCAAACAAAAGGCAATTCTTCACTCTCTCACACAGTCTGACTTATTCATAATTATGAATGTTGTTGTTGTGTGCCTTCCAGTCATTTCTGATATATGGTAATCCTAAGGTGAACCTATCATGGCTTTTTCTTGGCAAAATTTATTCAGAGGGGGTTTGCCATTCCCTTCTCCTGAGGCTGAGAGAGTATGATTTTCCTAAGGTCACCCAGCGGGTTTCTGGGCCAAGTGGGGAATCAAACCCTGGTCTCCAAAGTTGTAGTCCAACACTCAAACACTATGCCACTCTGGCCCTCAATGACCATGAATATCATCTTCTTAATGCACCTCAGCTGCCATAAGAAGAGTGAAGACATTACAGTGGAGCTTCCTTATTCATGGGCTTGCCATCCATGGATTTAACCATCCACAGATGGTAAGCCCCATTGTTCCCAGTAGGGACAATGGGACTTGAGGTCCCATGTGCTTTGGTATCCATGGGGGTGGGGTGGGGTCCAGAATGGATCCTCCATGGATACCTAGGTCCAACTGTATAGGGAGCATACACAGCTTTTAATCCACCATAAAAATTGGATAATAGCACCTTTGGTGATATCACACTTATCACACGATGCCATCTCTCACTTGTAGCTGCCTTATCCTCAAAGTGTGATTAGTCAGCACCTTGCTATTGGCAAGGAAAACCCATCAATAAGCTCCCAGTATTTATTTAATTGTGTTATAAAACAAACACACACACAAATGAAAGACATGCTGGTTAGGGCATAGGGCAGGAAGGCAGGGTTAAGGACGAGGGTAGAAGAGAGTGTGAGGGACCAGCAACAGCCCAAATGCTATTGAAAGGAGGTGTGGTAGAGTGTTACCAAACACATATGTATGCATTTCCTTTCATTAGCACAATTGTGGTGAGTATGAAGGTCATGTGATAAAGTCCTTGGACAGAAACATTCACTACATAGAATAGGAATCATAAGCTCTTTTTATACATGATATGATATCTTAGAGGGGAAGCTTTGAAGAAACAGACTAGCTCAAGGACTGTCGAATAGGCTGCACTCCTGGATGGCAGGGAGGATAATGCAAACTGCCTATTCTCCAGCTAGTGCTCTGGGGAGGGTCATTGGTGGGCAGGTGTGCTGCCCAGAGCATATGGTTCCATACTGAGTGCCATGCCAAAGATATGAGTTTTTTGTTTTTGTTTTTGAAAACAGCACACTTTTATACAGAACCAATGTGGTGTAGGGCTTTGGGAGACCAAGGTTTAAATTTCCACATAGCCAGGGAAACCCATTGAATGTCCTTGGAAAACCCACTCTCTCAGCCTCAGAGGAAGGCAATGGCAAAGTTCCTCTGAATAAATCTTGCTAAGAATATCCTAGGATAGAATTGCTATAAGTCAGGATCGACTGGAAGGCACATGACAATCACAATACTTTTATGATGGCAAGAGATCTTGTAGCATCTTTAAGACTAAAGACAGAGTTTCAGTTAGTCTCAAAGGTGCTACAAGATCTCTTTCCATACTTATTTTACAGACTAACATGGCTATATCTTTGAATACTTTTATGAATAAAGATAAATCAATTATTCCACTGCCCTGGTGGCGCAGTGGTTAAATGCCTGTACTGCAGCCACTCACTCATAAACCACAAGGTTGCGAGTTCAATACCAGCCAGGGCTGAGGCTCGACTGAGGCCTGCATCCTTCCGAGGTCGCTAAAATGAGTACCCAGCTTGTTGGGGGGCAATCAGCTCACAGTTGTAAACTGCTTAGACACCCCATAGTGTGGTATGAAGCAGTATATAAATGAAGCTGCTTTGCTGCAGTCTTTAAAACATTCTATTTATACAGCTAAACTTTGTATATCAGTAATTGGTAACTGTCACTCGTAAAGTTTTTACCACTCTCAGCAGCATGTCATATGGTTTCCGTTTCTCCCTTCCTACCCTGCCCCCAATTTAACTGCTAGTGATGTAAAATCCCAGCCATTCTCACACTGAATTACAGTTCTGAGGATTTCCTGGGGTATGGAATATCAGTCTGTGGTGTACATAGACTGGGGAATATGCGGCCATCTACAAATTGCTAGACTACATCTTCCATCAACCCTAACCAGAACAGCCAATAGAAAATATTAGAAGAATTGCATTCCAACAACATCTGGAAGGTCACAAGTTCATCTTCCTTGATATATAAAGTCAGACAGATCAACAGACAGACAGATCTTGTCATTGGCTTTATAGTCTTCCAAGAGAAAGAACAACTAGTGAGTTTCACCTTCTCTAGACAATGTTCCCAGTCCTAATTCTTGCTCATTTGCTCATTTTTTTAAAAAAAATGTGTCCATTGGAATAATATCTCTTTAAGCAATAGTAACCTTTCATGCCAGCTACTCCAAGGCTTAATATATGGAAACCCAAGCAACTTCACAGTTAAACCCAAAAGGCAAAGAATATTTGCCCATTGCAATTGCAGCTAGTTTAGCTGCCTGCTGCCTGCATCTGAAAGCAATCCCCCATTTTTCCCAGGATTATTAGAGACCTCCATTGTTTCCAGATATTCCAGGGGATTCAATGCCTATAAAGAATTTACTTGCTCACTTGCTTAACAAGTGATTTTACAGTTTAAAAGGTGTCTGGTATCAGATGTCAGAGTTCAGAAGGGTATCAACTACAACACATTGTTCAACAAGAGACGATTAATCTCCTAGGGAAACTTCATCTGCAAAGCGCAATCCTCGTACACTGAGGACAGATCATCCAGCTATGGTTTCTCGGATATTTAGGGGTGTCACAGTAGCAGGGAAATGACAAAGGCAAGAAAGAAAGCAGTGACACTCTCATTTAGATAAAGGTGACTTCAAGCAAGATCCAACGTGACACAGTGTGATAAAACACAACATAATTCAGTTCATCTGCAGAAGAGTATTGTTGGGGAGGGGAAAGGAAGCAGGGAAAAGGCACCTACAGAGGTCTTAGACTGAACAGTAGCACCCTGTGGAAACAGATTCAGAAAGGAGAACTTGTCAGTTCATCAGGAGAGAGAATAAAAATGAGGATGTTGCTTTCATGGAATAAAGGATACCATCTGGAGCCCTACAATGGGTGACAGGGAGCCAGTTTGGTTGGCTTTGGGAATCCTCTCTTGAGAAATGTGGTGTGCTGGAAACAGAAGCCAAGACACTGCCCCTAGGTCAGGATGACCAGATGTCAAAACTGCAAAGGAGGACAAAGCATCGTAAAATGTAGGACATTCAAGAAAAATGTAAGGCATGTCAAAATAAAAAATAAAAATACTAATATAAATATAAATTTATGTTTTATAGCCAAGCTCAAAATGGAGGACATTTCTGTTCCTCTTGAACAGAAGGTTGAAATGTAAGACATGTCCTGGAAAAGGAGGATGTCTGGTCACCCTGTTAGCGGATATGCTCCATTTTTCTTGTATATTTTAGCCATGTGGAGTTCCCTATGACCCCAGCCTGACCCTTGGGAGATGGCAGCCATAATCCCCTAAATGTAAGGTCAGGTAGGCAATGCTAAAGTTGCTCAAGACCACTAAAGATTTCCTGGACAGGCAGGTTTGGGAGTTGCCCATGGGAATATCCCATTATACTGGAAAAGACACACAATGGTGTTTGTTTGTCTTAGTCTCACACTTAATGGGACAGTGATCAGATTTGATTGCACCCCTTTCTCTAGCTTTCTTTCCTTGATAGTTTTGAAACCAAATGCATTGTTTAGACCAGGGGTAGGCAACCTTTTTGAGCCAGGGGCCGGGTTGCTGTCCCTCAGACAATTGGGGGGGGGGGGGCAAAGCACCAAAAAAAAATAAAAAAAAAATAAATAATAAAAAATTTAAAAAATATGCATGCACACTCTCTCAGCCCCAGAAAAGCCATGGCAAAACCCCTGTGGAGATTTTGCCAAGAACAAGTAATAACAACAATAATCAATATCATGATGGTGGGGGGCAGCGGTGGCGGTGGCGGCAGGACCAGCCTAGGGCCAGTCTAAAGGCCTCGGGGGCCCGCATCCAGCCCCTGGACCTTAGGTTGCCTACACCTGGTTTAGACTATGCCCAGACTTAGGTAAACAATGGTAAACTCGTCAAGCCTTTGTCCACCTATTGTTTGACTCATGGCTAGAAGGCAGAAATCTCCCTTAAAAACCCTTGGATTTTGGCAGACCTCGTGCACCTTGGTAGTGCATGCTGAATCTCTGCCAGTCTGTGCTCTGAGATAGTTCCCGTGACTTGCTGGTCGTGCCCCTTCCACTGAACCCATCTGCATTCGCTGCCAGAAGTCCTGAGGAGCCTCTCGGACATAAGTATATCCCTCTCCATCCTGGCTTCCCTCTCTGCCTCCCCGGCTCTCACTCTTTCCTGCTCATCCTTCTAGTGTGTGTGTGGGTGTGCCTTATTTGGATGTCTGCTTATTGTGTTAATAAATATTTTAGACTTTTATTTGGAGTTTGGTTCCTCTCAGTGTCATTCCCTGCCAGAATTCTTATATCTCTGGTATACATTTGGATAAGATCTCTGAAGCGAAGTTGGGCGCTTCACTCACACATTTGAGCTAATTATAAATTCCCCAAAATTAGGCCTGTTTCCCAACAACCCTGCCCTTCGTAGTACCCATATCTACTAATAAGAGTCAAGATCCAGTCAAACATTCAGCTTAATTTTATGTGTGTGTCATAAATAAATAAATAAATAAATCATAAATAATAATGCTCAGAAATAAGCTGCACTGAATTTGCAGGGGCTCACTGCAGTGGACTGCAGCCTTAGGTACTTTTCAATTCCATTGCAGAAAGCTAAGGGTGCACTCCAATCTTCTGTTGAAATCAACAAGAGTTAAAATAGATCTTAATTTTCGATGGCTCAGGATTAGGCATTTGATCAGTTTTGGGGAGATCCTGTCCAATAGCACTTGCACACTTATCACATTACACTGTTATACAGCTATATTCCATTTTAACTGCCATGGCAGCATCCTGTGGAATTCTGGGGGCTTTAGTTAATGAGGTCCAAGAGCTCTCTGGCTGAGAATTCTAAATCCCACCTTTTAAACTTCAAATCTCAGGATTTCATAGGATGTTTCCATGGCACTGAAAATGGAATATAGCACTATAACCGTGTAGTGTGATGGGCGCTCAAATTATTTCAAGATAATTAACTTTATTAGTGTAACATCTTATTGTTGTTGAACATTATTGAAGTTTATCATAGTAACTAAAAATTGCATATTTGAGATTTCAGATTCCCATCCAACATTTAATGAGATGTGTTCCTGCTTAACTTCAAATCAAGATGTTGTACTATGTCCTCTCAAACCATGTTATTAATCAACATAAACACTAAGAGTTTTTCTTAGTCATCATCATTGCTGTTATCATCCTCCTCATCCTCATCCTTATCCTCATCTTACATGATGAATGAATAAAATTAACATTTTTCAAAAGGTAGAATGAACTACAATACTTAACAGTTTTAGGTAAGATTTCTAGAAATAAGAATAATTTGCTGAAACTGTTGTTGTTGGCTTTACCTTTGTTTTTTGGAAGGGTTTACCCAAGTCATCTCATAATTGTAGGCTTTTAAAAAAAATAAACTGAATATAAAATAAATAAAAACTAATATATATATATATATATATATATATATATATATATTAAAAAGCTTAGTTTCTAAAAACAGGTTTGCAAGGTAGGGCAAATTCTTCAAACATCAGCAGCTTCAGCCATAGAGGAAATGTTACCTGGTTCCCGAGAGAAGTTAGAGAGCAAAATCATCCCCACTGTTAGGCAGTGAAGCAACCTCCCCAGGCAACCTCCCTCACCCAGAATATCTCCTGAATGCACTAAATGCCCGACTTGGTTGAAGGACAGAGCTGCTTGTGTGTGTCACAGAACCTACTAAACACAGAACCCACTAACTTAGCTTACTGCCTCAGGAGTCATGGTTCAACCATGGATCCAGTTTGCTTCTACTTAGCTTTCTTTATTATACCAAATGAAATGAGTGTAGGCTTAATCCAGACAGACAGACAGACAGCCTTATCACCAATAGCATCACCAGGGGGGCTGGGGGGCGGTGGATCACACCAGGTGACAACCAGAAGAAGGGTAACACCTGGGACGTTATCACACGGGGTCTAAAGCAGTCCCATCCCTGCGCCATCCCTGCGCCATCGCGGGGTTTTTTTCCATGTTTCCACACGACGTCGCAGAGAAACCCCGCCCATCCCTGCGCCATCCCTGCACCATCGCGGATCCTTGTCCCGTGTTTCCACACGACGTCGCAGAGAAACCCCATCTATCCCTGCGCCATTCCTGCGCCATTCCGGCATCACCCGGCATCATCCCCGTTCTTTTGAATGCCGGGTTCTTTTGGGAATTACTTTGCTGATGCTGGAATGATGCAGCTTTCTATACCGCAAGGGAAAAGGAACCGCGGTGGCGCAGGGATGGCGCAGGGATGGGACTGCTTTAGACCCCCATGTGATAACGTCCCTGGTTGGGCCTCCCTCCCTCCTCGGTACATGCCTTTGCTGCTGCTCCATCATCAGGCTTTCCCTCCTGGGAACAAAGGTGCGGAGGAACGCATGTGTGCCATTTCCATATTGGGTAACATCATAGTTAGTGACATCACTGTTTATCACATTACACTGTTATAGTGATATATTCCACTTTAACTGCCATGGTAACATCCAATGGAATCTTGGGATTTGTAGTTTAGGGAAGGGCATTCAGAATTCTCAGCCAGAGAGCTCTTGGGCCTCACTAAATTACAAACCCCAGAATGCCAGAGGATGTTACCATGGCAGTTGAAGTAGATTTTGTGCTATAACAGCATACTGTGCAAAGAGAGACAGCCACAGTACTATGACAACTGTGTCATTGTTGACAACTCTCAGGCAGCTCTCATTTCAGTTATAGCTTGGTTTACAAAGTCTTCGAATTATCAGAGATCAATGAATGCTTTCTTCTGGAATTAGTTAGTAGATGCTACTGATTATTAAAGTTGTCAAGAGGGATTGTTTAGGAACACAAAAAAACACTGCATTGAAAGTGTATCATTGTATTACATGACAGTGAGACTACAAACTGATATATCGGTAATTCCTTATGCTGGCATAAGAAAAAACTATGTGACCTTTGTAACATGCAGTGGTGGACAACATGAACACAAAATGCAGGGGTTTAAAATGTACTGCCCCACTGACTCAAACTCTGCTGTGATTGGCTTGATTGAAAAGAAAAGCACCCAGAAACTGTTCCATAATCACCTCTCTTGTTTCTTAGACAAAAGGTTAATTTTTTCTTTTATTTGGCTGATAACTTACCAAGGTAACTGGTTGGACAATATATCTGGAGGGATCTTTATGAAGGAGAGGGTGTTGCCTGCATACCGCACAGAGTTATTCTCAATATCAAATGTAAGGCTGGTATTCATCCACTTTCCCAATCTGAGCAACCTCTGGTTCAAGTGGGGGGTATGGAAGGTAGTTGGAGTTGTTGACATCAGTCCAAGTGGGAATGCAGACTGGATGCACTGAGAAGTAACAGAGACTCCTTCTCAGCTTTGACTTGCCTTTGTTATGAATATATCCAGGCAGAGTGTATTTGTTTATGACTACTATGTGAGGACTAGTGCAGATCTTTATTTGATTAACTGACTGATTGACTGACTAGCTGATTGATTTGATTTGATTTATATCCCACCTGTTTTTCAGAACTGGGACTCATAGTGGCTTACAACATGGTTTTTAAAAGCCAGGAACAAATAAACCACAATACGTCAGAATATCAAAGTGCTAGTAAGCAAATTATAATATCAAAAGACAATAGAACTGAAAGCAATACTTTTTTAAAAAATCTCTCTGATTAGCCCTTCAGTTGCTAAAAGCCTTCCTGAGATACATAGACCAATAGATAGATAGATAGATAGATAGATAAGGTGTTTGGCTACTAGCAGAAGGACAACAGGGAGGAAGCCATACTAGCCTCCATTGAAAGAGAGCCTGGGAGTGGCCATTGAGAAAGCCACTTTAACATCCCCAAATTCACCTCAGAAGGTGGTAGAACCAAAGCAAGAGCCTACATCTCAATGCTTTGGCAAGTCCTTCAGATAATCTAGACCCAAGTAGATATGTGTGGATTATTCCAAACAATGTTGGAGGATCTGAGATTCACAAAGGGAGCAGACCAAGGCTGCCAAGGCTTTTACTAGAGGTGAAAGAAGAAGAAGGTGGTGGACCTTCCCATGTTCTGCTAATGATCTGGTACTAAATATCACACCTGTCATTTGCCTCTAAGTTGAGCAACTGCGTCCTGTTTTTGTCTTAGCACAAGACCAGACTCTCAGGAAGGGAATGTAGGAAGGTACGGAGCCTGAGAGAAACACTGGGAGACATGTGGTTCACCAGCAAGGAGGCTGAAGCAGCGAAGTCAGCTCAATTCGTGTCATACACAGTCCAGCAATAAATCCAGGCAACAGTCCAAAAGGAATTCCAAGAGCATAGTCAATGAACAGAGTAAGGTCTAAGGCAAGGATAGACAACCTTTCCCCTTTAAGGGCCGAGGGACTTCAGCTCCCAGAAGCCTCAGCCATGTTGGCCAATAGCTCCTGGGATTCTGGGAGCTGAAGTCTCTCAGCCCTTAAAGGGGAAAGGTTGCCTACCCCTGGTCCAAGGTTATCAGGCAGGAACATGAGGCATGAATGTTGCTTTTACCATGAAAGTCAGTTGTTAGCAACAACTTCCTGAGGGAAGTGCTGGGCTATTTATGGTCTGGTAGTCTTCCTCAGGTGCTGTTTGATTATTGAGTGATTTAGGCACAGATGCTTGGAGCATCTTCACCCCTCCTTCTCTCAATTATGTTCTGCTGAAGTAGGTACTGCTAGGTCTGGGTCTCCATCTGTGTCCACAACAGAAGGCTGTAACTGCTGGGTAGTCTTGTCCTCTATCTCTGGCCCTGGCACGTTTCCCCGTTGCTCTGTCTGACTACTCACTGTCTATCTGTACTGGGGTCCTGGAGGCAAGGCATGACAACCTGGAAAAAAGGGAGATGGCTCCACTGAGATCACTAGAAGTGGCCCTGGAGACTCCAGTTGCCCACTCCCTACAGTAAAGCAGCAACATCACTGGATATCACCTTTCCAACTGTTGGTCTATGCCCAGCATTTTGTTTCACCATGGTTGCCTCCCTCCTGTGAAAGAGCCAAAGGTGAATCTTTGATATACACCTAAAGGTTTCTCTATCCAAAGATCAAGACTGAAGCAAATCAAGGTTGCCACACTGAAATAAGGTCTGATTTATTCTACCGAAGAACATATTACAGAGTGCACCAGATCATTCCACCAATGACATTCTTGCTTTCCGTATGTCAGTTAGCCCCTTTGTTACTTCATCAGGGAGTAATAGCACTGGGAGCCTACTGAGATGTCTGGCTAAATCAGAGATGGGTGACTGGCATCCCCTGCCCTCTTTTTCAGGTCCTGATACCAAAACTGGTTGTGCAGCAGCAAAATGATCATTCCTCTCCCACCCTGTTAAGCAAAGAATATTATACTCCTGAAAACAGCATAAATGTGCTGGAAGAGGACATTTCTTGCCACACACATCCCTGCACCCTGCTAGGCTGCACCACACTGAAGGTCAAGAAATAACTTTTCACTGCAGTTTTAGCAATTTTAACCACGGGGAGCTGAGGGTTGGGGGAAAGAAAATCCATTGCATTTTGCATTTTTAAATATATCTTTTGGTAATTTGGAGCCAAAAATCAGACCAGAATTCCCCCACCCCCCAAAAAAGGTTGGGAACTAGGGGTTGCAGGGGTGTCTTAGGGTGTATCAAGGGACATGAAGGGGAGAATTGGGGCTGCATGTGGCTCATGGGCCATACTTTACTCACCCTCTGTTTTGCAACATAGTATATACTGCATGTGCACCTTGCTTTAGAGGTAATGACCAAGCTAGCAGTTGTCCCAAATTTTCAAATGAAACATGCTGGAGTTTGGTATGGACATTGGTAAGAAATGGCTCTGAACATTTCTGATGGCCAAGAAGCTAGGGAATTTGTGATGTTTCTCTCCTCATATCATTTTCTACATAATATAACTCAGGGTTATTTATTAATTTAAAACATATACATACTGAAAACACTGGAGAAGTGCACAAGCAAAGAATGATCATGGGGCTGGAGCAACATTTCTTCTCCAAAAAACAGTAATGCCACTGAAGCACTATTCCTCTTACGGGTGTGCCCCTTGCTCCTCCTCTTGATCTGCATTTGAGTTTTTAATTTAGAATCAACTTAATTATTGTTTATTGTTGTCAAATTGACTTAAACTTATGGTGACCCTATGAATGAGAGGTCTCCAATTCATCCTGCTATCAACAGTCCTGCTCAGGTCTTACAAATTCAGGGCCATGGCTTCCTTGATTGAGTCCATCCATTGGAATGTGGTCTTCCTCTTTTCCTACTGCCTTCTACTTTACCATGCATTATTGTCTTTCTAGTGAGTGATATCATCTCATGAAATAGCCAATATTTAGTAATCTTGGCTTCTAGGGGGAGTTTAGACCTGATATACTCTTGAATTGATTGATTGATTGATTGGAAGCCTATGGTATCTATAGAACTGTTCTGTAGCACCACATTTCAAATAATTTGATTGTCTTCCTATCAGCTTTCTTCAGTGTCCAGCTTTCACAACCATACATAGAAATCAGAATATTATGGTATTGATAATCTTGACCTTTGCATTCAATCATATATCTTTACATCTGAAGATCTTGTCATCAAAGTTTATACAATCTGCTGCTTTTGGGCTGGGAGATTCAAATAGCTGCAAGATTTAAAATAGCTACATGCTGGAGGTTTCTAATTTATTATTATAGATGATGATGATGATGATGATGATGATGATGATGATGATGATGGCTGTTGAGGAGTTATGGGTGTGTGAACACCATTGTTATGCAGTGACTCCCATCAGTATCACCCCACCCCACCCCACCCCCCACTTACTAGGCAGCAGCCACTGCGATAGATGAGGGTCTTTTCCCCTATCCATCAGAAAGCAACTAACTGATGTTCTTATACCCTCCCATGAACAATCTCCATTGTGATAGCCAGTTCCTTGTTGCAATTCCCCCTTGTATCAAGATCATCCACCTGAGTAGAGTGGGAATGTCAGTCATCTGCTTCCTGATCAATAGATTCCCATCAATCATAGCTACTGCCTGTAGATGGAGATGTAGGAGGGCTTTCACAATCCCTATGTACTCTCTAAACTAGAGGATATGTAGGGAACATGAATACAAAAGAGTCATGAGTGCATAACTCTAGGTTATCTATTCATAACAGCCAAAGAGGATTCCATCTGTAATAATAAGCAGCGCATCTTTCAAGAATTGGTTTAAAAAGGTGTGGAACACTGCATTGCTAAAGTAGCCATCATAGCAATTGTGCACCTCTACAAACAATGAACAAAAATACACTTTTGTTGTGATTTGACATCCTTATATTGCATATGGATGTCAACCTCTTGGTCTCCTGAAGCTTGTACAAAGTTCTGGTTAAGTCCTTTGTGATCAGTTTCCTCAACTGAAATAGATATCAATTATGCTATTATTAGACCTTCTGTTTTCCCCACCTATTGTAAAAGCTTATATTTTTACGTTATGGTACTACTATGTTAATCAATTAATTAATTAATTAATTGCTGCTATAAGATGTGGTAATGGCCACCAACCTGGATGTTTTTAAAATGGGGTTAGAAATAGCGGATAAGGCTATCAAAGGCTACTAGTTATATTGGCTATCTATTAACACCGGCATCAGAGCAGTGGGTTTCTCAGTACAAGCAGCTGGTTGACATATCAGCTAAAGGGTACTCATGCTTTGCTTGTGGGGTCCTATAGGCCCTCCATCATTCCCCCACAATGGCTATGCTGCTTCAGACCACTGGGAATTGCAGTTCAGGAACATCTGTAGGGCCATAAACACCTCAGCCACTGGACACTATGAGAAAGAGGAGCATCAACTAAATCAAACTCATTCAGTCACTCTCTTTTTACGGTCGCTTCTTGCTACCTTCCTTCAATGACAAGGAATTTATTAGCAAGACTGGAATCCAATCTGTTTCATTTCCCTTCTTGCTTTTCTTGTATTTAAGAGCAGTAGGAGAAAAAACCCAAAACTAGTCTGCAGCTTCTACTACTGCTGATGTATTAATAGAAAATGACCTGGGAGAACCAACAGTATCATCACAAAGGAGTACTGAATGGATTGAGAAGTTTTAAATAGGGAAACATTAAACACCAGACTTCTGTTGGTGCCACTTGGAGAGCTCACATGCCAAGGTGTTTTAACTTTTCCTTTCTTTTTAAAATTGGATGATTAGGGCCTTTTTGAGACATTGGAAGAGCTGGATTTAGGAAGAGGGCTAGATGCCCACCTGCTGGAATTGGCTTTATTTTCATTTATTAGGAAGGTGTTGTTCAAATTTATGCTACAAATCACTCTCTCTTTGTATCACAATATTCTCCTACAGTCTTTATATTTTTCCTGTTAAGAGGCTAAAAGCAACAAGAGGAGCCTACAATGTACTGTTTGAAATAGCAATGTGATTCTAAGGCAGGGGTGCCCTATATCACCCTTATTGTTTATTATTTCACTTGAAATCCTAATTAATAGGATAAAAGAAGACAGCAAGATTAAAGGGACAAGAATTAAAGGTAACGAATTCAAGGTGAAAGCCTTTGCTGATGACCTTGTGATGGTATTAGAAGACCCGATTAGCAATATCAAAGACCTCTTAGAAGAAATTAAATATTTTGGCGAGCACTCAGGTTTCAAAACAAATAAAGATAAAACTCAAATCTTAACAAAGAATTTGAGAAAAGAAGATGAAGAAAAGCTCATGAAAATATCAGGATGTAAAGTAGCAAAAAAGTGAGATATCTTGGATTAATACTTACAAACAAAAATGCAGATTTGTTTGAAAACAATTATAAAAAAATCTGGGATATCATTCAATCTGACCTCCAACGCTGGGGGGGGGGGGAATATCTTTCCTGGGTCGAGTAGCTGTTACAAAAATGATGGTTCTACCTAAAATGCTTTCTTTTATTTATGAACTTACCCATAATAATCAAAAACAAAGTTTTTGCAAATTGGAACAAAGATTCGAGGAATTTCATATGGCAAGGATGAAAACCAAGGATAAAATGACAGACACTACAGGACGATACAATAAGAGGTGATTGTGCCCTTCCCAACTTAAAACTATATTACCAAGCTGCATCGATGCTGTGGATCCAGGATTGGGTAAAAATAGAAGATGCCAAATTATTAGCCTTGGAGGGAGTCCAGTTAAGGTATAGCTGACACGCCTATCTTTGGTATAATAAGGGAGCAATTAACAAAGATTTCAATAACCACTTTGTCAGAGATGCCTTAATTAAAATATGGAAAGATATCAAAATGAAATTTTACAGTAAAATCCCAGCATGGATTTCCACACAAGAAGCATTTTATGGGAGATGGAGGAGCCACAAATGGATAAAATATAGAGATCTCATAAAAAAGACGCACAAGGAAATTTGATAATAAAAAAATTGAGAGGTTCTGAACGCTGATCAAGATTAGAAGACAGATTGGTTTAACTACTTCCAAATTGAGAAAATTTTTAAAGAAGATGTAAGGAAGGACGGTATCGAGTTAGAAGCAAATCAATTAGATAAAATAATATGGAGCGAAGAGAAAGGAAAAATATCTAAATTGTATGCCCTGTTGCTGGAAAGAGAAAATGAACAAGATTTAGTTAAAAACTCCATGATAAAACGGGCAAGAGATACAGGGCACAACATACCTTTAGAAAGCTGGGAAGCCGCACGGAAAAAAAACTCAAAAATTTACTGCATCACAAAACCTTAGGGAAAACTACGTAAAGATTGCAAATAGATGGTATTTGACACCAGCTAAAATAAAGAAAATCCAAAGATCCAGCAAAGATAGGTGCTGGAAATGCCACAAAGAAGCTGGGACATTATATCATATGTGGTGGTCCTGCCCGCCAATCAGGAAATTTTGGGCTAAAATCCATATGACAATACAGGATAATAATAATAATAATAATAATAATAATAATAATAATAATATAGTTTATTTATATACCGCCCTAGTGGAGAACCAATCTGGGCGGTGAACAGTAAAATTATAAAATTACAGTCATTTAAAACAACAAACAATATCCCTCCTCCCCCCCCATATACTACATATACAATTTCTCTTAGCGCCAGAACTATACTTACTTAATATAACATCAATATTACAAAAGAAAGATGAAAGCAAGTTCTGGAGAATTATGCTATATTTAGTGACAGCAGCCAGGTTAGTGATAGCAAAAAAAATGGAAACAAGAAGAAGTCCCTATATTGGCAGAATGGAAAATAAAGATCGCTGATATGAGAGAACTCAATATTCTAACATTTTAAATTAAAAATAAACAAATAAACAAAGTAAGGAAAGAATGGGCACAAATAGAGAGCCTTTGGAAAGCTTAAGGGAAATCACAAAACAAAATAAAAGCAAATTAACGGTAATGCAGTAGACAAACAAGGAATGATTATAGGATTGTGGATAACAGATCCAAAGAAAACAAAATTAAAGAGATTGTACAAGAGAATTCAATTATATAATTTTAATATAAAAAGCATGAGTTTACGATTAGTGGAAAGCAAATAATTCAGCATATAGCAATGTTTATATAAGAAGAAATTTAGATAAACGGAAATATTTTTAGATTAAGAGTGGCACAAAAATAAAAAAAATTATGTTCTCAGAACCATTAAGCAACGTAAGGAAGTCTTTGGTTGTAAGCTCTGTGCTACATTAATAGAACTAATGGGGAAACACAAGAGTATCTAAATATAGAAGATGATATGTAGAGTATCTTTTAACTACATTGTTGGTTTATATTATGTTGTTCTTCATTATATTAAGAATTGTATAGTTTTTGAACAAACAACAAATGGCTGAATTTACAACTCATTTTCTTTTTTATGTATAAATTTGTTTAAAAAATTAATAATAATAATAATAATAAAAAATAGCAACGTGATTCTGAAAGATGTCTGCAAAGCCGACATATTTTATTTTTTTGATATATAATTTTTATCAGGGTGGTTTTTATGGAGCAGGCGGGTTTTAGTTATGCTTTTAACTTTTGTATATTTTGATGTGATTTTATATTGTTTATAGATGATTTTAATGGTTTTGAATTTTATTGAAATTAAAGAGAGAAAGGCGGCATACAAATGAAATAGATAGATAGATAGATACCGTAGATAGATAGATAGATAGATAGATAGATAGATAGATAGACAGACAGATCCTCTATAAACTTGAGTAGGAAGTGAGGCATGCTGCAAAGGAAATAAAGACATAAGGGATCAGTACTACTGAACCGGATGTTGTTACGTGTACCCTTGAATATTAAAGTTTACACTTTGGGTGGATTAGTCCTGATCCCAAATGGCCAGGTTTCAGTAGTATTCAGGAGTGCATTTACACAGCACCAGTTGTGCGAGCTGCTGGAAATGTCTAATTTGCTATTATGCCTTAGAGATGCCATAGTGACATCCTATTTGGATTACATGTTTTATTCAGTGCTGCCTTTGAAATGTGTTCAGAAACTGTAGATCGCCCAGAAAACTGTGACCAGACTGTTGCCCACAGTTAGTTACGGGAAGTCTGCAATTCCCTTAGGACAGTCCCACTGCCTACTGTTCTGCTTCCATGCACAATTCAAGGTTATGGTTATGACCTACCAAGTCCTGGAAGATTTTTAGAAGACATATTCTCCCTTGTGAGCAGGGCTGGTCTCAGGTAAAACCAGAAGAGACCACTTAACACATATACTAAGATCGCTTCACTGGCTGCCTATCAGTTTCCGGGCACAGTACAAGGTGTTGGTTATTATCTTTAAAGCCCTAAATGTCTTGGGTCCAACCTATCTTTGGGACTACCTCCTTCCATATAATCTACCCCATGCACTCAGGTCCTCTGGGAAAAAATTATTGCAACCTATAAAAACTAGATTATCTGCAACTGCTCAGAGGACCTTTTCGGCTATTGCTCCCAGACTTTGGAATGGCCTGGCAGATGAGATTTGTCACTTGACCACCTTAAACAGCTTTAAAAAAGCTGTTAAGACAAATCTTTTCCAGCAGGACTTTCCTGAGTAGGTAACTGGCCACAGAAAATAGTTATGCCTGTCCCTGATCTCTGTTGTAGCTATTTTAAATGATTTGTTATTTGTAATTTTTAAGTGTGCTTTTATATTTTGTCTGTTTAATTGTATTTGGGGGGGGGGGCTATTGGGGGATAGGATTGTTTGTTTTATCTTGTAAGCCACCTTGGTTGTATTTTACAGAGAGGCGGGATATTAATAATAATAATAATAATAATAATAATAATAATAGTTGTTGTTGTTGTTGTGATCATGGACTATCTCACACCAGGTTCATAAAGTGACACAATCCTGTTAGTCTAGCAAATGCAAACATATTGGGTTGGAGACACTCATTATTGTACAGTTCTACAAAAGCGTGATGATGCAAGGGGGAGAAGAGCATAATCATGTCAACTCACACCATACTTGCATATTGGAACTGCTTTGGGAGGAACTTATCACATGTGAATCAATAGTGAAAAAGCAGTGCAACTGGAGAGCATAGATGAGATTTGCTCACCAGTGAAAAGGAACACTCCAGCAGCAGATGGACTACAGATCAATGACTGGACAGACACAGCATCATGTGACAAGGTATAGCCGCAGACTCTGCTATCCTGCTCTAAATCCACTTTTCAAGCCTGGTGTAATAAAGTCCCACATATCCAGGTTCAGAGAAATACCTTTTCTCCATCCTTTCCCCTTCGGACCTATGTTTGGTTGAACTACAAGGCAGAGTCTTCTTGGTGGCTGCTCCCAGATTATAAGACTGACATAAGGTTGACTTCTGTTCTTGGTTAATACTCTTTTGCTTTAATTTTTGCATGTTTCACATGAAGATCCCAGGAACATTCCTTGGGATTCTTTCAGACCCCTTCCCTGAACATTAAACTTCCACGAATGAATGAATGAAGTGTTCCTCCAGACCTTTTAATTTGAAATACGTAAATAATACTTTGGAGGCTCTATATCCAGATGCTGAGTACAAACACAACAGCAGATTAAAAAACTAGCAGACAATGTGCCATCACCAAGAAATTTGTTTGCAAGGACTACTGCAGCAAATAAGTGGCATTGTATGGAGAAAAGGTTGCTGTTCTCAACAGCAATGCCTTGCTTCTCTTCCAGTTGTAACCCTCATACAGGCAGATGAAAAATATGCAATGACTTCTGGAGTATTTGCAGATCCCATGGGAATTCCACTGCAGATTATATTCCATGATACACAAACACTCAGAGGCAGAACACAAAGTTACATTAGTTAGAACAGGGGTAGGCAACCTTTCCCCTTTAAGAGCCGAGGGACTTCAGCTCCCAGAATCCCAGGAGTTATTGGCCAACATGGGACTATTGGCCAACATAGCTGAGGCTTCTGGGAGCTGAAGTCCCTCGGCCCTTAAAGGGGACAGGTTGCCTACCCCTGAGTTAGAACATTTGTTTTGAACAGCTGTTTGTTGTTGTGTGCCTTCATGTTATCCCAACTTATGGCAATCCTTCATGACCCTATCATTTAGTGTGTCCTGTGTTGTAATTTAATGTGTTCAAATGGTTTTATGTGTTTTAATCTTATGTTGTACCCACCTTAAGCCTTGGAGAGAGGCAGGTAAGAAATTGTTGTTGTTGTCATAATCATCATTACAGGGTTTTCTGTAAGCCCTCCTTTAAAAAAAAAAAAACCTAAAAAGGAAATCAATAAAATTTCTGAATTTCAAAAATACTGTTATTTCCAGTTGAAAACAAATGAACAAACAAAGTCTTGTCTCGAATCCCCAAAATCTAGGGAGCAAACATAAACCCTGAACAACAGCTGCTGTTGTTTATTTACAGACAATCCTAATGATAATGGTATTGTAGGACAATAACAAAAGAGTCTCTACTGGGGGAAATATCTTCCAAAGTAGTACCATTTTTGGTGTCAGCCACCCTGCAGACATCAATTGCATTTTCCTTTGATGTTGCTTCTTTCTGTGGTTCTTGCAAACAAATTTCCTACCAGTGATTAAATGGCTGCTGATCTTATTAATTGCTGCCCTACTGCAAAAGAACTAGTAGGAGAAGTATAACTTATGGAATATGGCCAATATATATTAGATATATGGTTAGCAGACCAGCTGCCACTTCAAAGCTGGGGGTTGAGGGAATTATCCCTCAATATATTTTGTCCAATGTGTTATTATACTGTAATCAACCTGAGCCCAGGTAAATGTGATCTCTCGGCATAGTGGCACCACCACAATTTTATGCCATATTTTCCTATTTTATGTGGCACATACAGCCAGAATGAGCATGTATCTTTGAATTAGATCAGTTGTTCATCAATGGTTAGATCTGTCTTCAGTGTGTACCCATTTCATACCCCTTGCTCAGCAGAATCTGCATGTCCTGAAAGGCAGGCAGTTTATCAGTGATGTTATTCATGACTGATGTTTTCTTGTTGCCAAACCTTAAGAGCTTCGTGAGTTCAATAAGTCTCTTCAGGTTCACTGTCGCTTGATACTGGGTATCACAGTTCCTGCAAGGTTTCATATTGTCCATTATGATATATTCCACCAGGAAGACATGAAAAAGTTGCAAGACACCATGGCAGCCATCCTTGAACGCCTTGGGCCCTCCAACTCTAAGCCCCCCTTCCCCTCCCTGATGTACCTCTCCCTCCCTTCCCCCTTGCAAATAGTTTTTTGTAAATAGTTTTTGTCATTAAAAAAAATATTTTTTAAAAAAGTATGACGTCTTCTGCACACCTGTGCAGGATCAACGGAGGATCAACAATGCACCTCCCCCTCCCTTCCCTCTCCCTTGTAAACAGTTGGTCTTTTTTATGAATATTTTTTTTAAAAAAGTGTGACTTTTTATGCGCAGATGTGCAGGTTCAATGCAGGATCACCACAGGGAACCAGTGAGGTGGGCATGGTGAGGGTCGTAAGGGATGGGTTAACCTTTGTAAGGCAGATGTTTTTTGAGAAGACGATGGTGGTGACTGTCATGTCACTGGTGCTGGCTGCTGGGCTTCCCACTCTGGGTGCCCTCTGCCTTTGAGCACCTCAACCTCTCATTTGGGGGTGGCGATAGGGCTTTGCCACTGCCACCCCTCTGAAGAGCCTGGTAGATTCGTCTATGGGACATTGCTCCATAGCAACCCCCTCCTCCAGGTGGGGGGCTGGCCCTCCTTCCTCTGCCCTGTTCCACAGCCCCCTCATGGTGGATTGCGGAGATGGCCTTCCTTCTTGCACCCTGCCCCACACTGTCCCCTCTGCCACCAATGCCACCCTGAGACACCCTCATGATTTCCACAAGGTAGCCCAGCAAACCAGTCTGCACTTCCAGGGTGGCACAGAGGCACTCCTGCTGCTGAATGGATCTCTCTTGCTACTGGACAGATATCTATAGCAACTCCCTCTGCTGCTCTTCTGCCAGCCCTCTCCCTGTCCTGATGGGCATAGTCCCCTTGTTCGAAGAGTCTCCTCATGAGGTCTGAGCTGCGATCCAAGAGCCAATCCACGGCACTAGCAATTATTGCGGCTGCTGACAACGCACCCTCTTCTTTTGGATCTCATGCAGGCAGGCCATGGGATTAGCTGTTTCTCATTCTGGACCAGCATCTCATTCACCTGTGCACCTGCAGCACAGCATTTACATGGACGTCTTAAATTTTAGGCACCTCTTTTATGCCACACTGATGCCAGTGCATACAGACATCCCTGCAAAGATGTGCACTTTTTGAGAAGAAGCAGAAAAAAGTTGCCTCTTTTTGAAGCAGCTTTTCTCCACATAAGGCGCCTTGAGGGCGCTTTGCTGCCGGCTTTAAGGCATGCATCATCTAAATACCATGCCTTCAAGATGGCCTGAAAGCACCTCTTTTTGCTCATCTGTTTTGGGCCTAGATCCCTCTAAAAGAGCTGATCTAGAGATGATTGGTTGGTTGGTTGGTTTCATTTAATTTATATCCCACCTTTCTTCTAAAATGGGACTCAAAGAAGTGTCCTATATAAGTTAAAATAAAACTGGATGAGGGTTAAAATTCTAGAATAAGGATGTTGAATTGAAAGCGAAACCCAGGGTGTATCCACCCTACAAAGTTGTAATGATTTGGTACCACTTTAACTGCCATCCTATGAAATCCTGGGATTTAAAGTTTGGTGAGGAACTTGGATTTCCCTGGTAGAGTTCCAGCACTGTAGTACAGAGGAGTGCACTAAAGCTCTCTAGCAGATAATTCTTAAACCTGTCACCAAACTACAAAACCCAGAATCCATGGGAAGGAGCTAAGACAAAGTGTTATAAAACTACTATAACTATGGAATGTTGGAATCCCTCCCACCACCTTACCAAAATGTAAGCACTTCACCCACCTGAAAGTATTCTGAACAGATTTTTTCTTGCACCCTCCCTGGTGAGTTTATTCATAATCTTCAGTATTTTAAATGTGAGCTACAGGTTGCAGCTGGGCTGTCATTTGCTGTGTCTGCTAAGTGTTTGGTGTGCTACCCCTCTGTGTATGTGTGTACATACAAACATATCAGATCTAAGCTAAGGTACAATGTCCCAAAAGTCCTAGGGAGAGAATGCTGTCTCCTCTCTGCCTTTCTTCCCAGTTCTTCTGCTGTTGCACTTCAGATAATTGGAGTTTAATTGGGTGACATGAAATGAAAACTGTGTCCACATTATCCGGTATTATCTCTTTTTCCTGCAGCCTGCTACCAATTGAAAAGAACCCATTTATCAGACCAAAGAGCTGCATTCGGTTGCCTTTTACGAGCTGGGAAAGAGAGTGAGAACAAGCTGGGAAGAGGAGAAAAGGGACCTGACAGCAAAGAAAAATTATTTCAGTTGTTTATCATGGAAGGGAGAAAGTTTATCTGATTTTTTTTTCCTCACACACACAAAAATGATATGGCAGGGTTCACAGTGTCGAGCCAATGAGTAATGAACATTGACCAAGTTTGCTTCCTCAACTTGATGTGTGCTCTTGCACTGCCTGGCTTTTGTGTGGGCACAGATCAACTTTAAAAGCTTCTTTCAGGCAGTTTGAATGCTCTTCATTTTACCCACCAAAAAAAAAAAAGGAACTTTGTATTGATAGCTAGGGAAAAAAGGAAGGTTGTTTAAAAAGGAAGGGTAGACAATCAGGACAAAATGAAGAGCTTTCACTCTCCATTATGAGCATGTCGTTCTATTCTTTTCAGCTGTTTATACATTCCCAGCACAATAATGCTTCTTTGCAATAATATGTTTCCCCTTTTACACTATTCATATTGGGGAGGAAAGGGGGGCGAAGAAGCAAGAGAAAGAGAAAAGCCCTCACATCATGACCGTGGTAATAAAATCCCATAGAAATGTGGGTATAATGTCAATTTGCATTCTGTGAGAAGATCAAGGTAAACCTAAAGGCCAAAAGAATATCCTGCTAATGCTCATTCATCATTCTGCAGACCCAGGTAAAAAGAAGGCCTTGTCACTACACTGCAAACCCATTCAATTGCCAGCACATTTGTGTGAATATTTTAGCCTAATGCACTGATTGTTAAATAGAAAGGACAGGCTTTGAAATTGGCTACTGCACTCAAATCCCTAGCTGCGCAAGGCCTGGGCAGGAATGGGTTCTATTCAGAGAGGAAAAAGGAGGCTTTAGTTCAGTAAGCACAGTGTGTATGAAGGTTACTGAGGATATTGTGTCTCAGTAAATGAAGGTTTCCCAAGGAAGCAGGGGGAGGGGAGGCTTATAATCTGCCAGTATATACTCAATGTTCTAAACAGAAGCACAAGTATCTGGCCTGGTACAGACACTAAGCTTAGCTATGATTTAGCATTAACCATGGCTTGTCGCCTTTACCAATCTTAAGGCTCCGAACAGTCATGAACATTGGAGTTGCCAAGCTAAATTCAGACCCTGGAGTACATATATAGGGAAACGTCAGTAAGATCTGTTTTTCACCTTGTGAGTAGAGAAGAAAAGGCATTGTTGTAACCATGGTTTGTGGCTAGGTGCAAATTTGAAACCAATGATTTAAAAACCAACTTAAAACATACCAGGGTCACATGTTATTTCTTCACAAGTTTTGTATCTGTATTATGTAACTATGCCAGATTTTAGTCTGCAGAGACAACCATTCTTGACCAATCAGTAGTCCCATTTAAAGTCTGTTGTTTTAAATACAGTGGCCCTTGGAATCTGCTGGGGTTTGCTTCCAGGACCCCCCAGGGACACTGAAGTCCATGGATGCTCAAGCCCCATTGAATTCAGTGACATTGTAAAATTGTGTCCCTTATATAAAATGGCAAAATCAAGGCTTGCTTTTTGGAATTTATACATTTTAAAAATATTTCCAAGCCATGGATGATTTGATCTGTGGATAAAGATTCTGTGGATATTGAAGACTGACTGTAGAATACTTTTAACATGAAGAATGATTGAAAAGAACAATTAAATTAAAAGAGGAGTAAAATGTAAAATAAAGCGTTCTGTCATGCATAAATTTGGGAAGGAGTTACAATAACCACTCCAGTGATGTTAAGAGCAAAGATCTAAACATGAAGATCCACAAGAATATAGTCACTTGACCGTTGATTTCTACCTATGCTTTCAGTTTGCATATAAAATAAAAGAAGAATCTCCCTGAACTTCAATCTACATTGTTGTACTAAATAAACAATGCCCACCACTCAAAGCAGAGTTGGACAAAATTCACCCATGGGGTGAAAAAAAAATCAAAAAATTGTTTGCTACAAAATGTCTCCCAATGCTCTCTGGGTGGCATAGGGGACATTTTTTGCCATGTTTCTGCCCCCCGCCAGGCCAATTTAGATCCAAGAGAGGCCTGTTTTTCACAACGGGAAGTGAGCAGGCAGTGACTTCCACTCACTTCCTATTATTATTATTATTATTATTATTATTATTATTATTTATTGAAAAAAATGTCTCCTGGATATAAGAAATGTCCATACCACACCATACAGATGTCCCATACCACACCATACAGAATCCTTTATAATGTTTTTTATACTAATGTTACTCATAAATTGTAATTCCTACATATCACACTGAATATAATGATAATCATTAAAATTAGCAAAATTAAAATTATACCTTTAAATTACAATATCATACACACAGCCTAAATGTAGTTACATGTACATTATTTCATGTGGGAAAGTGATAATTGTATAAGATGTGATTTCTATTAAGAAAGTTTTAAAAGAGTTAAATCTCTTCAGTGTTTTAATGAGGTGCAGGCAAATGCCACAGCCTGTTTCTGCCAAAAGGCAGATGTTTGGGGAGCAATGGTGTCACCACTTCTTAAGGTGTCACCTGGTGTGACCGGCATCCCTGCACCACATAATGATGCCCCTCAGGTGTAAGAGCAGATCAGGAAGGCACAAAAGTTGGTCCTTTATGCCCTCTTGCCATGGATCTGATGGGCCAACTGGATGTCCTTCAGCATGATCATCTCTCGCTTGGCATGGAGCATGCAGAGACATGTCCTCAAACAGCCCCATGAGGTAAGTTACACTCACCTCCTGCAAGATGGTTTATTGGTTGCTACATGGGAATAATACAGAAAGAGTCCTCTGGAATGAATTCCTGTTGAGGTTTAAGCATCTTAATTGTTCGAAGCATTGCAGCCTACTAGAAATCCTGGGGCAGAATTTGTTTTCCTAAATGTGTTGTTTATTGGGGATATCTCAAAAGAAGAGATACCGTTTGTATAATATTCCATTAACTTTTGTCACTGAGCGTTGGAGATTAGAGGGCCAAATGTAATGGCTAGCACTGCAATGCTACTCAGATGTAGGTTCCCTTCAGTATTTTTCAGAATAAGGGAGAATGCATGTTTAAAAATCAGGAAGGTGCTATATAGATCACAACATTATCATTGATCTCATCTTGCGGAGTTGTTGAACCCAGGAAACTGGTTCTTTGGAAGCATCATCAAATTCATTATGGGGATCCAAGAGAACAGCAACTTTGATGAAGGACTACTTCAATCAGCTAAGGAACATGAATTAACTTTGCTTTGGGTTTTATTGCTGCATCTGCTTCATGTAATCAATAAACCATTTTTGTTTTGTTGAACTTGTTTCAGACCCTAAAACCTAAGGTTGCATCTTCACTGCAGACATAATGCAGTTTGACACCGCTTTAACTGCCCTGGCTCCATGCTATAGAATTCTGGAATTTGTAGTTTTGTGAGCTATTTAGTCTCCTCTATCAGTAAGCTCAGGTGCCACAACAAATTATAAACCCCAGGATTTCATAGGATGGGGCCATGGCAGTTAAAGTGATGTCAAATTGCATTATTTCTGCAGTCCAAATCTTTTTGGGGGTTCATCCAGAAGGGAGAAAATATTTGGAGGTATTAAGGGTTTCCACTTCTTTTTGTTTTGATTTTTACCTCCATATTTTCAGTTTTGTATCTAAACTATTTCTTGAAATATCCTAGGTTTCCTTTCCTTGTATTCTTCCTCTTCCTATTCTTAGTTATCATGTGTCACATCTAGATTCATGCAGCATTTCAGAAATAGATGTTTACCAATTTTCGCTGAGCCATCTTTATTATTATTCAGGAGTTTGGCTAGTACAAAAATGATTTAGGTGCTTTAGCAATATTACACTGGTGAAATGTTAGGATAATTTTGTTTTAGTCCCAACATTGTTCTTTTCTTTTCTTCACTTGATCTCTGTTGAATCTGTGTCCTAAAAAAATAGGTATGTTTACTGGCATCCGTCATCTTAGGGTTTAGTTCTGGGATAATACAAAAAGACAGCCAAGTAGAGACATATTTCATTTTGCAAAATACAAGATTAATTTAAACAGAGAGATCCTTCAAATGAGAAAAACGTCTCTGAAAGTCCCAGGTTTTGTTCCTGTACAAAATGATTTTATTATGAGGAGCCACATGACTTTTGACTTTATCACATGAGGTTAATAACAGGATAAAAGCATTTTTGACTGGGACTTATCATGCAATATCGTGTCTGTCCTGCTGATGGCTTGCATTCCATTTATTACTATAATGCATATTTTCATTGATGGGTAATAGGCTCTCAGTCTCACTGCTATTCCATTACTACCTTCGTGAGATAGGTCCCTTCCACTGCAGTTCCATTCTCAGGCAGTCACGTGGTGTAAGTGGATGTGAATCTGCTTCTCTCTCTTCCTCTCCTCCTCCCCCTTGCATGATCACATTGACAACAGCTTCCCAAAGCCAGCTGCTATGTACATTCACATAGAAGCCAGTTTCAGAAGGTGGTTGCCACCTGGGATTGCTTGTCCCCACCCTTCCTCCCAAACTGTGGCGCTATTGTGTCAATATGTTCACAGCAGTTCCACACAATGGGAGCAGGGAAGAGGAGCACATTCACACAGCAGTTGATTTTGGAAGATGGTTGGCAATCGTGATCCCTTCCCCCCCCCCCCTTCATCCCAAAGGCAGCATTTGATAGTGCAGAAAACAGACCGTGAGACCAGGGATTGCCAAAGCACTATTGTGGGGGAAGGTGTGATAAGAAATGATGGCAAACTGGTAGGCTTCCATTCTTAAACTATCACAAATGTGGTGGGATAGCAAGCTAGTGTAATAAAGTCCTTTTTCTTTATCTGAACATATTTACTGGGAACTCTTGGCATTACCAAGGACTTTCATTCCTATTTCTCAGATCAGTTTAAATTAACCAGTTGTCAGTTTCTAGTTAACAAATCGTTCCATACATGGAAGCAAAATGTATATCAGTGTGTTGACAACCCTGATATAAATGCCAAGTTTTAAAAATAAAATCATCCCATGACTCTACAAACTGAACCATTTGCATTCATACTGTACAGAAATTTTGTTTTAAAAAATGCAATGCCTTCATTATCCTGATGGGAAACATTTTTCAAAATATAATTACTTTAAACTTTTAAAAATGAAAATTATTATTATCATTGTTAAGCAATGAATTTACTTTGGCAGGAGAGAAAATGATGAGAGGAAAGCAGGCTCAATTATGATCTCTTCATGATGCACACAAATGGATGAAAAATCTATTCCACAATTCTTTCAACAAGCAATGTATGTTTGGAAACATATCCAAATATGGTGTTTTTACGGGAGCTAGAGAGACAGGGTGTGTACACAGGAAAATAAAAGAGTATTCAAACATGCAAAACTGCAAACTTGGCAAAATGTTTTCAATAATGCCATATGGCATATCCAGTAGGTTGCAGTTATGCACTGGTGAAACAAAGTCTCCTCTTGCAGTCTCTTGTGTCCTCTCCAGATTTGACTTAGGAGGCTGAAAGAACCTTTCAAGCAAATGTGTAAGGATCTGCTTGGATAGGATATTTTAGTCCCCTGGAGTCATATTTTGTTGCCAAACTCACACAGAAATAGCAAGGTAGCTATTTTGCCACATTGTCACCTGAACATTTGTAGACTATTTCCCTGACTTTCTTACCATGTACTGATGGCCACGTACCACTTGCCATGTAATGATTTGCTTATTTAAAAAAAAAGTAGGCAAAATATGAGCTAGTTTTTCAATCATGTGATATTCCTTCAGCAAATTTGTTTGAGGCCACAGCCCTGTAAAGTTTAAAATAACTTTAAAAGTTTCAATTAACACTGCAAAAAAGTAACATTATCCCTCATTGAGTTACAATCGTAATGTTATTTAGTTTTGCTTTAGTTATCGCAAAGGGAAATAAGTACAAGCAATTAGTCATTGTAACCAATTGCTTCCAAGCTCTGGATATCCACCAGCCTTTTGTATTAAATGACATGGAACCAGACCTGTGCCTTGTCCTCTGTATTCCCTGTTTCTGCCCTCCAGAGGTGTTGCTGAACAGTTGCAAAATGGTTGGCTAGGGCACTCTATCTGTCTGGAGATTATCACATAGGAGGCTAAAGTGTCTTTAAAGTGCCTTTAAATTGACAATAATGTACTATTGGGGTTCACACACTCTCATGTTTGTCTTGTCTGTAAAGTGTCTGTAAAGTGTCATTTTTCAATAACAGAAGATTGAGTATTAAAAAATGATGGCTCCAAGGACGCATTACTGATGGGACAAGCAAACGGGGAGCCGGGATGCATCCAGATGCGTGTGAACCCCGATCATGCATTAATGACAATTTAAAGGCACTTTAAAGACACTTTAGCCTCCTGTGTGATAATCTACTTTGTCTGTCTGTCTATTTGTCTGTCCATCCATCCATCCACTGTATTTACACCCCATCCTTCAGCTAAAAAGGCTCCCAGAGTGTCTCTCATCAATTTGACAATTCCCTACCTCCAAGCTCAGAGGCATCATTAGGGGGTGCAGGAGGTGCATACCACACCAGGTAACACCCTAAGGCGGGGTGATACCACTGATCTTCAAACACCTACCTTTTGGCAGAAATGGGTTGGGACATTCATCTGTTTCCCTTTCTGCTCCCTTCCCTGGGAGTGGGGTGAAGCTCAGTAAGAGGAGAAAGGAGAGGTCCCAGAATTTCTGAAAATTAAAATTTCAAATTTCAAAATTTTAAATTTTCAAAAAAATATTTTTTAAAAAATAAAAATGCTTATGCATTTTAAATTGTATTTAAAACCATCACATTTTAACCAAATCTTCACTATGTATATGTAAATACATTTAGGTCATGCATATGATATTGAAGGTATAATTTTAATTTTGCTAGTTGTTTATGTCACAACTATTATAATGACATTCAGTGGTATATAGGAATTACAATTTGCAAGTAACATTAGTTTATGTCACAACTATTATAATGACATTCAGTGGTATATAGGAATTACAATTTTCAAGTAACATTAGTGTAAAAAATCATTACTAAGGATTCTGTATGGTGTGAAATGGGAGGAGGTCAATGGGGAGGGTGACACCATGAGTTACCGCACTGGGTGACACCAACCCTAGGGACACCACTTCTCAGGCTTACAACCTAAATAAGACAGAAACATAAGGAAAGGGGAATAGCTGGGGGGGCAGGGGGATGATTAAGTCCATCAGATGCTGGCTGCTCTGCAATCCCTCAAAGGCCAGAGCAGTGGCAGCTAGAATAGAAGGAGAGCCTCTCTCAAGCCACTGCTCTGGCCTTTGAGGGATTGGAACTGTGCCTGGCTATGTCTTTCCCTCTCAGAGGCCACAGCAGTGGCAGCTGGAAAGAAGGGAGAGCCTGGGTACTTTGAGGAACAGGTTCAAGAAGTTTTTTTTTAACCCTGCAATCTCTTTCTTCCCTAATCTTCATGTCTCTAGTTGATTCTCTCCACTGTGGGTGGGTGGGTTCATAACTAAAAGAAATTCAGCTGGGAAAAGAGGTTACAGTTTTGACTGTATTTCTATGCCTATGTGCTACTTTGCAGATGTTACACAATGGCACCGATGCCCAGATTTGGATAAGAAACAATGGCAGCTTCTGAGCCAAGCAGGATGCCTCACTGCAAAACATAGGGGGAGGTCAACCCTCCTTGCTTGGCCCACAAACTGCCTGTGGCCTAACACCAGTTATATAACTTACTGAAGTCTTGTAAACGTAGAAACATTAATTGGAAGTAAATTCTATTGAAGCCAATAGGATTTATTCCAGATTAAACATCTATCAGCTTGTGACAGCAGTCATTGACTGTTTATGATTAGCAATAGCATTTACATTTCTATACTGCTTAATAGTGAACTCAGCACTTTCTAAGCAGTTTACAATCTGTAAGCCAGTTACCTCCAACAAACTGGTACAGTTGGTCCTCCACATTTGCAGATTTGACATTTGTGGATTTTATTATTTGCAGTTTTGATTAATATGTTCTATGTAGGAATCTTTAGGTTCTCCAGAGCAATTCTGCCCGAAGTTGACCATTGAGTTGTGCTGGAGAACCTAGAAGCTCCTAGAGAAAACACTTCTCTGGGCATTTGTAGGTCCTCCAGCATTATTCTATGATCAAATTCTGGCAGGTGTTGACTATAAAGTTGCACTGAAGGACCTGGAGATTCCTAGAGAGGTGTTCTGTCAGGTAAAAAGAATAGTGGTGTTGCTTTTTTTGCAGTTTTTTCACATTCACAGGGGTCCTTCACCCTTAACCCCAGTGAATGTAGAGGGACCACTGTATTCATTTTACTGGCCTACAAAAGGATGGAAGGCTAAGTCAACCTTGAAGCCCTGGGATCAAACTCACAACGTTGTGGCTGCGTTTAACCACTGTGCCACCAAGGATCCTTCAGCAAACTCAGCAAATGTACCTGGTACATTTAACTCCCAGTGTGGATTATTTTTTTGTTAAGGAAAATGCAACATGGGACATACAGTAATAGAAATAAAATATGTATGTGTTAGTCACAGTGACTAAGCAGGAACAATCATGAAGCTACACAGGTGAAAAGGATAATGTAATTTGGAAGCCTTGAGAGCCAAGGACAAAGTTATAGAGTGTATATTGAAAACACCTGTTATAGATTGCAAACACCTGAGATTCATTAAGTAGTCAAGGTAAAATGATGAAATACTTGGGTTGGTCTTAAGTATGGGATGATCTATGTAAACCAATCAAAATGAATGTACATGCCCACTGGGTGGAAACTGACTAGTGAGTGGTGACTAACAATGGCTATAAGTGCAATGTTTGCCAATGCATATTGTGGTGTAGTGTGGAGTAGAGATTGTGATTTGTAGGGTATATAGTATTTATATATAGTAGAATAAAGTAGATCTTTTATATAAGACTACTGAGTTGTCTGGTGTCTTGAGGGAAGATACAAGAACCAGAAGAATCCTGGAGAAGTTTGGAGACATCTCAGGAAGAAGAGTGAGAAGGCTTGGAGAGTTTGTCAGGGTCTTCAGCCTATTCTCTGAAACTCTGCTGCTTGGGAAAGAAGCATCAACCACTGATCAAAGCTGGTCAGCTCTGCTGCATAACAAGGTGGTGAGTTAGAGCCAGAGGTGAAGAGCTACAACTCCCATCATCCCTGACATTTTTAACTTCCCATCTCCTCTCATCAACAGCCTTTTTCAGGTATGGTGGAGCTGCTGGCCAGGCAGCAAAAGGAGGTGATTTGCTTTCCCATCTGGCCATCAGAGCACCAGACCAGGTGTCACCTGGTGCAGTCTACACCCCCTGCACCCCCAATGATGCTCCTGTTCATACCATTTTATAAATTTTAAATGTTATACATCATTTTGAATTATTTCTGGTATAAAAGAAGCTAGTTAGTAAGTGACATAAGCAGATCAAGTTGAATACCATTAAAACAATGAATTTATGCCCATTCATACCAACCAGATGTCTCTGGAAAATTCTGTAAATATCAATTTATATGCTACTAGAAGGGGCCCTATGCTCTTGCTGTATGCAAGATTGTAGAGCCTGAAAGGCCATGCAAGGGAAAGAGAATTCACTTATGTAATGCACATGTGCAGGTACCTTTCCCTTGTTATATGGATACACATAATGTTGGAGGAATCAGGCTGTACCTCTTGTGGCCATATCACATTACAGTGAATTCCCAAAATATGGAAATGGTTGATAATCACAAAAAATGTTAGCAAGTACACATATCTCTTGTGAGCTTCAAAAAGGATAGAAAATTGAACATGAGTAATAAAAAAGTGTTACTGTCAACATTCACTAGGGTCTCTTTCACACTATGCAATTCAAACAAAATGGCCTACACAGCTACCCCTGCAGGCTTCCAGTTTTATACCAGTTTAACTTCTATAGCTCCACCCTAAAGAATCCTGCAATTTGTAGTTTTGTGATTTATTTAGAATTCTCTGTCAGAGAGTTCTAGTGCCTCACTAAACTACAAATTCCAAGATTTCATGGGATGGACCCCTGGCAGTTAAAGTATTAAAGTGATATAACTGTGTAGTGATGAAATCTAGATAGCGGACATTGTCCACAATATTTCTCCCTCCATCTTTCATCCAGTAGCTATTTAAGGGATGGCGAACATTCAGTTTTGTCATCTGACAGTCTTCGCATTTGGTACATTCATTGTAATTTATATTCTTTGGATATGCTGATGAAAGCATAGTGAGATTAAGATACGGCCCTCAACCATGTCAAGTTTAAGAAGACCTGTAGCATTGTTTTCCTCACAGTGGATTTTTCTAACAAATTAAAACAAATACATTTTTTATTATTTAATTTAGAAACATGTCATGATCTAGGCTCCTAAAGCTTACTCATTTTGTACAGAAATGCAGCACTGTTAAGATACAAATACTGATTGGTTTAAAAACTAAAACACAAACAGAGCCAGAGTCCATTTTAATGGTCAAAGACTGCTCATCTAACTCACATATTTTTTTATCTTTATTTTATTTTATTTTTGTGGCCAAGAAAAGCAACCCCAAGTTCCAGTCTCAGCACTGCTATCTACCTTGACATATTGGCTTTTGAGTATACCACATTTCTCCTCTCATGTGAAATTATACAGGGTTTTGTTTTTGTTTTTTGCATATTTGTTTCTCAGCATCTGCTGTTCTCAAAAGGTTATCCCCCAATGTCTACAGAAGAGGTGGAGCAGCTTTTAAATCTTACATGGCAAAACATGTTGTTGCTAGAATTTGAATCAAGTTAGATAAAATGCACTTCAAGCAAAAATATTTTCTTTGATTGGTGTACAAGTATGCAAGGAGAGAAAGCTTTTGCTTTCATGCTTCGAATATGATGCAGTTGCTGGAGCAGGGTCACTGTCTGAGAAGGCATATTCTTAAATTTATCTTTCCCCATGTGGTGCAAAGCACAAGATGGGCAACAAGGCCCTAAGCAATGTTGCACTGCTGATTATGGAAAAGCAAAGAGGTTTGTAGAGGAAGTGCCCAACCATTTTAGGCCTCTTCTTCTTCTTCTTCTTCTGTTTCTAAAGCAAAGCACTGTTAGCTCCATGATTGATGTGCTTTTCCATAAATCATAACAAACACTGAAGTTAATGTGCCATGTGCATACAGACGGCTTGTTTATAAAGACGTCAATAGCCCTTTTCAGCAAAATATGGAAATTGCATCATTCTCAAGTTCATCTCTTTTAGATCATTAAGCATGTCAATACTGCTGAACAATCAAGCCGGGTGGGAAGTAGAGGGGAGAGGAGGGAGGGGTGGAAATAGTTTAATCTGCTTATTCTGGAGTAGTTGCTTTTTATAATCATTCATCATCCAGCAAAGCCTGGGAGGGAAAAGTGAATTTGAGTAAGATAACCATTGGTTAAATACCACCATCTACATAAATGTGACCAAAATGCTGGGAGGGAAGAAGACAGTGAGAGAAGGATAGCTGGATGGAGGGGTGGCTGGGGGTGGGCTTGTTGCCGATAAAGAATTACACTGGAAGTGAAAGGCTGACCCTCAGTCAGCAAATGTTAATCATTTTTACACCAAAGTGAGTGTAACGTTTCTATAGGGAAATTACTTCAATCTGGTCAGTGCAAGGAGCAGTTTGTATAATCGGATTGCAAATAAGGTTTGATCACATTCCAGCTTAATCTACTCTCTGAGCACCATTTACCGCACTAAATCAAAAGCTGCAAAAGCTGCAGGTGCTGCTTTATCGTCATTACACCCAAGGGGCAGGGACTCGGTAATAAACAGCAAATAAATTGAAGCACTGACTTGCCTGCTACAGGGCATTTCTAATTATCCTCTAGTTTAGCTGGAAATTGCCATGCTCTCATCACTGCTGAGTTTAACTGCAGCTGAATAAAGGCTGTGGAGCAATGCCTGCTACACACACACACACACACACACACTTGTCCTTTTCTTAAATACAAGCAAGCATTGTACATATGCAAGCTGAAAAGGTTGGGATGTCTGAGATTTGTTTTTGTATACCCTCAGGAAGAAAGGCAGCTATGCAGCATTCTGCACCTTGTTTACTTCTGGCGGGAGGAGAGAGGAGAGACTTATTTAAAAAAAAAATGCCACCCAACAGACAGCTTTTATCATGCCTGCTGCCAACTGGGCTCAGGAGTATGGCAGGCCATTTTATTGTGGGTTCTCCAAACTGCTACTGGCAATCTTTACCAGTGCATGACAGGACAGCAGCTGCCAAAAAACACAATGAAATTAACAAAACACAACTAGTGCTGGAATGCATTGTTGAAAACTTAAGAGAGAGAGAAATGGAGGCCTGGGGGTGGGTGGGAAGCCATTCCTAGGTTTCTACAAAGTGGGATGGGAGAGAGAATAAAATAACCATGTCGTTACTTAAGGAATTTGGTTCCACAACATGGGTGAAGTAGTCTTTTTTTTAAGTATGGGGAGGGGAGTTAGGAAAATTCACAGCGGATCAGTCTGTAAGCATGGGTTGCCAAGAGCATTGCCCAAGACATTGTACTGCCTGAGGTCAATTACAAGATTCTATTTATAGAGGATGAATGGCACTGAAACTTTGTTCCACACTGACAAGGAGACAGCGTTCTCCACTACACCTGAAGGCAGCAGGCTACTTTAGCTAGCTGCCAGACTCTGCTTATAATGGGAGGGCCAGGCTAGCTAGTGTCAAGCCTTCTGAAACTGTGTTACAACTGGCACATTGAGGAGCTGGAGTTTGGTTCTCATTTTGCCTGGTGGCATATAGAAAAGCAGTAACTCCATTAGAACTAGGCCAAAGCCTCACATCACTTTTTGGAAGTTATGCAGCCAAGGGATTCAGATATGGTATTAGGCCTCTCCCTAGCCTTTCGGACAGCTTAAATGTATTAGGGAAGGTTGGAAATCCAGCCAAATACAACCAGAGTTCAGAAGAGTTAGCATTTGGAACTATCTCAGAAGTCCCAGTCAGGATTGGCGAGGGTAGATGGGCTATGGGAGCTATAGTCCAAAAATAACTACTTCAGCTTCTGAGCACAACATGTTCCACAGAGGGTTATGTTCTATATTTTCCATCTCTCCTCTCTCCTATCCTCTCTTACACCCACATCCTTGGTGTAGGGTGGCCCATGTATCCTACTTTATATTCAAAACTCCTCTATTTGAAGGGCTATGAAAGGACAATCCACTGAAAGTGTCCTCTGTGTGAAACCTGTCCAGTTTAAGAGGAAGAGAGGGAAAAGAGGAGTATTGAAGGTTACCCATCTACAGCTAGCCTCTGGAGAACACATGGTGCAGGCACATGGATGACTTGGTCACAGTTAATGTCTTTTTCATCAAAATCATCAGGGCACACTTTCATTTGGTGTTTGATTTTGGTACAGTCTCAGTATTTGTAAATGCCCCCATGCAATCCATGCAATCCATGCACTTTTAAATTATTTTGTTGTATTTGGGAGAGGATACAGTAATTATTTCTGAATTTGTGTTTATGCATATATATAAATGTGTGCAAATTCTATGCAAATATGTCAGCCTCTTTATTTCTTTCTCTTTTTCTAATGTGCTTCCTCTAGAAATGATCCATGAGTAGCCACCTAACCTCCAGTTTCCAGTCAGTTGACCTGTTGGCCAAGTCCCAAGACGTTCTTGCAGATTTCTGTTGATATCAGAGCAAGGAGAAACAGTCATTCTTGGGTCTTCTTTGATATTAAACTGGACATGTTATGTTTTTTATCTCAGCAAGTACAAGGCTAAAGTAACAAGGGCCTATTGGGCCAGAGAAAATCATAGTAGGATAATCTTAAATTTAATGCCAGAAGGAGAAACTTTGTGTTACTTCAAGATTTCACTACTTCCATGCCTCAGTCCCTGTCACTCAGTCTGAATTCCTGCCCCTTTCTCAAAAGCATATTACATTTAGATGGAGAATATATTAAGGGGAACTGTTCTGACCTCTCTTCTGAAAGATCTGAAGCCTTAAGTAATAAATGAATGCAATGTTTCTTGCAGGGAGGCAAGTGAGCTATCCCTTTTAAACAGCTGATATCACAAGTAAAATATGTCAGATTCATGTGTGTCTTAACAATTCCACAGACAGACCTCAGAGACAAAACACTATTTCTATTTTTCCTGGGGGAGAGAAGGAGAAATCTTCTTTGATGGTTAAATAACATCTTCTATTTTAAAAACTAGTAATTGTTCAGCTTTACGTGCTATGCACAAGCAGTCATTCATTATGATCCTTTTTTTTACTCTTTTATGGATTTTTATTAATATGCTGTGAAATAAGATTCATAACCTTTAGGTAAATTGTCCTATAATGGAGCTCAGAATTATACTTTGTGGGTAACAAGAATCAGAAATGCATTGATTCTCTCTGGCCCATGGACCTATCAAAACAAATGCTTAAGTTTGTCATTTGAAGGAGTGGATAGTCCTAGGTGCATGAATATGCATAGCACTCATATGACTTGGAATATCTGGAACCCATTCCCATCTTCTATCTTATGTCACTGACTAAATACAGAATCAACCAGCTCCCCCTCTTTTTTGCTTTGTTAAGTGTCTAACCCAGGGATGGGAATTACATTACCCATGAGTTGCATGTGGCTCCTAAGGTGATTTTTGGGGCTATTCCACTTTGAAAAAAAGGCATATCCCTTCCAAATGTTTTTAACAAAACCAGAGGCAGACTAGAGCTTTCCACCATTTATTTTATTTTTATTTTTGCATGGAGGGATCAATGCAGATCCTGGAGGAGGATGGTGGTGGGAAAATGGCCTCCAGACACCTAGAGATTTCTTACCCCTAATCAAGCCTATATCATTATAGGTTTTTTCAAGATAAAAAGCCTTCAGGAGTGGTTTACTATTGCCATTTGTACAGTACTAGCTCCTTTATACGTAGCTACAATGCCACTGCTCGTCTCTGATAAATCCTTCACCTGGTTGACTCCCCACTCCTGCTGCTGCCCAGCTGCTCTTTTGGCACATTTAGTCTGGCTCCTCAGCCAAAGCTTGTCTGATGTGGGAGACCCTACCAACTGCAGTGCCACCGGCAGCATAGCCTCTTGCAATGGAGTCACAATCAAAGGTGACACCTGGTACGGAGGGTTGCTAGTGGCAGGAGGCAGTGGCCTGCCCCACTCTCTCCTGCTAACTTGCTCACCTGCACATCCTACCAACCCTGGCTGGACAGGTGAACCAGTGGGAGGGGACAGAAGGGATGCATTTGCTCCTCCTGCTCCTCTATTGCTGGACTTTCTTCCCAGGGAGAAAGTCCAATGACAGAGCAGCCAGGAAGAGCGTTTGCTCCTCCTGCCCTGAAGGGTGCAATCTGCACCCCCACCCACCCCGTACCTTCCAGTGATGCCACTGGCCTCTTGCCTCATGGGGGCAGGCAATACTACCACCATGGAGGGGAATTGCTAGGATGGGCAATTAAACTGAGACTGTCATACTTGGCTATATCATGAGATGACGTGACTCAATGGAAAACATGATAATGCTTGGTAAAATTGAAGATAGTAGGAAAAGAAGGAGACAGTAATACAGATTCAGGACTTTATCACATAAGGATAGAAGAGCAGAATTTCAACAGGATAAAAGTGTCTTTGGACAGTACTTATCACACAATGTTGTGTTCTTTCTGCTACTGCCTTGCATTCCATTCATTACCATAGTGCACCTTTTCACTGACAAGCAAAACCCATCAATAGGCTCTCAATCTCACTGCGCCTCCATTGCTGCCTTCATTAAATGTCACTTCCACTGTAGTGCTGCTTCTCTGGCCATCATATGAGGGTGAGATTCTCTCCTCTACCTCACATGACCATGGTCACCAACACCTTCCTGAAGCCAGCTGTTATGTGCAAATTTACACAGCAGCTGGCTTTGGGGCATATCCCCCCTTCCTCCTGAACTGTGGGGCTGCTGTTAACACAGTACTTTGGGGGGAAGGGGGGAGCAGCAATCTTGGCTGCCAACACCTTTCCAATACTTCCAAATGTGCTGTGTGCACACTCACACAACAGCCGACTTTGGGAGGTGCTTGGTGACCATGATTGGTTGTGTCCCCCCCCCTCCTCCAAGAAGGTAGTGTTTGGCAGTGTGGAAAACAGATGACATGACAATGGATTGTCAAAGCACTATCATGGGCAAAAGGGTATTAAGAAATAATGCCAAACCTGTATGCTTCTATTTTTAAACTAGTGCTAATGGGGCAGAACAGCAGGCTGGTGTGATAAAGTCCTCCAGGATGTAATTAAAGTTTCCAGGGTTTTAATCCTTTTTAAAGGAAACACAGAAGCTTATCGCATCATTAAATAATACAATTTTCCTGATCCAGCTTAAAATTTAAATCATGGCATCCTGATATTATCATAAGAATTCATGCTCTTTGCAGATGGTGCAAAGCGCCATCTTCAATCCCAGGAAGGGAAGGGACAGCCAGACGCCAGGTTCCCCAACCCCTTCCCGAGGACATCATCAGAGCACCCATCGTTGCACATGATGTTGCACCCATCGTTGCACATATTTTAGTGCTCCTTTCCCAGGCAGCAAAAGGGAGGATCGGGGCCGAGGCATGGGGCAGCCTCGGCCCCAATCCGCCGCTTCCCAGGGCAGCCCATGGCCGCCCATATGCATCCCCCCTCAGTCACCAAATTTGTCACCCAAATGCAGCCTGAGTCCATCCCTACTTTCAGGGCCGCTCCGGAAGCCATTTTCTTAAGCCAGAAAACTACCAGCTTCAAAAAGAGCTGTGCTGAGTGGCCCTGGGATTGGGGATGGATCCAGGCTCCATTCGGGTGGTTAATTCAGTGGCTTAATCCTTGTGATAATATCAGGATGGTGCCTGGTTTAAATTTTAAGCCAGATCAGGTAAATTGCTTTATTTAATAATGCGATAAGCTCCTTAAATATACAAAGATAAAAGATGAATCTGTTAGTGCAGTGGTTAAATGCCTGTGCTGCAGCCACTCACTCATAGACCATAAGGTTGCAAGTTCAATACTAGCCAGTTCTCAGGCTAGACTCAGGCCTGCATCCTTCCAAGGTCGCTAAAATGAGTACCCAACTGTTGGGGGGCAATGAGCTTACAGTTGTAAACAGCTTAGACATGCCATAGCGCAATATGAAGCAGTATATAAATGAAGCTGCTTTGCTTTTCATTAGTAGAACAGTAGAAATGTGGCCCTGAATATTTTTATCTAAACTTGCCTTCCTAATCAATGAAGACAGACTCAGAAATACAACAAACATGTAGTTTGCAGTTAAAAAACCCCAATAATAATGACTTTAATAAATAATTACATAAAATAACTAAAACCTAATCTAACTGGGGATGGTTTAGGTAAAGAGAGATACAGCTCACCATCTTTTAGATAGCATGAAGAAACTACAACTACCACTTACTGACTGCTGACTGCAGTTACTACCAGTTTAGAATCTTGAGAGAGAACAGTTAAACTGCCTTCAACAGTGACAGGAGCCACATTTTTAGATAGAATGAGAGAGATAGAGGGAATCCCTGTCTAACTAAGGAGAGACAGAAGAATGCAATGCATAATTCTTCCAACAATCGCCTTCTCATTTTCCTTTACCGATGTCAATGATCTTCAACTCTTCACGTAACCTCTGGAACTGATCTTTTGGTAGTGATTTAATGAAGATATCTGCAATCATCACCTCAGTGGTGCAGTATTCCATTTGGACAAGTCCAGTCTGACACATTTCTTTTACTTTATGAATAGCAATGTCAATGTTCTACTTGAGTGGCTTTTCACTCTGAGAAACTTTGATGTAGCTCTGATTGTCTTGCATCAAAAATCCCAAAGTCCAGGAGTAAGTTGTGCCACTATTTGATTTTGTCACATGCTGCTTTTGCTGAAACACACTCAGCACTTGTTGAAGAATCTGTGATTGTAGATTGCTTCTAACTTGTCCAACTTACAGCTCCTCCACCATAGAAGATCAGGTTTCCAATGGTTGACTTTCTCTCTGCCAGATCTGCAGCCCAGTCTGCATCTGCATAAGCAATGAGTTGTGGTTGATTACAGGCTGGCAGCATTAGTTTGTAATCTTCTGTTCCTTTTAAATATCTGGCAACTCTCTTCACTGCAATGATGTCTCTTTCAATAGGCGAGTTGACCATTCTGCATTCGATGTCAATAGCATTTGCTATGTCAGGTCTGGGTAAGTTGCCTATGTATAGGAGTTTTCCAATTGCAGTACTATACTTGCCTCCATTTTGTAAAGGTTTGGATTCCTTAATGTCCTTTAAGAATCCTACTTCCATTGAAGTTGACATAGCATTTGCATCTTTCAAACCAAGACAGTCTAGAAGAGCCAGTATCTTCTGTTTTTGATTAAAGAAGAAACTTCCACCACTGCCTCTTTATATTTTCAACACTTCGGTAAGTAAATCTGTGATGCCATAAAGTTGAAGTCTTTGTGATTGCATCTAGTCACACTGTTCACAGATGAATTTAAAATCTGCATCTGATAACATCCATGAGATCCCAATTTTGCTCTAAAAATCAATGAAAGCCAAAACAGGTTTGCTTTCTGAAATTGGCCTAGTTGCCTCTTGATGTTGTGGTTTGCACACTGTAAAAGGAGGCTTGCAAATATAGTACATAATAAGCATCAGGAATTTGTAAAGTTCCTATTCTATCAGGAACAAGTTTCGTTTTCAAAATAACAGTCCCTTTTCCGTGTACAAAAACATCTTGATCATTAGCAAGATAGACAGGAAAAGTTATATTTGCATCAAAATCAACAAACTATTCTTTGCTGTTGAGGTAATGTGCACTTTCCCCACTATCAATGAAAACTTGGTTTTTATATCTATCTCCAGCAATTTGAAATAATTGTTCATGAATCCAACCAATTTCAAAATGACTGGAAGTTTTCTGTTTAGGATTATAAACTACTTTCTTAATGCTGTTTTTGCTTTTGGTGTTCATCTTCTGGTTTGGTAGCTTTTGTAGCTCAGTTCTTGGCCTTGACTTTTTAACATTGTTTCTATTTGATCTTGGAAGGGAAAAGGCCTTTTTCAAATCTCTGCAGAAAATTGAGCTAATTCTCTGTGTTGTTTCTGTATTATAGTTGTCTTCCATCACATTTTGCCTGTTTTGAAAGAAACATCTCCTTTAACTTGTAAAGCATTAATTATTGGAGAGTAATATTTTGGAAGACTTGCCAAAAACAGTCCAAGTTTAGCATGTTCTGGAAAGGATTCTCCAGGTGCTGTAATTCCAGAGAAAGTTGTCATAAAGCCATTAATATGCCAATTTTAAAATTGAGGATGATGCAGCTTTGTCTTAACAAATTTGATCATGAGAGATGTTTAATTAGATGTACTTGTAGAATCAAACACTTTCTTTATTTTGTCCCATATTTGTTTTGCATCAGTTAGACCTTGAATATAGTATGCAATGCTGGGATCTATAGACAAGCAAATATAAACTGCTGCTTTCTCTGCATCTTCATCAAACTATTGTTGCTGTTTTCCTGCTTCTGTCGGTCTCTGCCCATTTATTGTTTTAAATAGTCGCATTGTAATTAAGTACATTTGCACTTTTCATGACCACATTTTATAATTTGTTCCAGTTAATACTTCAGTGATCATTGTGGGATTAGAATTAGAAGAAGCCATTCTCTATTATTAGAGTAGTTTTTAAAAAACTTTCTTCTTGAAGGTTATGGGACTTTACAGACGGCACGTTTGGGGCAGCTCTGGGCCACCCCTACTAGTGGTGGATCGGGGCTGTGGCAACCCCACACCGTGGCCCCGATCCTCCCTTTTGCTGCCCTCCAAAGAGGAGCAAAATGCCGCTCCTTTTAGGGGTGGCAAAAGGCCACCCTAAGAGCCAGTGCTGCGGCTCTTCTGTGCCCTTTTGGAGCATCGTGTGTACATGCTGCACCAGGAGGGTGTCCTGAAGTAACACACTGTGCAAACGGGTGCGTGGCATCAGGACGGCGTTGGGATGGAGTTGGGTTGGGGCAGCCGCATGCTGGCCACCCCAACTCCATCCCCAGGCTGGCCTTTTAGGCCGGTCTGCAATGCCCCTATATCTCCAGAATAAGCAGGATAAGTAATTTTAAAATATAAAATATTCTGGGCATCTGGGCCCATAACCCTAAAAATGTAGGGTGTAATTTAAGTTTCCAGGGTTTTAATTCTTTTAAAGGAAATTTAAATATACAAAGATGACAGATATACCCGTTAGAATCTGTCGTTCATTAGCAGAACAGTAGAAATGTGGCCCTGAATATTTCTATCTAAACTTGCCTTCCTAAAGAATGAAGACAGACTCAGAAAGACAAATGTAGTTTAGAAAACAACACTAATGGCTTTAATAAATAATTACATAAAATAACTAAAACCTAATCTAACTAGTGATGATTTGGGTAAAGAGAGATAAATCTCACCATCTTTTAGATAGCAGGAAGAAACTACAACAAATACTGCTTACGGACTGCTGATTGCAGTTACTACCAGTTTAGAATCTTGGGAGAGAGCTGTTAAACTGCCTCCAAGAGTGACAGGAGCCATATGTTTAGATAGAATGAGAGAGATAGAGGGAATCCCTATCTAACTAAGGAGAGAGAGTAGAATGCAATACTTAATTCTTCCAACATAAATTCCTCAATCAAGGAAGCCATAGTACCGAGACTGCAGGATTTGAGCAGGGCAGTTGATGACTGGGGCTCCTGGAAGTCTCGCATTCTAGGGTGGCCATAAGTTGCAGTTGACATGAAAACAAATCCTTGATCGACTCTAGGGAACATATATGCCTATACACTGTTTTGTGACATTATATTTGTCTAAATAAAGGGACTGTTCTAATATGGATTTTAGATCAACTCTATGACATAGTAGCTGGCTCTTGTACTGAATTCTATGCATGAAAAAGAAACTTACCTTAGATTTTTAGATATCTTTCCAGTCTTATCACAAGGATTCAGGGAGGAATATATTAAGTCTCAGGTTAGTCTTATAGCAGCTCTTGTAGTTGATTGTAAAGGGAATGTGATATCATGGACACCTCTTTAATTGCCTTGTAATGGAACAATCTGGTTTACTTTTGGTGTAAGGTTGGAGAGGGACTCATGGGAAGATAGGAAAGGTAAATACAAATACAAGTGCATAGCCCAGGGATAGCGAGTTTGTGACCATCCAGGTATGGATGAACTACTTCCTATACCACCAGTTTCTAGCCTGCATAGGAGTGATAGGAACTGGAATCCAACAATGTCTGAGGAACTGTGGTATCATGTATATTACCCTCTCATGTCTATATATTGGTTACTAGTTTTTCTGTATTATAAGTAGTTCTCTGTAAGCACGCAAAAAAATCTTGACAGAGCATCCTGAACTTCAGAAGTAAAACCACTAAAATCCCTATTCCAGGAAAATCTCAGAATAATAAACGCAACCATATATTAGTGATGTGAAACATGGCCACCAATTAAGTGCAAAATAACATTATTCATTTTGAGGGCCCCCCTACAGTCAACAAATCACTCTCTCCCTTAAATACAGTGATTCCCAATGACCACATTAGCATCACCCACAACTTCTCTTTTCTGCCTTTCTCCCCACCCCTCCCCACTCCAATTCTCTTCAATGGAAAGACTGAGAGCATCCTTTTGTTCAGTGTTTGATTTGGTATGGTATCTGCATTTAAAGTGCCTCCATGTTGTAGATGAGCTATGCAGTTTCACATTATGTTCTTTCTTTTGGTGTCTGTGTGTGTGTTTTTTCTGAGGCAAATTAATTAACATGATACAGAATGAGGAGACTACAAATGCTCCAGCCCTCACTTTAAGCCCTCGTCCGCTTTTGTTCTCCATTATTGCACCAAATTATTTAATTGGGTCTCTCTGATTGTGCACAGACACAGAAAAGAACACAGCCTATTGTGAGGAGGCCCTACGACCATAATGCAGTATCAAATTCAATTCCCATCAAAAGTGCTCATTGCTAAAAGCCTTGTACTGTGGTTGCAGATTAATGAAGATCTGCATTGAGCATAGTAGTGGTCGCAGAGACATTATGTTTCGCCAATAGAAGGCCTATTCTCCAAGAACAATAAAAGCATAGAAAAGCGATAGTCTGCTTATGGATGGAAATAAATCAAAATGAATAAGAGGGTTGATAGAAACAGCCTGAAAGCAGTAGAGTGGAATTCTGAAAATACCGTTTTTGTTTGGAGATGATTTATTATTATTATTATTATTATTATTATTATTATTATTTCTTCCTCTTTTTCTCCACACCTCCTCCCTCCTAAAAAAAAAAAAACGTGTCTCAAAATGGGTGCTTGATGCAGACTCAAAAGCCTGTTAAGGACATATTTCAAAAATCAGAAACTTTGGCTGTACATAAACAGCATCTGGCAAATATACTCTCCCTCCCCACAAAAGCTCAATATTCAAAATGTTAATAAGAAAAAGAAGGCTAGGGAAAACATGGGGGAAATTAAGAAGAAACAGAGCCAATGTGGGGACAAAATGGTGTCTTCTCATCAAACTTAAATATCTTTTTGGTTTTTGGTTTCATTGTTTCTCACCTAAACTCAGAAACTTGAGTGTGGGAAAGGCTCTTTCTTGTTATTGCATGCCTTCAAGTCTGACTTATGGCGACCCTAAAGTGAACCTATCATGGGGTTTCTTGGCAAGATTTGTTCAGAAGGCCTTTGCCATTGGCATTGCCATTGAACCCTGGTCTCCAGAGTCATAGTCCAACACTCAAACCACTATGCCATCCTGGCTGTTGTAGAAAAGGCAACAACCTACTAAACGTAAGCAGAGATTTTATTGAGATGAGGTTTCCAGTTGGAGCAACCAACAATGTGTTGCTGCCAGAGTCAGTACAGCAAATGCTGCCCCCTCTTTCCAACATTCTTGGAAAGAGGGCTTGTTGTACCTAGGACTGAATAGGTTGTTTTTGCACCTGCAGCCAAAACACGCCTCCCTACAAGTAAAATTACAATAATTATATATTTGCTGCCTTTTCATGACTCCCAAAATCAGCTGCTCCATTTTGTTAAATGGCACAGCAAGCCTGAGGGTTGTTGTTTTATTTTTGTTTTTTAAATCATTGCAGCCCCTTTATTAGCCATATTGGTCCCACCTGGGTGCTTCTTTAGTCCCTTTGGCCAATGTAGATAAGTACCTTCACAGGTAGGAAAGCAGCCTCACAGATTTAAAAATACCCAAAAAAAAAAGAACAAAAATTAAAAAGCAGGAAGTGCTTCAAGTGATTACTGCTAAGAAGGGGGAGAAATGCAGTTTGTGCCATTTCATTATGCTTATTTATTTGATTTTTTTAGGCCCAACTGGAACAGAATTTGCATGCTGTGCACTACCCTCCATACCCTCCAGCTGTCCTGATTTGACAGGGAGAGTCTTAATTGATTTACTATCATCCCACTTTTTCAACTGATTTTAAAATGTCCCAATTTCCCTTTATTCCTCCCATTTTAGCTGCATGATGGGGTGAGCTTCCGTCAATAGTCCCAGCTTCTACCAACCTAGCAGTTCAAAAGCATGCAAATGCAAGTAGATAAATAGGCACCACTTGGGTGGGAAGGTAAAAAGCGTTCTTTGCAATCATGCTGGCCAGTAACGGAGATGAGCACCACCTCCTATGGTCGGACACGACTTGACAACCTTGTCAACTGGGAATACCTTTACGTTTACCTATACATTTACCTGCAACTGAAAAGAAGTCTCCCCTAGTTTAGCCCTCACCATCACCCCAGTGTTTTGTAAACCATTAATCCCATGTCTTTATAGTTTACTTTTCTTATAATTCAACAGAATCCGAATTGTGCAGTCATACAATTTAGAACAGACATTTCCTCTTCTTCCCATTATTCTAGGGCGAAAAGAGACTGACCCAGAAGACTTCTTAAAAACCCACCAACAAGTTAATGACTTGTGGCTACACAACTAAAATCCCCTCCTTCTTGTCCAAGCAAGCCTCTGTTAGGAGAGCATTGCCTGGGCTGGACCTTCAGAGCCCCTAGACCCATTGAGCATCAAAGGTATTTCAACCACCCAAATGCTTTCTGTTGTATTAGGACTTTCATATTGCCCTTTTGTGCAGCCATCTTGCTTTGAGTGTCCAGCATATGTATCGTTTCATAGCAAGTTTACATCATTCCACTGGATTCATAGCTGATGCTCTCTCAACCATAAAATTTCAGCTGCAAAGCCAGAGCATCTCATTATTTCTGAAATATCAAGCTTGTATCTTCTTGATAAATAATTCCTACTAGTATAATGTATCAGACTAAAACATATTTTCCAGGGCCAGTGAGGTTAAAGCGGCAATCTCACCTTTTTTAATTTTTTTGCCCTGAAGACAGTCATTTCCATATATAGAATGACCCTAGTTTGTGTTGAACACAGGGAATCTGGGTGAAGCATGAAACGGCACATATTGCTGTCAGAGATTTGAAATGAGGCCTGCTAACCTGTAGGCAGCCTTGCAGGACTAATCAGACCCTCATATTACCAATGTATTCAGGTTGTTGGTGCGTGGTACCTGGGAATGGGCAGGAAAAGTTTTCTCTTTTTATCATGGCCATTGATAAACATTACATTTTAATGTGATTTGCATCCTTCCTCCCACTGCTGTTTGAGGCAGGGGTGGGGGAAAACCTATTGACACTGTGTCACAAATGCTGGTCTCATTCATATATATATATATTTTCCCTTGATGCTTGAGAAGTGAGTGCTACTAGACTTATTTCCCTTTCAATGAATATCCAACAGAAATGCTTAAATAGGTACTATAATGCTTTTAAAAATACACTGTTGGAGAGGGTTCCGCCATAGCTTGTACTACAGAAATATTTGGATCTGCTCCTTAACACTTATAGATAAAACTTCCGCCACACACATACAAAAATACATATAGTGGAAATAGACAGGATTTGAAATCTATGAAGGTTTACTCTGAGGTAAATCCCATTGAGTTCAATGAGATAACTCCTAGGCACCTGTTCCTAGAATGCAGTCTATACACATTTGCCTAGGAATAAGTTCAGTTGAATTCAGTGGAATTTATTTCTTACTTGTCATGCATAGGATTGCATGGTAGATCTATGCAAGTGCCATAAGCCAGTGGGTTTCAGGGCTTCAGGGCCCCAGGCCTTCAGTCCCATTAAAAGACCAAGTAAAAGCAAGTGTTCTCAGACTTCCCTTTGATGGTACTCTGTAGCAGGGAAACCTGCATTGGCTTTATGACAGCTGAAGCACTTATTCATCTCTCTGTTTGGAACAGGGTCAACCTTCTCTGTCATTCAAAATTAGCCATATCACCACAAGTAGAAAGGACCTTGGCTGACTCACAGAGCATTAAATGCTCTGGCAGCTGGTGGCTTCCTAGTCTGTGGGGCAGTAAATCCATTCCAGGTCTTAGTCTAAACTCAAAATGGATTTGGCACCTTGAATAGTTCCTTTAAAATGTGGATAAAAACCTGGAGTGAATTCACCACCTCGTGGGCATTTGTAGAGGGTATGGGATTTGTGGATCTCATCAAGTGACACGTCAGAGGGGGGTGTCTGTCTTCTGGTGTGGAGTGTACCACCGTGCCTATCTATAGATAGACCAGGAGTCTTAGAAATTGAACATCCTGGGAAGGACTGGGTTCACCTGCCTGAAAGTGGCAAGGAGTCTGGCTAGGATGCTGTGGGCACACTTGGAGGCCTCTGCCAAATGATGCCTGGGCTCCTTTGGGGCCTGTGAACAAAATGGGTAGACTGGGACAACCAGGGACACATATAATTCCTTTGAGTGTCTGGTCCACCAGTCATTGGCAGCAAGTAGATTGGAGTGTTTTTCTTCCATAGCAGCCTGATCTACTGCTGTGGGATCATTGGCCTGGTGGCTCTGAGTCTGGGGTGACAGCATGAGTTAAGGCACTGGGTAACACCAACCCTAATAATGCCACGATACCATCCCACTGATGTGGAAGCCATTAGCCACTGCTGGGTCAGCTGGACATGTTGAATTTCAGACCTTGCACTACTATTACGCCTTACTCCTATCACACCTTTAAATTTGCTTGCATCACATTCCCACAGTAATTTCTCCTACCTCTTCATTTACCACTAATTATTTTGTCCAACTCATTCCTCCTTCTGCTAGTCAGTAGCTCCTCTTGAGGTGAAATTTAACAGGTGAGGAAATAGCAGAAAGAATATTTGCTGGAAGGAGAGACAGGAGAAGGCTCAGTTGATTAATCTTCCTAAGATAGTTGTGAATACAGAAGAGCAGAGGGATCTTCATTCGCAAACATTCACAATCACACAATCAATGTATAAAGTGTAACAATATGCAGTGTGCAACATGCAATACACAATTATGTACAATGGCACCACATGTGTAACTCTAAATTTGCAACCTTCAACTGAATATGGACATACATGGAAGACATCAACAGCTATTATCCAGTTAATGCATTCAAATCACATGGCTGCCCCTTAAAAATCCATCATGTCCTCCAGACTACCCTGACCATTTTTATAATGTGATCATTTCAGACCTTCTTCCTGATATTTTACAATAAAGTACAATGATACATCACGAACCTTGCTATTCACGTGATTCAGCAGCAAAGAAAGAAGAAGAGTTATAAATTAGCCACCTCCTTGGTATTCAAGGAGATCCATTTTGGTCTGGCTTCAAGCCTAGCTATCTGACAGAAACAGCTTTTGTCACCTTGGTGGATAACCTACACAGGGAACTGGAAACGGATGGTGTCTCCCTGTTGGTTTGGCTGGACCTATTGGCGGCTTTCAATATAATTGAATATGGTATCCTTCTGAGCTACTTCTCTGGGATGGGATTTGGGAGCACTGTTCTGCAGTGGTTCTAGTCCTTGGAGGGGCAGACTCTGAAAGTGGTGCTGGGGCATTCCTGTTCTACCCTATGGCCATTGACCTGTATAATTGAGCCTCAGGGCTTAATTTTGTCCCCCATGCTATTAAACATCTACATGAAACCATTGCGAGAGGTTATCTGGAGTTTTGGAGATGGGTTTCACCAGTATGCTGATGATACCCAACCCTATCTCTCTTTTCCATCCATTTCCAAGTCTCTAAACTAAACTAATGTTTGCTGTTAGTGTCTGATGTTTGCTGATTGGATGAGGGTAAACAAATTGAATCCAGACAAGACAGAGAGATGCATGCTGGAAGAAAGGTGGGATAATTAATTAATTAATAACACAAAGAAATATTTTCATATGGTGAGCAATAGAACATCCCTATCTACAGTCTTACAAAGATATATAGCATATTTTCCAGCATATAAGACGACTTTTTAAGCCTGGAAAAGAGTTTTAAAAGTCAGAGGTTGTCTTATATGCCGAGTAGAGGATGAGAAAGAAAGAAAAGAAAGGTCCAAAACACACTGCAGAAATAATAAGGTCCAAAACACACTGCAGAAATAAATGCTAGGGAACATAGGAGCTGTAGTTTATTGTGTTTATAAGTGACAGTTTTCCTGCTAAGTACCTGCATGTCATAAGCATTTGAATTAAAATTACCATATTGAAATCAAATCTGATTCTTTAAAATTATTAAAAAATTTATTTGGTGTGTGTTGGAAGAGGGGTCGTCTTATACAGCAAGTATATCCCAAACTCTATATTTCAACTGGAACAGTTGGGGGTCGTCTTATACGCCCAGGTGTCTTATACGCCAGAAAATACGGTATGTATGTGCCTGGCCTCCACTCCACCAAATGCATCTGAGGAAGTAGACTGAAGTCTACAAAAGCTCATGCTGCCAATCTCTTTCTTTTAGTCTAAAAAGTGCTACAAGATCCCTCTACAGTCTTAAGTGATATCATTCAGCAACTAATAAATCATGAACTTAGAGATCATGTAGCTTTGTCCTGAAGCAAGATGGTTTGGACCTGATAACAATATTTTAAAACCATTCAAATTATGATTTATAATCATGACAATGTCCAATTATAAAACAAATCCTTTCATAGACACAATTCATTTAAATATATTTCTAAGGGTTCACTTTTAATTCAAACTCTAAGAACAGCAGACATGGAAGCAGGTTCTTCAGTTTGATAAGAGGGAAAGTTTCCATTGAGAGTTCATTTAAAGCAACAATAATGAGTGTTTACTTTGTTCCTGTAAATAATATATGCAGTGCCAATTTGTTATTTCTGCTATATAAGAACTTCAAAGACATTTTAAACAAATCAATAAGCCTGATGAAGTGATGGAATTTCTCTGGAGGAGAAATTGTTGACAAATTTATGTTCTTAAACCTTATTTGTAAAAACTAGGGGACTTTTTGTCTTTGATTTTTTTAAAGGGAAATGTTTGAAGTCTGAGTTTTTTTGCCCCATGGCCCCATTTGGATCTATTTTTCTAATCCTCTCACTTCATAAATCAAAACAAAACCTCTGTTTGGTAACTAATTTTTTTTAATTCTTGATTATGTGCTGAATACATGTGGTATCATCTAATTTTTGTTTCTGAGTTGTGATTAAAACATATGGTCCCCAAAGAGGTTGATAACATTTTTTTAAACAATCTTGGACTTAATTAAGGGATTTAAAGGATTAAAAACAAGATAAGGGATGTTAAAGGGGCACACTTTTTTTTAAAGTTCTGTAGAATTTTAAATAGTTGCCACACATTAAAACATTGAAAAAATGCCTCACCACATACTGCATATCAGTGATTTTCACTCTTTTGTGTTTCCATCAGACACAAGCTTTGAAACTGATAAGCGATATCTGTGTGGCCCAACCATACAATCTACAGCTGTGATATTAATGTTTCAGCTGAACCTGATGGAAGTTTCCACACACTCAGGAAGATGAATTAAATAAGCAATTAAAAACTTGATTCAAATTGTCCCTTCCCCCTAAAACAAGAGACATGGTCATCTCTCCAATTTGTACACTCAGCAGAATCAAATGATAAAGTTCTTTCCGAATGTTTCCTTTCCTGGTTTCAGGTGGGAAGGTGATTTGGTTTAATGTTTGCTCATTTTAAAAAAGAGATTTTTTTTAAAAGCCACACAAACCAAAACCCTTGCACATAGAAACTGAGCATATCAATAAATGGAGTTTTTCTTCTCTGGCATTTTCCTAAGATGATAGAGATTTTTAAAAATACAGGGAAGAGAGCATTAAAAATGTTTTGATTTATGAGGCTAGAGAAGCCAGAGGATTAGGAAATAGGAGCAAATGGGACTACAGGGCAAAATCTCAGACTTCAAAGGTTTGCTTGAATGTTCTGATTGCTCTTGATATTGTATTGGGATGGGCTAGAGATGTATAATTAAAGTCTTTTCAATAGAACTGTTAAAAATACAATGATCTTGGACCACAAAGTATGTTGTTTCAGTGACTAAAAAAGCTGCTCTGTTTATCCTAAAATAAGATGAAGAACAATCCCAGGGAAAGTAGTTCTGTATCACATGAAATTATCTAGCATCATCATGTATATCATTTGATGTAACTGTATCAGCGTTTCTGGTGTCATCCATATAGATTGCTCAATATTTATGGGCTTCTGATGCCTCTGCAGGTATCACTTGCTTTGGGCCTTATTGCATGATTCTGTTCTCTTGCTACAGTGCTATTGTCTGTAAAAACACTATGTAATCAGAATTCAGTCTCCTTCTTTACACCCTCAGAACCATTCTGAGATTACAGCATCCATTTGCACAAAAGCCTTATCCCACACAGCATTTGACTGCCCAACCACTATCGCCTCCACCCCCACCCTTTTTCATTGTTTGGCACACACAGAGAGATAAAAGAAATATAAATGAAAAGTCTTACCTTTTAAAAGGACTTTATTTCCTTGTGGTGGGGGGACTTTCTAATTGGGATGGATCAGACTTCCCAGACTGAACTAATTGCTGAAAGAGAAAAGTCAGCAGCTAGTGATCTACCCATCTGATCTATCACTATCTTTCACATGGCAACGATTAGTACATCTGAAGGAAGAGTAGAGGGTTGAAATAAATGTTGTTCCTACTATGATTTACAGCGAATTGCTGATCAGGTTATATGACCATCGTTCCCACTTGAAAACGGTTCCAATCATACTGTACTTAGTTTCAATTGTGATGAAGCAAGGCAAACACAAAAACCCGCTGTTTCTTGACACTAGTTTTTTGGTGGTTCTTTTGAAAAGAATCGATTCCAAAGCGTGTTCAACAAGTGGGATCTGAATTGTATCATTCTGGAGGGGAGAGACTAATGGCAGAGGGGTGTTTACCATCCCTCCTCAGGTTTTGGGAAATCGGCCATTTTCCACCCCTATAAGCACTGCCTTTGTGCTTGTGGTGTGCCCTATCGATGCAATATATATATATATATATATATATATATATATATATATATAAATTTTAAAAAATTGAGAGAATATGTGATCCATTGTATTTGCAACTACTTACAATTATGTGCGGACTGCAGCTCAGCAAGGCAAATAGTTGCAAAACCAATGGATCGCATATCTTGTCAATTATATAGATAAATAGATATAGGGGCGAAGCAGACGGGCGGCATGGGGCCGCCCTGGGAAGCTGTAGATCGGGGCCAAGGTGTCCGCACACTTCAGCCCCGCGGCGCAGCGTCCCAGCCACAGGAAGGAGTGCTAAAATAACTCTCCTTCCACAGTGTGTGGACGCTGTGGCAGATAGGCATCCTCGGAGCGCCAGCCGTGCAGAGGGTCCGGCGCTCCAACGATGTCTTCGGGAAGGGGTTGGGGCACCCAGCGTGTGGCTGCCCCTCCCCTTCCTTGCCCTGAAGACGGCGCTTTGCATCGTCTGCTTCCCCCCCATAGTTTCCAAGCCAGGCTGCTCAAAGGGAAAATGGTGTGCTTGAACCACCTGGGTTGCTGAGGAGCAGAGGAAGGCTCAATTGCTAAAGTCGCCCCACTCAACATCTGGAATAGCCCCGTCCTCACTGTGCCACTTGCATCAACAATGACGTGCAGATGATTGACATGCATTTTGAAGTGTCATGGACTAGTGGGAATGACAATCATGCCAAAAAAATAAACAATTATAAAAGAATAATGAAAAGATCTGCTTTCATGCTGGGAACGACAGACCTTTTGGAACCAATTCACTGACACAGAGTGAAGGTGAATTGCAAACTGGTTTAAATGTAAGTGGGAACGAGCCCTAAGTTTTAAAACTGTAAGAATCATTTGCCTTTTCTCTGACATTTCCTGGCATGTGTGTGTGTGTATGAGAGAGAGAGAGAGAGAATGAGAGTGTTAGCGCACCATGGCATCATAACATTGTAGTGACTGAAAAACCCCTGAACGGGAGTGAAGGAATAGAAAATTGGGAGTGGGGGGGGAGGAAATCAGATTGTAATGTCCACTACTTCCCCTCACCAAGACCACACTCAATGACCACCCCAAATCAGCATAACAGCACAACTGAACTTTTGCACAAGATAGCACAACAGAAGTGGGAAAGGAGGTCAATAACAAATTTTTGGAGGTTAATAAAAAAGAAACACATTTAAAACTCCAACTTGAAGGCACTATAATCCTGCTGCAAATGCAATTTACCTGACTCATGCAATAAGGCCCGTAGTGTAAGCCTGTGGTGACTTTTCCTTGATTGCTGTGGTCTGATAGCTGCTGTTTGTCTTGGCAAACCTTTACTTCACAAAGCAACCTGTACTACCTGCAACAAAAAGGAGAGGGAGGAACTTTACATCATACTGCCATATTCAGTAATAGTCTTATGTTTTTCTGCTCCTTCTTTTCCTTTCTTGCTTCATTTCAAGCCATGGATCCTGGAATGGGGGATCCTGGAATTATGCCTCCCCCACAAGACTAGGCCAGGAGGGGCTGGGCCACCCTCCAAAAATTTATCAGACACATTTGACCACCAAGAGTCCAGTGTACTTAAGCCCCATGAATGATCAAACAGAAGCATACGGACAAAAGTTACTATGGTTGAGACTTCATAAGAATAACAAAGGCTGCATACGATCTAGCCTGTGCACACTTATGTGTGAATAAGCTACACTGAACACATAGAGTGGGCTTGGAAGTACACTGTGTCCTTGTATGAGTCTTTATATTTAAGGATGATAAATGATATTGGACGGGAGAAGTAATTTGCCCTCTCTCTGACTGTGCCCTGCATCTGATTGTCTCTGCACTTCAAGTTTGGCAGATGTACTATTTTTGCATATTTTTTGACAATATTATATGTGCAGTCCTGTATCTTCTAACATATCTCCACAGTTTTTGCCATTAAACTAATGCACTGGAAGGATGCATAGAAGGGAACCACCAGAGAGTTCAGGAGGAAAAGCTGGGTGGTTGCCTTTACTTGTCTTCTCTGCCATCTGCTAGCTGAAGTAGACCTTACCCTGCCTAATGGTAGAGCTGCTCCTGGCCCCAAATCTGATGGTCTCAAGAATGGTTTTGTCACTGTGGAATAATGAAAGACCTGTAGCAGCTGTAATCTGGGAGCTACACATTCTCAAATATTCATCCTGAAATAGTGCATTTGTGTATGTTCTCCAGTTTGGCATATTACAATTCACAGCATTTCTGACCACTGGCCAAGCTACAGCTGATGGGAATTAAGGTCCAAACCATATGGATATCAATAGGTTAGGAAAGTGTGTATCACCTCCCCTAACCTGGTGCCATCCATATCTTTTGTCAGCTCTCTGTCTCCAGTTGATAACATGCATGCATAGAAGGCCTATTATAGAAATATGTATTGGTACTGGTGCAAACCTATATTGTTATTTTTATGTTCCGTCGGGGTGATTCTGACTTTTCTTGGTCTTATTATTTAGGGGGGTTGCAGACTGCCAGAAATAGTGCAAATTGAGTCCACTTTTACGGTTAGGCTTAGGGAATCATGGGAACTGTAGTTTATTGTGGCACCAGACCTCTCTGACAGAGAAGGCTCAATGTCTCAGAAAAAAATACAATTCCCACGATTCCCTAGCACTAACCCTAACCCTAAAAGTGGACTCAATTTGCACTATTTCTGGCAGTTTTCTTGGCAAGATTTATTCAGAGTAGGTTTAACATTGCTTTTCTCTTAGGCTGAGAGAATGTGATTCGCCCAAGATCACTGTGACCAATCAGGAGGCAGGCTCAGAGCCAGCCAATGGGATTCCAGCCAGGAGCATTTAAAAAGCCCAGGCTGACAGTTGGTGGACAGTTAGAGTTAGTGTTGAGATGAGGAGAGTGTTGAGAAAGTTAAGCCAGAGAGAGGGCTGTGTTTTAGGGTGTTCCTGAGGGAACTGTATTTTGGGGAGTTAAAGTCTAGAAAGGAAAGACTCTGAACGCTCACAGAGCTCTAAAGAAGAGAGTTGCTGTGGTGGTCTCTCCAGATAGATATTGTTAGCCAGTGTAGCTGAGGTACTGTGAGTGAATTAGAAACAAACATTATAATTTTGTAACCAAGAAAGACTGTAGTAGCAAGTTCTGATGCAAGTTACATTTATTACATGCTGTTTTAAAATAAACTTTTCTTCTTGTTCCAACATCGCTTGGCCTACGTTTTAGTCACAAAACACGCTACTAATATTTTGAAGTTTTGGAAGGGGACATCATACAAAAGACAGTGTGAGTCACTTACACTTCATTAGGTGGCAAGGGTGGGGATAAAAAGTTCCTACAGTACTGCTGACTAGAATTAAAAGTGAAAAAGGAGAAAGGTGCCAGTAGTGTGTGCTACATCACCTAGTGGGTTCCATGACTGAGTGGGGATTTGAATCCTAGTCCCTGGAGTTCTAGTCCCACATTCAAACTATTACACCATGCTGGGTCCCAAAAGGCAAATATATATTAAGTGTGATTATTCCTGAGGAGCCAGCACTGCATAATGGTCTGAGTGTTGGAACAGGGCTCCAAGAAGCCAGGATTCGCATCCCCACTCAGCCATGGAAATGCACTGAATGATCTTGGCAAGTTGCACTTGCTTAGACTTGAAGGAAGGTGATGGCAAACCTACTCTGAGTGAGTTTTGAAAAGAAAAACCCATGGTAGGCCTAACATAAGTCAGAGTTGACTTGAAGAAACATAACAACAATAAATGATGATTGTTAGCCAGATCCAGAAACCTAGGGTTACACAAACCTAGTCATGTACAGAACTTTGGAATCCCAGATATTAGCTGTTGGTAAGTTGGAAGGTGACATGGGGACATTCAGCTTGCCTGCTCCCTTTCCACATGTCACCAGCAAGATTCCAGCTACATGTGTTGGTGAAGGTTGTTGCTTAATGGTACGTTAGACTGGGTACATAAAAGTTCACAGATTGAAGCAAAGGCATCTCCAAGTAAGAAATGGGAAAGGTTACTATCTGAATGCTTGGTTAGCCCCTAAGGGTACACAGTGCTGAGCTACATGGGCCAGTGGTTTGACATAGCAAAAAGGGGTTTCCTATGTTCCTAATCCTGACTGCAGTGTGGACTTCCTAGGATGAGTAAGAGGCAGAACTTGGGAAATGTTATTTTTTTTAATTCCCAATATTCCCAGTCTTTCTTTTTACAATCCATACTTTACAATCCATACTAATATATATATATATATATATATATATATATATATATATATATGATCTGGGAAGGGGTCTCAGTGGCCTTTAATCAACATTGCAGCCCCTCACACAGTTTCTTATCCACTGCCTTAATACCATGTGAAAATTTCCAATTTTTGCAGTCCCTCTCCCACTATTACATGTCCTGATTAGATTTTTGATTACTTTTCACTTTGTTAATTACCCTGCATAAACCACTAATGTTTAGATTTAAGTGGAGATTGGGAATTATTTTATTTTATTTACAAAATAAGGCCTAACCAGCCAGATTCTCTCGGTGTGTGCGTGTGTGTCCCATGAGACCTTGCTGGATGTCCTTGTTTCATTGGCTTCTGTAGTCATTAGATGACTTGGCAGTTGCTGTCCTGTCAGCTTGAGAGGTCACTTACCAGCCTTGATCAGAGATTTCAAGGCTATGGCAAGGAAACTCCCTGTGTCAATTTGACTCAATTTGCAAACTAATGAGTTAAGCCCTCCCAGCATGTTTAGGGGTCAGTGCTGATCTATTTGGGAAATATTTGTTGATTAGCATGTAAAGCCTCAGATGTGCCAAGGCCTGTTTATTCTCCCCACCACCCTCCCAGCCCTCTCCAGGTTGCTCCCGCCTTTAATTTCCCTGCAGGTTTTGGAAGGGATGCATTAAATTAAAATCACTCGCTGTTTTGTGAGCAGTCTTTTGTGACCAATAATGAATGTAATGAGTGAAAAAGGAAAGGGAAAACAGGATGATTAAGCCATGCTGGGCGGCTTTTACGCAGCAGTTTGCAACACAACACAAATGGACAATTGGGGCTTTTCTTCCATTAATTTGTCACTGTGTTTTCCACTTATCATAAATATATTAAAAATCCCAAATTATTTACTCAAACAAGACAGCGTTGGCAGATGCTGCTTTCTACAGTGAGGTTTTTCAGGAGATGAGTCATATACTTACTTTGTAGATGGTGCCTCCTTCTTCTAAAAACCTATGGCCTTTGAGGGCTTGGGGCTCCTTCTCACAGTACCAAAACTGAGGATTGCCCCCAAGTGTACACTGTCCTGGTTCTCTTGCATGATGCGCATGCTGCTGAGCAATGGTCTGGTACATTGACATTCTGGTAGACTTTCCATTTTATGATGCATGCTAAAATTGTGGGTGAGGTGTACACCTAACAGATATTGCCTAGATACCAGCTTCTGTAAATTAAAATGACCTTTGCAGCCTTGAAATCAGGATGAAAAGGTGATGTGAGTTCTGACTTGATAGGGCCTTGGTGCAAGTAGACTTGTCCAGATGCAAAACAATGTGTGAAGAGCCAGCATGATGTAGTGGTCCAGGTTAACCATGTTAAGTCAGTTTATCTGAATAGACAGGAGAGAAAGTAACAAATCATGGAAGACACAGAACTTTTCTGGATATAGGTATGATAGTAGATACTAATTATGCTGCTTCCAGACCATATAGTGAAACCATACTGACCAATGCCTCTAGAGAAGGGAAGGGAATTGTGAGGCCCTCCAAGTATTGTTGGACTGCAACCCCCAGCAGCCCTAGGCAGCATAGCCCACGGCATACAATGCTGGGAGTTATAGTCCAACCACATCTAGAAGACCGTACACATCCCATGCCTGTCCCTATAGAACAAGAACTGGCAGCAGATGGAGAAGCCAAGAATTTCCAGCTTAGGTCTGATTTATTTTCTTGGCATAAATACACTGTCACGCAAATGTGCTACCTGGTACATACTTCTGCTAGCTTTTCATTGTTGGGCTGGGTGGGACTAAAACAAGCTTTCAATATCTAGCTGAAAACACATTTTATTATTATTTACCTTTTTTAGGACTAGCTTCTTATGCTCCTCAAATATCTATTCCTATCACTTGCAATATCATTTTTCAGTTCATATTAATATTTAATATTCTTTATACATTGTTCAACCTTAATGGTTGTCTAATTTGTGTTTTTCATCCACAGAGAAGCTATTAATTTATAAGCATATAGGGCAGTAAGTAATAATTTGCATGAATGCTTTGAGCAGATATGCTTCCATAGGCCTCCCATAGCATAGACTCTGGGTAGTATGATACCATCTATTGGCCAAGCTTCAATGAACGCCGCTTTACACGATGAAGTCGGGTGCGGGGGAAGTTAAATCCATAAAGGAGTCTAGTCTACTAAGTGAAAAATCAACAGAGATCACATAAATTGGTTTGTTTGTAAGAAGGTTTTTGCAGTTACTCCTTTAATGCTATGGATAAGGACAGCTTGATCCCAAAAGCTTCAAATAATATATTAGTTTTCTTGAGCTTTCCAGCATTTATCCTGGCCATATTTGACAACTGGATACTTTATTACTGATCCATGAAGTAGCAAGCGAGATGAAACTGGTGTTGCTAATATGAAAAGTTCATCCTCAGTGCTGAAGAATGGTTGCCTGTAGTCACAAGACAAATGAGATGATACTTCCTGCAATTGGGCTAGCATCTTTTTCCTCTCTTTGGTGTCCAAGCCTTATGGACCACAAATGATGGCTACTAGAGACAACTGGTAGCAACTGGCGCGACTGGCAAGTCCTTTAAGTTGGCTGGATCAGTAGCCTACAAATATACAGGTTACATTATATCTCTTTTAAAAAATCATCTGGCTGCATCCACACTGAAGAAATAATCCAGTTTATCACACTTTAATGGCCATGGCTCATTGCTATGGGATTCCAGGAATTGTCATTTTATGAGACATTGAGCTCTGGTACCACAGCAAACTATGAATCCCAGAATTCCATAGCATTAAGCCATGAAAATTAAACTCGTGTCAATCTGGATTGTTTCTGCAATGAGGATGAAGCCCCCGTTTGAGTTCAAATAGCAGGACAAGAATAAAGTATTTAAAATCCCTATTGAGTTCAAGGAAGAACTTCAAAAAATCTATTTATGGTGGGGACCGGAGGTGAAGCAATGGGAAGACTAGAAGAGGCTGTGCTGAATAGAAATGCAGTGGGTGAAGAGTGGCGAGAATCAAGTGAGCATTATCTCCACACTTGTTTTCTTTCAATTTCCATGCTTGAAGAACTAAAACTCTTAATATTAAAGTTCTAAATTAAACTGTGTATATCAGCAGGCTAATAGTACTCTGTAGCATGTATAATAAACTGTCGTATTGCTTTTCCAACTTATCATTAATGAATTAATGAAAAGCACTCTCTCTCTCTCTCTCTCTTTATGTATGCCATAATATAATGAGATATACAGCATTTAGGCCTTCTAAAGATTTAGGGGCCCTATTATTGAAAAATAATTATTCTGCTACAACAGTAATTAAATGTAATTTGCATGAAACTGACACATTTTCCAATCCAGAATAAACGTTAGCAATGTCAACAGTTCTTTATGCTAACTTCTTTACAATTTCTGACAAGGTCTATGAAAGTCAGAGAAATAAACCTCTACTGTGTAAATATTATGGCTTTAAACAAATAGACCCACAGGTAATCTTGGTGGCCTGCCATCCTACAGTGGAAATACGTAAGTCTAAGCCTGGTGGCTTTTCAACTGGAGTCTCTCTCCCTCCACTTGTGTGTGGGTATTGCTTTCCAATATGTAGAATAAGATGTCAGAATAACTGAGTTTTAAAATACATCCTGGAATACAGACTGCAAAATATTTAAGCCCTCGTAATGAATTCATCAAGTGTGAGTCACCAACCATTCACATTTCTAGTCAAGTCCTCTAGAAGCAAGGTGTCCCCTGATAAACCTAGAAAAACTGGATAAGGCTTGACAAATACCATCTTATTAAGATGGCACAGTAGTGTGGTTGCTTGGGCAAGCTAGAAGTTAAGGTTGCCAATTCTCCATTTCAGTTTATTCTTCAATCAACTTTTTGAACCGTGTCATGTTACTGTTAGTAGATCTCTCACAAAGATGGCCTGAAATAAAACAACACATGTTTGACAAAATTGTAAGGGGTTTAGCCTAGGACTTTAACCCTTAGACTGTTAACTTTTGATTAATTTGATATTTGATTAATTTACAAAGGCACTGTATCTCAAAAATGATGCCAAAGCCAGAAGAGTCCCATGCAAAGACCTTGCACAAATTCTCTCCCAAATCCTTTTAAAGGCCCACTGATGTTTTATTATTTGGAAGTGTGTAGCCCAGCTTCTTAGGCTAAAACCAAACTCAAAGAAGCTTATAATAAAAGCTAAAATTGTCAGGAATCCTAGCAATAAAACAAACAGCAATAAAACTGTATCTAAAACTGTTGTCATAAAACCTTCTTGTTGTTGTGTGTCTTCAAAACATTTTTGACTTGAACCTATTGCAGGGTTCTCTTGGCCGAATTTGTTCTCTTGCCTTCCTCTGAGGCTGACCTTGCCCAAGGATACCAAGTTTCTTTGGTTGAGTGGGGACTTGATCCCTGGTCTCTGATTGTCCTAGCCTAATACTGAAACCACTACACCATACTGGCTCATACCAATTAAAATTGCTATTTGGGACAAAATAGTCCCCAAAAGCCCATTTAAATTGACCTCATGGAGGGACAATTTCATAATTAGGAATCACAACTGAAATTATCCTTTCTCTTCTCCCTGGGATTGCATTTGATGAGAGGCAGCAAGGCTGCATGGAACCCTATTGTATCCTTTCAATGAGAGGCTGTGAGAGTTACTTTTTATCTTGACTGTAGAAGTTTTAAATAAAGCAATAAGAGAAGAAGAGAAGACTGGAGGAGTAAATGTTCAAAGCTCATCCATTTAAGTTGAGGGACTTTGCAGATGACCTGGTGTTTTTGGGTTGTTGTTTTTTTAAACAGAATCCACTGAAATCTGCTGATAATTTGACTGATTGAAGTAAATTTTCTCAAAAGGACTTCAGTGTACAGGGAGGATTATATGATTGAAGGCTCTCATAGGTAACCTGGACTCAAACCATTTAGGACCTTAAAAGTAACAACCTACACATTCTACATTGCCTGGAAACTAATTGGCAGCCAGTGAAGTAATTTTAATATTGGTGTAGCATGACCTCCAGGTTGAAATGGTGACATATTGCTTCTCTTTGTGACTGCAGCACTCCAAGTGAGTTACTAGACAACATGTTTGCCAACCAGGGGGAGGGGAGGCAACCTGATGAAAGACTCTCTTAGTAAAGGAGACTCTGACAATTCCTCACTAGTGCCCAAGAACTTTACTCCCAGAATTTTGGTGCAACTGTATTGTGGTCACCAAACATAGTTGAAACAGAGGGGATAGAGAGGCCCATCAAGCTGCACTGCATACTAGCATTTCAAACATCACTAGTCAACTTTTTTAATGTCCTGAACTGAAGTTATTAAAAAAACTATAAATGAAACTTTTCAATACATGGGGGCATCTAATTTTTCTACAATCAGGTAAGAGTCTGTGAGTAATTTTATGAATACAGTTGTCCCTCTGTTTCCGCGGATTTGAAGTCTGCAACTTTTGCTTATCCACAAGGGATGAACAGAGGGGAACAAAATGGTAAGTATTTACTGCCCCCTAGTAAACAGAACCACATTTCCAGGCCTGATGCAGGAAATGGGGACATGATTGTACCCACATGGCCAGCTGCCCATTTTTGCATCAGGTGCAGCAACACATGTCTGCACACTAGCAGAGGCAGGAGGAGAAGGTAAGGAGCATGTGACGATAGTAGATCCCAGGGCTGGTGCAGGGATGGATATGTAAACACCCGCCCATCCTCATGCTGGCCCATGGACTGACCTGAGTTAGCAATCTGCACAGGGCCTTTGAAGAATAAGATAGGTTCTTTTAATTAGAGATTTAAAATGAAGCTTTGTTGCTGGATAAGACATTTGTAAATAAATGTAAGGAGAAGTTAAAAGATTTTTTAAAAGACTATTTGGATAAAGGTTCAGATCTGAGAATGGTATGGGATGTGAGTAAAGCCCTTATTAGAGGTTATTTTATACTACTGAGTGCTGTGTTGAAAAGAAAAAGACAAGAAAAGACTCAAATAATTTTAGAAGAAATAAAAGAAAAGGAGAATGAGTTGAAGAGAACTCCATCAAAGTCTGGAGTTATGTACCAAACAAAAGTTTTTCAGAGACAATTTTTCTGATTAGAGGAGATTAAGAAAAACATGAAATATGCAAAACAGAAATATTGCCTTGTGCGGCTCGGGAGTTCATGGAGACCATGACAAACATGGGCCTATCCCAATTGGTCAACGGGCCCACACATTGTGCAGGTCATACACTCGATGCAGTCTTTAGTACGGAACAGGAATATCCGTGGGCGGAGGTGGTAAGTACCTCCGCATTGTCATGGACAGATCATTTCCTGGTCAAGATGGGGCTCAGAGCCAATATCTGCCCCACCGGGGGTGGTGGACCCATTAGAATGGTCCACCCTCGAAGGCTAATGGAGCCCACTGGACTCCGGAAAGCCTTGGAGGGTTTATTGGTTGGGAATGCCGGTGATCCTGTCAAGGCTCTGGTTAATACATGGAACACCGATCTTACCAGGGCTATCGACACGATCGCCCCCAAGTGTCCTTGCTAACCCGCTTCGAACCGTAGACCTTGGTTCACTCCAGAGCTCAGGAGGATGAAGCGGGAGGGACAATGACTAGAGCGCGAGTGGCAGAAGACTCGACTCTTATCGGACAGAACTTGCCATAGGAAATTTCTTAGTTCCTATTGGGAGGCAATACGTGCAGCGCAGAGGGCTTTCTCTTCTGCACGTATTGCATCTGCAGAGTCTCGTCCGGCAGAGCTGTTTAGGGTGGTAAGGGAGATGACGCAGGCTCCCCCTGCGCTAAATCCCCTGCTTAACCCGACGACGGCCTGCTGCGACGCATTTAATAACTACTTTGCAGACAAAATCTCTCAGATAAGAGCCGACTTAGATGCCACTATTGTAACAGAGTCATTATTTGAGGTGTCCAGCGATTCCGCCGATGTGGTTTTACTGGATCAGCTCCAATCTGTGAGTACCGAGGACGTGGACAAGCTGCTTGGCAAGGTGAGGAAGATGACTTGCCCCTTCGACCCTTGCCCATCATGGCTGGCCGTCCAGGGGGGGGATGCATTGCTGAGATTCCTTACGGATATCATTAATGCATCCTTCAGGGAAGGACATGTTCCATCTTGTTTAAAAGAGGCGGCTGTTAGGCCGCTACTGAAAAAACCTTCCCTGGATCCCCTGGATATGAAAAATTATAGGCCTGTGTCATTGCTGCCATTTTTGAGCAAGGTAATCGAGAGGGCGGTTGCTCTTCAGCTCCAGGCAGTCTTGGATGAAACCAATTATCTAGACCCATTTCAAACCGGCTTTAGGACTGGCTTTGGGGTTGAGACTGCCATGGTTGCCTTGACCGACAATCTGCGTCTGAACATCGACAGGGGTAGTGTGACCCTGTTGGTGCTCTTAGACCTCTCAGTGGCCTTCGATACAATAGACCACAGCATCCTCTTGGGCCGCCTGAAGGGGTTGGGTATCGGAGGCACTGCTTTGCAGTGGTTCCGGTCCTTTCTCTCGGGTCGGTCCCAGAGGGTGCTGCTCGGGGACTGTAGCTCCAATAAGAGGGAACTCACTTGTGGGGTCCCTCAGGGAGCTATTTTGTCCCCGACATTATTTAACATCTACATGAAGCCGCTGGGTGAGATAATACGGAGTTATGATGCTGGGTGTTATCAGTACGCTGATGACACCCAAATCTATTTCTCCATATCTCGTTCGTCGGTCTCGAATTCCAATGGCATATCTTCTCTCAATGACTGTCTTCAGGCGGTAATGGGCTGGATGAGGAAAAACAGATTGAAATTGAATCCAGACAAGACGGAAGTGCTCATGGTAGCGGCCCCGAAACCAGGAATTGGGTTGCAACCTCCAATCCTGGATGGGGTCACACTCTCCTCCATTGACTGTGTTCGCAGCTTGGGGGTGCTCCTTGACTCGTCACTCCCCTGATGACGAATCAGGTAAATGCGACGGTCAGGAGTGCTTGTTATCAGCTTCGGCTGATATGCCAGCTGTGCCCTTTTCTGGAAGTAGGGGATCTCGAAACTGTTGTGCACGCGCTGGTAACCTCACGCCTAGACTTCTGTAACGTGCTCTACATGGGGCTACCCTTGTGTCTGGTTCGGAAACTGCAATTGGTCCAAAATATGGCAGCCAGGCTTCTATCGGGAACATCTAGGAGGGATCACATTATGCCGGTTTTGAGGTCCCTCCACTGGCTGCCTATTGGTTTCCGGGCTCAGTACAAGGTGTTGGTTATCACCTTTAAAGCCCTAAATGGCTTGGGTCCAAGCTATATCAGGGACCGCCTTCTCCCATACAATCCTCCCCGCGCTCTCCGATCCTCTGGGAGGAACCTGCTGCAACTTCAAAAAACAAGGCTCGCGGGGACCTCCCAGAGGGCTTTTTCGGTTGTCGCTCCCAGACTCTGGAACGGCCTGCCGGATGAGATCCGTCAATTAACATCTTTGGATAGCTTTAAAAAGGCTGTCAAGATGGATCTCTTCTGGCAGGCCTTTCCAGATTAAATAGCCCGGCCTTGAGACCTGGAATGTGTGACCGACTGTTCTCAAGGGAATTAGCAGGGCTATTGGTTGGTATAAATTTTAAAATCTATTAGCTGCATTTATTTTAAATTGATTGATTTAATGCTTTTTTAAGGGGGGAGGGGGGAATGGTGTGTTTTAGATTGTATTTACTGGATGTGCTATTTTATTATGTCCACCGCCCGGATTGGTTCGCCAAAGGGCGGTATATAAATAAAAATTATTATTATTATTATTATTGTGAAAATAAGCCAGGCTGATGGCTGTCTTATAAACTGGAAAAAGATATAGAAAAGAATTTAATATTATGGTACAAGTTGGGAAATAATTAACTTCAGATAATGATAAGATGACACAGATATTTTTTAAATATTACACTTCATTAGATAAAAAGCAAGAATTCTTAATTCAAAAGACTTCAAAAATATCTAGAGAAACAAAATCTGCCATTGATATCAGACTCTGAGAAATCAAAACTTAATGCTACTATTGCTGTTGTGGAGATTTTTGAAGCAATTAAAGACTAAAGCATAGAACAGATGAGTAGGAAAGAGTGGCCAGAGGCCACTTCCACCTGGAGTGCTGTGGGGCTGTGGCAACCATATGCCACAGTCCCGATGCTGACCCCTGCCGTGGTCCCAAATGGACCTCCACTCCTCTTGGGGCTAGGTTTGGGCCACCTTAGGAGGCCTGGGAGCAACCCCAGTGCAGCTTCCGTGCAGGTTGGGGGTGTGTATCATCTAAATGCCATGCCCCCAAGCTGGGTGGAAGCTGGCTTTTTACACCTGTCTGTTTCAGGCCTAGGTTGAATAAAGCTCCTGGGTCAGATGGCATTTCAGCTAAATGTTATAAGTGTTTTGAGTGGGAGCTTTACTTACCATTGCACCAAGTCATGAACTTGATTTTAAAGTCTGGAAAAATTCCAGATACATGGCAGAATACAAATATAACTGTAATACTCACGGGGGACAAGGTAGAAATTTGGCACTGGCTAAGAATTAAGAGATGTGTTGGCTTAGTGGTTAAGATGACTGCCAGGTCACCAGGTCAACAGTTTGAGACCCAAGCACCATGTAACAGAATGAGCTCCTGTCACTAGTCTCAGCTTCTGCCAACCTAGCAGTTTGAAAGCATATACAGACAGCCCTCCTTATCCACGGAATATAATTATTTTAGATGCTGAAAAAGCCTTTGATAATTTGAAATGGGCTTTTTTATTTGATCTTTTGGAAAGGAAAGACTTATGGGAAAACTTTATTAAATGAATAAAAGCAATCTATGACATTCAAAAAGCATAGCTATTGATTAATGGTAAAATGACAAAGAAGTTGATACACAAAAGAGTACAAGACAAAGATGTCCTCTACTTTTATCTTTGTTTTGGAGGTTCATAACAGAATTTAAGACAAGCTCTAGTGGTCAGGTGGCCAGCATGACTGCATGGAATGCTGTTACCTTCCCACTGGTGGTACCTATTTATCTACTTGCAGGCTTTCAAACTGCTAGGTTGGTAGATGCTGGGACTAGTGACAGGACCTCACCCCATCATGAGGCACTTAGGCCTTAAATTGCCAACCCTCTGACCTTACAATCATCAGAATTAGTGCTTAACCACTAAAACATTACCAAATTTAAAATTGTTGTTTGGTTTGGATTGTTTTTCATAATAGAAGATTATTGAAGTTAAAGGGACATGATTTAAGGTTTGGGTGGCATGCCCTTTATTGTACGATAAAGTGAAGGCCAATGCTGATTTTAACAATCAATATATAAGACATGTGTTAAGAGTTTGCAACAAATTTAAGTCAAGGTTATGTCCAAAACATGGGTTTCTATGCAAGAAGCATTTTACAGAAAAGAAATAATATTAAAAGAAAACTTGATAATATATCAAGTTATTTTGATTTTTGATAAAGAGCAATATAGAATAAAAACAGATAAGAAATTGGAGTCAGAAAGCATTAATTCTCAATTATTTTCATATAGACAGATATACGAATGAATGAGAGCCGGCATGATGTAGTTGTTTGAGTGCTGGACTGTGACTCTGGAGACCAGGGTTCAATTCCCAACTCAGTCAGTAAACCCACTGGGCAAGTCAAACTCTCTCAGCCTCAGGGGAAGGGAATGGCAACCCTCCTCTGAACAAATCTTGCCAAGAAAACTCCATGATAGGTTTGCCTTAGGGTCACCATAAGTTGGAAATAACTTGAAGGCACACAAAAACCAAATGAATTATTTCAAATGGATAAAAATCTATTTGGCTTTGACATGATTGAGGCTGGTTTTTGAGATGCAACTGTGTACAGATGATGAACATTTAATTGGTGAAATGTATAAATTATTGTTGAAAATGGAAATGGAAGAGGAACAAGTTAAAAAATGTATGATAAAATCTGTTCTTTCTTATTAACAACTTTATACATCTTGAATACACTCTTGTGTTGCTAGGCCACACATTTCCCAATTTTCATTTGTGAAATGGTGGAGGGTATGTTTACATTCACAATTAATTTCCTTTTATTTCAGCAGGCATGTCTCAGGATTGTATTATGTGAGCTGGTTCCAAAGTAATTCACATTTCAAAGTCAACTATGACTAACTATGAGATCTGAGTGCGATTGTCCCCAATCCTAAAAACTATATTGAGATTTGAGGAGGGATGTAACTTGCAAAGAAGGGGAGAGCGATACAGTAGAAGATATTGCAGCTTTCAACCCTACAGTTTCTCTAATTTGCCAAGTTTCCACCCAAGCACCAAGCACAAGACATAAATTAGAACCAATAATTTTTAAATCACCAAAAACAATGCAGACGTATTTAAAGCTCTGAGCTAAATCATGTTTCTCATTTATATTCTTTACATATTTCTGAAACACAAGTGTCTAATAACTAGATAATAACATCTCATTCTTCCAGAGTCACTGAGTTGGATATTACCTGGAGGCTGCTCTATTTCCAGGATCAGTTTAATAAGAAGTCAACTCTAACATTATCTTTGTCGCATCAGCCAACTGACATGAATGTTTTGATTGTCTCATGGAAGTTTCCTGCCAATAGTCTATGAAACAAATCATCCTAGGTCTGTGCTATTCCTGTGACAATGAAACGAAACCATGAAGTAAATGATACTGTCAATAATAATTTTAGATTTATACTAGTAAAGATAGCTGCCTCACTTTCCACCTTCCTCTTGCTAATGTTCTACTACATAGAAGCAATAGGAGCATCAGCTATGTACTCTAGCTGAAAATCAATGAAAGAAGTAATTCCTGTTGCTGCTTAATATTCTAGAATTTCTCTGGAGAGCTGAGTTTCTCTGGAGAGCTGAGTTCAAAGTCAGTTTATTTAAGTGAAATAGAGATGGACTTCTTGCCCACATGAATATTTGTCAACTTGCAAATGATAATTTCCCTAGGCAACCAGGACTGACAGATTTTGGGAGGACAGTAACAAGCTGTTTAAGGCCCTTTTTCCTAATCTTACCCTAAATCAGGCTTTAATTCTGCATAGCTGAGTTTTGTAGCATTCTCATCACATTAAAAATTTTAGCCTTCTTGTGGACACTAGTAAAGAATTGATATTGGAGAAAGTTAGTGTCTCGCAGAGCTTAGAAAAGTTTTTTCCCCACTACAGCTCCCAGAATTTCTAAGCCAACACAACCAGTATGGTTAATGGTTCTGGCAGTCCAAAAAATAGCCTTTCCTGGCTGTGCTCTCCATGCATCTCACAACAGCAAGCCAGATATGTTTGGAAGCTTACTAGAACTTAGACCTCCCAATACCATTGTTCAACAGTGATCCAGAAGATCAAAGTATTTGGTGGCTACTTAGTTTACTTTCATTCAAAGGTTCTTGAAATATTTCAGCATTTCACTCAAGTGGCCCATCTCCCAAAAGACCAGGAATTACTTGCATGGTATGATATATATATACTGTTAGAGGGACTTCAGAGGTAAAACTTTTATATAGACCAGTGGTGGTGAGCCTATGGAACAGGTGCTAGAAGGGGCACTCATAGCCCTCACTGTGGGCACATGCAACATCACTCCAGCACAGAGTTTGCCAGAGTTCATTACTAGAGAGCCAGAGGGATGTGGCACTTTGCGATAAATAAGTGGGGTTTGGGTTGCAGTTTGGGCACTCAGTCTCTAAAAAGTTCTCCATCACTGATATAGACCAATGGTATGGGAAGTGCAGCCTATAGTCCATATGAAGCACCCAAGCACATTTTTGTCATCCCAAACTCTCCCACTGGACATGTGAATGTCCTCAAGCTCAAATTTTAAAAGATCAGGTAACTTTGGGGCTCCAATGCTCTCAAATAGTATCAAATGGCCCCAAATATGATATTTTAGCTTTCCTCATCCCACAACCACACCTAATCCAGTCAAAAATTGGCTGAAATTGAAACCAGAATTAACAGCACATCACTTGGAAAAAAAATGTGGTAGTACACAGGGGTGAACATAATTGGCCCTTGCATGGTATAGTTCAGGGGTAGGCAACCTTTCCCCTTTAAGGGCCGAGGGACTTCATCTCCCAGAACCCCAGAAGCTATTGGCCAACATGGGACTATTGGCCAGTATGGCTGAGGCTTCTGGGAGCTGAAGTCCCTTGGCCCTTAAAGGGGAAAGGTTGCCTACCCCTGGTATAGTTCATACAATCCTCACCCAAGACCAAAAACAAAAATGAGTTAAGCACCCAGCTTATTTACAAAATATGCAGAGTCATTTTGATAAAAACAAAGATAATGTAATCAAGAGGAGAGGAAATCAGAGAAACTGCAAGGAAAGAAAGAAACAGAGACAACTATTCAAGCAGGAGAGACATTAAAATAGCAGTGGAACTAAATTACAGTACTGACATAAAAGAAGATTAAGAAGATTAAGAAGGAGAAGAGGTCAGAAGAGAGAAAAGGACTTTACAATCAAACATGGAACTGTACAGAATTACTGGTACAGATATTCTTTGAAATTAAATATATGGATTTAGTTTGAAATTAAAAGAATAAGGTAGGATAATAAGGGTAATTTGGTCCTAATAGAGAGAATTATTGATAATTTGTTGGGGGGAGGATTAAAAAAAGAAAGAAAAAGAAAGAAAGAAAGAAAGAAAGAAAGAAAGAAAGAAAGAAAGAAAACAGAAACCAATTAAGTTTAAGCAGAGTGAAGAGGTAAGGGGGGAAAGTATATTAGAGGGTGAAGAAAATAAGTTTGAACTTAACAACAACAAAAAAAATTAGAGAGAAATAATCAATTTGTTGACTTCGAGTACATCTGGTACTTTATAGTAAATGTGAATGTGAGTAGGTTCTAGTCATCTGTGTATAGTTAAAGTTAGCTCAAAAAAGAGAGAAAGAAAGAAAGAAAGAGAAATACATGTAAAATCTTGGTTTTACTGATGATTTATTGGTTTACTGCTTAAGACTGTTGCCTTGATATATGAAATAAGTATCCAAATTCTTGTATATGTGCTGGAATATTCACTGAGAAATAATTTGTTCAACAGGGGGGACACCTGAATAAGTGGTTTAAAATAATCAAAGAAATTTATTTATTAAAAATATAAATTATATAGACAACAATTCCTACCTACAATGATGGCAACGGAAATAGAGATGCAGCTAATTCCTGAGGAACAAAACGCAATTCAAGAAGTTTTAACAACAGATAAAATGCTAATTCCCAACATGAACAGATGTATTCTAGAAGAAATCAGGAAATTAAGATTTGATATAAGAGCAGAAATTCAGGCAGAAATAAAGAGCTGAGATAAACGACTGGAAGGAAGAAATAAAAGCAGAAATACATAAAGAATTACAAGAATTTAAAGAAAGTTTACAGAAAATTATGACAGAAATTAAGGAAATACAAACAAAAGTGACAAAAATTGAGGAAAGAACAGAAGATTTAGAGAAAAAAACAAATATATTAGAAAAGGTACATCAACAGGAGGATTCATACAAAGCATCGGTAGAGTTGAGACTTACAAGAAAATTACAATGAAGATTTAGGTGCTCGAATTATTCCAGCTTTGGCACAATTCATTGATTGGCCTACTGAACAACTGGATGTTGAGGTCGACAAGCTCTACAGAATTAGCTCATGAGTGGCGATGAACAGGAACTTACCAAGAGATGTAATAATCCATTTTATACACAAAAGAGTTCAGGATCTGATCATCAAGACAAAAAAGATGCTATATTGAGGAACAGGAAATCCAAATATATAAAGATATTCCTCAACTATAGGAAAAGGAAGGATTACTCTGACCCAATACAGTATCTAAAACAGCACAATATAAAATATAAATGGGGCAAATGAGAAGGAGTTAACTTTTTGATAGGCAAAAGGAAATTCTTGATAGATACGCAAAAGAAAGCAAATGAGTTTTTATTTTAAAAAAAACAATTCAAGAAAAGGACAGTCATCTAAAGAACTGGAAGATACAGAAACAAAGGTAAGAAAACAAGAGGGAAAAATGAGAACAAGAGCCAAGGAAAGTATCCAGAGGAAGAAATTGCAGAGTACAAAGAGAGGAACAATCAGATGAATCTGAGTTCCACCAAAGAGGAAGAGAGGAGTCAGATGATGAAAAAGATGATGAGGAAGAGGAGACCCAGAAAGATATGAAACCAGAAGAAGAGAGACAGGAATAAGAAGAAAAAGAAAGAGAAAGATCAGAAGAAGAAACAACACATGAGGATAAGGGCAAGAAGGGAAAGGTAAAAAAAAGAGAGAGAGAGAGAGAGATACCCAAACTATTTCAAGGAAAAGAAAAGGGGAAAATGTAATTTAAAATACTAAGTGTAATAAAAAGTTCCTTAATAAATACAAGATGTCATACAAAATAATTTCTTGGAATGTTAATGGCATGAATTTGAAATTTAAACATAGGAAAAATTTTCACTATTTGAATAAATAAAAAAGCGACATAATCTGTATTCAAGAAACTCATTTTAAATAAAAAGACATGAAAATATCGGAAAATAAAAAACTGGGTAAATTATTCATAGCTTCAAATGAGCAATATAAGAAGAAAGGAGTGGCAATATATGTTAGAAACTACCAGAAGGCTAAAGAAATCTTTAAAGATAATAATGAACAATATATAGTGATGAAAATAGAAATTCACATTTGGAAAATGCTATTAATTGACATATATGCCCCACAGGAAAATAAATCAAAGTTTTACAAAGATTTAAAAGGGAAAGTAAGAGACTATGATTATAAGCAAATAATAATAGTAGGAGACTGAAATGGTGTTATCAGTCCAGATGAAGATAGATCCTCAGATAATCCTAAGAAAAAATACCAGGGAAAACTTCCAATCTCCACACTGGAACTTATAGAAGAACAAAGCCTAATTGATGTATGGCGAACGAAGCATACAGGAGTTAAATATTATACTTTTTTTTCCAGATAGGTTTAAATCATGGTCTAGGATATATATGGTCTTCGCATCTAAGATAATCTGTAAAGAAATCTCAAACACTGATATTCTACCTAGGACCTTATTGGATCATAGCCCAATCATAACAACAATAAGGCAAGGAAAAGAGACTATAGGTGGCAATTAAAAGAATATATATTGGCAGATGAGGAGATAGTTGACAAGACAAAGCAAGATCTGAAGTTGCACTTTAAGGAAAATATTAATAAAGAAACACCAATGCATCTTGTATGGGACGCCTGTAAAGCAGTAGTAAGGGGCTTGTTAATACAACAAGAAAGTAGGAAAAGGAAATTAAAAGAGGAAAAAGGAAAGATCTATTAAGGAAATTAGAACTTAAAGAACAAGAACGTAAAAGAAGACCAAAAGAACTAAAGTCATATCAAGAAATACAGGTAATAAAGAATCAACTAAATCAAATTACAATGCAAGAAATAATCAATAAAATCAAATATGTAAAACATTACCACTTTGAGAATGCAAACAAAATAGGAAGATGGTTAGCTCATAGACTGAAGAAAGAAAAAGAAAAAATCCTAAAACTCAGAAATAACGGGAAAGAATTAACACAACAAAAAACTAAAAAAAATAGTCCAAGAATATTACAAAGACTTGTTTTCATTGCAAGGAGCATCACAGGATAGAAGAGTTTAGATGAGGGACTATATAAGAGAGGAAAAATTTATTAAACTTACTGATCAATGTATAGAAGATCTAATCACACCAGTTACCACAACAGAAATAGACCAGACAATAACAAAACTGAAAGATCATAAAGTACTGGGTCCAGATGGATTAACAGCTAAATACTACAAGACATACAAGAATGAACTAGTTGAAATGCTATATAAAACAATTAAAGACATAGATTATGGTAAATACCAAGAGTCATGGGGTCAATAATTAACTACTTTGATATGGAAAGAAAATAAAGTCCCTGAGAATATAAGCAACTACTGTCCAACCACACTCCTAAACCTGGACTACAAAATATACGCATCAATATTAGCTGGAAGATTAAAAAAAGCTCTCTCAAATTGGATTCATGAAGACCAAGAGGGATTCCTTCTGAGGAGATACATAAAAGATAACATCAGAATAGCTATAAACATGTTAAAATACTATTAGCATCATAAAAATAATAAACTAGGGATAGTCCTCCTAGATTTAGAGAAGGTCTTTGGCAACGTTAATTGGTAATTCTTAGATATAGTTCTGGAAGAGAGTGGTATGAAAGGTAGATTTATAAACTGGATTTGGAATATATATACTAGTCAGAAAACACAAATAATTGTAAACTGGAAGAGAACAGAAAGCTGTTCGATAAATAAAGGAACTAGGCAACGATGCCCCTTATCCCCACTTCTCTTTATTATGACGATGAAATTCTTAAATAAGAGAATAAGGAATGATAAAGCAATACAGGTCCCTGAAATAAATAAATATAGTTATAGACTCCGCGCATTTGCTGATCCTGGAAAACCCTATCAAGAGAGTAACTCAATTGGAGGAAATTTTGGAATAGTTTTCAATACTAGCAGGTTTTAGGATAAACAAAGCTAAGAGTGGGATACTAACCAAAAATTTCTCCAAAGAAGAAGAAGAAATAAAAAAGAAAACAGTTTCAGATAATCAATAAAGTAAAATATTTAGGAATAATAATCTTGAAAAGGAATACAGATTTATATAAAAATAATTATGTGATGACATGGAACAATATTAAAAGAGATCTTGAATCATGGGATAAACAACAACTCTCCCTGATGGATAGGATAGCAATGGTACAAATGAATGTACTACCCAGAATGTTATACCTATTTCAAACAATCCCCATTCTGACAATGAAACAACCGTTTCAAATCTGGAAACAAGACATCACAAAATTTATCTGGCAAGGGGAAAAACCTAGAATTAAAGTCACAGTAATGCAGGATCGGAAACAGAAAGGCGGATTGGGACTTCCAAATTTGGAAATGTATTATAATGCATGTGCATTACTCTGGATAAAGGAATGGATATCCCTAAATAATTTAATTTTAGAAATAGAAGGAATCAAATTAGAAACAGGATGGCATACTTATCTATGCTATGGAAAGCCCAAGTCAAATAAAGAATTTAATACTCATTGTATAAGGAAGGCACTGTATATTGTGTGGAAGAAATATAAAAGAAACTTTTATTCAAGAATACCAATCTGGACATCACCACAAGAGGCATTACATAAGAAAGAAGGCCTTCTAAAAGGAATCTAGCTCACTTATGAAAATCTATTGATAAATTCAAACAAAGGCCTACAAATTAAAACAAGAGAAGAACTCCTACAAGAAGGCTTGGAAATTAATTGGTTTAAATACCTGCAGATAAAAGAAGACTTTTAAAAAGATAGGGAAATTCCTGGAATAGAAAAGGAAAGGCGTATATTCGACAAAATCTTAATGGGAGAACAACATTGGATAAGAAAAACATACAAGATACTACTAGAAATAGAATTAGGGGAAGAAACAGTAAAACATAATATGATTAGATGGATGCAAAACATTAGGAACACAATTTCCTTACAAAATTGTAAGGATTGTAAACATAAAATTTACCAAATGTAATGCTTTAAAGCAGGGGTAGGCAACCTTTCCCCTTTAAGGGCCGAGGGACTTCAGCTCCCAGAAGCCTCAGCCATGTTGGCCAATAGTCCCATGTTGGCCAATAGCTCCTGGGATTCTGGGAGCTGAAGTCCCTCGGCCCTTAAAGGGGAAAGGTTGCCTACCCCTGCTTTAAAGGAAAACTTTCATAAAATCTTTTTTAGATGGTACATGACTCCCACTAGATTAGCAAAAATGAAGAATCAAAATAATAACATCTGCTGGAAATGCAAAGATATAATGGGTACTATGTACCACATGTGGTGGCAGTGCAGGAGAGTTAAATAATTCTGGGAAAATATTCACAGGAACATATGTAAAATACTATAGATAAACATTCCATTAAGACCAGAATTGTTCTTAATAAATATGATAGATGTGATGGAATATAAATTAAACCAGGACCAAAAAAGTGTGATATTGTATATGATAACTGCAGCACGTGTGGTATATGCAAGATTTTGGAAACTGGAGAAAATACCTAAGATTCAGGAATGGGAGGTTAAAGTATATGAACTAGCGACAATAGATAGATTATCTATGTATATCTCTGGGAGAACATCACAGGAATGGAAATGGGGAGAAATATATAAATATTATAGTAAGGATTTAATCTAGGACTTTGAAGGGATACAAGAATAGATAACAGTACTTTCAAGAAGAGAAAACTTGATTTGCTAAACGTTAAATAATTCTTATTTAAACAACTCTCATTTATAATAATAATAATAATAATAATAATAATAAATGTTTATTTATAAGCCGCCCCTCTGCTCAGCAATCAGGGCGGCGAACAACATATTAAAACAAGGAACAGTTAAAATATACCCAAATAAAATAATAGAGGTAATTTCCGGTATATAGGAGGTGGGGGGGAAGTATGGCTGGATACCAGTACTTTATTGTATTCCTACCTGTAGACTATGTGTAGCTCTCTAAATTATGTTTAACACAGTGTGTTAAATATGTATTATATTTTAAGTAAATAAATAAATTTTAAAAAATACAAAATATGCACAGCGATACTAGATATGGCCTTTGTTGCAATGATGCTGGGCCATTTTGTAAATGAAATAGTTCTTTTTTTCCTAGAGATTGTTAGCTAATATTCTCATCATGAAGTTTTTCTGAAATGTCCCCCACAAGAATGAAAAACAAATAGGGACAGGGTTTTGTGTGCCTTTCCATTTACATAATGTATCCATTCTTTAATGTAGTTATTCCTACTTTCAAAATGGCACTGAGAGAAAATATGCAATCTGCAGCAGGCCTTTGTGATGTCTATTGTCAGATGGCACAGTGGTGCAGATTGCAGGAGAAAGTATCAAATATTTGTGTACTCCACTCCCTCGTGCTTTAAAAGCTTTCTTGCACATTACATCTACTATGTCACAGAAAAGATGAGGCCAGAGTTGTTGTCCTAATTCTGTATATCCAGAGCTGTGGTTGTTGTTTTTAATGTACAGGGCCAGAGATTCTGTCTCACAATTGCAGTCTCAAGATAATTTTGTCAGGCGGCTGCTCATCAGACAAGCTTTCATCTCATGTCTTGTGTAACACAGAAATTATGCTAGCTATGTTGTACAGGTAAGAAATAAATATGTAACAGGGAATTTCAGGTGGTGAAATGCTTGACGCATCTCTTGAATCCCATTGTGGGAGAAAGGTGGGATATAAATCCTGGAAATAAATAAATAAATAAATTTCTGAAAAGGGATTAGCCTTTTACTGTTCTTATGGGGATAGGTTTCCCAAAGAGTTTGCTACATAATTAATTTTCTGTATTCCAGCTAAATGATACAACCTTAGGCCCATTTTAAAGGCATTCCAAATAATTGCTGAAAAGCGAAATTTCCAGCTAGGTTGTTGTACAAGGGCTATGCCTATTTATTCAGCAGCACTAACTTGACATTTAAACCTATGTTGCTCACGCTGGTTTCACAAATGCATTCTTTCACAAATCCCCTACTGCTTGGCCTCATTGAAAACAAAATACTTTCTCTTTTCAGGTTATCTGTCAAATATCAAGAAAAAATGTATAACTGCCAAGTGTCCCTCCAGGAGAACTGCAATACTGGCCTTCCTAGGACTGAGTGTTAATGACCGAAAGGGACTTTCCTCCCCCATAACTCTAGTAGAAATTAGAACAGCAGGTCTGGCAAATCTAACTTTATTTAGGGAAAGAATTGCATTTCTGTCTCCTCACAGGGAAGAGATTGGAGGCATGAGCCACAAGCTTGTACACTCTAATGTAGTTTGCCATGGTTCCCAAGTCCCTACTGCAAAGTGCATGTACTGGGAAAATTCCATTAAGCTCACAAATTTGATAGATGTTTTGACTATAGCCTAGGTATCAGCTGGCCATGCACAGCCTCCTTTAAGGTAAACAACCTCTCCCCAGTCCTTGCTACACAACCCATTCTCCAGTCCCCTGTCCTCCTAGGAATGAAACATACCATGCAACCTTCACAGTGTCAGCTTGTTCTTCTGGAAGAAGATCAAGGAAATACAAAAGCATTTTACTGAGCTTTCCCATGTGAAGCCATCTTAGTTTCCCCTTCACTACACTATGGGAACCCTTTCAGCAGTGTCAAGAAGTGCCTCACTCCCTCCTCCATGGTCTTTGTTATAGATTTTGAAAATGTCCGCCTGTCCATTTTTATTAATTGTTCCTTGTACTTGCTTTCTCAATCGATGTCACTTGCCATCAGTGATAACACTCTATAGACAAATCTGATTGGCTACATAATGTAGTGAGGTCATCCCATTTACTGGGACAGCTCCCAGTCTATTTCCACATCCTGTTCAATGTGCTGGTGATGTCCAAAGTAGGTTGGAAATGCCTGCTCCTGCAAGGTCATCTTGAAAGGTCTTTATCTATTGGGTTTATATCTTGTCTCTTTTTCTTAAACAGGGTACTCAAGCTGGCTCCAAAAACTGGAACCAAGTGACTTTCCCAGATGTCCTACGATGTGAGGTAGGATATCTCTTACATATCATCCCTGAAAGAGGAAATGGATCAGCTAAAAAGATGACATGCATTCACATAAAATTAGCATGTGCTGATTTATATGTAGAGCTGCAAATTTAGACACAGCAGTTTGTAATTTAAACTGAAGTATAAAACATTTTGAGAGCCAGTGTGGTGTAGTGGTTTGAGCATTGGACTATGTCTCTGGAAACCAGAGTTCAAATCATGGCTCGGCCATGTAAACCCCCTGAGTGACCTTGGGTAAGTCATACTTTCTCAGCCTCAGAGGATGACAATGGCAAACTTCCTCTGATAAAACTTGCCAAGAAAACGCCATGTCTTAAGGTTACCATGTCAGAAATGACTTGAAGGCACACAACAACAATAGCAAACAATAAAACATTTCAGGCCTAAATACCCTAAAGGCACCAAATTCTATTTGATTTTGGAAACTAAGGAGGATCAGCCCTGATTAGTACTTGGATGGGAGACCACCAATGAATACCAGGTGCTGTAGGCTATATTTCAGAGGAAGGAATTGGCAAAACCACCTCTGAGTATTCCTTGCCTAGGAAAACTCTAGAAATTCATGGGGTCACCATAAGTCAACAGGCAATTTGAAGGCACATACACACACATAAAACATTTTACCATGGTGGGAATGACAGTGACTGGGTAATTTGTATGCTGCTTAGTCTGATGTCCAGATTTTACATTGTTGATGGGCAACTTCAAGGCTCTTTCTCACATGCCAAGTTTTCATTAAACTGAACCTGGGCAGGGCAGCCCTTCAAATGGGCAGCACCTTCAAGCCGAGGACTCTCTTGTGTAAGAGAGAACTTGGCAGCCCTAATCTGTGAGGGGGGTGGCAATCAGAAACTGTGCATCTCACTTGTGGCAATACATTATCAAGTGATATCCTTTTTTGTGTCTTTTCAGTGGCAAATGACTCTCTTATTTTCCCAAGCTTTAAAATTATTGAGAACAATATTTCAGGGCTGATTCTAACTGCTATTTTACCGTTTGTATGGTTCAATAGATTTCTATCAGCTTGCATGGTGTAGTGGTTTAAGTGTTGGACTGGGACCCTGGGAGGCCAGGATTTGAATCCTTGCTTGGTCATGGAAACCCATTGGTTGACCTTGGGTAAATCACACATTCTTAGCCTCAGAATAAGATAATATAAATCCCCTCTGAACAGCTCTTGCCAAGAAAACCCCACAATCGGTTTGCCTTAGGGTTGCCATAAGTTAGAATTGATTTGAAGGCACACAACAATCTACTGTAGTAATACAAGGTTTTCCATAATAGGAATGGATGATATGGAGAATTTCTGCCAGCTAACTGGACCAATGGTCTTATTCAGTAGATGACAGTTTTATCTATTGATGATGTAGCTTGCTACCATACAAAATATCCCCATCTTTCAAAGAAATTAACAGGCAGAGGATGTTTGCCATCTGGGCTTATAATGATTAATAATTTGGTCTAGTGGCCTTTTTATGTTTTATTCTAGGTAGCAGTTCCTTCCTTACTTAAAGAAATGTTTACATATGCCACCCCTCTAATACTACCTAGTCAGCTCTCAAATGATTTATCTTTCAGTCTGCAAATTACATTAACGATATAATTAATAACTCAGATATTAAAAACTGAGTATGTCAGAGTAGTGTGTCATGTAATCAATGGCTACAAATCGGTTTGTCTCGTATTTAATGATTTTTTTTTCACGGGGATGAATCTAAAAAAACAGAAGAGTCAGTCAATGAGGAGGTTGCATACATTGTCTCCCTTATTTGAAGCACTGGAAACTGAAGTTGTCTTTATTGTTTAAATGTTAGAGATCGGAAATCAATCCAAGAGTATAAACAGAAGGGGAAAATATATTAACGGTGGGAGGAAAAAGTGTAGGTATCTGCAAAATCTTATCAAATAATCACACTTTGGGCTAAATGCTGAGTGCAGGAAATGTTTCTGAAACAATCATTGTCTGCACAGAAGCCTTAAACATGAACAATACTTTGAAAAATTAGTTTTTACAGGGGGCAGGGGAGTGCTGTTTCTCCAAACTATAATGCATGTCTTGGAGAGCTCTTATAAATCAATGAGCTCTTTCGACAAGTCTAGTTCATTCTCCATCCTCCTTAGGGCCTAGCTAGAAATTACACAAACCATCCATTCTATCTAAAACATCTAGTAGAGTTAACTTGTGTCCTGACATCCTAGCTTTCTCATCCTTGCTCCACATCAGTGGCTACCTTGAGCATATGAAGACATCAGAACATGAGTAAATTTTTGACTTGAACAGAGAGAATCTGGGCTTAAATTGCTACTCAGCCATGGAGTCTTGGACCAGATACTATTGTTCATCCTAATTCAATCCCTGAAGTGGGGTGGGATGCCAAATTTTCAGCTAGACCCCAAACCATCCTTCTTCCTTTCAAAAGACTATTAAATCTAGCCTGTTTTTAAAGAAACCTATCTCATTTGGGGCATGGGACTAGCTTCTTATCTTAATATAGAGAACTGCAAAAGGTCTACAGCCAGAGACAGAAACATACCATTTAACAAACATTCATAATTTAGAGTAGAAAAGTTAGGAGCCTTCCAAGCCCTGATATTTCAGGGCCAGATTCTCAGATCTAGGGAGTTCCCTTATGATTTCACAGGGATGACCACTGGGGATGTCCTTAAGTATGATTCATCAAGCATCACTTGCAGATGATCAGATCATTTTCTTGAAACTCAAAATCTGATAAATGAGAAAATATCTCTCTGGATCAAAATTAAATTTTCAAAGCTCTGCCTTCAACTGATAAAAACCAAACTTTTTCTAGCCCCGTTTTAACATCTTTGCAAGCAGTGCTTAAGAGCTGTGGTCCAGACAAAGGCTTTCCAAGCTCTCCTTTGAACAAAACTTCCACAAACTTTCCCCAACTTTTCTCCAACCACTGCTTTTAACAACACATGGGAGTTACCAGATAAACCTTGCCAAATAAACTCTTTATTGTGTTTAACTGATGTTTTGGTGTGTATTTTAATCTGTATTTGCTTTAATTTTTGTAAGATCCCTGAGTCTCAGTCCTGGGAAGATAGCAGGTTATACATGGATTTATTATCTCCCCCCCCTCCCCCCCCTCTTCTTGCAAGAAATAAGAAAGTTTTCCAAACTATCACATATATCTCACATTAATCAATGTTCCTCAGTGGCCAAATTTTTCTTTCAGTTCTCTTTTTCTTTCACTTTTTCCTGTTATTTTTTACAGTCAAGGGGTGGCATCCTCTCTCATCTCTCTTCTATAGTAATCATAATCATAGCAATTGTCCTGATAATAAAAATGTTTTGGGGAGATGATAACAGAGATAGAACAAGAGAGGAATAGAGACAAGAGGCCAATTCTAAGAATCCACGTCTGTTCAGAAGCAATCCTTGCTGAGTTTAATTAAAATTAAAATTTTAAAATGCTGAGAATTTAATGTTTTGTAGTCATTGTTTCAGGGTTCTCTGAGGGGCCACAGTAAAAACAGCTGGCGAGACAGAAGAGGAAAGAAAAGGGCAGATGATCAGTGTGAGTAGGAGATGTTCATATGCAAAATAAAGAGAATGAGCAAGAGAAAAAGAGGGATTAGGAAGGAGGAAGAAGTTAAAAGACCAGAGCAGGATAGAGATGGAAGAAGAGGATAAGGAAGGAAATGAGTGCAGCTAGAAGATGTGAGGTAGAAAAGGAGGAGAAAGAGAGAGAAAAGAAAAGAGGAGCTCCTGCGATTTAGGAACCATAATAACAACTGACACTCTTGAAGGGTAGCAGACACTGGAAGGCGGAGAAAGTCGTGTGCCATTTTGTCTGCCCTAGACTTCCAAAAATAAAATTGGGACATGGAATGTGAGAAACATGAGCCAAGGGAAGCTAGACATAGTGAAAATGGGAATGCAATGCATGAACATAGCGTTACTGGGGGTAAGTGAGTTAAAATCAGGGGTAGGCAACCTTTCCCTTTTAAGGGCCAAGGGACTTCAGCTCCCAGAAGCATCAGCCATGTTGGCCAATAGTCCCATGTTGGCCAATAGCTCCTGGGATTCTGGGAGCTGAAGTCCCTCAGCCCTTAAAGGGGAAAGGTTGCCTACCCCTGGTTAAAATGGACAGGAATGGGTTACTTTGAATTAGACAACCACACAGTGTTCTACTCAGGGAATGAAAAGACAAAAAGAAATGGGGTGGCTTTCATACTAAGAAAAGATGTTGCAAAAGCAATCAGAGGATACAATGCAAAATCAGACTGAATCATCTCAATAAGGCTCCACGGGAAACCTATGAATATCACCATAATTCAAGTATATGCACCAACCACTGAGGCAGAACAAGAAGAAACTGACAGATTTTATGAAGGAATACTGGAAGAAATTGACAACACACCAACACAGGATGTCAAGCTGATCACTGGATATTGGAACGCAAAGGTTGGAAGTAAAGAAGAATCAAAAACGGTAGGCAGATTTGGATTAGTCAAAAGGAATGAAGCAGGTGAGCATCTGATAGATTTTTGTGAGGCCAACAACCTATTCATTGCAAATCACATTTTTCATACAGCCAGAGAAAAGGTTATACACATGGATATCACCAGATGTCCAACACAAAAACCAAGTAGATTACATAATTGAAAGTAAAAGATGGTGAAGCTCCATACAGGTGGCCAAGACTAGACCAGATGCTGATTGTGGCACAGATCACAAACTACTCATTTCAAAAATAAAAGTAAAACCCAAGAAGAGAACAAAACCAGTTATCATACCAAAATATAATTTAAACAACATTTCCACAGAATTCATTGACAATATAAGGAACAGATTTGCGGTACTAAATATAATAGATTGTGAACCAGAAGAGCTTTGGTCTGAAGCCAGGGACATAATGAAAGAAGAATGCATAAAGTCACTTCCAACAGACAAAAGGAAAAAGAAGAAACCATGGATGACAGATAAAACGCTACAAGTAATAAAGGAAAGAGAAACAAAACAAAAAGGAGATAGGAATAGACTAAGAAACATGAAGACAACAGTACAAGGGCTAATGCGCAAAGATAAGGAAGATTATTACAATGACAAATGTAGTGAAATAGAAGACAACAACAAAAAGGGAAGAATGAGAGACCGATTCCACAAGATTTGAGAAATCAAGGGAAAATTCAAACCAAGGACCGGGACACTCTACAACAATAAAAATAACATAGGCAGCAGCAGAGGGTGTGTCCTCCAAACCCACTGCCCTTCCCAGCAACACCAAAGGCTTCATAAGAGGAGCTTGGAGGCCCAGAGAAGAGCAGCAGCAGAGGGTGTGTCCTCCAAACCCACTGCCCTTCCCAGCAACACCAAAGGCTTCATAAGAGGAGCCTGGAGGCCCAGAGAAGAGCAGCAGCAGAGGGTGAGTCCTCCAAACCCACTGCCCTTCCCAGCAACACCAAAGGCTTCATAAGAGGAGCCTGGAGGCCCAGAAAAGAGCAGCAGCAGAGGGTGTGTCCTCCAAACCCACTGCCCTTCCCAGCAACACCAAAGGCTTCATAAGAGGAGCCTGGAGGCCCAGAGAAGAGCAGCAGCAGAGGGTGAGTCCTCCAAACCCACTGCCCTTCCCAGCAACACCAAAGGCCTCATAAGAGGAGCCTGGAGGCCCAGAGAAGAGCAGCAGCAGAGGATACGTGCATTGCGGCAGCGGGTGAAGCCGCGCTCCAGGGCCCCCGCCCTTCTTAGTCCCCCGGCAAGCGCCGTTTCAGCGGCGGCGGCGGTGTAAGCAGCCTTCAAAGGGCCAGAAGACCCGGGCCTACAAAAGGCCCCAACGAACCCTTCATAGTCGGTGGAGGTTACAGTAAGGAAAACCCAGTTTTCTTGGATTCCTAGGAAGCTGTTGTTTTTAGTGTTTTTTCATCTTTTGACTAGCGAGTTTATTTGGTACCTTTGTTTTTCCTATTCCTTAATACTCTAGTTGGGGTGCTTTAGCTTAAGTCTCGTTTGGGTAGATATTTGAACAATCTTGGAAAGTATGGCTGACAAGAAGAGTGTTAAGCGTAAAAGGAGGTTAACTAAAAAGGAAGCCTGTATAAATGTTAAAAGGACTAAGAAACCTGCTAAGAACTCAATAGCGAGTTCACTGAACCCAGAATTATTGGAGGCAGCCACCACTTTGAAACAACTAAAAATGGAGGAGATATTCCCGTCTAAAGATAATGATAAGTCCATTTCTGAAACATCTTCTCTCTCCTTGCATGAAGGACAAGCTCCAAATTCAGGCACAGATGCTGGTACCAATCATACGTCTGACTTAGACATCGTAGCGAGGAACTGTTTACTTACTGCCAGAACAGTAATTGCTATTTTTGACAAGTTAACAAGCATAGATCAGAAACTTGATAGAATTAAAGATCTCATGATTAAGCCTAAATATTCAACAAAATTAGGAGCAACATCCAATAAAAAAGACTGAACAAATCCAAAACAAAGCTAAAGCTAGGAGCAATGATAACTTAGTGCTTTTGCAAAATAGCGTAGCTCTATTAGTGGCCAATAACCATCACAATTACGCCAGGTGGCATAATAAGGCTGCCATACTACACTCACTTTCTCTTCTTTTGCATCGACATCTGCAATATAATGAGCTGCTTGGAATTGACTGGCTCCCTTCATATAACAACACCAAAAGAATTGTTTTGCGGTTTAATAATGCTACAACACCCTCCCTGATTCTGAAAAATTGGAGCTCATTTAGGGAATTTTCAATCATGCCAGCACGTGTCTTTCGCAATTCCAACATTCAGCCTTTGCTGAGGACTAATTCAAGACGCGAAGCGTCCCATCAGAAGGCGAACTCCAATGAAGACATCAGGAGGATAACAGCAATTTCTGAGAGTCTTTTTGATGACGATGGAAAATTGGCTGAGATGTTTGGCTCTCTTTCTGACGAGGACCAAAAGCAAGTACTAAACAGGTTTGATGTAGTCAAATCTATGCTGATGTCAGTAACTACGGCAACCGAGAAAATTAAGGACTTATTACCTATCAGCTGTTCCTTATTAGATCCCTTGTCACAATCCAAAAACGGACTCAAATGGCGCAGTGATGAGGAGGAGGATGACCCGATTCCTCTAATGTATATGTCTCCTAAACGCCCAATGGACTGTTTGGCGGATCCGCTTATCCCATTAACTCAAACTTCTCCCAAACATATGACTGGTCACCACAGTGAGCCTCTGCAATTAATAACTTTGAACACTCCTAAATCTATTATGATTACACAATCACCTGAGGTTAAGAAAAGTAGACGTCTCAGGTCAAATTCTGATGCAGTCAAAATATCTAAGCAGGGTCTATCTGTCAGTCCAATCACCTTAGCACCGGAGAAGGGAAATATACTTAATGGAAGTGTAATTGCCAATGAACTGCAAGTTTCTCTATCCCAGGAACAGTCTGTATTTTCAGGCAATTGACATTCAGCTGATCTGTCCTTTCTGTCCATTATCTCATGGAACGTAGCTGGCTGGAAGCCTAGATGTAGGGATCCTACCTTTATACCTTTTGTCAACAGACATAACATTATTCTTCTACAGGAAACGTGGCTTGGTGAAGAAATATTCATAGAGGGTTATACATTTACGGGTCTGAATGCTACCCCTGGAAAAGGTAATGGGAGACTATGTGGTGGGCTAGGGGTGCTGATATCTTTGGAACTCAAGGTTCAAATAATCAAGGTTTCTGCACTGGCGCAGTATGCCCTAGCTGTTCTTTTGAAGCTTAATAACAATTTACTATACTTGATTAATATCTATATTCCCCCACTTCAGGGTCGGGATAAGATAGCAAGCACATGGAACAAGCTTAATTCCTTTATCAAAGGTTTAATGTTTGAGACGCCTACGGCCAATTTCATTGTAGCAGGGGATCTTAATGCTAGAATGGGAGCTGATGATGTTTCTTTGTATGCCAAATACAACTGCCAACCCCCCTCTCCTATAGTTATCCCCCCAACAATGTGTCGTAAATCCAAGGACACATTCTGTGATTTCAAGGGATTATGTCTAGCTCGTACTTTTGATGAATTAAATTTAATTATCCTTAATGGCAGCTTTAAGGATGATTATCCAGCCGAATATACACACTGGGCAGGTACCAGACCATCGATCCTTGACTATATGGGGGTTTCACCAAACTTAATTTCTCATATTTCCAAGTTTGCTATTATTAGCAGACCCGACAGTGATCACTTTCCAGTCTTCTTGTGCTTAGAATTTCATGACAGTTTTATCTTGCCTCTTGATAAGACCCCTATTTGTGCAAATGATGTTGGTTTAACCCGTGTCAAATGGTCCCTCCAGCTGTCTAACACTCTTACTAAGTTTCTGTCTAGTGAATCAATTAAGTTGCTTTCTCTTGCAATAGCGGACGCCAAATTAGATTCTGAAACATTGTCTAATTATAACACTTTAATTAGCTTGTTACAACCATTGCTAACTGTTTCCAAAGGTAACTTTGTTAGATATAAACCAACACGTCACCAGATTTGGTTTGATTTAGAATGCAAAGAACTTTGGGCTCACCTCAAATATCTGTTTAAGCAACATAAATTAGACCCAATACAATTTCCTGTATCTGAACTTCTGGTACAGAAGAAAAGATACAAGTTCCTTGTAAGACAAAAGAAAAAGGGTGCCATAATAGATTCTTGGAACAAATTAATTATGTCAGCCAGCACAAGCAATTCCAACTTATTTTGGAAAGAGGTTACCGCTTCGTTCACTAAGAATGCTAACATTCTTACAGCTCAGATACCAGCCCATATATGGGAAAGTCACTTTTCCAATCTTTATGATTCTGTAGACAGATCTTCTAGTTCATTAGTTTATGATCTCATGATACAGGTTTCGGTTCTTCCTTCTTGGCCTCCAGTCTCGCATTCTGAGATAAAGAGTCTTATCACCCAACTTAAACCTGCTCGTGCCCCAGGAGCTGACTTCATAATTGGCGAAATACTTAAAAATAATCTTGATTGGTGGGTCCCTGTCCTTTCCAAATTATTTACGGCCATTGATAGATCCACTTCCATTCCAAAAGACTGGGGTCTGGCCATCATTATCCCGATCTATAAAAAAGGCAATAGAACTGACCCTTCCAATTTTCGACCAATTAGTCTTTTGAGTCTGGTAAGCAAGTTGTATACAAAACATCTCTTAAACAAGTTCTTAGATTGGCTGGAGTCTGAGGATATTTTGATGGCAGAGCAGGCAGGATTTCGGCCCGGACGCTCCACTATTGACCACGCAATGATACTGCACTACCTTGTTGAAAAATATCTCCATTATGGTCAACCGCTATATGCGGCATTCATTGACTTTAGGTCCGCTTTTGACTCAGTTAATAGATCTAGACTATGGGAGAAATTACTGTGCACCAACATAGATAAGCGGCTTCTCCTGCTTCTTATTAAGATCCACGAGAATTCCAATATCAAGGTTAGATGCAGCCCTCAAGGACATGTCACCAAGACTATCTCTGTTAAGACGGGGGTAAGACAGGGATGTGTTCTGGCCCCTACCTTGTTTAATTTTTATATTAATTCCCTTGTTTCTGCTTTGAACAACCTTTCTTTTCATCCTCCAAAGCTGGCCAATAAGCATATTAACTCTTTGCTTTATGCGGATGATGTTATTCTTTCGTTATCTCCTATTGGACTCAAAAGAGCCTTAAACTCTCTTGCGTTGTTCTCCAAAGAGGAGAAATTAATAATTAACTCTTCGAAGACCAAGATTCTTACTTTTGCTCATCGCCCCAAATTGATGCAATGGACTCTTGATAGACAACATATAGACCAGGTCAAGACTTTTAAATACCTGGGAATTGTGTTCCAGAACACGGGTAGGAGATCTGCCCATTTAGAATATGTTATCAGCAATGCCCAAAGAACCGTAATGGCTATATTAAGATTTTTTTTCAGTAAAGGTGCTCAGTTCATTCCGGCCGCAATCAAATTGTTTAATGCCAAAGTTCGCCCTCAACTTCTATATGGAGCCCAACTGGGACCATACAGTAACATCAATGTAATGGAACGGGTGCAAACAAAGTTTCTTAGAAGAATTTTTCAGGTTGCTCACTGTGTTCCGAATGCTCTCCTCAGAAGTGAGGCTGGGACCATCAAAATAGAATCTAGTCTGTGGATTAGCATACTTACCTATTGGCAGAAACTGCATAAGATCCCTGGAGGCCTGACAAAATTAATATTTTCAGATCCATTCAAATCTTCCTGGGGTAGTTCTATTCTCAAGAAACTGTATGAACTAGGTCTCAATAACGATGAAATTTTAAAACTTGATACTGACAGAGCCAAATCTATGATCAAACAAAAAATTATAGAAGCAGAAAGACGCATGGACTCTGTTTCTCTGTCAAAATATGTATTGTTTAGTCCTTTAGCTTTGGTCCCTTCCCCGGCTCCTTATCTATTCCATGTTACTCTTCCGAAGTTTAGGAGGGCCCTAACGCTGGCTCGCTTTAATGTGATGCCCACGGCCATGCTCGAAGGCAGATTTAAAAAAATACCCTTTGATTTTCGTTTCTGTCCGTGTGGTTCGGGCAATGTTGAAACCAATGAGCATGTTCTCCTTTACTGTCATTTTTATAGGGACGCTCGACATCAATTGATCAGCCCACTATTGAGTAAATTCCCAGGCAAATCTGACACTTTTTATTTACGTCTTCTTTTAGACAACAATGACCTTACAGTATCTCATATGGTGGCCAAATTTTGCTACATTGTTTGTAAATTGCGACCTCGATTGATAAATTGATAAATTGATAAATGAACATCTCACAATTGTGTAGGAAGATTTGGTTGGTCATTGTATTTATAGTTTATTCTTAGTTTGTCCATTGCTCTGTTGGTCTATACTTTTTTTTTAATATATATATATATATATACACACACATATTATATTTTAGACATTTTATATATTTTATATATTTTTATGTATTTTAACATTTTTGTACTGGTCAAGGACCGAATAAATTAAATTGAAATTGAAATTAACATAATTCAAGACCAGGAAGGAATAAAAAGATGTTGGATGCAATACACAGAAGAACTATACAAAAGAGATGACAAAAAGAAGGACACATGGAAAGAAGAGCAATATGAAGATGAACCCCAAATTCTAAAAACTGAGGTAGAAGCTGCAATAAAAAAAAGGCAAAAACCTAGACTCGGAACAGATAATATACCAATAGAACTGTTGCAATCTACACTGACAGAGTCAACTATAGAGCTAACCAACATATGTAAACAGATATAGAAAACAAAATGATAGCCAACAGATTGGAAGCGATCAATATACATCCCCATCCACAAAAAAGGAGACACAAGAGACTATAGGATCATAGCACTAATCTCCCATGGAAACAAAATTATGCTCAAAATACTGCAATCTAGGGCCTTTACAGACTGCCAGAAAAAAAATGCAGCTTGTGTCCACTGTCTGCAACTGCCCAGAGGGCCTTCTCTGCAACCGCTCCCACATTATGGAATGGCCTGCCGGATGAGACCCATCATATCACCAACTTAACTAGCTATAAAAAAGTTGTTAGGACTGATCTCCTCTGCCAGGCCTTTCCTGAATAATTATCCCAGCCTCAAGAATTAGTCTATTTCTCTCTCACTATCGTTGTTGTTCTTACTGCCAAAACTGCTGTTATTATGCCTTTGTTTTATTGTGATGTATTTTAAGTATATTTTAATAGCTTGAGTGTTTAATATTATTTTAAGGGGTGGGTGGGTTTATGGGTTTTATAGTGTATTTCTATTGTATTTTTTAAAGTTCTAAGCCACCCCGGTTGTGCTCACAGAGGGGCGGGATAGAAATAAATGTTGTTGTTGTTATTATTATTCTGCCCTGGCTCAGTGCTAGGGAATCATGGGAACTGTAGTTTTCTTCTGGGACATTGAGCCTTCTCTGGCAGAGAGCTCTGATGCCACAATAGACTACAGTTCCCATGATTCCTTAGCACTGAGCCAGGACAGTTAAAGTGGCCTCAAGCTGCATTATTTCTGGCAGTCTGTAAAGGCCCATAGACTCCAACCACACATGGAGAAAGAAATCCCAGAGATTCAGGAAAGGAAGAGCACCAGGGATCACACTGCAAATATACGATGGCTAATGGAGCATAGCAGGGAGTTCCAAAAGAAAATCAGCATGTGTTTTATAGACTATAGCAGGGGTAGGCAACCTTTCCCCTTTAAGGGCCAAGGGACTTCAGCTCCCAGAAGCCTCAGCCATGTTGGCCAATAGTCCCATGTTGGCCAATAGCTCCTGGGATTCTAGGAGCTGAAGTCCCTCGGCCCTTAAAGGGGAAAGGTTGCCTCCCCCTGGACTATAGCAAAGACTTTGACTGCATAGATCATGAGAGACTATGGAATGCCCTTAATGACATGGGAGTGCCAACACATCTGGCAGTCCTGATGAGGAATCTGTACTCAGGACAAGAGGCTACTGTCAGGTTAGAACGCGGAGAAACAGAATGGTTCCCAATTGGCAAAAGGAAGGGCTGCATCCTATCACCCTACCTATTCAACATATATGCAGAACATATTGTAAGGAAAGTAGGTTTGGACATGAAAGAGGAAGGAGTGAAGATAGGAGGAAAAAATATCAACAATCTGAGATATGCTGATGACACAAACCTGGAACACCTACTAAGAAAAATCAAAGAAGAAAGTGCAAAGGAAGGCAAACTAGACAATGAGGAAATAGAAATAGTAAAATAGTTCTTATATCTGGGATCAAACATTGATTGGAACGGGGACTGCAGCCAGTAAATCAGGAGAAGATTAAGAATGGGGAGGGGGGCTACGAAATAACTAGAAAAGATCCTAAAATGCAAAGACATATAACTCAGCACAAAAGTCAGAATCATACAAGCCATCGTATTCCCTATTACCATGTATGGATGTGAGAGCTGGACAGTCAAGAAAGAAGACAGGAGGAAAATCAATGCATTTGAGATAATGTGGTGTTGAGAAGAGTGCTGATGATGCCATGGATGTCCAAAAGGACAAACAAATGGGTCCTAGAAGAGATCAAGCCAGAGATATCCCTAGAATCCAAGATGACAAGACTTTGGGGCCAATGCAGACGGCCCGAAAGAGGCAGCACAGAGCCACCCTTGGGAGCAGTGGATCAGGACCACGGTAAGCACACGCCACAGCTCTGATCCTCCTTTTTGCCACCCCCAAAAGAGCAGCAGAATGCCACTCCTTTTGGGTGCAGCAAAAGCTGCCCTTAGAGCCAGCACTGCGGCTCTTTTGCACCCTTTTGGTGCAGCCTGTGTGCACACTGTGCCAAGAAGGAGTCCTGATGCCATGCACTGTGCGGATGGACGGGCGCGCGGCATCAGGATGGCATCAAGGTGGAGTCGAGGCAGCCGGCATGCAGCTGCCCTGCCCCAACTCTACTCCCAGGCCAGCTCTTTGAGCTGATCTGCCTTGGCCCTTAGACTGTCGTACTTTGGACACATCATGAGAAGGCATAAATCGTTGGAAAAGACAATACTGTTAGGAAAGGTGGAGGGAAGTAGAAAGAGAGGAAGGCCACATGCTAGATGGATGGACTTTATTAAAGAGACCATGAATATGAGTTTACAGGAGCTGGACAGAGCAGTAGAGGACAGGGGAATCTGGAGATGTCTCATCCATAAGGTCACCATGGGTTGAGATCAACACGAAGACAGCTAACAACAAACAACAAAGACTTCCAAAGATATCCTGCTGCTTTCTGGTGCAAAAATAGATGATGTAAAGAGATTCAGTCCAGTCAGATCTTGTACAAAGGCCTTCTTTACATCAAGCAGGTAAAAAGCATGGACAGCCCTTGGTGCACTATCTTGAGCTGTGACTCTCATGTTCCTTCTCAGAATGAAATAGGAAGGAAGGAAGGAAGGAAGGAAGGAAGGAAGGAAGGAACTCAATTGTGTTATCTGGCAGTTCCCAAGTCAGTGGGGTAATGAATCAGATCTGGGTTTCAGACTGAACTTTAGAGGAAATAGCTAAGATGCTGAACCTATATTTGGAATAGGCTCAGTATCTTGAACAATTTATTTAAAGTCAGGACTAACTTTAAAGTTTAAAGTAGATTGACGGTAGGATTTGGCTGCCACTGAGACTCAGCGTCAGGCAATTTATTATTCCCACACTTTCCCTGCTTTGTTCACCATGGACAGGCATACCTCAGTTAACAAACCATCTGACAAAGATTTTCCTTTTACAAAATCTTTTTTACAACTGAACATCCTGCAATTTCCTCCTTATCTTCTGTCTAATAACTAATGCCCAGGAACACCATTAACTGAAAGAAAGATATTGTCATAAAATGGATTTTGGAACCAAAAAAGTTGGCTCTGTGTACTTTTACAGTGTTTTGTTTGCAAAAACAATAGCTGGCACCACATTGTAGCATTAATGACACTGTTTGACACTGCTTTAACTGCCATGGCCTTCATGAGTGTGGATGGCGAGGACTCGGGAAAGAGTCTTCTCCATGGCTGCTCCCAGACTATGGAACTCCCTGCCACAGGTTGGCCCCCTCCCTGCTCTCTTTCGGTCAGCAGCTGAAGACATTTTTATTTAGGCAGGCGTTTGATGGGTAGATTTTATTTGAGCAATGTGGTGTGCTGTTTTAATGTTTAATTATTTTTATTGTTTTAAATTATGCTGTTTTATTAATGTTGTAATGTTAGTAGTATTTAATTCATTTTTTTAAATTTTTGTAATCAGCGTTTTAGCTTTATCTTTTTTAATATATTGTAACCCGCCTTGAATCCCTCTGTGGATGAATGGCAGGATATAAATCCTGGAAATAAATAAATAAATAAAATGGCTCCATGCCACGGAATCCTGGGATCTGCGGTTTGTTGTGGCACCACAGCTCTCAGACAGAAGTGCTGAAATATCTCACAAAACTACAGATCCCAGAATTTCATACAATTGAATTCCATGGCAATTAAAGTGGCAGGGAAAGGCAATGGCAAACCTTCTCTGAACAAAACTTGCCAAAAATCTCCCACCATAGGTTCTCCTTATGATTGCCGTAAATCAAAAATGACTTGAAGGAACACAGCAACAGCAACAACAACAAAGTTAAAACGACACCAAGCTGCATTATTTCTGCAGTGTAGATGCAGCCAACATCAGTCTTCCACAGAATTCAAATATGTTACAAGCATAATCTTATTTTGTTTGCATCTGAGGTTGCTTTCTTCCACTGATGGTGTATTGAATATTATAAGTTAATTTTAATGCAACTTTATCACCTGTAAAATGGCACTTTGTTATGCTAGGACCAAGACATAAGTGACTTACCACTTACAAAACATGGCAATGTTTACTACAGTGGAGTTTAAAAGTGAGAAAGGCAAAGACAGATGAGAACATAGAGTGTGTGGTTAGAAAAAATGCCAGCCCATAAACACCAAGGGCCAAGGGCAGCTCAGGATCAGTTACACACTGAGCCCTAATGATCTTCTTGCATCAAAAGACCTTTAAAGACACTGACATCCCTACCTGTCCTCTGAAGGCTCCTGAACGAGAGGATAATGTAAGCGTCCATACAATATCCTCTCTTCTTTGTGAGTACTTTCAATGAAGAAAGGAAGCAGCAGTGGCTCCAGTATTAAGTTTCATCTTGAACAATACCCGGCCCACAATAATGCAGCCTTATTTGTACAAAAGGAAGGGAGAAATGGTGTTTGCTATCATTTACCTGAACTGGTTTCTAATATATTTTCAATGAGGTGGGAATATATTTTTCCCTTCCCTTTTGGTCGCTTTATCCCCTCCCCCCCCAGCTCAATCACACAGAGATGGAAGGAGCGTGGGAGTTTTTCAAACCACACTGAAAATCAGTCAAATCCACCTCCATTCCCCCCCTTATTTGTTGCATGAGCAGGTATTTACATCCGCCTTTATCTCCCTAAACCTCTTAATATAAAGAGTAAACTAGTCTGCCTGTGAGTGCATTGACTGTATTAAGAATGGTGGATTGTGTTGCAAAGGAGCCCAGACCTCTAATGTTATCACTCAGCAGGAATGGATCCCATCAGAAGGCACATAGTGTGCCATGACGTAGCCTGTCTTAGACCACAAAAGCAGACTTTTCTCTGTGAATTAGACAAACCACACAAAAGGCAACAATAGCTAGCATAAACACTATTTAATACTATTCATGGCCTATTGAAGAGATGGGCGTTGACGAAGAATTGCAGCAAAGCTTGTACATTGTTGTTAGATGAAAGGACGCCTAATGAACAGGAAGCATCATTTGAACAGGCTGACAGTAACCGTATAACTGCAGGATTGTGGGACTGGCATTTACCCCATGGGTCTTTACAGTCAGAAAAATAAAGGGAAATTAAAGCATAAGGAATCCTTTTTTGTGTGGGGGTACTTAAAGCCCATGAAGCAACACAAGGAAGTTTACAATTGTCTTTTCATGATTTGTATGTGCTTTAGATAATTATGAAAAGGGAACATTGGAGGAGGGGGCAGGAGCGACGGAGGAGAGAACGCTGGGCAATAGGTTGTGCTGCACACAATAGCCACTTTATGGACAATGCCGGATGCTGGTCTTGGCAAATTTTAGCCTTCCCTGTCCCCCATCACCGAGAGAGTGAGAGAGAGAGAGAACAAAACCCCCAAACCACCAACCTTTGTCTACTAGGTATCTCAAATGGCCTGTTTTGAAGTGCTTTGCCATTAAGCTTAGCTGTACAGAAACTGCTACGGCTGTGTGTTATGAAATATTTTATTCCATTTGATAGAATATCCAGTCAAAGGACAACCATGCAGAAAGTGGCTTTAAGGTAGATCCTCTCTAGAATCTTCCTCTATAGCATGAGTTCATGTTTTTAAAGCATGCATATTTCTGTAGTTACAAATCAGTTCTTTAAAGGATTGTCCTTTTCTACCCTCATTTGAATTAGTATACTGTATCAATATGGTTTCAAATGGCATGGGACGACTGTTCTGGAAACAGACTTTGGGATTCATAAGAAGAATCACATGTTCATGCATTCAGTTGCTATGATCACCCCACTCTTCAATTTGTTGTTAACTGTCTTTGAGTCGGTCTCAACCCATGGCGACCCTATGGATGAGACATCTCCACCCCCCCACTGTCCTCTGCTGCTCTGCCCAGTTCCTGCAAACTCATATTCGTGGTCTCTTTAATAAAGTCCAACCATCCATTATGTGGCCTTCCTCTCTTTCTACTTCCCTCCAGCTTTCCTAACATTGTTTTTTCCAACGATTCATGCCTTCTCATGATGTGTCCAAAGTACAACAGTCTAAGTCTTGCCATCTTGACCTCTAGGGATATCTCTGGCTTGATCTGTTCTAGGACCCATTTGTTTGTCCTTTTAGCTGTCCGTGGGATCCTCAGCACTCTTCTTCAGCACCACATCTCAAATACATTGATTTTCTTCCTATCTTCTTTCTTGACTGTCCAGGTCTCACATTCATACATGGTAATAGGGAAAACGATGGCTTGTATGATTCTGACTTTTGTGCTGAGTATTATGTCATTGCATTTTAGGATCTTTTCTGATTCTTCATAGCCCCCCTCCTCAATCTTAATCTTCTCCTGATTTCCTGGCTGCGCTCCTCATTTTGATCAATGTTTGATCCCAGATATGAGAACTCTTTTACTATTTCTATTTCCTCATTGTCTAGTTTGAATATGCGTAAGTTCATGCACTCTTCAATAGCATTTATAAATTTTAAAGTCTTTCATTGTCATCTTCATGATCACCACAACCTTACCTACAGCCTGCATGGTGCTTCAGATCTGGATCTGGATCCAACACTTGATTCCATCTACAGTTCTTTTGTTCCTCTCTCACAAGGATGGTTCCTGAAATCTGAACTTAGGGGTTATTTACACTTTTTTTTTTTACAGGAATGATGCAAATAGCATCACTCACACATTCCAGGTTTGTTATGCATCGCTCTGCATCTGTGAGTTTGGTTGCTCACACATGTGAGTACCCTTCCCTTGTCCCCGCACTCACTGGCACCCCTCAGCAGGGCAAAGGCTCCTCCTCCCACCACTCGAGGGGGTCAGCATCCCTTTTTCTCTCCCCTCTTTTCCTCTCTCTTTCTTTCTTTTCTCCCCAGTGGTGGCTGTTCCCCTGGGGAAGAGGTAGCACTTTCTCAACTGCATGGGCTGTTGATGATGCGAATGCATTTGAAACCCATTAAAGGCTTGGAGAGTTTTATCCTGAGTGTATTCGAGTCTATTCACATAGTTATTCACAAAGTTGATGATATGAATCTTTTCTAAAAACTTGGGGAAAAGCCCAATATTGATTATCCTGGGATAAGTGGGGTTTTTTGGCAGCCTCCCACAAACTTAACCAAGTGCATTTGGGATGTGTGTGAACAATGGAGATTTAACCCAGATTCTTCCTGGATTATTTTCACAGTGTGAATTTCTGAACTGCTTGGGGCCAGAAGAAGAGTGAAATAATTCCTAGAGCTCCGCATTTGCCTTATGAACCAGCCCCCTATCTCTGTGTAGTTTTACTTTTATTTTTATTTTTAAAGAGAAAATATCCCAGCCATGAGTTATATTTTTCCTTGTTGCTTTGGTTTTATTGTATTTTGTGTTTTAAAAATTGTTAGTTTAATACTTTTTTAAGGGGAGAGTGGGTTAGGGTATTGTTGTATTATGGATGTTTTTAATGCTGTAAGCCACCCCGATTATGTTGCAGAGGGGCGGGATAAAAATAAATTTTATTATTTATTATTATTATGATTTTCTGTACTAGGGCAAGAGATAATAATAATAATAATAATAATAATAATAATAATAAAAAATAAATAATTTATTTCTATTCCACCTTTTCCCAATGCGAATCAAAGCAGATTACAACAGGTATATAAAACATAAACAGATTAAAATTAGTCAAAGTTAAAAGGAGAATCCTCTATCCCAACCCTCCGCCCCCCGAGAGAAAGAACTGTAGAGACAAAGAGGAAGGAAAAGAGAAGGAAGAGAGTGACAACAGCTAGGAGAAATAGGGATAGAAAGAAACAGAGAAAAGATAAATGGGAAATGAGGGAGATGACAAGTGCACCAAGGAGAATTGCAGAGAGAACAAGTGTAACTTGGAGATGTGAAGAAAGGGAGAAAGAGAAGGACAGAGAAAGGGTAGGGTAACAGTGAAGAGAGTCACCTGTGAGTTTTTTGGGAGGAGGACAAAAAAGGCAAGAAAAGGCATCTCCAGATGGGGAAAAGAATCTCAAAAATGAAAGTTTTATTCCTGTACAAACCAATTTTATTTTGGAGATTCACATGACATTTTCTCCATCTCAAAGTATTACCTGGAGAACCTGGAGCTCTTTGGAGCTCTCAAAAACTTTTTATTTCCACCCTCCAGATTTGTTTAAATTGACCCAGTACGTTCTGAAATGAAAATTGTTGTTTGGGGGGGAAAAAAACCTTCAGGCTCCATGGAAGAAGGGTGTGGAGGAGCTAAATTTGGATGAGTGGGTTACTAGAATCCAAGCCCCTTGATAACTGAATTGCAACAAACAGTACAAAATTGTCTAGTAAAATTGCTAGCCAGCCTATTCAAACCTAGGAAAATATTAACTACTGCACTGAGAAGGTCCTATTAAAAGTGCCAGCTAAATTTTGGGCATTTTTTTTTCTTCATTTGCCACAGAGAATCCTCAAACAGTTAATCAGAGAACACAAATTAAAAAACCAACACTATTTTAAAGAAGTACATTTTCAATCAAATAATTAATGAAAAGAACGATTTGCAAACACATTTCTGCAGGTTTAGGGTTAGGTGACCACCTAGGAGGAAAATTTCAGCAATAGCTGAACACATAGGCTAATACCTCATCTACCTGTAGCTGAAATTAATAATAACAATTAATCTTCATTTGTAAAACTGGTAACTCTGACCTGCTTGGAGTGTGTGTGTGTGTGTGTGTGTGTGTGCTTGCTTGCTTGCTTGCAGAAATGTTTGCAACTTCAGGACCTATATCTGACTGTGATGAGATCTGTGCATGCAAAGGCATCATCTTATAAATCATGCATGCAAATCATGCATCAAAGCTGTGACCTAGGCTACTGATCCAATCAAAGAATTAAAGGGTATTCAAAAGCTGAACTGGAGGAGGAATTACTTACCTGAAATGCCATTTGTGCAAACATTGCCTTTGTATTCATTGTATTGCATACAAGTAGAATTTAAGTGGTATTGCTTTATGCCACCAAATGAAATCTGGAAAAATAAGTTATTCGTTTGTGGGAGTAGGGGTGTTACACTTAAAAGGTAACCCAGTTTTACAACCTGCATAATTTGATCATAATTTCTCTTATGTTACATATTACACTTTAAAGTGTTAAGTGTTTTACATGAGTGTTTTATATTTACATATGTACCTAAGCACCATCACACTTGATAGGAAGAAACGCATTAGGCCCTGCCTTCTGATTATTTGTCTTGAATCCCATTTTGAGATAAAGGCAGGATATAAATCAAATAAATAAATAAGAATAATAAATAAATAATAATAACCTAATAATAATAAATGACTCTAATAAATAAAAATTAGAAAAGTTCCTTTTAAGGTTACATTTCCTAGATTTCCCCAGGCAGCAGGATCGCTGTTAATGCAGTTTGGGAGATTCCTGGAGTTGTAGTCTAAAATGTTATTTTTTCAACTACTGCTCCTGAGCACCAAAAAACGTGCATGCTTATCAGCCCATATGATCACTCCAAATTTCACCAGTTATCAACCATCTTTTTTCACATAGCTTCATAGAAAAATTAACTTGCTTTTTTCAACATGGAAAGTTCAAATTCTCAAGAAGCCAAACTTCATATCCCGTTATCTACTTTTTATTCCCTTGTGTTTTCATTAAATTGTGGGACATACAGGGAGACCTGCAGGTTGTACTATGGCAGATCCTCTCCATATCACCCACTCAATGGAAACATTCCTCCAATTTTCTGTTAATTGTGCCACTATATCAGGCTGCTTGATTTTTATCAAGTAGTTACAGGTATATATATAAAAAAGAGGTTGGTTTAGGAAGGTAGATACTGTATTTCTTTCCCAGCGTATACAGAGCTGTGTTGTAAATTCTCTGTGTTTTCCCATCACGTACATAGTTATCAGAGAGAATCATTTTAATTACTGAAACTTAACATGACAGCTCTTTCTGGTATTATGAAATGCAATCATATGGCAGAACTAGTGCAGGTGCAAAGCCTGTAAATTTGCATTGTTACTACACTGATTACTGACTAATAGAAGAGCACATTTGTCTTATATAGACATGAAGTGAAACTATTGAGTTTGCTGAAATTTGTCTTTGGAGTCAGGCTTGTGTGGCATGGATCTGGTTCCAGAGTTCTCTGCTCTTGAAGGAGAAAATCATAGAATCATAGAATCATAGAGTTGGAAGAGACCACAAGTGCCATCCAGTCCAACCCCCTGCCATGCAGGAACTCCCAATCAAAATAAAATAAATTGGACTGAGACAAGCTATTGCCTCACGTCCCAGCAGATTGACTGGGAAAGGGGAATCTTATTTTCACTTCTCAAGCTAGCCAAAGCAACTTTGTTGCTGTTTTGTGCCTTCAAGTAATTTCCAATGTATGATACCCCTAAGGTGAACCTTTCATGGGGCTTTCCTGGTGAGATTTATTCAGAGGGGGATTGCCATGGTCTTCGTCTGATGTTGACAGAGTGTGACTCATCTAAAGTCACCAGTGAGTTTCCACGGTCAAGCGGATTTGAACCCTGGTCCCCAGAGTCATAGTCCAATGCTCAGCCAGTTCACCATACTGGTTCTCCCCCCCCCCTTTTTTTTTTTAGCTGCTAGCTAATCAAACAAAAACTGCAGTATCATATAAATACTTGCTTAAAACTATGTCTTATTAAGTTCAATGGAACTTGATCCGATGATACGTAGGTACAAATTTACAGCCTAAAGCAAACCATCTTCTAGGTGCTCAGCTAGAATAACTTGGAAGATAGGAAAGTATCTCCTGGCAATGTTTTTCTGAGATACACTGACTTAGGCATGCTGCTATGATTCTAAGGGAAGCTTGTCATCATTTGTGGAGTTGATTGTGTACTTTCAATTGTGACTCAGGGTTCATCAAGACATTAAGTCATTGTACTCAACCTACTGTTTAAAATTATTACATACATACACCACCTACATCAGTACGTTCCTCTTTAACCACTAAGGACAAAGCTGTAATTATTTCTATCACACCAAAGGGAAAATTACTGGAGAGGATTTTAAAAAAATATCCCATCTTTCTCCCAGAAATGGAATGCAACTTAGCATTCAGCATCATTTTTTTAAAAAGTACCCATAAAATAAATACATTTACAATACTTTTTCACCATTATAAATATTAAAATATTAAATTATATATTATACATTATAATTATACATTATAAATATTACCTGGGTAATTATTAATATTACTATAACTTAAAACTAGATGCATAATTGAAGTATTAAGAAGTATAGAATACTCATGAACATAACACAATGACAGAGTCTGGGTAAATACGTGCTATCATCATCAAAATATATAAATATATTATATATAATATAATATGTATTAATATATTAATAGGCAAATAGAAAAAGTAAAGGATGTGAATACTTTTGCAGCACAGTCAAAATGGGGTTAAGAAAATTGTGGGAATGAGAAAGGTTGACACAGGCTTAAAATAAGATTTTCACAGGGACGGGAGGCCCCCGTTCATGTGCCAACACAAGGGTCAACTCCCTCTCTGTAGTACAGCATGGTAAAGGCTGCTACATAGGGACAGAGCTCTGCATTGTTAATTATAGGCAATTCTGCACTTGCCTGGGTTGTGTGCCAACACTTTCTTGCAGCTATAGATGCAACACTAAATGACTTGAACCAATTATACAATATTTCCCATAGCAGTAACATTTAAAAATCTGAAAGAAAGTGTTTTGTAGCACCTAAGAGCAAAATCCAAAATGAAAAAGTAGGCCACTGCTGCAATCATCTATATGGAATGGAAGACAATCCTAGGAAAATAAGGCAAGAAACAAATTCTGAAAAGCTCTGGAACTGTACTACAATGGCGATCACGCATAAAAAGCCTAATTGGTATAGCAGTGAGATCCAATGCCACAAATAGCCATTCATAATCATATGCAATTAACATATCAATAGTTCCTTTTTAGAATTATAGTCCATAAGCTAACTAAGCTCCATTGTAAAGAAGCTTGGCAAGACAGAGTTATTAATTAAAATCCTTTTGAAAATCTGTTGTAGCACTCATATCCTTTTCGGCCTTTTTTCAGCACCAAGCCCAAAACCTGGGGCATGCTAAATGGGGGTGGGGGGAGACAAAAAGGGTCATTTCCTCCCAAGCAAAAATAGAGAACGATAAGGAATGATGATCTAAGGCATTTTGTTTCTTCAAAAGTGTAATTTGCTTAAAAGAATCATTAAAACTTACCTGTTTTCAAAATGAATTATTTAAAACATCAGCAAAAATACACACATGGTAAACAGAGAGAGAGAGAGAGAGAGGTGGAAGAACCTCAGTAAAGATTTGTAAAGAAAATGGCCCTCTCAGCCATGACCTGGAAGGCATATAATGATGGCTCCCTGAGTGATGGAAAGCATATGATGGTTCCCAGAGAAGGTTGTCACAGTAGCAAAGGTCCCATTCTGCAAACTGACTTATTTTAACCCACAGAGGTTAACCCACATATAGATTTCCCACAATACCATTGGCCACGCTGGCTGAGTTTTCTGGAACCTGAACCTATGGGGAAGCACAACCCTACGATATGGCCACCAGGGTTGGAAACTAGTACTGATCCAATGGAATTCTGCAATAATGCAAGTAGTGCTTCCTTTCCGTACTAGCTGTAGCTATAGAAATTGTGCCATGGTGCTCCAGCCTTGAGGTTACCAGGGTGTGGATTGACCAGGGCAAGATCCTAATCATTGAATAAGAACCATAGATGGCTTATCATATGCAACTGATCAACAGCACTAATTACTTCCACCTGGGATCCCAGGATGTACATTCCTGGAACACTCCCAGACTGTGGACCTGTTATTCCAATGACAGTTCGAGCATATTGAGGGCAAGGCCAAATAATCCCACCTCTTTAGATTAAAAAAAGAACCATCAGATATCAACACTGTTGTATATCTAGATTCAAGCCTGAGTTTGTTCATCCTCATCAGCCCCATAGTAGTCTCAGTAATCTCCAGAAACTGGATCTAGATTAGATGAAAAAGAGTGATGAAATTATGTAGTAGATGTCATATTCATGAGTTTCATTATAAACCTCTACAAAGGCAAGTTAATTCAGACTGCTAAGAATGCATCATAATAAACAACTGCATCACAATTCCATTCCATTCCATCTAGCTACTTCTCTTTCTGCAAATCATTGGTTCATCTTCAGGTTGGTCTTAAATTTCTTCTGCTTCTAAATCTCAAATCCTTTAATCATTTTGAATTCACATTTAAGGTTTAAAATTTCAAAATCATAGCAACCTAACATTGAAACAACAAAATATTGGTCACAGTTGCTTAGTTCTGAGACAAGCATTTCTTTCTAAACACTACAGCTAGAAAAGAATGGATTCCGGAGTGTTATAGAGCATTCTTTTTAAAAATTCCTACTTCTCTTTGTGTCTTATTTCTTATTTCTTAGATTGTATTATATCCTCTTCATCATCATCAAATGATGGAAAAGTGAAATAGACAATTTGATTAATGGGGCCAGAGTCCCATAAGAAAGTCTCACATTTATGTTATTATGGAACTTCAATTATTTGGCAGTATAAAATATGAACATAGTAATCATTCCATTCATTCACAGGTGTGAATCTGATCTAGCTAAGTTTTCAAAGCCCTCTCTTGTTAATTACAAATGAAAAGAATTAGGTAAGAAACATGTCAGGGAAAGCTGTGTGGCAATAAAGAAGCAAAATCCTCTTATTCTTGCTGGTAAGTTCATTTTTGAAGCACTGGATTTAGCTGTAGATCTCAAAGATATAGCCATGTTAGTCTATAAAATCAGTATGTAGAGAGATCTTATAACACCTTTGAGACTAACCAAAGAAAGAAATTGGCAGCATGAGCTTTTGACTACAAAACTCATGCTGCCAACTTCTTTCTTTGGTTAGTCTCAAAGTTGCTACAAGATCTCTCTACATACTGGATTTAGCTATATGACATCTGCTGATGTTACTGTTCATAACTATTGCACTATTGTTATAATATTGTTTCACATATGTTAATGGCATTTTTTAAAAATGTTTAATGTCAGATGGATCCTACATACCATTTATGTAATTGTGAACTTTACATGATGGTGCCTTATTGATCCCAAACATGACTTGGGTGCAAGTGTATCATTTTAGCAGGCAAGGAAGCATCAAAGGTAAAGCTTGCTTGCTTGTTTGTTTATTTACTACCCTTAACAAACAACTAGGTATTTCATTTTTATGGCTTTCTTGGGTACATTTGATTGCTGCAGTGGTACCAGTTTTGGTCTGATTTTTCTATTGACAGGAAGTCTGGTAATTTTGTGTGTGTGAAAATAATCTAAAGATAGGGCCCGCTATGGGAGCTCCAATGTGACTGAAATAAATTTTCTCCTCTTCTTCCATACTATCTGCCCATATTGTCAGCTTTCAGTCGATGAACTCTTATTGTTCTGCTTCTTTTTACTCTTTACAGATAGAGTTCTTGATTAAACAAAGTAAATAGCTAAGTTGTGATTGGAGATCTTTACAATTTAATGAGTAGTTTTTAAGTGTGTGATTATCCCTTTCTATACATATTATTGAAACAATATTACTAAAGGACAATTGACAATATGCAAAACCTAAGCGGGTTTAAATTAACACATTCAAAAGTGTTAGCTGTCCTCCCCTCTCCCCACTTTCCTTCATCCTCTAACCAATATTCTGGCTGGCAAAACTTATCCTAGTGCCAGTAGTACAGTGTTGGGAAATAACAGCTCAACAACTCACAACGGTTATAGAATTCTAATGAAGAGACTGCTGAGCAGGAGGAAAGAAAATACCTAAGAGTTGCATCAGTGGTTTTCAGTACTTCGCATTGCTTATTGTTAAAGCATCTGATTTGATAAAACCAGTTTATATTTGGAAATTATATAGTTTTTAGTACCATAGTACCATAAAACTAGCAGAAAACCTCACAGACCTGGAACACCTACTAAGGAAGATCAAAGGAGAAAGTGCTAAGACAGGCTTAATGTTGAACATAAAGAAAACAAAAATAATGACCACTGAGGACCTTCACAAGTTCAACCTAGACAAGGAAGAAATAGAAATAGTAGAAGAATCTCCATACCTGGGATCAAACATTGATAGAAATGGGGATTGCAGTCACAAAATCAGAAGAAGATAAAGAATGGGGAGGGTGGCTATAAAAGAACTAGAAAAGATGCTAAAATGCAAAGATATACATCTCAGAACAAAAGTTAGAATCATGCATTGTATTCCCTATTACCATGTATGAATGGGAGAGCTGGACAGTTAACAAAGATGATAGGAAGAAAATCAATGCATTTGAGATGTGGAGTTGGAGAAGAGTGGACAGCCAAAAGGACAAACAAATTGGAAGCCAAGATGAGCAAACTGAGGCTGTCATACTTTGAACACATCATGAGAAGGGAGGACTCTTTGGAAAAAACAATAATGCTGGGGAAGGTGGAGGGAAGTAGGAAGAGAGGAAGGCCACATGCTAGATGGGTTGACTCTATTAAGGAGGTCACAGGTATGGGTTTGCAGGAATTAAGCAGAGCAGTGGAGGACAGAGGGTCTTGGAGATGTCTCATCCATAGGGTCACCAACTCAACTCAAGAGCAGTTAACAACAAATAGTTTTTAAAATCAGAAACCCAAGTTCTATTGCCCGACATTTTGCTAGTCATATGGAATCACCAGTATTCAGAATAATGCTTTTGGATTAGCATGTGAGACTTGCCTCAGTATCCGTCCCAACCTTTCCCACTCTGTTATGACCAGATTTTTATCCATCACCTCTCCAAAGCACCTGGCCATCTTTGGTCACATTTGACACTTCTCCCTTTGTCCATGCTGAGGTGGTTGTGGATGAGATGCTCACACACTCCACCCCATGTCATATCATTCTGCTTGTTCCATCACCCTGTTTTTTCCCATCCATCCGTAAGTGTCCAGATATCTCCATGATCCAGCTATATTTTGATATCAAATTTCTGGAAGGCCAGCCTGGGCTTCAGAGGCAGCAATGACTTACAAAACACTAGAGAAGGTGATGTGTGAATATAAAATGTAGACCTCAGACATGTGGAAGGCTAAAACAAAGGAAAAAGCGGTTTGAGAGAAGACATACCCCTATGTTCTGCATTTCTGATGGAAACCGAAAGTCAAAGATAAGTTCTGCCAGATCAAACAAAATTGGATTCCCCTCTCAACTCTTGCTGTATTCCTAAACACCCTTCCTTTCCTTTCATACTGGGATATTCCAGATCTTGTATTGGTGTTATAAAGTGCTGAGGTGCAGTAATCAATCAAAATTAACCATTCTCATGTCCCATATAGCAAAACAAATCCACCACCAGGGGAACCTTTTCAGGTTCCTCTAAAAGACTATTACACTTTTGCTTCCCACAGGATTGCTATAGCTTGGGTTAATTTTAAAGTGTATATATAGGTCCCCCTGAACTTACCTCTAATGCTGCAGTAGGCTCCCCTGCTCATTCCGTGACTTGTTGCCCTCAGGCTCCATCACAATTCCCTGTCCATTCCTCTCCACTTCCTGAAACCTGCATTCCCAAACCTCGCAGTTTGAGACTTCCTCCTTTCTTGATTTCCATGGACCCTTGTCTTCAGGACAGCTACCCTAGCCAAGCTCAAACTCTGCTATCCCCTTTCACTTTTCAATTTCAGTTAGCTCTATATGCTGGATATTAGAGTGAGTTATTCTTGTAAGTGTGCTCTTTTATGTTTCTTTCCAATAAAAGTTCTTTTAGGGCCTTTACAGACTGCCAGAAGTAATGCAGCTTGAGACCACTTTAACTGTCCTGGCTCAGTGCTAAGGAATCATGGGAACTATAGTTTATTGTGGCACCAGAGCTCTCTTACAGAGAAGGTTCAATGTCCCTGAAAAAAATACAATTCCCATGATTCCCTAGCACTGAGCCAGAACAGTTAAAGTGGCCTCATGCTGCATTATTTCTGGCAGTCTGTAAAGACCCTTAGTATACCCACTCCTGGAGTCTCTATCAATCAGCCAGTACTAGTATAGTTGGTGCTTCCGATCCTAACGTTCCCCACCCCTCACAAGTTAAGCCAAGCATTCCCCAAACTTATTAAAGATAGATTGCTACTAATAGTGAAGACTCATACAATCTCATACATTTTGGGTAACAATTACACCAGCAAGTTGCCCCAGCTTTTTCCTGTGGCCAATTTGGTCACTTACTTTAATCTCTTACCCCTTGCCACATAGTGGGAGAAGAAGAAATAGATTGGTTCCCCCTCCTACACACACATAGCTCTCCATCATCCCCAGAACACAATAAATCCAGAAATAATGTTTGGAAGATTATGATTAGCTGATATCTCTTATGCACCATCAAAATGCTATATAAATTCAGGCCTCAAGTAGATTAAATGCAAGGGATAGCAGCTAGAACGAGGACTAGCAGAAATGAGCGGGATGCAAATATTAGTAAAATATTAATTTCTCTTCTGATTACATGAGAAGAAAACTCAGGCAAAACCCATTCTCTAGTTCCTCTTACTTTCATTTCAAATGAGACGTGTTGGCTAGAAGTCCATTTCCTCGGGATGTTTGATATCACTCCTGTCAAGGTGATTGCTCAGAGTAACAACCTTCCTTGCCTTGACTTGTAGTTTCAGACAGTAAACCTGCCACTAGCTTTATTGGCAAAGATTCTAAAACTGTTTGATTGATATTCTTCCCTATATTATATGAACAATGCTTTGCAATGACAAATGACAACCCAAACTTAAGAGAGTTATTTGGTGTATCATGCTTTGTACTCTAATCCAAATACTTCTGTTTGTCCTCATTAAACATCTGGGAGATTGAATATGTCTACTCCTCTTTGAATTCACACACACGTACATATATATCAGACATAATCTTCACAAACTATACATGCATTCCAATAAATGTTCATTCAGAGCAGAGTGGATAAGAAAATAAAACCAGAGGAAAAAAAGATGGTGTGAGATTGGTAACTAACTACTGCTAAGGCAGTAGTCTGGCACGATCAAACCCAAATTATGTACTTCAAGCCTTGGTCCCATTTGTGTACTTCCATTCATTTTTTTAAATCATTTATCCTTGATATAAGAATTTCTCTAAGTCTAAATGTCAAGTTTGATCAAAATTCATAAATGTGAATCTTATAGCAAAACATGCAAAAATCCAGAATATTTGCACTTTCCTTATCCCTTGACTAGCACCTTAACAGTTAGGCCACAGGAACAGAATTAAGTACTCTAATACAATGACTCAAATCCATTACATGAATGTATTACCCTTAAGTATAACTGAAAACAACATCCACTGAAGGAAAAGCCATGCTATGGACTTTATCAAATGGGGGAAATCCCTTGCAGAAATGGGATTTAAAAACTGGGGGAAACCCACAAAAGCAGGTTGGTTTTCACACACATCGCTGTTAAACTGTTGTTAACCTGAATGGAAGGTAATCAAAAGCCACTCCTTTTTACTTTCGGTATTTTCTGAAAGTAAAAAAAAAAAGCAGCTTTTTACTACTTTCCATTTGGGTTAACAACAGTTTAATGACAACGTCGTGTGAAAATCTACCCGATTTTATGGGGGGGGGGTTCAATTTAAAACCCCATTTATGCACAGGATTTCCCCCATGTGACAAAGTCCAATGCTACCTCTAAATGTGTGAGAGCTGTTTTGGGGTTTGTTGTTGTTGTTGTTGTGTGCCTTCAAGTCATTTCCAACTTATTGGTGACCCTAAGGTGTTTTTGCCAAGATTTGTTTGGAGGGGGTTTGCCATTGCCATCCTCTGAGGCTGAGAGAATGTGACTTGCTCAAGGTCACCCAGTGGGTTTATATGACTGAGTCAGCATTTGAACCCTGATCTCCAGAGTTATAGTCTAGTGCTCAAACCACTACACTATGCTGGCTCTCTGGTTGTGGGCACCTTTTAGCAATACAAATGCACTCTGCTTACATACTTTCTTTAATTTTCCTGAGGTAGAGGGTAAATGAAGTTTATGTCACACTGATAGCTAAGCCCAAGTAGCCCACAAGCTAGCCTTGTTGCACATACAGATTAGTATCCTGGGCAGTAGACATCTTAGATGAATGCTGCAAAAACTGTAAAGATGCTTTTAAAGACTAGTTTTACTGTAGCCTTGAAACATCTGTAGTCTTTCAGATATCATGTGACTCTTCACAGTGGGTTTGCGCATGTATCAGGATGGAGAGTATATGGTAGCCTTTTGGATACCATTTTGCCTGTGGCCCAAATTGTGGTACCTGACTCTTAAAAGATGCTGAGCCATGACAAATTATATGACTCAAATGAAATTCCTCTACGCCTTGTCCTATGGAGCTATTGCTACTGATCCTCAGGCCCAGATTAAGACAGTCTGGGAGCCCAGGCTATGTTATGTTTAAGAAATCCCATAATATTCCAACCCCCACCGGTGAACTTGTCTAACAATTATGTTTCAGACTTAAACTTTAGTCTATTTAGAGGCCCTTCGTAATGGGAGATGGAAGCCAGTGTAGTGGTTTGAGTGTTGGACTAGGACATCAGAAGGCCAAAGTTTGAATCCTCACTCAGCTATGGAAACCTGAGTCACACTCTCTCAGCCTTAGAGGAAGTCAATGGCAAAACCCCTCTGAACAAATAGTGTCAAGAAACCCCCATGAATTGTGGCCATGAGTCACAAATGACTTGAAGGCACACAATGACAGCAAATACAACAACAAAATTAGAGTCTCTAAGCTGCAGTTAGTGTAGTTTGTACACATATCCAACACAGGTAATGCTTCTGAAACCAAAAAACAAACACATGAATATATAAATGTTATATTAATGGGGGAAAGAAGTTACTTTTGCTTTGCATGGATGCTTCTTTGCAAAAGCCTTGTAATAAAAGCTTTCTAAACAAATTCCTTTCTCACACTCATGCAACACATTAAAGAACTCCAGGAGCAGAAAAGACTAGCAGCATTTAAGATCTCTTTTCACTCCTAGGAGCGTTCCTATTTCGGGGTGTAGCTAACATCACCATGAAAATCCAACTGATTAGTTCCTTCCAATCAACATCCCCTGATTTAAAAGATCAGATACAGTAATTCTTTTCTTCATTGTTTTTCTATTGATGGTTGTTTCTGTGTTGCTATTTGAGGATGGAAAGAGTGAGGCACTATTTAAAAAAAAAAAAAAAAGATGATGGAACCTGTCAGGGTTTACAAGATGAAAGGAAGGAGACTGTTTGAATTTTCTTCTCTCATTTTGTGGCATTTCTAGAGCTTAAGATACATTAAAATTGTGGCCACAAGTGGAAGGACAGACAAAGCCATTTTACTGTCTTTAAACTCTGAGTTCTCATTGGACCTGAGAAAAAGTCAAAACAAGACTGAAAAACAGGAGAGGCATTCCTTGAACCACTTTCCATTTCTACAGCTGTTTATTATCAGCAATATTCTGAGGTTTAGAAGATCAGCATTGTAAGTTCTGATAAAAGTTTGGGAAACTTTTAGTGATAACACAATTGTGGCGCCTATTATGAATATAGATGAAACTGAAGTAACAGGGGACAGACGACCATATGCATTTGCATTTATAATTTCCTGAATGCTGAATACATTTGCCCACCTGGTGGGATATCTTAAATCACTGCTACTTCACTGACAAAAATGATGGCTATTTTATAGTTAATTCTTCATTTTATCCTCTTTGACACATTTAGCCAAATAACACAGATTTATAAGCCTTTTATGACTATGGGCTGCTTTTTGTTCTAATCTTACTTCTATCACAAATAAATTTATGAAGACTAAAAGGTCACCAGTATACAGTGTATAAAACATGCCCAACTGGGGTGGGGTGAGGGAGATGTGGAAATAAAAAAGAAAAACAAGAGTAAAGGAAAGCGGCAATCATTGTGTGATTTTTTATTTTTAAAAGATACATACAGATCACGAAAAAGAATCTGCAGTCCCATATTAAAGGTAAAAGCAGCAAGGACTTTTCAAATGTTTGCAAACCTGAGTGTTGCTTTTAACATTCCCTATCAAGACGGAATTGTATTACTTTAACATATGGCGTGAACTACTTTGGGTCTCCGATGGGAGAAAGGCAAGATATAAATCAAATAAATAATAAAATGAGATGGGTCTCATATGGGAGAAAGGTGGGATAGGACTTAAAGAAATGAACAAACAAATAAATAAAATTGAGATTTCCAAATGAGACTTCTAAAAAACTGGACCATGCACTACAGTGAGTTATTCCTATCATAAAAGCCATGCTGGCTTGGTTCCTGGGCTGAAATTTTAATCTTTGAGAAAACTAAAGATGGACAGGTTGCTCCCTGTAACTGTATTTCTTCGAGTGGTCATCTGTGAATTCACACAAATGGGTTATTTCTGCACCTGCACAGCTAGCTCAGAAAATTCTGGTATCACTGAGCAAAACTTCAGTTGCAACTTTTTGGCGGTAGCTCTGCCCACCCCTAGAAAGCCCCTGGTGTTCCTGCTCTTTCTCCAGTTCCTTTCTCCAGTTCCTTTTGTCCTCTACTTTTGCAGCTAGCAAGGAACTTAGCTCTCTAGAGTTGCTTCACTAGTTGTTTGACCTATTGGCTTTTTTACTCTTGTTCTGGTTTTCTGTCTACTCTTTTGGAGTACTGAAATATGCCCATAAGAAGGGAAAGCGGTATACACCTTGTGTGTTGTACCATTATTTGTGAGAAACACAAAACTTTCACTCCATCAGCATGACATAGTGCCCCTTGTGGTCACTGCTATAACATTCATTTACCCACTCCCTCTTTTTCCTGCCAATTACTGTGCTATAGTGGTATGATTTGAATTATCTTATATAGCAGGGCACTTTATTATGCAACACATTCTTATATTATGCAATTAAAAACAAGCTATAAAAACAGAAAGTGAACAACACTTAACTTCCAGTATTTTGTGTATATTAAGATGGCCCTTGAACTTTCCATCCCTACACCCTTTTTAAAAAAAAACATCATCAGCAATCTTCTCCTTTGCTTTGCCTGCATTTTAAAAGAATTATGCCCGACTGTTGATTATATTTATCTCTCTGTTTTCTCATACATCAACTACAATTTGCTTTGCTGGATATCGTGGAATCACACTTTGATTTACAAAGATTCATCCACTTGCGCTACGGCAGATAACTCACTTCAACCCTGAAGTTTGCTAGGCGTCACCTCTTTTTCTCTGTCTCTGTAATAGTAGCGCATCTTCCCATTGCTTGGAAGTTTGAGGGTGGGAGTAAATGCTAGAAGAGAGAGCCCTGTGCATATTGATCTAATTAAATGCTTTCTTTAATAATAATAAAAAAGAATCAGGAGAAAAAGGGATTAATTACTGTCATGCTGTCTAGTGGTGGGGGTATTTGGTAAATAGATCATCTTGCTCTTTCTTCCTGGTCCCATCCTCTTCCCTCCATCTTCTCCCTTTCCTTCTCTCTCCCCCCGCCCAACCCCGGCTGTTTCACTGCCTTATAGTCATATAGCAGACAGAAAATGAAATTCAAGCATTAGGGCCTGAGAGACAGGGAAGCTGCAGCTGCTGAGTTAGTGTCCCTCCCATAGCTCTGGCCAGCAGCTCTGACATCCCTGCACAAAGTAATCACAGATCACAGCATTTAATCACTGAAAACAAGCACTCCAGAGGACAGCAGTGTCAATATCCCACTCTCTCATTATCTGTTTGGATTGCACATCCACACTGTCAGATAAACAGAGTGGAAAATTAAGATTAAAAATATGGTAATTTCATTTCAGGCAGCAGGCACCACTCACTGCCCCTATTATGCTATTGATTACCTCTGAATTCAATTTTTCTTTCAATGCAAACTTTAATCTGTTTGCTACCCAGCAATTCAACTCCCTGAGGGCTATTTGAGAGTAAGTAACCATTTAATCTGATGCTAACTGAAAAATCACCGTCCTTAATGAATTGTGTAAATCATTCAGCTCTGAAGCACCTTTGACTTCTATTTCATTTTTTATTTTCGGCTCGATATAGGAAGGGATCTTTGTGAATAATTACAAAGTAGCAAGTATTTTTAAATAGAGCAAATATGATAAAAACCCTATTATAGTGGGGCATGTGTAATGAACAGTACTTTTTAATTTCAAAATAGCTATTCATTAAAAAAAGAATGGAAGATTAAAAAGAGAGGCTCAAAGCTCAAGGTAGAAGTTGATAGACATTGTAATTACATGGTTAATTTCAAAGATTTATATGCTGTTATGATTTAAAAGGAATTTTTATGACCTGACATTTTCATTTGAGAAGATTTTTTTATTTAAAATTAATCTTCTAGCTCCTATTCTTAATTATTTCTTGGCAAGCGATAAATGGGAATACAAAAAAATGCCCTGTATCATATTTTAAGCAGAATAAATGCATGTGGATTTGTGAGCCGCAATAAAGTGTCCCCACTTACCATACTGAAATCCCTTTGCATTGAAATCCTGCATTGAAAATAAAGAGAAGGAAGTTACTGGCACATTTAAGCAGCAGTCTGGCTTGCCAGCCCTTGCCATTTTTCTAATATATAGTTTGATGTTTTTAATAAGCATTTTAAAAAATTTGTTGCTACACAGTTGAACCTGAATTACCTTTTCCATTTCAACTGCCAACATCTTCCTGGCTAACAATTATTCTAAGCGGCATTTGCCCTATCTTAAAAATTATAGACAGAAAGAGAGAGAGAGAGGATTTGGGGAGAACTGAAATTTAGGAGATTCTCCTACATCTGACAGGAAGACGAAAACATGATTCAAACCTTAAGAACGCTTAGATGGTTGTTTACTATTAAATTTTTATACAATGTTTCCTGTCATGGGTTCATGATGTTTGCCAAGCACAAGGCCTGGGGCTTGTTAACACACTTAAAAGAAGGCATATTTCTGTTTTGTTTTTTTCCTCACCAAGCCTTACCTAGTTTGTTCAGCTCACAGGCATTTTCACTCCAGACTGGTGAAGGCATTAACTTCTATTATGTTCAGACCTTAACAAAGTAGAAGCCTCTCATTAAACCGGCCCAAGACCTCTCTAATTATCCTGTAATAGGCACTTGGAGAACACACACCACCAACTAAGGCCGCCACCACCACCACCATCACCACCTACTCTCCCCATCATCTGGCAGAGGAGATGGAAGAACTGCTGAAACCAGAGGTTTCCTCCGAAACTCTCAATGTCGCTTAATCAGCACTGTGCTCTGAAGACCAGTGAAAAACTATTACAGGTGGAGGGACAGGGCAAAACAATGTGTATGTTTATTTGCACCTCTGTGTTGCCTGTCAACTTATGACTACCGCATGAAGGGTTTTCTTAGGCAAGGAATATCCAGAGGAATATCCAGAGGCAGTTCCTTCTTCTCAAATATACCAGCATTCAGTATTCATAGAATCATAGAGTTAAAAGAGACCACAAGGGCCATCCAGTCCAACCCCCTGCCATGCAGGAACTCAAAATCAAACCATCCCTGACAGATGGCCATCCAGCCTCTATTTAAAGACCTCCAAAGAAGAAGACTCCACCACACTCCAAGGGAGTGTGTTCCACTGTCGAACAGCTCTCACTGTCAGGAAGTTCCTCCTAATTTTGAGGTGGAATCTCTTTTCCTGTAGCTTGCATCCGTTGTTCTGGGTCCTATTCTCTGGAGCAGTAGAAAACAAGCTTTTCAACATCCTTTTTGAATTGTGGTGCCCAGAAGTGGACACAGTATTCCAGGTGTGGGCTGACCAATGCAGAATACAGTGGCACTATTACTTCCCTTGATCTAGATACTATACCTCTATTAATGCAGCCTAAAATTGCATTGGCTTTTTTAACTGCGGCATCACACTGTTGACTTATGTTCAACTTGTGGTCTACTGGGACTCCTAGATCCCTTTCACACGTAGTCTCGTTAAGCCAGGTGTCCCCATCTTATATCTATGCATTTCAATTTTTTGCCCTAAGTGCAATACCTTACATTTCTCTGTGTTGAAATTCATTTTGTTAGCTTTGGTCCAGCTTTCTAATCTAATAATGTCATTTTGAAATGTTATCCTGTCTTCTGGGGTATTTGCTATTCCTCCTAATTTAGTGTCATCTGCAAATTTGAGAAGCATGGCCCCTATTCCTTCATCCAAATCATTGATAAAGATATTGAATAGCACTGGGCCCAGGACAGAACCCTGTGGCACCCAACTGGTCACTTTGCTCCAGGATGAAGAGGAGCCATTGCTGAACACCCTTTGGGTTCGGTCAGTCAACCAATTACTAATCCACCTAACAGTTGTATTGTCTAGCCCACATTTTACTATCTTGTTTGCAAGAATATCATGGGGGACCTTGTCAAAAGCCTTACTGAAATCTAGTATGCTATGTCTACCATATTCCTTTCAACTTGCAAGCTGGTAATTTTATATATATATATATATATATATATAAAAAGAGGACAGATTAGTCTGCCATGACTTGTTTTTGAGAAACCCATGTTGCCTTTTAGCGATCATGGCATTCCCTTCTAAATGTTCACAGACTCTCAGTTTAATGAACTGTTCTAGAAACTTTCCCGGTATTGATGTCAGATTAACTGGGTGATATTGTTGGGATCCTCTTTTTTCCCCTTTTTGAAGATGGGGGACAATGTTTGCCCTCCTCCAGTCTGCTGGGACTTCTTCTGTTCTCCAGGAGTTCTCAAAGATTATTGCCAGTGGCTCTGAGATTACATTTGCCAGTTCTTTTTTTATATCCTTGGATGTAGTTCATCTGGTCCTGGAGACTTAAATTCCTTTAGATTGACCAGGTATACCTGTACTTCCTCTTTACTTATTCTGTGCTGCATTTCCCCTATTGTATCCTCTGCTCCATTTTCTTCAGGTTGAGCACCTTTTTCCTTTTGTGAGAAGACTGAGGCAAAGAAGGTGTTGAGTAGTTCTGCCTTTTCTCTGTTCCCTGTTAGAATTTCTCCATCTCTGCGCAGTGGCCCTACCATTTCCTTCTTCTTTCTTTTGCTATGGACATACCCAAAAAAGCCCTTTTTATTGTCCTTAACACCTCTAGCAAGCCTGAGCTCATTCTGTGCTTTGGCTTTCCTGACTTTACCCCTACATGTGCTTGCTATTTGTTTGAATTCCTCTTTAGTGATCTCACCCCTTTTCCATTTTTTATACATCTCCCATTTAAAACTTAGTTCAGTTGAAAGTTCTTTTGTCATCCAACCCAGTTTCTTGAGACATCTCCTATTTTTCTTTCTCATTGGAACAGTTTGAGATTGTGCCTTCAGTATCTCCCTTTTGAGAAACTCCCATCCATCCTAAACTCCCTTCTCCTTTAGTATTCCTGACCATGGGATCACTCCCAGTGTTTCCTTAAGTTTGATACCATGGACAATCCCAACTTTAGTATTCAGAGATTATACTTCAGAATCTTGTCTCGCACCTTCATAGCTACCACTATGAATACTAATATATTTTTAATGGGGGGGGGGTCATTGTTATTTGTTAATATTGTTTTAATGTTTTATTGTCTATTATAGGGGTAGTTTTATTTAATCTAATTTTATAAGTAAGCTGCCTTGATTGCCATGGCAAAAGGCGGGGTATAAAAATAAATTAATAATAATAATAATAATAATAATAATAATAATAACAACAACAACAACAACAGTATAATAGTAATAACTGGCATATTTCTGAATCTTCCTCTAGTCCCCAAATTCTGCTTTTATTACAATGCTAACTTTATTGAACTGCCTTTAAAAAAAGTAGGAAGATGGGAAAATGGGGAAAAAAAGAATAAAAGAAGACTAGGACAGGGGCTTCCATTTACATGTGTGTTCCTTTATGCAAACTGTTCTCTATGGATGGTAGCTGGCACAGGGAATTACTCAAATCTGTGTTCCAATGCAGCTTTAACATCTACATGAGACTTTTATATGGCTCACCTCATCATGGTAAGTAGCTCTGAATTTCACTGGGAACAGATGGGGCTCAAGTGTACAGCAGAAGCAATATCAGCTATACCTCAGTTCTATGTTTTGGATCATCTGTACATCCAACTTTAGATTCTCAACAAGCCAAAGTCAATGCCAAAATCAGGAGCATCCAAAGCATCATTCTGTAGGAGAGATATTGGATCCTGTATTTTCTTTCCTCCCAAGGGGATAATTTGTCAAAATCATGACCACCAGTTCCCCTCCCCATTCATATACAGCCTTACCTCAGAGCTGGCAATTAAATCAAGTACGGTAGGGGCAGGAAACTTTTACTTCTTCAGATGTTTTGAACCATAACTCCTCACTGCCATCCCAACTGCTTCTCGACAAACATGTGGCTGTGTGAGTAGCAGAAGCATAGAAAAAAAAAAGAAATTGACTAAGCTGGATATCTCTTTGTAGATCTGCATGGTCTATCAGTAAAACACAAAACAAAACTAACTTAATATAGAGTTGAGAGAGCAAAAGAGTAATATCACTGGGAAGCAAACATTCAATAGATCTCTGTTTTATTATAGCTGTAAAATGTCATTTGGAAGCAGTCAAAATATGCTAAATATGAAAATCAATAAAGTTTAAGCTGTGACGAGGGACGAAGGATTAAAAAAAATTCTCTCCCTTTTTTCAGACAGCATAAATCCAGGCTAAGAGTGGATATATGATATATATGCATAGATATACTTTAAGACATTTTACATTTTATAGGTAGACAGATAGCTGGTTCTGTCTTTCTGAGTGTATGCTATGTACATAGTTGTTTGTGTAGCAGGCTTCCTAGCTGACATGTATCCATTCACAATATATGTTTGTTTGCACACATAAACTACATTTTATTTTCCTTGATGCCATAGCTTGTAATGATGCCCATTACAAGCTATGGCATCAAGGAAAATAAATTGTGTGATGATCAATGAAACATATTTATTTGGTGTGTTTGAGCTACCAAATAATAGTGGGAACTCTGTTTGGGGAAGTTTGTCTCTTTTGCCAGCCCACAAGAATACTGACTTTACTAGCAGAAGTTATCATGTTGTTGACCAGTTCCTTAAAGCTTATTTATGTATTTAATATAATAATAATAATAATAATAATAATAATAATAATATTTTTTATTTATAACCCGCCCCTTTGCGTGGCAATCGGGGCGGGGTACAACAAGATTAAAAAACAAAACACAGTTAAAAAACATTCCCCCGTCCCATAATCCCACCCTCCCATCCCCTTAAAATAGGATTAAATTGCATTCAAATTAAAAATGCCACATAGTTAAGAAATAATAAAAAAGTAAACATACACATACACAGAATCAGTGGAGCAATTCTAAAAACTCATCTCCCAGCTAAATGCTATTCCGGGAAGGCCTGCCGAAAGAGATCCGTCTTTACTGCTTTCTTGAAAGCAGCAAGAGTAGTAATAAGACGGATCTCATCTGGCAGGCCATTCCAGAGTCTGGGAGCGGTTACGGAGAAGGCCCTCTGGGAGGTCTGAGACAGCCTAGTTCTTATTGGCTGTAACAGATTCCTCCCAGAGGACCGCAGGGCACGGGGGGGATCATACGGGGAGAGGCGGTCCCTAAGATAGGATGGACCCAAGCCATGTAGGGCCTTAAAGGTCAAAACCAACACCTTGTACTGCTCCCGGAAACTAATCGGCAGCCAGTGGAGGGATTTAAGCACCGGTGTTATGTGCTCCCTCCTGGATGTTCCCGTAATTAGTCTGGCTGCCATGTTTTGTACTAATTGAAGTTTCCGGGTTAGGCACAAGGGTAGCCCCATGTAGAGAGCATTGCAGTAATCCAAACGTGAGGTTACCAAGGCGTGCACTACAGTTTCCAGATCCCTCATATCCAGATAAGGGCGCAGTTGGCGTATCAGCCGAAGCTGATAACAGGCGCTCCTGACCACCGCATTCACCTGACTAGTCATGTGAAGCGATGAATCTAAGAGCACCCCCAGACTGCGAACACAGTCCTTAGGGGAGAGTGTGACTCCATCCAGGACTGGAGACTGTATTCCCAGATCTGGCTTCGGGCCTGTGACTGTGAGTACCTCCGTTTTGTCTGGATTCAACTTCAACCTGTTTTCCCTCATCCAACCCATTACCGCTCTAAGACAGTCATTAAGAGGTGAGACGCCATCTGAAGTCTGAGACGATGATCTGGACATGGAGAGGTATATCTGGGTGTCGTCAGCGTACTGAAGACACCGAGCTCCATGCCTCCGAATGATCTCCCCCAGCGGTTTCATGCAAATATTAAACAACATCGGAGACAGGATGGCGCCCTGAGGAATACCACAATTAAGCTCGATTTTAGATGAGCAACTGTCCCCGAGCCTCACCCTCTGAGATCTGCCCGAGAGGAAGGAATGGAACCATTGCAAAGCAGTGCCTCCAATTCCTAACTCTCTCAGGCGATCTAAGAGGATGGCATGATCTATGGTGTCAAAGGCTGCTGAGAGATCCAAGAGCACCAACAGGGTCACACTACCCCTGTCGATACTCAGGCGGAGGTCATCGGTCAGAGCAACCATGGCAGTCTCAACCCCAAATCCTGTCCTGAAGCCAGTTTGAAATGGGTCGAGATAATCGGTTTCATCCAAGACTGCTTGGAGTTGGGAGGCAACTGCCCTCTCGATGACCTTGCTCAAAAACGGGAGCAAGGAGACTGGTCTATAGTTGTTTCTATCCAGGGGATCCAGGGAAGGCTTCTTCAGGAGTGGCCTAACCGCCGCCTCCTTTAAACAAGATGGTACCTTGCCTTCCCTGAATGACGCGTTGATTGTGTCCCGAAGGAACACCCTCAACGCATCCCCCCCCAGACGACCAGCCAAGATGGACAGGGATCAAGGGGGCAAGTCGTCTTCCTCACCATTCCAAGTAGCTTGTCCACGTCATCAGTACTCACAGGTTGTAATTGATCCAGTAAAGTGCCATCAACGGAGTTCCTGGAAGCCTCATTTACGGACTCTGCCAAAACAATGGCATCTAGGTCGGCTCTTATCCGAGAGATTTTATCTGCAAAGTGAATATTAAAGGCCTCGCAGCAGGCTGTCGTCGGGTTAAGTAGGGGGTTTGGCGCAGGAGAAACCTTCATCAACTCCCCCACCACCCATAAAAATTTATTTATTTATTTATTTATTTATCTATCTATCTATCTCAAGGATTTATATCCTGCCTTTTTCCCACAATGGAATTCAAGGCAGGTTACAATAATTTGTCCTTTGAATTTGGAGTGCCTAGCAAATGCTGCTTAAGAAAATGGGATCCTCTTTCCAGCAATATTTATTTCTTTGCCACCTTAATTTCATGCCCCCTTTGTCATTTTTCTTTCTTACCTGCCCTTCTGATCTTCCTGCTTCATTTCTGAGCATCCCCAAATAATGTTTGATTTATGTTTCCCTCCCATCTCCTATTCACCCTCTAACTTATCAAAGCTGCTCTGAAGAAATCAGCTGCTGAGATCCTCAGAGAAAAATCTTTGGAAAACATGCTTACTGTGCAGCAGAAAAAGAGGGGTCATGATAAGATATTGTACATGTGAGTGTATGCTTATATAAATGTAGATAAATATAAATGTATGTTGAGATGTATATGAGAGATTGAGTATGTATGGGGGGTATGTAGATGTAGATAAGCAGACAGGCAGACAGATTTTTCTCTGTGTGTGTATATAAATACACAAACAGAAAATATCTTATGTACATCTGTTTACACACTCACCAGATTTTCTACACATCTGTATGTATGTATACAGTGACAGAAAATTTCTACACATACACGTCGAAAACCTCCTATCTATATTTATATATAGAAACCTATGGCAAGTCTTATATGCACACAAATGCACACACATACACACACACATACTTATCTTTTATTTATCATATGTCTATATGGGATTTTCTATATGTGAACAAGAGAGAGAGAGAGAGAAAGGTTTTATACTCATACAACAGCTATGAATAATAATATCTTAAAACTATCAAAGGACACTGGCTCTTTTAAGATGTTTTAAACTGGAATTCTCTGTCTGTCGCTACCTGAACTGAAGGATTATGCCTACACAGCAACTTAAGATATATCCAATACAAATCCAGTTAAAAGACCTAAATGTTCCTAAATTTGAGGAGAGGATTTCATGGCCAAAAACTGCAAGCATAATGCATAACGAATGGCAAATAATCACAGATTTGTGTACACCTTTAAAAGATAGAAATTACTCAGGAAAACATAAATGGCTCATAAATAACTCTGGCATATAGCTGGAAATGTGCACTTGAGGATGTATAAACTGAAAGGGAACTCAGCCCAGAAAAGCCTGCCTCGTTTCTGAAGTTAGACACACCACAGATGGCTCTATCATTCAAATTGTCCAGGACAAAAGTATGCAATGATAATAAGGTGCTTACATGTTGTCTGTGGTTCCATTCTGGAGTGGTGAAAGTAAATATATTCCACAAACCAGGGCCAAAGAGAGGCTGGAAAGTCATTTGTTAGGCCATAAAGGGGCAGCTGTTAATTGGCACAGCTTTTCCTTGTTTAGTTTGCCAGAACAGACAAATAGGAAGACGGCAAGCATGGACCATGGTACCTTGGAGAACAACCTGACTGATTATGGCAGGAGTCTTCAAAGTCAACAGCGTTTTTTAACAGACCTAACAGACCCTGGCCTACAAAAGCTCTGTTCTTGCCCTAAGAAACCAGTGTTGGCTTGGTATATGGATGCATTGATCAGGTTCACACACTGTTGTAGAAGAGGTCACTTGAGGGTTGTCATTGTTGTGTGCTTTCAAGTTTTTCCAACTTATGGCAACCCTAAGGCAAATTTATAATGGGGTTTTCTTGGAGAGATTTGTTCAGGGGGGTTTGCCTTTGCTTTCCTCTGAGGCTGAGAGGTGTGACTTGCCCAAGGTGGTTTTCCATGGCCGAGCAGGGATTTGAACCCTGGTCTCCAAAGTCATAGTCCAATGCTCAAACTACTATACTATGCTGGCTCTGTTACTTGAGGGAGCTGTGCAAAAAGAGGAGGAGGAGAAGGAGGAGAAGGAAAGAGAAGGAGAAGGACAAGGAGAAGGAGAAGGAGAAGGAGAAATGGTGGAGCTGAACTGTGGAGAGCTTATCAGTGTGAACCGAAAATAGAATACCTAAATAAAAGCAAGAAATTGAGATTTGTGGTGTGCTCTTTAGATGCTATCCAAAAGAGATCTGCAGCTCACAGTGGAATGAAAAAAATAAAGGCAGAAACAACACATGCAAGAGAGGGTTATTAACATCTACATGCTACTGTCTACAAAGTAAGGGAATCAAGGCCCAAACCACACACAGCAGCATATATTCATGCCATACTTCACGGCTGCTTTTTTATAAAAAGATAATTACACGGCGCTCCAACATAACATGAGATTTGACCCTCAGGCATGTCTAATTCTGTGTTTGAACAGAGTATATGATTATTTCTAAATCTCCCAACCATCTTTTGAACATAAATGGTCTTTGTGGGGGGAGGAGAATAATCAACATATAAATTGAATTCAATCAGAATATAATAGACCCCTTCCAAAGTAAATGAACAATTACATAACTGCTGTGTAACTAGACTTACTTAGTTTCAGGGTTCCATTGAGGTTTCCATGAGCTAGCCAAGTTTAAGAGGGAGGTAGTTTCTTTCTACACTTAGGCAATCTAAATGAAATTGCCAAACTGTTTTTTAAGTTTTTCAACAGCTGTTTATTTATTACTTTGTTGTTATTGTGTGCCTTCAAGTCATTTTCCACTCATGGTGACACTATGGCGATCTTATCATGGGGTTTTCTTGGCAAGATTTATTCAGAGGGGATTTGCCTCTGAGGCTGAGGGAGTATGGCTTGATCAAGGTCATCCTATGGGTTTCCATAGCCGAGGAGGTACTGTATATACTCATGAATAATTCTAGATATTTTAATAAAAAAATTGACCCCCAAAAACTGGTTTGACTTATCCATGGGTCAGTGTAAGTACTGTATATTAACTCTTTATCAAAAAAGGAATAATCCCATTCTCTGAGTAGAGTGGCAAAAGGTCAGAGCATAGTCCATATTGGAGGAACCTAAAAGTAGCACCAACCCCCTCTACTTTCTCTACTGTGGCACCACTTCTGGCTGGAAAATGGTGGCAGTGGTTTCCTCCTTATCCATCCAGCCTTTAGCGTAAGTAGAAACATTTCTGCCTGATGGGATTTTGTAAGTTCTTTGGCATAATTTTCCTTGGCTTCATCCTTTACATTTTTTGTTACATGCCCTTAAGTTTTACCCTCAACTTATCCATGGGCTATATCAAAATACACAATTTTGACTCCAAAACCTGCCCTCGACTTATACATGAAGTCGATTTATAGTTGAGTATATACAGTAGTTGAATGCTGGTCTCCCGTGTTGTAGTCCAATGCTCAAACCATACCAATGGTCAAACAACACTGGCTCTCTCCTGAGTATTCCTGTGTATGTGTGTGTATATGTCTTCAAGTTGCCTGTTGATGCATGGCTACACCACAAATTTTTCATAGGGGTTTTTTTTTAAGGCAAGGAATGCTTAGAGATGGTTTTGTCTTCTGAAATATAGGCTATAACACCTGGTATTTTCTGGCAATCTCCCATCCAAGTACTAATCAGGGCTGACCTGCTTAGCTTCCACAATCAGACAGGATCTGGTTCCTTTAGAATGTTTAGGCACTCAGAAATCTACATTTCAATGGAAGCCATTAATATTTCTTTTCCTTGAACAACTACAGTTACCTTAGAAACAAACAGAAAATTTGGAAACCGGCTCATTGATATAATTTTTTTCTTTGCATCTGTTGGTCATGCTGTCACTTCAGTCTGCTCTTTTTACAGAATTCTTACATCACATGGAGTAGGCTATTGTCTATGAAAACTCAGTCTGCAAAAAATGAGTTACCTCTTTAAAGTGAAACAAGACATTTTGTGAGGGTTTTTTTACTAGTTTTTAAATACATTTTTTTAATTTTTAATTTTTTATGGACTTTTGTGTACTCATGTCTTTTAAACAACTTAATTGGTTTGCAAACCTTTGGGAGACCAAGATCCTAAATGATTACTCCTTCAGAACCCACGGCTATAACAGTGAATTATGAATTATTTTCCTCCCTCATGTATTGACTTAGCATATTCTGGAGAAATTATTATTATTATTATTATTATTTGTTTATTACGACCATTCGGTCAGCACAAAGTTACAGTAAATTCTGGAGAAATTGTTAGCAAGGCTAAATCCAATCAAAAGCAAGCATTTAAGGGTAGACTTAATGGGATTAATGCCCATTTTCCCTGGAAAATGAAACCAAAATGAACGCATTCAATTCCCCACCAGAAACATTCTGTTTTAGGGAATGTTAATAACCGTTATGAGGTATGTAACATGAGTGAATACCTTGCCAAAACCCATCTACTGAACATTGATTCATATATCATGCTACAGTCATATTTGCTACATGTATATAGAGCTTCTCCTGTGGTGAGAAGCATATGAAGGCAAGAAGATAGCTTCATGTTAAGCACTTGAGGGCATGTGTAAAACACTGGAATTTGCTTTAAAAAATGTTTTATAGACTGCTTATTTATCAAACTGTGGTTCAATACCCAACCCACCCTATGCCTCTGATAGTAAATTGGAACGACATTGTTTATTGCAGCATTTTGTTCTTGTTGCTGTGTACCTTCAAGTCATTTCCAACTTATGGCAACCCTAAGGTGAACCTTCTTGGCAAGATTTGTTTAAAATTTTGCCATTGCCTTTCCCTGAGGCCGAGAGAGTGTGACTTGACCAAGATGACCTAGTGGGTTTCATGGCCGAGCTGGGAATCAAATTGTGGTCTCCAGAGTCATAGTCCAACACTCAAACCACTATGCTACGCTGGCTCTCACACAGCATTTTATTGTTAGATAATTATTCAATTTTGAAAACATATAGTCTGAGTAGCCCTTATCCAAAATGCTTGGGACCAGAAGTGTTTTTGATTATGATTTTTTGATTTTATTTTGGAGTGCCTGCATTTGCATGTATGTACATAGTGAGATATCTTGAAGATGGGACCCAGATCTAAACACAAAATTCATTTACTTTTCATATACACCCTATGCACACCTTAATGTTATACAATATTTTTAATAATCTTGTGCATGAGACAAATTTTGGGTACATTGAATCATCAAAAAGCAAAGGTGTCACTATCACAGCTACCCATGAAGAAAGTTTTGGGTTTTGGAATATTTTAGATTTCAGAATTCTGGATAAGGGAGAATCAACCTATATTTATTTTGGTAGGCCATTCTTAGTCTTAGTAGGCTTAAAGGGAAAAGCAGAGTACAGTAATGTCAAGTAATGAAAATATCACATCCTCATTGGATAGGAGCACTTTGCATTTGCAAACTTGCATAGGGGGAATAGTCAGACTACACTGCTGAAAATGACTAGAAGTTCATCCCTACTACCAGAACCCACTTTATCCTAAGGTTTTTGATGAGTAGTGGAACTGGGGATCTCTCAGAGAAAGTGCAGGCATGGGTACTCTAGGCAGCTCCACACTACCAGTCATTCTTCTGCTGAGATGTTCACTGTAGCAGGAGAGTGGTATCGATCAAGATTTCTAGAATAGCCATTGTAGTGTCTCCTTGAGTATATGACAGATGAAGGGCACAGTTCTGAGTCTTGGCCTTGGTGGAGGGCAATGGCAAACTTCTCTAAACAAATCTTGCCAAGAAAACCCCATGATAGGATTGCCTTAGGGTCACCATAAACTGCTGCTGGTGCAATAAACATTTAAGATGACTTGGAGGTCAGGCATCGGTTGAGTAACAGGATGAACCCATACTGTGGGGAAAATGGGGCTGGCACCTGGGAATATACCTGTGGTTGAGGTGCCACAGATCTTTGCTACAGCCATAGAGTCTAGCATGCATGTAGCTCTTTAAGTGACTCACATTAGGAATGCTTATTGCACTGTTCTGCAGCAGCCTTGGCAAAAGACCAAACCTCTCCCTCAGCATTCTGCCTAAAGGTAGAGTGGTGCAGGCAGGTTATTTACATTTTTCATTTATGGGAAGAACTGATCTTTTTATGACCTTAATTGAGGTTAGTGGCTTCAGACAGTCTTCTCTCTTATACTCAATGCATATCATGATCTGAAAGCTGGAGGCTGATCTCTGCAATTCTCTTTAATGTATTTGTTTAATGTATTTCTATAAACCTTGGTGCGTACAAGTGCTTATGTTAACTTTGCATTTGCCTGCTCTGGTCACATCAAAATAAGCTAATAATGGAAGACTGACAATGGCATGATCTAAATAACAGGCTAAGATTGCTTATCTATGTAACTAGGCTGTCTTCAACTTTAAATTGATCCTGTGGTTGCTACACATAACACTTTGCTTGTCAAAGATCTGTGACCCTGCCACATACTACAGCAAATTCCTAACAAATCTTATGGGAACATCAACACACAATTAATCATTATACTAAGCATCCAGGCCCTACACATTATCATAGGGCCTTTGCAGACTGCTAGAAATAGTGCAAATCGAGTCCACTTTAACTGCCCTGGCTCAGTGCTAGGGAATCATGGGAATTGTATTTTTTTTTCTGGGACATCAGCCTTCTCTGTCAGAGAGCTCTGGTGCCACAATAAACTACAGTTCCCATGATTCCCTAGCATTGAGTCAGGGCAGTTAAAGTGGACTCAGTTTGCACTATTTCTGGCAGTCTGCAAAGGCCCTTCGTCTAACTGCAGCTAAATTCACAGCTGATAATTTATGTGGCCTAAAAAGACTTTCTGAAGTCACTTTCAGAAAGTTCTAGTTGCAGATCTGCAGAGCATGGAAAATTTACTTTACTTGACTATGGCTCCCAGAGCTAGGGAGTGGGGCTGGCTGAGAAATAAGATGGCAGCTTAATCAGAAAGCAGATTTCCCCCACCAATGAGTGCTAATATGCTACAAATCAGGAAGTGATGCTGAATTAAACACAAAACTATATTAAGAAAGAAAGAAGAAAGTGGAAACAATATCTTAAAACTGATACCACAAAGTGTTTTAGGATAGTGAAGATTGTCTCTGGAGGTAAACAAAAATAGAAAAGTGTCTAAAGAGTGTCAGTAGAGGTAAGGATAAAGGTACAAAAGATTACAGAGTAGCAGGAAAGGAAACAGAAGATGGTTTCATCATTTTCAAAGTTTCCTGGAAGAGGCTTTAGAACGCACTCACTCTTGTCTCTTTATACAGTACATAACATTCCATTCAGTCAGTATTTCTACCATCTAACCTAAAGTGAATCATTTAACTATGGACTTCATCACATGAGGTTTGAAAAGTGAAATTAGAACAGGATAGTAGCGTCTGTGTCTATACCTTATCACACTACCTTATCACACGGTCTATTAGCTGGTCCATCCATTGTTGGAACACTGCTTCCCATTTACAGGCAAAACCTGTGGCCTAACAGACAGGCCAAAAGGGCCACCATTGGGCTGAGTTAGGGGCTTAGCTTTTAGATGTCACACTCAAAATGCAGTCGGAAGCTGTGCCACGGCCATCCCAACCCAAATGAGTCAGACCATAAAGGAGCGACTGAAAGCCACTCCTTTCCAGTGGCCCAGTTCAGGACCACAGTGGCAGCATAGATCAAGGTTGGGAGCATGCGGTTGCCACTGTCCTGGCACTCCCGCTGCAGTCCTTTTGGGTCATCTTGGCCAAGACAGGGGAAGGAGGAGGAGGAGGAGGTTTTCCAGGCCAGTTTCTGAAAGAAAGGAGAAAGAGAAGGAGGCTTTGCAAGCAGTTTCTGCCAGGAAAAGAGAAGGTAAAGGAAACTTTCTAGGTCAGTTCTTGCTAGGAAAGAGGAAGAAAGCAGTTTCCAGGCAGCCATTTTGAGTGGGTGGGTTTTTAAATTCTTTTTAAAAACACTTGGGTACAGTGTGACTGTTGCTGGGGAAGAGGAGGTCACATCACATACACAGGAGATAGAAAGCTGAAGGAATGTCACACACAGAAGTAAGGAGACCAGGGATCGTTCTGGGAGCTTGCAGCTACAGAATCGATTTCAAGCTCTTTCTCTTATCAAGGAGGACAAGGAAGAGCAGCATGGACAGACTTCAGGGACAGAGCAGGGGACCCTGGGAGTTCCACCACAGGGAACAGTTGCTGTTAAGCCCCAGAGGAGGTGTGTGGTCGTGGTAGGGGACTCCTTGCTGAGGGGGACAGAAGCAGTGATTTGTGGGCCTGACAAGATGTCTCGGGAGGTGTGTTTTCTCCCTGGGGCAAAGATCCAAGATGTGACAGAGAGGCTGACAAGACTGGTCAAGCCTACTGACCAATACCCCTTCCTTTTGGTCCATGTGGGAACGAATGACACAGCAAGACATAGCCTTCAGAACATCAAAAGGGATTACGAGGCTCTAGGTAAGAAACTGAAAGAAATGGAGGCATAGATTGTCATCTCGTCTCTTCTGCCAGTTGAAGGGCATGGTCCAGGAAGAGAGAGGAAAATAGCAGATGTCAACAACTGGCTCCTCAGATGGTGTCGTCGAGAACAATTTGGATTCTTAGAACATGGGCTGAGGTTCCATGCGGGCGGACTCCTGGCAAGGGATGGGCTGCATCTCACACCAGTTGGAAGAAACGTTTTTGCCAACAGTCTCAAGAATTTGATCAGGAGGGCTTTAAACTGAGTTATGTGGGGAAGGGAGACAGCATCCTGGAAGACAAAAGGACTGGGGGGAAATAGTCAAACTGTCATAGAGGAAACAAGGCAAACAGTACAGGGACCCAACAGTGGGAGGCAAAAAACATGCACAGGCAGCAAGTAAAGGAGACATATGGTCTTAGATGTCTCTACACTAATTCACAGGGCATGGGAAATAAGCAAGATGAACTTGAACTCCTAGCACAACAAAGCAAATAGGATATAATAGGCATCACTGAAACCTGGTGGGATGAGTCTCACGATTGGAATGTAGAAATGCAGGGGTATAACCTTTTCAAGAGAAACAGGCCAAACAGGAAAGGAGGAGGAATAGCATTATATGTCAGGGATATTTACACCAGTGAAGAAATCCAGGACATCAATCATGGAAGCCAGGTGGAGGGCATCTGGATAAAAATTAAAGGGGGGGAAACAACAGGGATGTTATTGTGGGAGTCTACTACAGGCCCCCAACTCAGGCAGAGGAATTGGATGATGCCTTTCTAGAACAGATGACCACACACTCAGAAAGGAGAAATATAGTAGTGATGGGTGACTTCAACTATCCTGATATTTGCTGGAATTCAAACTCAGCAAAATCCTCAAGGTCTAGCAAATTCCTCACTTGCTTTGAAGACAATTTCATTGTCCAAAAGGTGGAAGAGGCAACAAGGGAGTCAGCTATTTTAGATCTGATCCTAATTAACAGGGATGACCTAGTTAATGGGGTGCAAGTGGTTGGATCTTTAGGTGGGAATGATCACGTTCTCCTGGAATTTATTATACAGTGGAAAGGAGAAGCCAGGCATAGTCAGACACGCATTCTAGACTTTAGGAGAGCTGATTTTGGTAAACTTAGGGAAATACTGGGGGTAATCCCGTGGTCAGGAATACTAAAAGAGAAGGGAGTTCAAGATGGATGGGAGTTTCTCAAAAAGGAGATACTGAAGGCACAATTTCAAACAGTTCCAATGAGGAAGAAAAATGGGAGGTGCCTCAAGAAACCAGGATGGATGACTAAGGAACTTTCAACTGAACTAAGTTTTAAACGGAGCATGTATAAGAAATGGAAAAATGGGGAAATCACCAAAGAGGAATTCAAACAAATAGCTAGCATGTGTAGGGTTAAAGTCAGAAAAGCTAAAGCGCAGAATGAACTCAGGCTTGCTAGAGAGGTTAAGAACAATAAAAAGGGCTTTTTTGGGTATGTCCACAGCAAAAGGAAGAAGAAGGAAATGGTAGGGCCACTGTATGGAGAAGATGGCAAAAAGTTAACAGGGGACAGAGAAAAGGCAGAATTACTCAACACCTTCTTTGCTTCAGTCTTCTCAGAAAAGGCAAAGGGTGCTCAACCTGAGGATAATAGAGCAGAGGACAGAATAGGAGAATTTCAGCATAGAATAAGTAAAGAGTTAGTACAGGAATACCTGGTTAATCTAAATAAATATAAGTCTCCAGGACCAGATGAATTACATCCAAGGGTATGTGAACACCTGGAAGGTAATTCCATAATCACAAAAAGTCAACATGGGTTTCAAAGGAACAGGTCATGGGTTTCAAAGGAACAGGTCATGCCAGACAAATCTGATCTCTTTTTTTGATAAAATTACCAGCTTGGTAGATGAAGGGAATGCTGTAGATATAGTATATCTTGATTTCAGTAAGGCCTTTGACAAGGTTCCCCATGACATTCTTGCAAACAAGCTGGTAAAATGTGGGCTAGACAAAGTAACTGTTACATGGTTTTGTTATTGGTTGACTGGCCGAACACAAAGGGTGCTCAACAATGGCTCCTTTTCAACCTGGAAAGAAGTGACCAGTGGGGTGCCACAGGGCTCTGTCCTGGGCCCAGTGCTATTCAACATTTTTATCAATTACTTGGATGACGGTATTGGGGGTATAGTTATCAAATTTGCAGATGACACCAAATTGGGAGGAGTAGCTAATACCCCAGAAGACAGGATCAAAATTCAAAATGACTTGAACAGACTAGAAAGCTGGGCCAAAGCTAACAAAATGAAATTCAACATGGAGAAATGTAAAGTACTGCACTTAGGGCGGAAAAATGAAAAGCATATATATATACAATGGGGGACACCTGGCTGAACGATACTACATGTGAAAGGAATCTAGGAGTCCAAGTAGACCACAAGTTGAACATGAGTCAACAGTGTGATGCAGCAGCTAAAAAGGCCAATGCAATTTTAGGCTGCATCAATAGAAGTATAGTGTCTAGATCAAGAGAAGTAATAATACCACTCTATTCTGCTTTGGTCAGGCCTCACCTGGAATACTGTGTCCAGTTCTGGGCACCACAATTCAAAAAAGATGTGGAGAAACTGGAGCGTGTCCAAAGGAGGGCAACTAAAATGGTGAAGGGTCTGGAAACCAAGCCCTATGAGGAATGACTTAGGGAGCTGGGGATGTTTAGCCTGGAGAAGAGAAGGTTAAGAGGTGATATGATAGCCTTGTTTAAATATTTAACAGGATGTCATATTGAGGAGGGAACAAGCTTGTTTTCTGCCACCCCAGAAACTAGGACCCGGAACAATGGGTGCAAGCTCCAGGAAAAGAGATTCCACCACAACATTAGGAGGAACCTCCTGACAGTAAGGGCTGTTCGACAGTGGAACACACTCCCTCAGAGTGTGGTGGAGTCTCCTTCCTTGGAGGTCTTTAAGCAGAGGCTGGATGGCCATCTGTTGGGGATGCTTTGATTGGGAGTTCCTGCATGGCAGGGGGTTGGACTGGATGGCCCTTGTGGTCTCTTCCAACTCTCTGATTCTATGATTCTATGATCTACTTCACTCCAATGTCTCCCAGTTGCATTGCTTTCCTACTCTTGTTGCACGTGTGATAAGCCCCTCCTGAAGCTGTTCCGATATGCAGGAATCATGTGATGCAAGTGGGTGTGATTCTGCTCCTCTTCCCCCTCTCCCTTCCTCTTGCTATGCCTACACCAGCTGTTTTTCTTTTCTTTTCTTTTTTCAGTTTCTTTTCTTTATTTTTTAAAATAAATGAGTTTGAACAGAACTCCAAGAAGAGATTGCAAACATTTAGACATAGTTCTGAAACTCCTAGAAGTTAAACTCATAAATAATAATGAACCGAGTAAGCAACATAGATGAAGCCTAACCAATACAGCTGAACTGTGTGTGTGTGGAGGGGGGGATTAAAGTCCTAGAATAAAGAATGGAAGAACTGAAACACATAATGAAGGAGGTGGAAAAGTGTGACAGACTTTTGAACATTATATTTTAAAGGATTGTAGAAGACAATGCGATTGATTTGAAGGATAGCATAATAATAAATGAAATATCTCCAGATCTGAAAGTTTTGCAAAGTGAATTTGAAAGAGCACATAGAAGGAAGGAAAAAAGATAGCAGTTCCACAAGATGTATAGTTAAATTATTCACTAGATAGCTTAGATAGTAGAAACACTAAATAAAATTCTTTTGACACCTTTATTCCTGGAATTGCCTCCTTGCAAACTTGCAGACTTTTCCTTCCCTCACTGTTTTAAAATCTAAATTGAAAACTTTTTGTTTTCTAAAACTTTTGGAATTTTGGATTAATGCTTTATATCTTTTATATATTTTATTATATGTACTGATTATTTTGTGTGTGTCTGTGGGGGGGTTGCACTGTATATTAGTGTTTATTTTAGTATTTTATATCATTGGAATAGTTCTAAATATTTTATTCTGTATGTTTGTAAAGTGCCATATACATGGATGGCATTATATAAATAAAAGACTATCATCATCATCATCATCATCATCATTGTATTATGAACTTGACTTAGGGGAATTTTAATATAGCTCAAATAGTTAGCAGGAGGCAAACCCAGCTTATACAGAGGTGGCTAAGGAAATAGGTATATAGAGACAAGGTTTTTCCAAATCAGTTTGTATATTTATTCAAGCATACAAGACACACACATTCACACAAGACCTCAGGAATACAGCAAGTTAGTGTGGGGTAAACATGAGGCTTTCTAAGGGTGATATTACCTGTCAGGAGTGCTCCAGGTGGATGGATGTGTAATTGGACTCAACCAGGAGAATAGATGGGAACATGAACAAGTCAGAGCTAGATCAGAATTCAGAGTGATGCAGTGTCACCAGGAATCCTAACCAGGCACACCTAACCAGAATTTTGGTAATCTATTTATAGGCTGCAAATAGCCCAAGGTGAAGGTTGATTGCTATATATCAAAAGGCCAAATTAACATTATAGAGGTTTCCTTGAAGTAGATAGCTTCCAGAGTGGGGTAATGGGTTTATCTGTCTTGCAGCCAAAGCTCATCCAGGCCATAAATTTCCTGGCTTCCCTGTCTCTGGAGATGTGAATCTTTCTGTTTGCAACTCCTAAAACTAAGTGTTTGATCTGTAAATGGATGCTGGAGTCTATGTGACCATCTACCTCTGAGGGCCTACATGACCAAATCGCTCTTGGGTGCATGGCTGAAACTGCACTTCCGTTTTAGGGCCATGCCAGAAATATACACAGAGTGAGAGAATGGAAAAATGCTCCATTTCTGGTAATATCTTGTACATTTTATATACTATATAAGGAGATAAGAGTGAATTTGTTCCAAGGTCACTTCCAAGAACCTTTGAAAATAATTGCAAACCGAAAACTGATATAGTAGTAGTACTAAAAACAGGAGTGATTTATCACTCGGGATACTCCTTTACCTTGGTAATTCACCAAGATAGAAGGACACTGACAACCACATCAAAATGGAAATAATTGTTTTATGCAAAACTATAGATATCCCAATTTTCAGCAATTTAGGAGATTATCACACCTAGGAATCCCACCAGGTAGATGCAGGATTGAAAAGTCAAAGACGGGTGTTATCGCACACAGCTGTGGCCAAGCGAGTGCAACCCAAACGCAGCTTGGGCCCCAGCCACACTTATCCAGTGGCTTTTCCAAAAATGAGAGCTTGCTGTTTTTGAAAAGCCACTTGATAAGCACAGCTGGGGTCTGGGCTGCATACAGGTTGCAGTTGTCTGGCCGTGGCTGCATGTTTGACTTTTAACCCTGCATCTATCCCAGTGCGATTTCTAGGTGCAATAATCTCCTTAGAAAGATAAGCAGAAGATGAAGATCAAAATCACTGATCACACTTCATATTAAGAGAACTGAAAATGGCAAGAAAATGAAAATAGACTGTAAACAAGAATTATTAATGAAATTATATTTAAAATGAATTTCTGAACAATTAAATTTATTATTGATTACTTTGCTTGTTTAAAGGAGTTGCAGTTTTAAATGCAGGAGATATGGAAGAAAGATGCATGTTTATAAGTAGATGTATAAACAGAAATAATTGGATATTTTTCTATAAAGAATAATTATTTAATTGGAGATTTAATCACTTTTAAGCTACAATGATTTTGAAGTAGAAAGTTACAAAATAAAGCATTGAATTTAATTTGCAATAAGAAACAGAGGAAACTATCATCTTCTCCCCTCCACCCATCCACCTTTTTGGTTAAATGATTGTGATTTTGTGCCAGCAAATGAATATATATGAATTTAATTCAAAAAAAAGAGTGAGAAAATCAACTACAACTATTTTTTCCTCTTTTCTTCTTTCTTGCTTGAGTTTTTAATAGATCAATACATATGAATGGGTTTATTTGAAATCTTGATTTTTCTTATCATACCAATACATATGCAAATATGCATAAAATAATATTACTATATAACTGAACGATACACAAGTATATGTTTATGTGTTAATAACACCCATAATTGCCAAATTAACATTTTAAACATGAATAGCAATAAATGACAATGGGAAGAAGGGATGGGAAAAATAAAATAGAACAAAAATGACAGAGAAGGTTGTAATTGTGCTCTCATAGGAAAGCCGGCATGGCATAGTGGTTTCAGTGTTAAACTACGTGTCACCATCCCCTCACTCACTCACCTCACTGCATGCTGTTCACATTATTCAGGCCTCAAACCCTGAATTGGGTCCTGTCTTTTTGGGGGGTTTCCACTGCCTGTGCCTCATTAAGAAGATGTACCATTTGCTCTGGGTTTCCCCAGAGAATGGAGCAAAATGTGGCAACGACAGACAGCTCCCTTCCAATGCAGTCCCTGCAAGCATCCCTACCAAGTTGCTCTGCAGGTGTGAATCACTCTGAGGTCAGAATGAGGCTGGACAGCTCATTCTGACCTAGAGCAACTTGCACCCACAGTGGAAGCGCTGCTGGCTTGCAGGGACCATGGAGGAAGGCAGCTGCCCTTTGTTCACTGAAAACCTGCAACACATAAGGGGGAATCAGGGGGAATTTGTGGCCAGAACACTCTGGGGGCATCCCAGAGTATTCTGGCAAATGTAGATGAGTCCTCAATTGAAAGCCTAAGGTTGACCAGCTGGTGATGCCATGGGGTGGGACCTGGTGATACTACAGGTATCACACGGCCAGCCCCTGGTGATTTCATTGAGTGTCAGCCTCAAGCACAGTTGATCACAGCATCCCATTCAAATAGAAACCAGTGTCCAACACATGAGAAAATATTTCTCTAGTTAGAAATTATGTTTTTGGAGCTCTGCAAGAAACAGTGAGGCGGGGGGGGGAGGGGAATTGCAGCTATGCTTTTAATCCCTTTACAAACACTACTTTTAATAATACATGGGAGTTGTAGTTTGTCCAAAGAAGGCTTTCCAAGTTCTGCTCTGAACAGAAAAGACCAAGAGAGGGAATTGTACTTTAAAGGTATTCCCTGTTGACAAGGTTGTCAACTTGTGTCCGACCATAGGGGATGGTGCTCATCTCCATTACTAAGCTGAAGAGCCAGCATTGTCAGAGACTACTCTGTGATCATGGGGCCACCATGGTTGCACAGAATGCTGTTTACCTTCCTACCAAAGTGGTATCTCTTTATCTACTTGCATTTGCATGCTTTCAAACTGCTAGGTTGGCAGAAGCTGGGACTAGTGACAGGAGCTCAGCCCATCATGTAGCACCCAGGCCTTGAACTGCCAACCTGCTGATCTTGCAATCAACAGAGTCAGCGTCTTAACCACTTGAGCCACTGCATCGCTTTTACTTTACCTTTATATATTTGAGATTGGGGGGGGGGGGGGTAATGTGAACTGAACTGGAAAAGTAATACAGGAAAAACCACAAAGCAGTCATCCTGTAATATCATATTGTACAACTCCTGAGGCAGTTCAGTATTCCTCTGCTTTGTTTGTTTCCTTCTGCTGAGCAATGTGGCTGACAGTGGTTTTAGAAGCATTCAGATGGGGAGAAGGTAGAGTAGGTAGGCATTTAGACAACAGAGAAGGCCTACAGCAGCCACTCTAAACTGGTCTGCATCTGCACACAGGAAAATAAATAACTCATTTTCAAAACAGTGCTCTCACCCTAAGATTTTTCCCTGAGGCCTATGGAAAGGGGCTAAATCCTGATATCAGTGAACCCTAGAAACATAGGCTATAGAGCAGGGGCCTGATCATCATATTCATGGTAAACAGTGTTGGGAGTTGCAGTTCACAACTGAAGTGCCATACTTTCCACACTCCTGTTATATGCTGTGAAGAAAACACTCAGTAACTAGTTTATGATTCATTACTTATTTTACAACACACATGTTTGTATTTAGATTTTTAACAAAAATATTTTATGCCTTGCTCTGATTTTAAATTAGCAGGACCTATATTTCAAGATAAATAAATCTGAGCAAAACCTCTGTAAAAAGTAGTGGCAAATCTTGAGATTAAGGTGGAGAAAGAATCTTTCAGTCAAATCACGATAGCTAGAGTCTAGACACTTCTAATTTTAGAAGTTAAGTGAAAAACATATAGCCTAAGGCCCCTCCAAATCAACATACTTTCATCAGTTTTCTCTACCAAGTTGTGATTAAACTGATGTTCTAAACAGAGGGAAAGCACATTGATTGGGACCTGCTGGGGTTCTTCTGAAATTGTCCAATTTCCTGGAGGTGAAGGAAGACCACACAATCAAGCAAGATGGACTTTTCCAGAATATTTCACAACTTGGACTGTTCCAAAATAGAAGTCCCACATGGGTGAAGTCATCCTCAGATCCACTGCCTCATAACATTAATTTAGGATACATTTTTTTCTTAAATCTCTGGCTATAAGATGAACAACTTGACACAACGTGTATGAACCAAATAAGTCGCCTGAAGTCATGCAAAGCAGATTTAATAGCAAATAGTTCTCACTTGATACACACACACATGAGAAATTAAATGTTTATCTTAGCTGTAGCTCTAGGGAAAGGATGACAGATACTCTCCACTTCTATAACCAGAAGCAACGACAGCAATAACCAGTTGTTTAAAAGAAGCAGATGAACCCTGGCAGCGACATCACGTAACCGGTTACTGAAAAGAAGAGCTTTTGGCAAAAATGGAAGGACAACATCCTTGAGCTAACATAGAATAGTCTTCAATAAGCAGTGACAAGATTTAATGACAAGGCTGCATGGATTCATTCACCTACTACACATATAATGTAATTTGTAATTTCTAAATTTTATTGTTCACCGCCTAGATTGGTTTTCCACTAGGGCGGTATATAAATTATTATTATTATTATTATTATTATTATTATTATATACTGTTAGTCTATAATTGGATTTGATCTTTTTTTAAAAAACAAGTGACCCTAGCAACAATAACCAACCATTTTCTGATTTCCAGTGTTTCAAGATCACTGGATCTTTCATGGCCACATTTGCTGGGTTAGGGATGCAGGACCCCAAAGCAAGTGGAAAAACTGCAAATTAAAAAAAAACAAAACTTTTTTTAACCAGAGAAAACACTTCTCTAGGAATATCTAGGTCCTCCAGGGCATCTCTATGGCCAACATCTGCTGGATGGTGACCATAGATAGAATTTTGCTGGAGGACCTACAAATGCCTAGAGAAGTGTTGTCTCTAGGAATCTCCTTCAGCGCAACATCTAGTGAAAGTTGGCCATAAAGTTACGCTGGAGGACCCAGAGATTCCTAGAGAGAACATATTAATCAAATGATCAAATCTGCAAAAGTCAAAGCTGCAGATGTGGAGGGCTGACTGTATTTTTTAATATGATGATGGTAAAATGCAGGTACTGCGACTTCCAGGAGAAGTAATGGACACTTGTTGTGGGAATATCTTTGAAATTTACCTGAGGGCCATTTCCAATGTATGAATGACACCTCTCCCATTTTCACACAGGTTTAGTAATTTTAGTAAATTACAGTGCTAATTTTAATAAACTACAGTGATAGTTTGCTAAAGTTTAGTTTAAAGGCATGTACTGGAGAATTCCAAGTACCTCTTCTTGATGTTGCTGCTGTGTGCCTTCCAGTCATTTTTGAGTTAAGGCAACTCTGGAAAACTTATCACAGGGTTTTCTTGTCAGAATTTGTTCAGAGGGGGTTTACCCTTGGTGTCCTCTGAGGCTGGGAGAATGTGAATTGGCCAAGGTCACCCAGTAGGTTTCCATGGCTGAGCAGGGATTTGATCCCTGATCTCCCAGTGTCTTAGTCCAACAGTCACACCATTACACCATGTTGGTGTAGTAACAAAATAAGTGGCAGGGTTCTTGTCCCTTTAATGGTTCTGTATAAAAGGGAATTTCAGCAGATACTACTGGTGTGACAAGCAATGCATGCTGAAATCCCCCTCCCTTTCTACATAACCATTAAAAGGACAGGAGCCCTTTCCTTATTTCACCTGACAACTTTATCTGGTAGGCCAGGGGTAGGCAACCAAAGGCCCGGGGGCCAGATGCGCCCCCCCTGAGTCCTTTGGACCGGCCCCAGGCCGGTCCTGCCGCTGCCCCCCGCTGCCGCCGCCCACCATAATGATATTGATCAGGGGTAGGCAACCTTTCCCTTTAAGGGCCAAGGGACTTCAGCTCCCAGAAGCCTCAACCATGTTGGCCAATAGTCCCATGTTGGCCAATAGCTCCTGGGATTCTGGGAGCTGAAGTCCCTCGGCCCTTAAAGGGGAAAGGTTGCCTACCCCTGATTATTGTTGTTATTACTTGTTCTTGGGGTTTTCCACAAAATCTCCACAGAGGTTTTGCCATGGCTTTTCTGGGGCTGAGAGAGTGTGCATGCATATTTTTTTATTTTTTAAAATTTTAATATTTATTTATTTATTTATTTATGGTGCTTCGGCCCCCCAATTGTCTGAGGGACAGCAACCTGGCCCCTGGCTCAAAAAGGTTGCCTACCCCTTTGGTAGGCAATACCTTTATTAGTTCCAATCAATACGCAGAAAAAACACTCAGAATGTACTTCTCTCTGGGATAAAGAAGCAATGGTCAATCTCTTGCTGTTGTTATTGCGTTAAAAGTTGTTTACAACTTATGTTGACTTATGGTGAACCTATCATGGGGTTTTCTTGTCAAGATTTGTTCAGAGGTTTGCTATTGTTTTCCTCTGAAGCAGAGAGAGTGTGACTTGCCCAAGGTCACCCAGTGGGTTTCATGGCCCAGCTGGGAATCAAACCCTGGTCTCGAGTCATAGTCCAACACTAAACCACTATGCCAGGGGTAGGCAACCTTTCTCCTTTAAGGGCCAAGGGGCTTCAGCTCCCAGAAGCCTCAGCCATGTTGGCCAATAGTCCCATGTTGGCCAATAGCTCCTGGGATTCTGGGAGCTGAAGTCCCTCGGCCCTTAAAGGGGAAAGGTTGCCTACCCCTGCACTATGCCATGCTGGCTCATGGTCAATCTCTGTTTCTGGAAATTTAAAGACTATCTCCTGGGCTCTAGAATTTTGACCATTGATCTTGATCTCTTGATCCATTCTGATCCTCTTTTCTCCAATTGTTTTGCTCTTTCTACAATTAAAAAGAATACATATAGTACTTCTCATCCCATCTTCAACTGTTAGGACTTGATTTACCAGGACTGAATGTTCTGCATAAATTTATGTCCACCATATTTGCCGTCTGAAGGAATCCCTAGTTAGTGTTGCATCAGGCTACACCCACAATGTAATCTAATATAGACTACCATGGTTTTCTATACTTCTGCTCTGTGCCAACTCAGGAACCCAAAACAACAGAAAGATTTGAGCTGCAGATAGTTTTTACATTTTCAGAAATTGAGATCAGGGTAGGGATGACGTGAAGTGCCTAATGGCCAAAGGGCCATTCTATTTATATCAGGATGATTTAGAAGACACAAATAATATGTACAATAGTAAGGCCATGAAAAAAAAACACCTACAAATGCCCCAATCATCTAGGAAGAGCAAACCACAAAATGGTATTTTATGCTCCCCCAACTGAAAAACAACATTGCAAACAAAGTTCTTTTGCCCCTTCACAAGCTTCACATTTCAAGCAAAAGAAGATCCATTTTCATTTGTCAGCACCTTGAACTCCTCTTTCCTAAGAGAGGCTTCATAAGGCAATGAACACAACTCAGTAACTTTTCCAGCTTGAATCGGAATATAGGAAATGTAAAACACCATTAGAGAACTGAATGTGCAGAAGAGGTGGACTGTGCTTCCTACACTTCTTTCTCTCCATGGGATCTTCCCTGAAATTCTTCTGGTGTTGTTTGGATGCTGAGACAACACTAAACATGGCAGAGAAAACTATATCGCAGAAGTGTCACCCCCAGTTCATACAACCAGCTTTCCTACCAGTAACGTGCATAAAGACTTGCCACTTTTGCACTGGTTGTCCCCATCTACAATATGGGAGGGCAAAAATACTGACTTGTAGAAGATTCTTGTATGGTTTTGCTCAGCTAATGTGTGCTTTTGTTTTTAAACACTCAAAAAGCAATATATTAAATGCTTATGTGAACAGTCAAGAGATAAATGATCCAATTTAATTATCTTTTTTTTAACTAGGGACTTAGGCTGCATCTACACTGCAGAATTAACGCAGTTTGACACTGCTTTAACTGCCATGGCTCAGTGCTATGGAATTTGTGAGATATTTAGCCTTTTCTGTCAGAGTGCTCTGGTGCCACAACAAACTACAAATCCCAGGATTCCATAGGATGGAGCCATGACAGTTAAAGAGATGTCAAACTGCATTAATTCTGCAGTGTGGCAGCAGCCTTAGGACCTACGCTTTAGCACTGGAGAGCTCTTGTACTCTTTAAGATACAGAAATTGTTGGTTTCAGCAACTCAAAGACATATCCCCCATGCCTGATCTTTGTGCCTATAGGCTTGTGTTACTAATTTAATATCAATAGGTTTAAAATCCAATGTAAAATTTTATCCCCTTGATACCTCCCAGTAGAATCAGATAAAGAAAGTAAAAAAAAAAATTAAAAGCTACACAATGAAGATTAGACAATAGATTTTAAGCTGATTATCAGTGTGATTCCCTGAATATTCAGAGAATTGAACATTTCGTACCCATGCAGAGACATCAAGAGCATTACCTGTAAAATCTCCAGGCACTGGTAAAATAAAATCCTGTGCAACACACTTGAAAAACATTTTATTAGCCCACTTTATTGTTTGACAGATTTTGCTGTGCAACAAGTCTTGAGACTAAAATAGTCAATTAAAAATATACCTTTCATTATAAAAACAAGGACACTAAAATAGACTCATAGTAGAAATACACATAAAAAGGACAAAGTTGCCTTACAAAACCGAAGTGTATGTCAAAGATAAAAAACAGATATCTCCAAGCCTATTGTTTTTATTTAACATAAAAATAAGTCATTTTAGAGATGGAACAAAATGTAGATACTGAGTACATCAAATAGTAGGACTGGAAAGAAAATCTGATACAACGGAAGGCCTCTGAATCTTTCTTTAATAATTGTAAGCAAACTCCTCAGTTTTTAGCTCTGTTGTTTTAGCTACTCAAATTTAATAAATTGTTCCTTTCTGTAGACTCAACAACTCCAACTGCACAATAAATTAATTGACTTGGTAAAAACACAGAACGTTCATAGCATTTCCATTTTATATGCTCAGAGAATCAACTATGTTTGTTTTGCTACACAAATCTTCTGCGGGGGGCTTTTCCCCCCAGAGGCAATGGTTTGTAGATTGTTGCTACTGGTTATTACAAACTAAGAAGCAAGAGTTGAGAATAATTCCTGCTGCTTTATCCTAGGGACACACATATCCATTTAGAGTTTTAAGTTTCCATAAATCTTTAGTAGACTATAAAGACAACTGGTGACGAAACAATAAAGCTATATGATATCTCAGTTGTGTAGGGATTGCTACTTCCATTTCAAATTTCTGTGTAATTTGTTTAACAAGGGTTGTGGTGACAGTGGGATCAAAATCCCCTGGGAATCTGTTAGTTTCAAAGGCATGGTTAGGTATGCTCTCAGCTTTAAAGTGCTAAACTAAATCATTTTGGAAAGTGATGTGTGGGGAGATGCAAAAAGCAATAAGTTAAATATATCTGCATGTTTGAAAAGATAAATCATTGGTAGTCTTCCTTACAGATTTGGAATTTAACTTAAAAGGCAAATCAGCTTCCATGTTTTAAAACCCAGATTCTCTCAAAATGCAACTAAATCATTTTTGACTTTATTAAACAACTTCTCAATGTTCTGAAAATAAAAAAAATGTAACCATTTAAAGCAATTATTGCTTAAATACATTGACCTGGACCCATGCCCTGCTTATAGGAACAAAAACATTCATTTTAACACATAATTGAGTAATTTGTGGATTTCCTGCCTTGTATTGCCCATCCCAAAACTCCAGAGGACCCCCAAAAGTGATGAGTATGACACTCAGGGGTGTGTGCATGTGTATCAGCAATTACACTTCCAAAGCAGGGGTTTAGATCTGTGCAATGCCTTCCACATTCTTTACAGAAAATAAAGCTATTATTTAATGGAGCTCAGAAAGTTTGTAGCAGAAACCTCATTTGTTGGTAGTCTCCAACTCTGTGTTTTTCATTTTGGCATCTATTACACTGACATCAGGCTGCGTGAAGCCAGGATTATCTTGTCAAAACACGTTAAAACAGCACATACAGCATTCTCACAAATACCTAGCATTTTTGTTAACATTCAAAAAGCTACAATATCAAATTGATTCAAGTAAGTAAAATATGCTACTTTTATGACCTGATACAGCAAGATCCATCTGGGTCTCTCGACAGGAAGATGAAGCCAGAGTCTCTTGCTCTCTACTCTGTGAAGTGGCAATCTCGCCTTCTAATCAATTTAGGGTGAAATAATTTATGTTAAATACCACTGAACCAAGTATATGCATATCTCCATAGTACAGAAGACGTACTCTGTACCATAAAAAAATTCAAACAGAATCAGAGTCTTAGTTTTGGAAGGGGTCACAAGGGCCAAATCTTCCAACCCCTTGCTATACAGGAGTACACAGCTATAGCACTCTTGAAAGATGCCCAGCCAGCCCCAGCATTTTATTTCTAAAACCAGTTGTGTGTTTGAACAATAGACCAATTATAAATCTGTCATACAGTGTACGGAATACATGAGGTGTTAACTATCACAGACGAAAGCTGCAAAATCCCAGCCTATCATTGTTAGATACAGCCATATTATCCTTCACTCTGTAGCAGTGGCTGCCACAAAGCATTCACTACAAAATGCACTACAAAGTCCGCTGCCTTCTCTATTATTTTTAAATTTGGATCTGCAGAACTTTTGTCTGATCAGCCATATATGGTGACCTACAGAGACCCATAGAATCCCCTTACTCCATGGACTGGTATCTTCATTCTTTCCCTGGTTAGATGGGGAGATATCACTAATATCACTAAGTGCACTGCAAGTCTACATGGAGAGGGGAGAAGATGGGAGGGAGAGCAATGTAGGGGCAAAACAGTCAGTGAAAAACTCAAGAGAAACATCTTTTATCAGGGGCCTCTGTGAACAAAAAAAAGTAAAATAGACTTCTCTGTTCCTGGAAGGAATAAAATGGCGCCGAGTCTTGTAAGGCTGCTGACTCCAACCTGGCTGCTATTCAATCTGTACAATGCATTCCTCTGGAAATTCTGGGGAGCACTCCCAGCATCTGCAAGCTAGCATAGCAAATCCCACCAGATTGTCTGTCACTTCAAACCACCAGTCATGGGCACTGAATATATTACTTTTCAAGTTGCTTATTTTAAATGTCCCAGCCTCACGATTACAGGCCAAAATCTGACTATTTTGTGAAGAGATAAATGTAGCCTTTAAGAGCTTCCTACCATTCAACAATGGCCATGATGAGAAATAAGTTGAGTTTTTAGCTGGATTTTTCTCACATATGGGTTTACAGTAAAGAGCAAATCTTCCATGTGTCTCAACAAGGTGTCTGAGTTTAAAATATTTTTGTGATTCTAGCACTCCTCAGCCATTTTTACTGAACATTCAGAAAGCATATCTTTTAAAGAGGTAGTAATAGGAAAAACATTTGGTTGCATGCACAACCAGTAATTCAAAATTGACTTGACATTTTCCCAAGCTGAGGTGTTGATCCTGAGAAAGTTCATCTGGAAGGGATATCACAAAAAACAGGGTGTGGAGTGTATCTGCAAAACTGCTTGGCCTCAAAAGGACTACCCTGACCCTTAAATCAGAGGTGAAGAATTGCCAAGGTCATCCTGTTACTGACATTTGCAGTAACTTTATGGCTGTGTATGTGTTGTTGTTTTGGTCACTGTGGAGACAGGTACCTTCTGCAACATTTAAAGCCCCTCCTGGGCTCACCATTGCAATGTGACAGCCTCGCCCCACACAGATATTTCCCTGTTTGTGGAAAGCAGAGGAGATCCTATAGCAAAATGCAGACAGATGACATCAGTCATGGAGTCCTCTATAGGACCAATGGATCTTGCTGGAAGATATCCTTGGTCTTTTGCTGTAGGAGATTCCTACATGTGGAACTTTTACATTATGCTCAACAATGTAGGATTGTGGCCACAAACTGTTGGGATTCACTCCCCTGAAAGTATGTATGTAGGCAGTCAATGACACTAAACTTCATCCACTTTATATGTTGTAGTATATTACTGTATATATGAGCCTGAAGTACAATCATTTGTGGCATGTGTCCATCTATTTTGCTTCCTACCAAAATCAAGATAAAAGGGCATGTTTGAAAAATTGTTTCCAGAAAGATAACATTGGGCTTGCTCATTTCTTGGGGAAAAAAGAGGCATTTTAAAAGACTGGTATGAACATTATACAGATACAGTTCAGGAGTTATAAATATACATTCTTTGCATAAAGTAACATTCATTAATCCCAGATTTGCTTTTATATGCAAAACTAGAAAAAAAATACATTCTTTATTTGCCACCTGAGAAAATGCATTGCAAAAGTCAAGGTTAGAAGTGTCTGGTACCATTGGCTTAACTATACTAACAGGCAGAGTGTGAAAACATTGTTTTCCAAACAATACTCTTCTAGCTGGGAGTAACTATTCCAAGCTCTGCCAATAGGTCCACAATAGATTGATATATTAATGTGTGTTATTCCTTTCAGGCTGACTACATGGACCTATCATGTCTCCCAAGTGCTAGAAAAAAGGCACAAAAGCAAAGCAGACAGACAGCCAGTGTGGCTGATGGGATACATTTCATTTGAAGTGTGGCAAGGCACATAGACAAGGTGTCCCTTACAGCTTAGGCCTCTGGATCAGGTTTAAGCCAAACATGGAAATGCTACTTTTCCACCGGCCATGCTAGCTGAGGGACACTGGGAGATGTACACCAAAATATAATACTGTGGGCTTGAGACATCAGAGCAATGTCGTAACAGTTAGAGTGAGGCCACTGGTTAAAGGTGGTATTGACAGAACAGCAGCACCTATCAGCACCAGTTCCATTTGTCTGTTCTTGCTGCACTGTATTAAGAGCAATGAACCTCTGATCAATTTAATGACCCAGGAACACTATTAGGAATAGAAGCTTACAGTTCAGCTTTTCTCTGTCAAGGCATTTTTAAAACAAGAGAGGAAGTCAGAGTTCCCCATGCCTCCCTGGCCCAACAGTTTTAGAATATGTGCTGCGGTATGGGGAAAGTCTTTATTTACTAATCCTCCAGAATCAAGCATTTAAAAAAAACTAAGTTCAAAATAGACTGCATTTAAAAAAAAAAATTGAACAACATTGCATGACTAACATGAATGGGGCATGATTCCTCACCACACCCAGTATAACTAGTTATTCAGTGCAAAAACAGCATTTTCCATTAACAGCAACATTTGGTTTGCATTGCATTAGTATTACATACTCATTTTTAAAAAAACACCCCAGAAACTATAACAGCATAGGATCATACTGCAGTTTCAAAAATAATTAATCCTTGAGAATCATCTACTGATTTGGAGACTGCTTGACCACTTGGCATAACTTCAGGATAATTCTTCTTGAAATAAACCTAGGGAAGGAAAAAGTTCTGTGTTACTTTGATTAGAAAGCTCGCTCTAATGTAAGAATATACATAACTGTAGGACAAGTACATATTTCAATTTTTAATACTTTTATTTTTTTAAAAAAATTAGTGAAATTATCTTTAGCTCTCCTAGTAAACTGCAACAAAACTGGGGTATATAAACATATGTGTCTGCCATCCCACTCAATGTGCTAATAATTCAGATCAGCTGATAATTTTATCATGTGACATTAAATTGATAAATAAAATCCTTTTAACTGGCTCAGAAATGGAGATAAATTAAAAACAGGGTGACAAAGCAGCATCAAAATCTAGTGTCTGCACAAGGGCTTTTCATTTTCACACATAAAAATAAGTACAATGGATTTGGATGTTAATATCAAGGTTGTAATCCCTGCATTTTACAAACTATGATTGACAACCATTGAAACTTCAGGATGTACGTATGAAATATCCCGGCGTTTAATTTGCGCTGTGGAGGAAGCATAGAGCCTTATAGAAATGTGATCTGGGGATAGGGTGCCACAATAATGAAAGGGAAAGGAAAGCAGTAACAATGGCTCTACCAAGCAACTTCTCTAAAATGTAAGATGATACCAAATAATAGGACAGTTCTTTGCCGAGCCTTTGAGTTCTTGAATTCTACCAATTTCTAGCTGAACTGCCAGAGATACAGGTTTCCTGATAAATGTATAATCAGAACATAAAGGAAATGAAATGCTGTCAAGTTTCACTGTTCCACAATCATCAGTTTTTAGTAGCTGTATCATATCTCTGTTCCCTGACAGATGCGTGTAACAAAATGAAATAATGTCAAGACTTGTGTGCTCTTATCGGAAAATGTGTTTGGGTGAAAAAGGACTTCAAAATGTATTTTTCCTCCAAAGAAGAATGTGAAAAGTTTTGTCTGATCCTTTAAAACACACACAGAAAATACACTATCTTTCCTATGGCAGACGTGTGTCATGACTTCAGCCGAATATTCACGCTGCACTGAAAATAAGAGCATGAAACCCATTCTTTGGTCATTTATGTTATTTTGCAATGCTCCTAGCAAAATTATTAATAAACTGTCCTTCTCATATACAGATAAGCATCACAATTCAAAGCAACCACTCTTGTGTTCCACATACGTAATATGCTTAGAGACTTTCCTTTTCTAGGAAGCAATGGACAAAGCTGCTTTTAAACACTCCTTGGTTTCAAAGAGGTTTGCCAACTTTTCTTCCAGGACTTGTACACCTACTAAAAGAGCTGTATCTAGGCAGAAATTCGGCAGGACAGAATCACTTCAAATAGATCATTGTGACTGGGATTTGTGCATGAAAGCTGAAGGAAATCACAAAGGAGGAAGCATGCAACATCTGTTAACCAAGTTTAAAGGATTAGATGCATCATGTTCACACCCTATACTTTTATATTTGCTGCAACTCCCCCCAAAAGCTAAGTTCCACTGAATAATAAAGCAGGACTGCAAACAACCATTCCCTGTTGATGAACTTGTTAAACTAATCTCAGATGCAAACACTGGAATGTTTTCAGCAGATTTTGGAACTGATGTACTCCTACACACACACATTTTGCTTTTGGACAATAATGTCTGGAAATGATAAGCAAAAGATTTAGTAAAGGACCAGGTGAGTAGTAGTAGTACTTATTATTAGTTGCCTTCGAGTCTATATCAATTAATGGCGATCCTCTGAATGAGATGTCTCCAAGCCCCCCTATTCTCTACCCACCTGCTCAGGTCCTGCAGGCTCAGGCCCATGGTTGAGGCTTAATCCAGCCAAAATGGAAGTGCTGCTGCTCAGTAGAAAAACTAACCTGGGATTGGGATCACAGCCTGTTCTGGATGGGGCTGCGCTCTCTCTGATTCAGGTTTGTCATTTTGGGGTGCTCTTGGACCCAGCACTGCTCCTGCAAAGTCAGGTTGTTGTGGTGGCCAGAAGCACCTTTGCCCAATGTTGGCTGTGTGCCAACTTCACCCTTTCTGGGAGGGCAGATCTGACCACAGTGGTTCATATCTTAGGGCCAAAACAGACTGTCAGGAAAGGGTGGCTTGAAGCTGCCCTCGCTGAAGACTCCCTGGGACCGCAGCAAACACACGCCGCAGACCCAAAGGCACCCTCCACTGCCAGCCCAAATAGGAGCAGAAAAGATCCGCCCTTATTTGGGCTGGGTTTCGGCTGTCTTAAGTGGCCCTGGCGGAACTTCTGGGCACTCCGACAGCATGCGGCATCAAAATGCCATGCCCGTGGACCAACTTGAAGCTGCCCCCACGTGGTTGGCTGGGCAGCTTCAGAATGTCTTGGGGTGTGAGGCATCAAAATGCCATGCCTCCAAGCCATCTGGAAGCCAGCTTTTGCGGTCAGTCTATTCTGGCCCTTAGTTACCTTTTGATTAGATTGCTGTAATCCGTTCTATGGAAGGTTGCCTTTGAAAAAAAGTTCTGAAGCTGCAACTAATGCAAAATGCCGAAGCCAGACTGGTGTCAAGTATGCATTTTAGAGAACATGTAACACTGATCCTGCAAAAACTGTGCTGGTTTTCAATTTGCTTCCGAGTTCAATTCAAGGTGCTGGTGTTGACATGGGGCCAAGATAGCTGAAAGATTTCCTTCTCCCATATGAGCCTTCCAGGAATTTGTGATCTTCATAGGAGGCCCTGTTGTATGTCCAACACCTCATGAAGTTAAGTTGGTGGGTACCCATAAGGACAGGTTGCTTACCTGTAATTGTAATTCTTCAAGTGGTCATCTGCAAATTCACACAAATGGGTTATTCCTGTACCTGCACAGTAAGCTCGGAAACTTCTGGAATCACTAGGGAAAACTTTCCTTGCAACTATATAAGCCCTAGTGTTCCAGCTCTTTCTCACTTCCATAAAGTGTTCTGCACACCAGCGATTGAAAGAAATTCAAATTGAGCAGGACACAAAGAGGGGAGAATGGGTGGGATTTGTGTGAATTCGCAGATGACCACTCAAAGAACTACAGTTACAGGTAAGTAACCTGTCCTCCTTCTTCGTGGTCTCTGCAAACCACACAAATGTGTTAGACTGACAAGCTCTGGTCAGCAGAGGAGGGAGTGTCATGACACCAGTTGTAAAGTTCAAATAAGTTGTAATTTATTAACAATAAACTCTAAACTCTGAAAGTGCATTTGTCAGTATCATTTGTCTTAGTTTCAAGGGCATATAAACATGCAGCACAATAAAACTTTTTCAATGCAAACCAGAAAGCAACACTGCCCTCCCAAAGGCTCATCCTGCCTGGCCCTGGTATCCAGCCTGTAATGTTTGATGAAAGTCAGTGGCTAGGACCAGACATCCTTCAAAGGTACCCCAGTCAAAAAAGCAGAGGAGTGGGCTACCGCCCTGGTGGAGTGGGCTTGAACTCAAGCCAGGAAAGTCTTCCCTGAGAGTTCATAACACAAGTGGATGGTGCTGGACACCCGCTTGGAGAATCTCTGTGCAGTCACAGGTAGTCCCTGTTTGGCTTCCAAGTAACACATGAAGAGTCTTTCAGAGCACCTCAAACCTGGAAGTTCTGTCGACAGAGAAAGCCAGTGCCCTTCAGGGTGTGTAGATGGCGCTCAGCATCCGTGGTCAGGTCCGGGGCCAAGGTAGGCAAAACAATGTCCTGACTTATGTCAAAGGATGACACCACCTCAAGGTGGAAAGTGATGTTGGGGCAGAGAACCACTTTGTTCCTGTGGAAATGGAGATAAAGTTGGTCTATCCGCTTGCACAATGAGCAGAGGTAATGGCCACAAGGAAAACTATTTTCCAGGTCAGCAATCTCAAGTCTGTCATGTCCATGGGTTCAAAAGGTTTGGTAGAAAGATGAGAAAACACTAGGTCCAGGCTCCATGCCGGGGTTGATGCCAAGGATGGAAGGTGGAGGTTGTTGAACCCCTTAAGAAATTTCTTACCAAGTGGGCCCTTGAAGAAAAATGGTTGGCCCTCGAACTGGTAGTGAGAGCAAATGGCAGCCAAATAGCACTTGAGGGATGCAAGCACAGTTCCGAGTCAGCCAAGGTAATCAGGAGTTGTAAAACAGTAGACCGAAACATGGGACAGAGAGAGGTCCTTAGCATTGAGAAAGTCCAGGAACTTGTTCAATTTAATCAGATAGGATCTCCTGGTGGAAGGCTTCTAAGTGGCCAGGATAATGGTCCATACCGAGTCCCGAAGGGCTTCTAGGGATGGATTCTTCACACTACCAGAGGCAGAGTCTCGATGTCCAGGTGTTGAACCCAGCCCTTGTGAAGGGTTAGAAGGTCTGGATGGAATTCGAGGCAGAGGAATTCTCTCCAGGACAGATGCAGGAGAGGAGCAAACCAAGGTTGTCTTGGCCACCAAGGGGTGATGAGGATGGCATCAGAGCAGTCCACTCTCATCTTGGTGATCACTCGAGTGATGAGTGGAAAGGGAGGAAAGGCATAGCCCAGTGATCGCATACAAGAACAGAACTGAGTACAGTGACTGTTGAGGTGAGTTGCAAAAAGGTCAATGGGTGGTTCACCTCACGTGTGGAACAGTTTGTTCACTGTCTCGGGATGGAGCCACCACATGTGGCCCGGGTGCAAAGACCTGCTGAGCTGGTCTGCCAGTTTATTCTCCTCTCCAGGAAGATGGATGGCTTGTAGGAGGATTTTCCTTGGGATGCAACAGTCTCATATGCAAAGGGTGATCTCAAGAAGCATCTGGGACTTGATTCCTCCCTGTTTGTTTAGGTAATACATGACAGTGGTATTATCTGTCAAAAGGAGTACTACCTTGCCCAGGAGGAGGATTTTGAAAGTACCAAGAGTTTTTTTTTTAACTGTCAGCATCTCTATAGTGTTGACGTGAAGCTGCCTCTCTGGGTGGCCTCACTTGTCTCCGACTGTAAGGTCCAAGGTATGAGTGTCCCATCCATCCATAGACGCATCCGTTGTCAAGGTGATCTGGGGCTAAGGGGGCACAAACAGCATCCCGATGCAGACCTTGTTGGGATTGAGCCACCAGTGAAGTGATCAGGCCACAGGTCTTGGTACTGTGATCCATTTGTTTAGGGAGTCTGCCACGAGATTGAAGATGAAGAGGAAGCAAGATTGAAATGGTCTGAAGCAGAGCCGTGCCCACAGAGTGACAAAAGTTATTGAGGCCATGTGTCCCAGCACTACTTGAGCCATGTGCACCCTGATGCGTCTGTGAGACAGGCAGTCCCGAACTACTTTGGAGAGAGCCTGGAACCTGTCTGATGGCAGGTAGGCAATGCAGTGGTCAGAATCAAGAATGGCCCTGATAGATCTGACCTGCTTCGATGGGATCAACTGGGATTTCTCCTTGTTGACCATCAGGTGAAGGAGTCCGAGAGGGATAGTGTGAAGTTGACATCCCTGAGGAGCTCCTCTCAGGATGGAGCTGTAAAGAGCCAATGGTCCAGATATGGGAAGACAATGACCCCTTGCTGGTGAAGGTAGGCTGCAATGGGAGCTATGAACTTGGTGAAAACCTTTGGTGCCGAAGAGAGTCTAAAGGGAAGTACCATGTACTGAAACAAGTCAGACCCAACAGTGAAGGTGAGGAATCTCTCTTGATGGATTCTGATGTGGAAGTAAGCAACCCTGAGGTCAAGGGTTGCAAACCAATGACCTTTCTGCAAGAGTGTCAAAATAGAAGCAAGGGTTACCATGCGAAAACAGCAGTAAACAAGCAGTAAACAAGTTAGTATGCAAGTTCAAAATAGGTCTAAGATCAGAGTCTTTCTTGAGGACAATAAAGTAGCAAGAAAAAAAGCAGTGACAGGCCCCAAGTGGGGTGTACAGGTTTGATTGCCCCCTTTTGAAGCAATGAGTGCACTTTGTCAAGTAAGGTGTCTAAGGGGGTAGGGGAGATAACATCCCCGGTGGTCAGGAGCTCTTCAAACTCAAGGGCATAACCCTTCTAAATGATATCAAGGACCTATGAATCCAATGTGATTAAGCCCCAGGTGTTAAAGAAAGGCCTCAGTCTATCTCTAAAGAGGATCAGTACAAAGTGTGCCACCCCATCTCACAACCTCTTCTTGCCCTGCTCACTGTCCTTCTTCCAGTAGCCCTGTTGGTACCAAGGCTGAGCAGACTGTCGAGAGCCTGAAGAAGAGGAAGATTGAGAAGAGTGCCACTGGCGAGGTTGGTCTTAGGGCTGGTACTGACACTCCTGGGACTGATAGGACCTCTGTTGGGGGGAGGGTACCAAGGACGTTGGCCCTCATAGAGGCGATGTGAAGGTGACAGGAAGGACGTGGAAGACATACTGTGTTTTCTTGCCACCATCTCCATACAATAAAGGAAGTTCAGCTTCTCGTCCGTCTCCTTATTGAAGAGGCCAGAGTCATTGAAGGGCATGTCTTCTATTAAAGCTCAGGACTGAGGTGTAAGATCAGAGGCCTGCAGCCAAGCTTGCCATCGGGGAGCCACGGAGCCAGTGAGGACTTTGGAGGCACAATCAGCAGACTGACGTGCTGAGATTATTTGCTGACTCCTGATAGTGTGTGTCTTGGACTGGATGGCCAGCACCAGGGCCTTCCTATCATCTGGGAGGTTATCTAACAGTGACTGCATGTGTTCCATAAAATGTTGAACATGGCCCCCCATGCAAGCCGAGTAATTGGCCACCTTGAGGTCCAGTACCGAGGAAGCACAAAACTTCTTGGCAAGGTTGTCACCTTTCTTGCTCTCCTTGTTGGTTGGAGAGGTAGAAGTTCTGGGGGGCGAAAGCCAGCTGGGACCCCTTGACAATCGCAGAATTCGGCTTAGAATGCTCAAACAGCATGAGAGGGAGATCCTATACAGATTTTTGATCTTCCTTGAGGTTGAAGCAATCATGACAAGGGTGCTCCAGGAGCGCTTGGAATCTTTTCTAAAGATGGGAGAAAACCAATAGAAGGGGGCGTTGGGACTTTCCTGTGGACCCTCTGCTTGATAGAGTCTAGCGCGCCCTCATCAGACTGGGTGACCCCGACTTCAAGGAGAGCCCTGGCCATCCTAACCACTCGATCAACAAAAGATTTAATGTCATCCGTGGGAAAGGCTGGGTCGTGGTCGATGAGGAGTCAGTGCCAAAGGCTTCTCCACATCTGAACAGGGGGAGGCAGACCATGAGGTCCTGGGTGAATCCTCAACAGTCTTGGGTAGAGGCCTCTTCCTCATGACTCATATTGTGGGGGAACCAAAGGTTGAGTTGGAGTAGGGGCTCTGAGCATGGGTCACGACCCGGTGAGTCGGACACAGGGAGAGGGATATCTGGTGTTGGAGATGATGACAGAGTTGTTCTGAGTGAGATAACGGTCCGTAACGATGTCTGGGTAATGGTGTAACAGAGGGTTGTCCACGATGTCATCAACAACCCCATGGGCAACATCATCGGCCTCAGTTCTGAGGGTAGCTTGGTCCCGGCAGCATGGAGACTCAAAAACTCAGTGTCAAGAGCTCTCGGTATTGACACTTGGGTTATGTATCAGGATAGGCAAGTCCAGGTCTCTAATTTCCCCTTCCAACTCAGTATCCAAGTTGACATGGTCATGGGAAGTGTTGCAGGAGGCTGTTGGTCGAACGGTTACCAATTCAGCTCCTCCAAGGGCAGTCCTTGGTGATGACGCCAGATCAGTGCCCAAGGCTTCAGGATGGTGTCTTGGGGTTGGCCAGGACACTTCCCATCTTCACGGGAGACAGATTTTTCTTGAGGAGAAGAAGTTCGGGAGGCCGAGTGAACAGAGGGCCTTCCCTAACCAGAAGGAGAGTCCCTATCTTCAGAGTGCTTCCGTCTGGAGGTCTTTTGGGACCAAGATTCGTCAGCATCACGGTCTTTCTCAGACCTGCTGGTCTTTTTGTCCTTAGAGGACTTATCTTTAGATTTGCCCTTTCCTTCTCCCTCTCCCTAGATTTTTAGGAGGTCAATGGTTGAGGAGCCCTCAAGGACCGGGGCAGAAACAGGTTTTAAACCCTACTCATACAAAAGCAGCTTCCTTAAGCCTCAGATCCCAGTTCTTGCAGGCCTGTGCGGTCACAGACTTGCAGAGACAGCAGGACTGAACATTATGACTCTCACCCAAACATAAGAGGCAGGAGTTGTGCTGGTCCCTGCCCGGGATCTTTGCACTGCATTTATCACAGCGCTTGAAAGATGCCATTTTCAATCTGAATTGAAAGCATGAAATCAGGAGGCAAATCGTAGTGAAACAGTCCAAGGTCAATTGATCAGCAAACAAAATCCAGTCTAAATATCCAATAGAGTAGTCAAAATGGTCCATTAGGTCAAAATCAAAAGTACAAGCGATTCCACAAAGCAAAGTTTCTTCTAACCTGCTAGCGCGGCAGACAAAAGGAACTAAAAAAGAGCAGGAACACTAGGGCTTGTATAAAGGATGGGCGGAGCTACCACTAAAAAGTTGCAAGGAAAGTCTTCCCTAGTGACTCCAGATGTTTCCGAGCTTACTGCGCAGGTGCAAGAATAACCCATTTGTGTGATTCGCAGAGATCACGAAGAAGAACAGGGCTTTCTCTGTAGCAGTGCCTCAAGTGTGGAACTCCATGCCCAAGGAAACTAGGCTGGCTTGATTTCTTCTAAGCATCTGGTGGGCAGCCAAAACAGTGCTGTTCCACGTGACATTCAGTGTTTGAAATTGCTGTTTTAACTGTTTCAAAACTAGATTCTAGGATTGTTTTTAGATGGCTTTTAGTTTTTAAGGAGCATTTAATGTATTTTAACATGTTTTTATCTTTGAACTGTTTTAACTGATTACTGTTTGTTCATCGCCTCAGGAGCCCTTGTGGGCTGGGAGGCGATACAGAAATACTTAAAATAAATAAATAATAAATAAATATAAGTTTGGACAAGCAGGCTAGTAAACTTTTTGGCAGCTCCATTGCAAGACAGAAATAATAGAACACCTTATTAGAAAAGTCTAGAAATTTACAGATCTCAGATTGTCCAAAGAATCCAAACTAGGGCAGAATAAAGTGAGTTGGCCCTCAAATTTGCAGGGGCGGGGGAGAGTTAGGGACACAGATTCCCTGTGAAAGTGGAAAACCACGAATGTCTCCAGGCTCCCCAAATTAGATTTAACATATCATATTTAACGTCACCCTTAGTGCTGGCTTGATAGGGACTTATAAGCCTCACCTCGTGGCCCAGCCCATAACGCTTCCAGCTGTTGCCCATGTGTGCCTTGCTTGCTGTGAAGATGCACTCTGTGCAACCTGGGACTTCCACTCAGCTGCTGATGCCCCAGCCAACCATTCTCGGTGCCTCAGCCACCTCCTCCTTCTGCTCTTGGTACCAGAGGGAGAGGCAGTTGCCAGGAGTGCCAAACTCAATGCGGACCTTAGGGCAGACAGGGAAGCTGGCCATGAGCAAGTGCAGCAGATGGTGCTCCATATGAGTGGGTGGTCTGATCTCCACCCAGTACTGGGCTTCGCAGGATGGTACTGTCCTGCCAAGCCTCCACATTGGGCACGGCCTTAGCCACAGCCTGTCCATCATAGGAGTAGAGGCACATGGCAGATGGCAGTGGCAGCTGCATGCCCACTGGGGTCAACCTTGGACTGAGTCTTCTTGTTCTTCTTGGCCACCTTGGTGTGGCCTTTGCTGATGTTGATGGTGATACGGGCAAGCACCTGGATCAGAATCTCTGCCTTGTCATGCTGCATGTCCCAGGTGCTACCTTCACCCAGCCCAAACAAAACTTTGAACTCCATGGCAGCAGAAGGGACATGGCCTCCACAGCTCCTGCCTGTCCTGGCTCTGTCAACTCAGGCTGGAAAAGGCTCACGAGGCTTGCAGAGAGACTGAGAATGTGTAGGGCAGTCATGGTGGTGGTGACAATAATCCATGAATAATCAAATTTGTGGATTTCAACCTGCGAATGTGGAGGGCTGACTGTATTTTCCCAGCTTGCGTTGCACATGCATAAAATGGTGATTCGTTAACAAAAGTTTAGAAAAGTTACTTTTTGGGACAAATTCTCCACCCAGTATGTTGACTGGGTTGTTCTGGGAGCTGTTGTCCAAAAAAATATTTTTTTCCAAACAAGACTCTAAGAGGAATACAGTAAAACTTCACTGTTACTGTGATTGCAGTATGCTAGGTAGTGGCAAGCAGAAGCACATGCCAAATCAAGGCAGGTTCAGGACCACACCATGTATTTATCCTTCCCACATGTACAGAAAACCCCAATCTCAAGCATAGCTATTTTCTGCAATGGGAGTATGTCATTTTCAGCTCTGGGTATATATTATTCCAAATCTCAGTAATAAAGTATGAAAAACAGGGGTTTATAATTGAAAAGCTGTGAAAGTTTTAACTATAGTGGAGTGGATGGGTATTTCTGAAGTCCTGAATATGCTAACTTGTGAAAAATAAATCACTGAGACAAACTTAATTGTATTTTGTAGGGGTAGATGCAGGTGGTGATGGGGAACTGCCTTACCTGTTTTGCTATTTCCATTATGGAGTCAGCTTCAGCTTTACCCAATTGTTGAACCATCTTGTAAAACAGGCTTTCCTTTTCTTGTAACAAAATGTACGGCTCATCATATTCTTTCAGACGTCCTGAATCCAAAACCTGATAAGTCAGCAGAATCAAGCTGGTTAGTCACAGATGAAAATTAGCAGCAGCAGCAACAAGAATGACAACAACAATAACAACAACAACCTCATTTGCTACCATTTCCTAGGTTCACATTCACATGGTTTATTACTGGCTGAGAGGTGGATACTTGAAACACAATTGTCTCCATTGTTTAATAGACATAACTATAAAGTAATTTCAACACTACCCCAAAAAGGTTGTTGAAAAAGAACACCTGGGAGGAAACTATGGATGGATGTGTGGGTGAAATGACTTTGTGAGTTTGATTCTGGTACTGACAACAAATTCCTCGGGTATGTATATGGTCATTCAGATAGGCTGAACCTAAGCTGCTCCACAAGATAAATTCTTATGTCCTATATATCTCTTACTCTGTATGGTTTATCCAGTTTTTTAGAACCAGAAGCTGATCTTAGAAAAGCCATCAGGGTGTAATAATAAGGAAGATAATTTCTTGGTGCTTGTGCCAAGTGCAGATTCAGCAGGAATGTGGCCATGGAGTTATCTCAGGTCAAAAGTTGTGACATTTAATGTACCATCTAGGGTGGATCACATCTGTAATGAGGGGCATGCATGTTCAAAAGAAAATGTTTTCTACATAAATAGCAAACAAATGTAACTTCATTCCATCAGAAGGGGTGCAAGAGTCATGACAACACAGGAGGAAACATTTTCTGATGAATAGTTACAGGGAAGATTAGAATGACTTCCAGGAAGGATTTTATTTGTGGGAATATAACACCAACATTAAAATTAATCCTGAAGCACAAAAGGTAAAGCCAAATCCTCAAGACAGGTGAACCCAAGAAACTGATATTTCTTAGGAGAAGCCAGATGACACAACAGTGGGATATAAGGCCTTAAAATAGAAAGTGACAAAGAACAGATTTAATTAATACATTGTTAATTATGGGGGAGGGGTGCCATTCATTCAAATCATATGTGAAATTCATGATCACCTTTTTGCCCTCACTGGACATTATCATGTGCGGCCCATTCTCACCACTATTGTGCTTGTTAAAGAAAATAGAGACACACCAGTTTATCAGCAGACGTTATTGCATGTCTTGTCAATCGTGCAACTAGGGCTACTTCTGCCATCACACTCTCTTCCAGATTCCCCCTTAACCCCACCTCCCTGCCCTATGCCCTACTCAGTGTGCCTTTCGGGTATTTTATTTTTATTTTCACTTTTTTACACAATTCCAGAGTTCTGCTAATGCAGTTAAAGTTACAAAAAAAAAAAAAAAAGGGGGGGGGAGAAATAGAAAAAGAAAAAATCAGGCTGTTGGGGAATATTGAGGGAGGTACTGGGAGACACAGAAAGACTCTGACATGTGACTGTCAATATTATAACTGCCACAGTGACAACATTTTGCACATGATGATTAATGGGACTACCATGCGATTGGTAGCTTATTGACGAAGCTTCTCTGTCAGTGAAAAGGGATGCCCTAGCCACATATGGCAGACACAGCAACAATGGGTCAGAAATGATGTTATGTGATAAGTATTGCCAAATATGTTATTTTACAACTATAACTGTGGTTTAAAAGCTGTATGTGATAATTTACACTGTCACTGATAGGAGTTTTTAACTTTCTTTGACCTCTGAATAGTTAGGAACATTCTACACAATCAATCAGTAAATCAGTGCTGAATGCAAATGTATATAACTCTCCATTTTTTGGTGCTTGTCTGAGTATCTGTATCCACCTTATCCTTGCCCATCTTTTGTTCATGTTAGGGGAAAAAAATAGTTTTTCTTCCTGATGGAAATTCAGTTTGCTATGGATTCTTCATAATGTACACATTTTTGCACTTATTATTTACCTAATGTGCATATTCTAGTATATTATTTCTCCATTAACTAAAATGTGTTTGGAAAAAATTTTCCATTGTAATCAGTTCTAACCATCCACATTTTAAAAGCATAGGCATGACTTTGTGTATATTACATGAAACACAGACAAACCCTACAAAAGTGCACATTTCTGGGGCAAGATACAATCTGCCTTGCAGCAAGGCTTGGAAAGTATGCAATGAATACTTCTGACTGATAAGCTCAACTGCACTGAGATTCTTTGCCATCCCCACAATCAGAAACCTCACATTCACAAATGAAATACAACAGAAATTTCTCATGTTCCTAAGTACACATTTAATGGGTTGATCCTGAATTACATTCAGTTTTGGAATAGGCATATGCAGTCATGTTTACCGCACATTCACCTCCTCTGCCAAGCCTTTAGCTTGCTTTCATTTGCCCTCTACAGCCTTTATAACATACCACCTTTAGTCACTGTTGCTGTCCAGGATATCAGAAGCCAGTATGCAAGAAGGAAGACAGTAACACTGAAGTCACAGAATCACAAGTGGGGGGAAAACAGTTTTCGTAATAACAGGGGAGAAACTCTTTGTGAGCTTTGCTACCAGGCCATAGCTCCATCCTCCACACCCCCAGTTCCAAAACTAAGATAACCAAGACTGAGATAACCAGACTCAGAGGATGAAGTTCGTAATGTGTATCAAGAAACAGGAAAGCAGTTAAAGAAGCTAAAGATGTTGCAGGCAAATGTATTACTGATTTGCTCTAGTCCTTATCACACAAAGAGAAGAAGGAATTAGGTATCATGGAGTTTCCAACAAATCATGCAAAGGTGCAGTGAGAACTTTAAAAGAAGTGGTATCAAGGCCAGCTGGAAGTATTAGTAGAAAAATAAAAAGAGTGGATAACAACAAGGATCATTTCAAATGCCTATGCACTCTGAGCAACTAGAATTCTTAAGGATGCATGTATGTACAAAGAAAAACAGAGACACGCTGTAGACAGACAAACAAACAATAGAGGTATATGAGATATAAAATGAATACTGTGTTTGAATTGTTTGCAAGCTTTGCCCATTACTTGTGTGTTTGATAAATTTCTTTTTCTCCAGATGAAGAAGTTACCTTATAGTTCTGACTATCCTTGCACTTTTCAAAGATTTCCAGAGTCAGATAGCAGATAATATGAATTACAAATAAACATCATCAAGAGGTTATGCTTGCAGGGGGAAATTATAAGTCCCAGAAATGGGTTAAATATCCCACTGATCCATCTTTGAATATCTCCATTCTCTACTTTTGGCCCTGCAATCACATTCACACGGAGAGATGTGTTTAAGAAGCATGAATTTGCCAGTGTGTGCTCTCTCCCTTGCCATTCAGTGGACTTGTCTTATAGATCTTTGCCCCCAAATGAAAGTAGGACAGCAAAAATATTGCAAGCAAGCCCTGAGCACCTTTACCAAAATAAAAGTTATACCAGTAGTTCCCAACATTTCCTAGGCCCCACACCCCTTGGAAATGTTTGATTAATGTCTGCACCTCCTAAAAAAGTAATATTGCATTTGAAGATGAAGAAGTCTAATTTCTAATTTTTGAACCACAAATTCAGCCACATACAACATTTCAGGTAAACAATTTGAACTTAAAAAAATAAGCTTTTAACTTAATGCATAAAATGTACCTTAAAACTGAGCAATTAGATTCTAATTTATTCAGGAAAAAAATTGAGTGATGACTCATGACTTGTCACTCAAGGACACAACCATTCTTTGTCGCACCATCTTGCAGCCCAGGCTGGGAACCCCTGAGTTAAATGGTCTGGATGCAGTCCATCTGTGGTGGGGCTTATGGGACAACTTACAAAATTTAGTAGACAACCATAATCTTCCTCCATGTAAGCTTTGAAAAAGTCTTATGGAAAGTTTGATAAGACAGAACCCCCAATCCCCACAAGACTACACATGTGAATCAAGAAAGTACCGTACTTAAAAAACAACACACACACACTAACAACAACGGCCATAACTACAACACATATACATAAACTATAGCACAATCCCTTAGTAAGACTAGTCTCACTTCATCAGATTTTCTTCATGAATATGTACATTTAGAATCACAGACTGAGTCTATCATTTAGCTCAAATCTCAACTATTGTACAACATAAATATTTTCTCTAACACAAGCATTAGTCATCTTATCATACATTTTAATTTCTCATCTCTTATTCAAACATACAGTGGCGGATTACAAGTGTTAAATTCATTGCACTTTATTTACTACAGTATAGTTAATCATAAGTACAGCACCTTTCTTAAGAGCTTAAGGATAATTGAATCTTTCATATCCACAGTATCAGCACAATCACAACGTTCTACAATTTGACTTTCTAGTTTAGATGCCTTGAATGTATAATTTCAAATGAAGTATAGCCCTCTATTGTGTAACCACTCCCCTTTAAATGAACAGAGGAAATATCCAGTCTATAAATATAGATTTTGTCTTCTCCTGTGAAGAATATGAAGTCAGACCTTTTTTGCATTGCACAAAACGAACCATAAGATAGTCCCATTTTGTGCTGACAGATGCCTATTGCGTCTCATGGGATGGAGGGTAAAGTCAGGAAGCCATCTTATACTATGTCAGAACTATGTAGCTGTATTGGCAGTGGCTTTCTATGGTTTCAGATGGGAGGTGTTTGGTTTTTTATCCCACCCTGGAGATACTAAGAATTGAACACAGAACCATGATCACACAGAGCATGTGCACCAGCACTGATCTGCTGCCCTTCTGTTGTTATGTACCTTCAAGTCATTTCCAACTTATGGTGACCTTAAGGCAAACCTATCATGGGGTGTTCTTGGCAATATTTGTTCAGAGAGGGTTTGCCTTTGCCTTTGGTCTCTGAGGCTGAGAGAGTGTGACTTTCCTAGTCAGTTTCCATGGCCAAGCAGGGATTTGAACTGTGATCTCCAGGGTGGTATTCCAATAGTCAAATCACTACACCACAGTGGTTCTCTCTCTCTTTTTTTTCAAAATACAAAAAATAAAGCAACCTGACAATTCCATAAACTTGACCTACAAAGATACCACAATAAATAGCACCCTTGTCTCATATAAAATTCATGATATAAATACAGAAGTGTTTTGTCTTGTTTTTGGTTCATTAAACCCTGAATAACCACAGATCCAATTCTTGGTTGACCAATAAAATAAATTTTTCAGACATCTTCTATGTTTGCCACAATGCAACAGTGGAGATTTAAACTGAGCCAGATAATAGAAGCAGTACAACACAGTCCTTTGATCATGCGTCATTATGCAACTTAAGACTGTCAGCATTATGCAACATCATGCAACTTAAGACTGTCAGCTCTTGAAATTAAAAAAGGTCCACTAATAAGTCCTGAATAACCTCAGATCCAGTTCTGGGCACCTCCCTATTGATGGAAACTGCAGCTGGATGAAATTAATGTTACATTTGCCCATACACAGATGGCTACCCATGGGAGTTTGGTTTGTTTACATTGGGTGGTAGAGTGAGGAGAATCCTTGGTGAAAGGTAAAATGACAAGTCAGTGTCCCCTTCCCTATCTCCCATGCAGAAGCTGACTAACTACCAGTTGAATCTCACTTCAGTACTGGTTATAGGACAGCATTATCCATCTCACCTGAAGACAATAGGCAACAGGCCAGTTTAGGGAACTGGGACAGACTCCATGGCACAGATAGTTGGGCCCTCCAAGAGAGAGGAACAGCATAAGGGCTTAGGGGAAACACCTAGCATCTGCAATTGTCATGCTCTGCCCAATGGTATAGCCAGTTCTGATTAGGCTAATGATTACACTTTACTGGGAAAAATAGATTTTTGGTAATCAAATGTGTGTTAAGGAAATCTGCCTACATCATTTATTTTGAGTTCAAAATGGACAGGTTGCTCACCTGTAACTGTATTTCTTTGAGTGGTCATCTGCGAATTCACACAAAAGGGTTATCTCTGCACCAGTGCAGCAAGCTCGGAAAGTTCTGGTATCGCTGGGCAAAACTTCAGTTGCAACTTTTTGGCAGTAGCTCCGCCTACCCCATAAAGCCCCTGGCATTCCCGCTCTTTCTCAGTTCCGAACGTACGCTGCAAAACAGCAACTGCATGAATTAAGCAACGAGCAGGACACGACTGTGGGGAGGATGGGCGGGATCTGTGTGAATTCGCAGATGACCACTCAAAGAAATACAATTACAGGTGAGCAACCTGTCCTTCTTCTTCGTAGTATCTGCGAATCACACAAATGGGTTATTTAGACTGACAAGCTTAAGTCAGTGGAGGAGGGAGTGTCCTGATACAATCTTATGGATTCAAACAAGATAAGATTTATTAACAACATTAAACTGTAAACTGTAATCACCAAAGCATTCTGATGTCAATTACTGAATTCAAGTATGCAATGAAAGTGCAATCAAATCAACATTAACACTTGAAATAACTTTTCAGTGCAAAGGAGATAGTAACACTGCCCTCCCAAAAGAGGCTTCTTGTCTGGCCCTTGTGTCCAACATGGGTTGATTTATAAAAGTCAATGGTTGCGACCAGACAGCAGCCTTACAGACATCCTCCAGTGGCACCCCAGATAAAAAAGCGGAGGATTTAGTTACCGCCCTGGTTGAGTGTGCCCGCACCCTGTCCGGTGGGGTCTTGCCCGCCAATTCATAGCAGAGATGAATGGCGGCAATCATCCACTTAGAAAACCTTTATGCTGAGACCAGCAGTCCTTTCTTGGCCTCAGAGTAGCACACAAAGAGTCTCTCTGAGTGCCTCGAACCCGAGGTCCTATCCACATAGAAAGCTAATGCCCTGCGAACGTCCAAGGTATGCAGCCTTTGGTGTCAGTGGTCGGGTTCGGAGCCAGGGTGGGCAACATTATGCCTTGGTTGATATGGAAAGCCAACACCACTTTAGGTAGAAATGTGATGTCGGTACAGAGAACCACCTTGTTCCCATGAAACTGAAGGTATGGTTGGTCCATCCGTAGCGTGCAAATCTCACCAGCATGACGAGCAGAGGTGATGGCCACTAAGAAAGCTGTTTTCCAGGTCAGCAATCTTAAGTCCATTGTGGCCATCGGCTCAAGGGGTTTTGAAGAGATGTGATCCAAAACCAAGTCCAAGTTCCAAGATGGTGTCAGTACCAAAGCCGGAGGGTGCAAGTTGGTGAGTCCTTTAAGGAGCCTCTTTACTAGAGGATCCAAGAAGAGAGAGTGCCTGCCCTTGAGTTGGTAATAAGAACATAGTGCAGATAAATAACATTTGATGGAATTCAAACAAAGTCCTGTGTCAGCCAGCGACATTAAAAAATCTAGGATAGTCAGGACCGACACCTGGGATGGAGAAGTGTCCTTGTTTGTGAGAAAGTTCACAAACTTATTCCATTTAGACAAGTAGGATTTTAAAGTAGAGGGCTTCTGTGCAGTCCGGGTCACAGATTGTATCAGCTGAGGCAGTTTCAATATGGACGTAGCCTCCATGCCACCAAAGGGAGATTGTCCACATCTGGGTGTAGAAATCGCCCATTGTGTAGTGTCAGGAGGTCAGAGCGGGGCTCGAGACGACACTAGTTCTCCCTTGGCAACAGAATCAGAGGTGCAAACCAGGGTTATCTTGGTTACCATGGAGTTATCAGTATGGTGTCGGTCCTGTCGGAGCTCATTTTGGCCACCACTCTCATGATGAGTGGGAACGGAGGGGAGGCGTAGAACCTCCGTCCTGACCACTCAAGCTGGAAGGCATCTCCTAGCAATTGAAGAGTCCGGGTCCGGGAATAGAACCTTGTACAGTGGGCGTTCTGAGGGGACGCGAAGAGGTCAATGTCCGGTGTGCCCCAGATGGAAAATAGGCTGGAAACCCCGTCTGGGTGGAGATGCCATTCGTGGCAGGGGTTGGAGGATCTGCTGAGTTGATCAGCCAACTGGTTCTCTTCTCCTGGCAGGTGCATTGCCTGGAGCATAATTCTGTTGGAAATGCACCAGTCCTATACGCGTAAGGTGATCTGCAGCAGTGTGTGGAACCTTGTGCCTTCCTGCTTGTTTAAATAAAACATGACGGTGTTGTTGTCCGTCAACACCAAGACCACTTTTTCTGACAGCCAAGTCTGAAATGCTTTGAGAGCCTTTTCCACCACCATCATTTCCAGAGCATTGATGTGAAGCTCTTTCTCTTCATGGAGGAAATGATTTGCTGGCCACCCAGAGCATGAATCTCAGCCTGGATGGCCATTGTGAGGGGTTGTCTTCCTTCCTGGACAGAAGACAACAGCGGCTTCAACCTTTCCACAAGGTGTTGGACGTATGCTCCCATGCAAGCCTCGTAATTGGCAATCTTCAAATCCAACACTGCCGCGGCATAGATCTTCTTGGCCACTGCATCCAGCTTCTTACTCTCCCGGTCTGTGGGTGATGAGGAAGCTCGGGAGGTGGAAGAAAGTTGAGACCCCTCAACAATGGCTGAATTCAGCTTCGGATGCTTGAACAACCAGTTCAGTCCCGATGGGGCAATTGATATAAATTCTCCAGCTTCCTGGAAGTAGATGGCACAGTAGCTGGAGTGGCCCAAGATCTTTTGCCTATCTTCTCCAATGAAGGGAGATAGGCAATGGCAGGTGGAGTGGGAACCTTTCCATGTACTCTCTTTTCCACATCATCCATGGCCTCATCGTTGGATTTGGAAACCTTGATATTGAGGGCATTGGCCATACGCACAATTTGGTCCATAAAGGATCTATTATCATCCAAAGGTGAAGATGAAGCTAGATTGACCAAGCATGCAGGACTTAACATCCTATCAAAGTCCGATCCTGGTGAAAGAGATTGAGATCAATGTTCAGAGTAGCTAGACACTGATGAGCCCTCTGGTGATCTGGGAAGAGGCCTGTGGGTGAAGAGTGATGCATGGCGTGGTGGAACCAGAGGTGGTGGCGTCTCTGGGCACTGCCACTCATGCCAAAGTTGTTCAGAGTCAACAGGGAGGTAATAACGCCCATCCTCGATCCTGAGGTCTGGGTATTGCAACAAGAGAGGGTCTTGCCGCATTGGCCTCTCCCACAATTCAGTTTGATCCACCTCAAGCCCAAGGGACAGGGAATCACAGGACCGAGCCCGGTCAACAGATGGCTCTTGAGCCCGAGAAGAAGTTGAAGGCCTCTGCTCAAGCTGATGTGGAGTCAGGGCTGGAGGCTCTTCTTCTCTGATCTTGCCTTCAGATTTCGATTTGACCCAAATCGGAGGGAATAGAGGCCTAGAACCCGGTGACTTCTGGGCTTAGTCGGAGTTGAAGGAAGCCGGGGGAATCTTAGCCGACTTCGATGATTTTTCATGGTGAGATCTTTTTGGTGAAGTCAAACGAGCCCTCTTAGAAGGGGAGTGCCCAGTAGACTCAGTCCCAGGCTCCAAATGCTTACGCTTAGCTGTTGTCTTTCCAGTCCCATCCCCTCGATGTCTATCAGAGGTCAAACTAGCCCCATCACCATGATCCTTGTGAGAGCTGGTGGTTCTTTTGTCTTTGGAGACCTTTTCCTTGGGTCTCTCTTTTTCTGGGCGCACCTCAGCACCGGAGGTGGATGGTTGAGGCTCCCGAGGGGTCTGGGTTTCTGGTGCGGATGACGGCCTGAGAGTTTGCTCCCAGAGAGCAGCCTTAAGCTTCAAATCCCTATTTTTAAGGGCTTGAGTCGTCATCCCCTTACACAGGGGGCAAGCCTTTGAGTTGTGGGCCTCACCCAGGCACAAGACGCACTGATCATGATGCTAAGTCCTCAGGATTTTAGAGTTGCAGTTAACACAACACTTGAAGGAGGCCATACCAGTGGACAAAAACCAATCCTTTGAGCAATATTCAAAATCAGACAGATCCAAGGTTAATCGATCCGCAACAATCACTAAGTCGACGTTGAAAGAGTAGTCAGAAAACCAGAACACGAGTCAAAAGCCGTAGGTCAAGTAATGTAGTGAGTGACTCTAGTGAGCTAAGTTCCTTGCTAGCTGCAAAAAGTGGCAGACGAAAGGAACTGAGAAAGAGCGGGAACGCCAGGGGCTTTATAGGGGTGGGCGGAGCTACCATCAAAAATTCGCAACTGAAGTTTTGCCCAGTGATACCAGAACTTTCTGAGCTTGTTGCGCAGGTGCAGAGATAACCCATTTGTGTGATTCGCAGAGACCACGAAGAAAAAAATGAATTTCTAGGGGTTAGGCAAGGAGTAGGGCATTGGAAGATTTGGGGGTAAAAAGCCATAGATGCAGACCTCGTGGCTTGCAAAAGTTGTGACCCACCAAGGGAAATCCACCAGCCTAGCAACTATGTGTCATGACCTTTCCAGTGCTCAACACCCCTTCCCCTAGCATCAGAAGAGGTTTATGACATGGAAGTACTTACTAAGTTCTTCATGGTTATTTGGGTTTGATTTCATTTAAAAACAACTTTCTAAACAGTGTTCCACAAAGTCCTTAGTCTGGGCCAGGTTTTGTGCTAATGCAGCTACTCCAACAAAGCATGGGCGATACCAAATCTGGGATGAGGCAAGGGGTTAAAATAGCTGGAAGGGTATTATTCCAGGGGCCAATGAAGTGTTCCATTCTCACCCAGCTATTTAGAATTTAATTAATTTCCTCAACCACACCTCAGTTGATCTTCTGTAGCACAACAGGGATTTGGTGAAAAGATCAGGTAGGCATTCTTGAAAATTGCACAAACCTTGTTCACTGAGCTGTCTCAACCTGGTGGAATTAAATAGTTAAAGGAAGGGATGGGAGCGAGGAGACAGTGAGAGCAGCCTATGGTGCAATTAGGTTATATTTCAGAATAACACCTGTTATCAAGTCACAGATATCAAAGGGGGCCTAGGGCAAGGGATAGGCGCTTCTATTCCAACAAATGTATGTATAAATTATAATCAAAACCTTTTTCTTTGTCCAAGTTTCTGACATTCTTGCTTAGGCTGAGAAGAAGCTCCATGAACTGAACTCATGTGAATGAGAAAAAGTTACCCACAAGGGTAGCTAGTTTGTCAAAAAAGATTGGCAGAATCTAACCCTTACATATTTGTACTTTTGTCATCAAATTACACTCAGATTGAGGTGTCTAGATATATATCTAGAGATATATATCTAGAGAGAGAGAGAGAGAGAGAGAGAGAGATTATGGAATGCAAGATGTGCTACATTCATCTTCAATAATTCAGACAGACATAGAATTATTACAAGACAAGACAGGAATAATCCAAAAGGACAGGAAGGCAGTAATATGCTAGTACAGAACCTGATTTCAGGAGAACATGATCTGAGTACCAGATTCCATATAAATTAATTGGTGTGACCTTTTTCTTTACCTCAGTATTCCCATTGAGATATCGATCAGGCTAGTCACACAACTTCAGGTAAGATCTAAGCCTGCCTAGATGAGCTGTGAATATGAAACCAGCTTTCAGCTCAAAGGTCTCTGCTCCCCACACACCCCATTTTACTTGTTGCTCCCTATGCCAACACTGCTTACTCACTGCAGTTACATCAGCAAATAAAAAGGTTATGGGGCAGTGGACAGTAAGTACTTTGTACAGCAATATAAAGAGCCATCGCAGTGATGCCTTTTCCTGAGCTCTTATGGTATGTTATGAAATACTTTCTGGAGTTATTGCTGTACATTTGTTAAAAACTCAGACCTCCAGTGAGAATATATATATATGCATCATAAATAAAGATGTGCATTTTTGTTTACATATAGTGGTCTGATCAAACACTGATGGGCCCAGATTACTAAGTCTTCATCGTACTGAAAATGAGAATTGCAGAAGATAAAAACTTAGAACTATCCTCCCTTGCCCCAAATCAAGAAAGATTTTAGGTTTAAGAATTGTTTTAACTTCTGCCACATCATGAATGCTATGTAAGTGCGATATGCAGGCCTTGATACTAAAGATGTATTCTGATTACTGATTTAGCTCATACAACCTGACTGGTCATGAACAAAGTTAACAGTATTAGTGTGGGGAGGCTTCACTATAGATAATAGATTATTTTTTTCTGATGCTTTCAGTCAGAAACTGAATAGATTCTTTTCCCTGTCAGATTACTATTTATATTACAGTCTGAGCAGAGTAATACCCATAGTTCAAAAGAAGGAACTTCAACATCCCCTTCTAAATCCTCGGTATCCGCTACAGTTTGGTTCCAAGACCCGCCGTGGATAACAAAATCTATGGATGCTCAAGTCCCATTAATTACAAAGGCAGAGTAAAATGGTGTCCCTTATATAAAATGGCAAAATTAAGGTCTGCTTTTTGGAATGTATATATTTTTTAAATATCTATAAGCTGTAGATGCTTGAATCTGTGGATAAAAATTCCATGAATATGGTGGGCTGACTGTAGCTTCCTTACTTTGTTGTTGTGTGTGCCTTCAAGTTGTTTCTGACTTACGGCAACCCTAAGGTGACACTATCATGGGGCTTTCTTGGAAAGATTTGTTCAGAGAAGGTTTGCCATTGCCTTTCCCTGAGGCTGAGAGCATGTGACTTGCCCTTGGTTAACCAGTGGGTTTCATGGCCAAGTTGGGAATCGAACCCTGGTTTTCAGAGTCATAGTCCAACACCCAAATCACTACACCACATTGTCTCTCTACCAAACTAATTAAATGAAATCTTATTCTCCCTTGAAAATAGGATGCTTATTGACATAGATGTTCTCTGATAGGTGGGACTTTTCTCCACCAGAAACCCATAAGGTTTGGGGGTTTTTTGCTTCTGGTTGACTGAACTGAATTTAAATAGCCTTTAACCAAGTTCTGATTATTGCTTGTCTGGTATCTCATTTAATCTAGGGTTATTAATGTCTTCTATAGAGGCTATCCACTCAAACTGGATGTTAGCAGAAAAGAAAACAAATCTAATAATAATAATAATAATAATAATAATAATAATAATAATAATATTTTATTTATAACCCGCCCCTCTGCAAAGCAATCGGGGCGGCTTACAGCAGATTAAAAATACAATAATTAAAACATTCCCAGTTCCTACAGCCCCCTACCCACAACCCACACCCTTAAAATAGAATTAAACTGATTGGATTTAAAATCACATATGTATCTAATAAAAATAACAACCAACAACAATAACAACTAAATATAACAAATGGCCACTCAGAGGGGGGATAAGGGGCGAGTAATCCCCATATATTATCCCTGCAATGGGTTATTCTGGGAAGGCCTGCCGGAAAAGGTCCGTCTTGACTGCTTTCTTGAAAGCAGTCAAGGATGTACTAAGACGGATCTGCTCCGGCAGGCCATTCCACAGTTTAGGGGCATTAACAGAAAATGCCCTCTGGGAAGTCTGCCTAAGATTTACTTTAGGCTGCTGTAACAAATTCTTCTCTGCCGAACGGAGGGCACGGGGGGGATCATAGGGGAAGAGGCGGTCCCTAATCTAATCTACTACATTGCCACAACATGCATTATATGCTAATTTTATTCTTCTGTCTCTTAAAGCCCCCTATCATTACTTTTATAAGTTCTAAAGGATTCCTCAGAAATTTAGCAGAGCCTATTCAGTGAGATCAGTGATCAGAGAAAAGCCTCCTTGAAGGTCAATTTCTTCAACACAACTAATTCTGGCAATGCACAAATATTATTGAATATTCTAGCCACACAGAAGTATTTGGGCATTTTCTAAGGTACTGTCTTAGTGTGTGTGGATAAACAATAAGGACCAGCTGGCATGACAAGTAGTCTGCATGAACTGTTTCTGTAACCTAGGACTAGCCTACACTAGAGGCAAAGGTCTGAATGGAGTCTTGCCTCTCCCGCCACCGCACCCACTCCAGAACCACCCTATATGCCTTTTTCTCTGAAGGGACATCAGGTAAATTGCTACACCACCCAACTGTCCTAGCAGAGTCTCTCTAGTCTACCATTTGGCACCATTTCCCCTACCGCCTCCACTAGCACCACCATCTTTCAAACCATTTTAATGTCCTGGCCATTTCCAGCCCAAATGATGAAATGAAGGTTTTCCCTCCTCCTCCCTTGGCAATGCTCGCTCCACTAGCATACCCATCACTCTGAAGCAAACGAGGTGCCTAACAGGTGATCCGCATGCCTCGTCTGCCCTTAAAAGCAAGTACATAGTTGTAAGCCACCAGCACCAGCAAAAAAACCCTCACTGTTTGGGATGGAAACTGGCCCAGACATTAAAATGGCAGCACCTGTCAGGGCAAACTCCTAAGAAAATGCCAGAGTTGTGGAGTTTTTTTCTAAATCATAAGGTAAGATACCGAAAAGCTGGGGTGGATAGGGCTATATGGCCTTATCACCTCAGATTCAGCAATAAGGCTGCACATCATGAGGCCTTATTACTCCAAATTTGGAGAGAGGGCAGGTTTTCAAAGGTTTTTTTAAGCAATGAAGACAACCCCTAGACTATGTAATGAATCTTTGCAATGCCCAACAGACTAGTCAGTGGTTGTATTCAGTCATCACAAGCCAGAATTCAACATGATTCTGGTCTCTTAAGGATGAGTCAGTGTTCTCACTCATGCTGGCAAATCACTTCTACTGCAAGCAGGAATGACTAGGTAATGTGCATGAGCATGCTATTCATCAACAGTAAACCAGAGGTCCTATGGATCCTTGGTTTAGCATGATGAGCAAACCAAACTAATGGGGGAAAGTTCCCTGGAAGTAACAAGTTTGAAGAATGCTGCCTTATATGAGAAATCTGTCTCTGAAATTTGACTGCCTAAGTACATTTACATAAACTAACTTCTCCACATGCTGCTTTGTATTAAGAATTGCCAGTGTGAAGCCTGATCCATAATCATGCCTAAAGCTCTTTCACACCTGGATATTCTGTATACCTATTAAACTGGCTACTAAAGCCTGAAAAAGAAGAAAAAGTACTCTCAGAATGGTATGCAAAACCAGACTCACATTATTTTCTTCTATCAAGTTGATGTCCACAAAAGAAATAGTCTCCAAGCACACATTTCAACTAAAAACCAAGCATTAACCACAATAACTGATATTTGTAAATAGAATTAAAAAATATAGCCGTGTTAGTCTGTAGAATCAGTACGTAGAGAGATCTTGTAGCACCTTTAGACTAACTGAAAGAAAGAAATTGGCAGCATGAGCTTTCGTAGACTTCAGTTTACTTCCTCAGATGCATTTGGTGGAGTGGAGGCCAGGCACAGATTGTTGACACATTTTCGACCCAAAGTCTAGATGCTGAAGCTTGTGCACCAAGAACACATGCCACATAAAGCTCTGTTGTATAATTCTGTGCAGGCTGGAGAACTCCTTCTCCCACACACAGAAGCTGCAGACACGACAACATGCTGAGTACTCTCAAGGAGGCTTTTAATTTTCATTCTGATATTTACAATATCTCACACCGACTGACAAAATGCTCCGCTCACTATATACATTAACACCACCACACAGGGCATTGGAGCTCCTCCCTTATATACACATTCATTGCTAGAGCATCTAGTCCAACCCCTTACTGGTGTGCAACCCAGTTTCCTGGGTTCCTTATGTGGCATGACTTTGCAGTATTGAAGCCTGGTGATGCCATGTCCTTCCTGTGTGTCATCATCTTCCTGTGACACAGCACCCTTCCAACTGCTTGCTCATCATGGCTGCCACATGACCTATAGTAATCTTTTGCCTTTGTCCCATATTGCTTCATCTAAGACATTTTCCTCTGGATGCATTCATCCTGACACAGACATATATATGTGACATCCTCACATATATATGTCTGTGCCTGGCCTCCACTCCACCAAATGCTTCTGAGGAAGTAGACTGAAGGCTATGAAGGGTCATGCTGCCAATTTCTTTCTTTCAGTTAGTCTCAAAGGTGCTACAAGATCTCTCTACGTACTGATATTAGTAAAGTGTTTCTAACTTATGATGCCTATCTATTTACATGTCTTGTATATACCACTTTCCAAGTGTTCACAGGAAAGGAAAAAGTTTGTCATAAGAACATCTAAAGGAGTGAAGAAGACCCACAACATTAATCTTGAATAGGGCCACCAGGACCTGCAGCAGAGGTCTCAAGACCACACAGTGCAGTAACCTATTTCAAAGGTCTAGTGGCACAGACATAGACCTAAATCTAACTGCTAGTACTAATTAGGGTAGACCCAATGAACCAATGGAACATACATAAGTGATGACTACCAAATTCCCATTGATTTAGTGGGCCTATTACAGTTGGGACTAGCAACTGGATTTAGGCTACAGTTTTAGCTAGCACCTAAGATCAAATAAATTCAGCCAAGTGGGTCACAATGGGAAATGTTCTTCTGTGAAGGCACCAGTACTCTGCACCAGAGAATCTAGTTTGCCTTGTGGGTAGAAACTGAGTGCATCATCCTGGAGTTGAATGAGAAGCTTATATCAGAAAGAACTTTTTTGCCAAGCCTAGTACTATAAAGCCTTGAACTGAAACTGGAAATCAGACGTCAATTCACCTCAGTTGAGTCATGAACAAAATCAAAGCCTTGAACTGAAACTGGAAATCAGATGTCAATTCACCTCAGCTGAGTCATGAACAAAATCATACATATGACATTATCCCATTAATAACTGTACTGCAGTTTCCTGAACCTGATGTAGCCTCTAAATAATTTTAAACAATCCAGAGATTTGTAGCTCCCAAAAGGTAACTTTTCTAAGCTGAGCCCCAAATGAATTAACGTCACTAATCTGCAAGATTTTGATGGCATAAATGATATGACATAGCTAGGTCACTGCTCTCTAGAAAGACATGCATATCCGAATTCAACACACCCACACAAGTATGATCAAGTATGATCACATACTTGATCCTTCAGAGTAAATGTGATATCAATTAAGGCAAGCAAAGCTGCCTCACCTAAATCAGATGAACCAGCCATAGGTATAAGCAGCAAGTGTGGACAAGAATGTATTTCTCTGGACCCTCTCAGAATATAAACTAATTTCAATCCACCCCGTTTTATGAGAAGTAAAGGAATTGACAGCTCCCAACATGACTACAGGGTTTAACTATTAACACTTTAGCTATTGGGCAGGTAAATAAAACATCAAATTAGAAGGGTAAGGATAAGACCAGAAAAAAATCCAAGTACATGACCCCAGCTTTCCCTGAGACATCTGAGATGCACAGACTCATTCAAGACACAGGGAAACTTCTACAGCTACAATATCTTCCCAACCTCAACCCTCTTTTAAAAGAATATTGAATCTGTTAATGGCAGATTAAGAAGAAAGGCTCCACATTTATGATGGATGCTTTGGCAATATATCTGTTCTAAACCTTTACCCAATAATCTGACAATGCATACAACCCAAGGATTCAGTGATGCAAGCATGTTTCCCTCTCCACCTATCTACATCACATGACAACCTGAGATGCAAATATCATGGAAGATTTGAAGACTTCGCAAAATAAAATGGTAAAATATGCTACAATGATCTCCTCAAAAGAGAAACAAAAAAGGGCCAATTATAACCATTTAAACACAATGATGGTATCGGAGAAGGGAGATTCAATTACAGAAAGGAGCAGATGGGTCGGTAGCTCAGTTGTAAGACACATGCTTCTCAAAAAGTCCTACCTTTAATTCCCTGGATAGGGCTTGCAAAGATTCCTGTCTAAAACTCTGGAGCGTTACTGCTGACAATAGTAAACTAGAAGGACACAGTGATCTGACTCAGTAAAAGGAAGCTCTTGTTCCCAATAATTCATTAAGAATTTTACAAGCATCCTAAAGTTTGATCACAGATACTTGGATCAACAAAAGCCTAGCAGGCTTTTCCCATGTGGGCTTTCAGTTGATAGCTTAGGGAGTTTTAAAAAATTCTGCAGTGAAAACATGTACATTACCAGTTTGTAAACACCAATTTAAAAAGTAAACAATGTAACAGTTTTAATGAGGTAAGGCAGAATATCAGAACAACTGTGTAATTTGTTCCAGTGACTCTCAGAAGATAGTGATTATCTGAACCCACATCAGTCAGGTTTGGAGAAGAGACCATGTTGGAAGAGAGAACTGATATAATATGTCAGGCAAACAGTCTTACTTTTACTTCTAGCAGGCCATCAACACAACTTGACCACAAGAAAGAGTGCTGACTCGGAGCTAGGGCATGCTGTTTTGCAGTGGTTCCAATCCTACTTATAAAATGATGGTAGAGCGCAACAGTAGATAGCCACTGCTCTGACCCATGGTCTTTAAAATCCCTCAGGATTCCATGTTACCATCTGAACTTTTAATCCAGGGGTAGGCAACCTTTTTGAGCCGGAGGCCGGGTTGCTGTCCCTCAGACAATTGGGGGGCCAAAGCACAAAAAAATTAAAATTTAAAATTTAAATTTAAATTTTAAAAAAAAATTAAAAATATGCATGCACACTCAGCCCCAGAAAAGCCATGGCAAAACCCCTGTGGAGATTTTGCCAAGAAAACCCCAAGAACAAGTAATAACAACAATAATCAATATTATCGTGGCGGGGGGCGACGGGGGGCGGCCCTGGCAGCGGCAGGGCTGGCCTGGGGCCGGTCCAAAGGCCTCAGGGGGCTGCATCTGGCCCCCGGGCCTTAGGTTGCCTACCCCTGTTTTAATCTGTGTATCACAACTTTAAGACTGCCAAAACTGTGAGAGTGTGGTACCATTGGTACACTGATGACATCATTTGTTGCTGAGCAGAGGGGCAGGTTACAAATAAAAAAGTATTATTATTATTATTATTATTATTATTATTATTATTATTTATTTTCTTCCTTATCCAAGAGTAAAAGTGAGCCACTGAAGGCACAGAAGCTCCAGCCAGGCAAATCATGCCAAGCTGCAGGCGAAATGGTACTGCCTTCGGCTACACTAGAAAGGGGTGCAAGTTCTCTTCACCGAGAGCTTCACATTCTTGAATCTGCAACTGCTCTTTAAGTATCAACAGTGGTTAGAACCCTTGCTGCTTTGGACAGTGAAACAAATATAACCCTTGTCTCAGATGAGGACCTAGCCACTATTTTCCTTACCTTGGTGATCTCTTAACTGGGACTGGGTTTTGTGGTGCTGCCCTTGAAAAGGATCCAAAATGCTAAGGACCATAAGTGTTTTGGATTTCAGAGTTTTTCAGATTTTGAAATATTTGCATATAAATAATGAGATATCTTGGAGATGGGACCTACGTCTAAGCATGAAATACATTTATGTTTCATATACACTTTATACACATAGCCTGAATATAATTTTATACACAATATTTTTAATAATTTTCTGCATGAAACAAATTGTATACATTGAACCATCAGATAGCAAAGATGTCACTATCTCAGCCACTCATGTGGACAATTTTGAATTTCTAAATATTTCAGAATTTGGACTTCTGGATAAGGGAGACTCATCGTGTAATTTCTCTGGTACAACTGTTTTATTGCTCTTACTTCTATGGCCTGCTAGAAGTAAAAGTAAGACTATCTTTCCTTAATATGTTTTATCCATTTTATTGCTTCATTTAATAGTTCATTTTTCAGCCTTACAGCATTTTTACCATCTGGATTTCAGTAAGATTTTTCTGTTCCTTCTCTCACCCGAGCACCAATTATAGTGTTTGTTTATGATTAACTAGGATTTTACAAATATTTTTGCAGAATATGTGCAAGTTTTTTAAGTAATCTAAAAAAAAATTCAACAGAAGAATAGTTGTTACTCTTTTATGTCAAGTTTATAAACTACTTTTCAACATATGACAATTAAAAGCCAATATGAAATACTTTGAGACAGTATGATGCAGTGGTTTGAGTGTTGAACTACAACTCTGAGAGACCACAGTTTGAATCCCTGCTTGGCCATGGAAACCCAGTGGGTGACTTTGGACAAGTCACACTCTGAGCCTCAGAGAAAGGCAAAGGCACATCACAACTGAACAAACCCTGCCAAGAAAATCCCATGACAGGTTCACATTATGGTCACCTTAAATGAGAAATGACTTGAAGGCACACAACAACAATGAAACAGTATAATGGAAGATCAGCGGAGCATCTGATGTCAGTGGTTTGCTTGTGAAGGTGGTATCTTTTCATTGCACCTGTATTTATGCCCAGAGATTCTAGTTACACCCACAGAAAGTTCAGAAGAATAATTGCATCATGTGGTAAGCTCCAAAATGGAGTGTTCTGAAGGCATCCTCAGATCCAATGGCTCCAAAAGCACTTAATGAATCCAGGATCAACCCTCCTAGTCTGTCCTGGACCTGGGATAACTGATTCTCTGTCCACTGGAATCAATTTCTGTGCAGGTGAAGGAGGAGAGTTACAAAGGACTTTTTGTTGTTGCTGTTAACTGCCTTTTCTGCAGAAATTTGAGCATGACTTTGCTTGCATGGTAAATTAGTGCAATGGTCCTGTAGTTCCTGCAATCTTTTGTGTCTTTTTTTGTGTATAGGAATGCATAATGATCTCTTCCAATCTGTTGGCTACTGCTTTGTTTTCCACATTGTTGACAAATTTTGGTTAGAACTGGATTTGATTATGTCTCTGTGGATTGTAGCAGTTCTATTGGTATGCTATATGTTTCTGGTGCTTTATTCTTCCCAATTGCTTTGAGTGCTGCTTTCATTTTCCAAAATTTGGGGTTCATCTTAGCAGATGTCTTCTTCCTATGTGTTGTTCATCCTTTTATTTAGCTCTTTTGTCTATTGTTTCTATCTTTTAAAAAAAATCATTGTGGTCATCTATTACATTCTGCTTCTGGTTGTAGAGAATTCCCAGTCTTGGTTTAAATTCCTCTTTGAATGTTTTGTTATCACTTCTATTTTTCCACATTCATTGTTGTAGTAATTCTCTTTATCCTTGTGCACTAATCTCTGGACAGAAGCATTCATGATTCTAATTTATGTTCCTCTCTTTATTTTTGCTTCTCATCTTTCTTTAACTGCCCTGGTGGAGCAATGGTTGAATGCCAGTCCTGCAGCCACAACATTCTAAGTTCGATCTTGGAGGGATCCAAGTTCGACTCAGCCTTCCATCCTTATATAGGTTGGTAAAATGAGTACCCACCTTGTTGGGGGCAATTGGCTTACATGTTGTAAACCGCTTAGGGAGTGCTAATTCACTAATAGAAATATACCTGCTATTGCTATTGCTGTTGAAGTATTTTGTCTGTCATCAATTGTTTCTTCTCCTTCTTTTTGGCCACAGGTATCATCTTTCTGTGCTCCGCTTTGACTATGTCCCCGACCTCTGTCCACAGTTCTTCTGGTTCCCAGTCAACTAGGCCTAATAGTGCAAATTTGTTTCTCAATTTTCTTTAGATTCTGCTGGAATGTTCTTTGGATCATATTTTGGCATGATTATTGTTTTGGTTTGTTTTATCCAGACCCCCTCATGTCTCAGCCACTACAAGCCAATATGACTTTGGACTTAATGGATGACCAGCCACACTGCACACACACATATGCATCCCTACTTAAGACTGAATTATTTGTGAAATCTCTTAGGTTCTCTATCTACTTGTGTTCCTATCTCCCTTTACTTTTGCTTCTCTATCTAAATTATGGAAAAATTGCCCACCCTGAACACCTTTAACTTGCACAAACATTAAATGTATATGATTACAATTATTCCATTACTTTAAACCAATTTGGTCACCTACTCTTTCAAACTTTTTTTTTATAAACTGAGGAAGTACAATGCTGTAGCTTTTTTAGTATCACTATTATTCATAAGATTTATTCGCTTGTTAATATTATCCGATTGTTCCCTTTCTTTGAAAAATCCTGTGCAGTCCATATGTATATTGGCAGAATTCTCTCTGAAATAGTTAATCAAATATATTATTCACCAGAAAAGAGATCCTGGGTTATGGATAACTTTGGATAAATTGATGAAACTATCAACCAAGCATGGGGGGGGGGGGAGGCAGATTACATGTTGGGGATCATTAGGAAAGGAATTGAAAATAAAACAGACAGTATCCTAATGTCTCTGCACAAGTCTATGGTGGGAACACATTTAGCATAACGTGGAGAATTTGGGCATCTCAGACAGGATATTGTACAGCTAGAAAATGTCAGAAAAAGGCACCAAAACCCTCAAGGGGCTAAAGTAATACCTAGAAGGAAAGCTGACAATGTTTTGGGGGCTTTTTAGCTTAAAGACAAGTAAGCAGGGAGGTGGCACATGACAAAATATACAAATTATTGTGTAACGTATTATGCATGTTGTGGAGAAAGCAGATAGGAAGTTTTTCATCTTCTCTTACATCATTAAATCTGCTGTCGTTCAGTAAAGTACTTCACACAGAGTGCGGTTAACATTGTGAAATTCACTATGAGAAGTAATAATGATGGTCACTGACATGAACACCTTCAAAAAAAGGGATTAGACAAACTGAGGGAGGACAAAGCTATCAAAGGCTATTAATCATGAAGAGTATGAATTATATCTAGTATCAATCTATATGCCTCTGATCAGAGCCTGTATGCTTCTGAACTTGACTTGCTAGGGTACATGACTGAGGGGATGTTACTGTGCTGTGGGTTTTTCATAGGCATTTAGTAGTTCATACTGGAAAATGCTGGACTACAATGGCTTTTAGTCCAATCTAGCAAGACTCTTTTTTTATGTTTTTATAGATGAACCTATCAATTTGCTTGATAGGTTTTTGACATCCTTCTAACTATACCTCTCACAAGCAATAAGAGAAACAGCAAGTAGCATAACATGGAATAATTTATACTAGTGTTTTGCCAGATTAAAATAACAAATCTAAAATAAGAAATTCTAGAGCAACACTATATGGCTCAAGGTTATTTGAAATACCATATTCTATTTTACAAACCTTCCCATGCTCTGCAATCTGATGGGGAGACTCTTTTCTCTGTCCACCACCCTCACATGTACATATGGTGGGAACAGAGGAGAGGGCCTTCTCAGTGGCTGCCACCAGGTTCTGGAACTCCTGTCCCAGAGAGTTAAGCTGGCACTCTCCCTGCTTTCTTTTCACAGACAAGCAAAGGCTTTTCTGTTTTGACAGACATGTGATGGTTGATTGTATAAGGCTCATCTCCTCTAAACAATGTTCTAGATCTTACTTACTGTAGTGTTAGTGTGTGTGTGTTTATGTGTGCATGCATGAGTGTGCACATGTGTCTAATGGTGTATGTTTTAGTTTGTTTTTAGATTTTTTTATTGTTTAATATTTTTTTAACTTTTGCATTTGTGGATTTTTAACTATGTGTCTTTTTATTTTGTTGTAAGTTGCTTCGTATCACAAACTGGGGAAAGGGCTGGACAGGAATAAACAAACAACAACAAACAGCAATTACAGCTCTTCAACTGAGCAATATCATATATAATGCATTTCAGTAATCAAAACAAGATTTTATCACAGCATGGATAATTCTGTCCAGGACTCTCTGTTTAGGGAGATCTGTACTTGGCACAACAGCTCCAGCTGATGAAAGATGCTTCATTTCTTGAATGCCACTTGGGCATCAAAATACAAGGCTGAATCTTCTAAGTCAGATAAACCACCTAGAATACTTCCTTTGCTTTGTAATCCAAGTCTGCTAACAAACAGACCTGTGTGATTACACTTTCATTGAGTCCTGACCCACTTTATGGATTACCACTGTTATAGCACTTGATCTTTTCTCACTTCACTGCTAGACATCTGAACAGCAGCTGATTGAATAAACAAATTTCACTGAAGCATGGTGTCTTAAAAGATGCAGAAACCCATTTACATATATGTAGCTATGAAAGCCTATTTGTTGTTGTTGTTGCGTATTTTCAAGTTGTTTCTGACTTTTGGGGATTTTATTTACTTCATTTGTTTGCCGCCTTTCTCCCAGAAGGGACCCAAGGCAGGTTGCTTGGCAAGATTTGTTCAGAAGGGGTTTGCCTTTGCCCTCCTCTGAGCCTGAGAGAATATGACTTGTCCAAAGTCACCCAGTGGATTTCCATGGCTAAGCAGAGACCTGAATCTTAGCCTCCAGAGTTGTAGTCAACACTCAAACTACAACACCATGTTGGTTCTCAAAAGCCTGTTTACATATATGCAACTTACCACAGAACAATCAATGATAAGAATGCATGTATGAACTGACTTGTCTGAAGATCAAGAATCTTTAAAAAAAAAAAAAGCTCTTTTTTATAGTAACTTGTAGAAAGATGACTTGGCTTGTCCTTTATTTACCATACAATATATACTATATACAGTTAGTATTCTATACAGTGTTGTAAAATTACTGTCAGAGGCCTATAAATGACCTACAAACATTCAAATTATGACAGACCTGCTGAACTCATTAAAGGCTTTACATTAAAGTAGGAGATGGTCTTGTCATCATCACAATTTCAGACTGTGCAACCATTACAGACAAACAATAGCCAACATATCTTCCTATACAGTTATAAAGAGGTAGCAGGAATACTGTATAATTAAATGAACACTCAAATCATAACTGAATGTAAAAAAATAAGAAATTTTGCATTAAACACTGACAGCCATTGTACCATATCAACTTTAAAAACCGTAGGAGTTTGCAGCTGCAGTATCATACTTGAAGTGATCTCAATGCAAGCACCCATTTTGAAGTGATCTCCATGCAAGCACCCATATTCAACTTTTTGGGGTCCTTTCGCACAATTTATGCTTTCAGAGCAGACCAAAGCCAAGAAAATATCCAGTACTGCCTTCTCTTGATAGTACTGGGTCCCATCACTTCACCTGTTTTTGTTTTGTTTTGCTTCTTTGCTTCTAAAGATTAAATCCTTTGGCCATCTCCTACACTATAGCAACCACAATAGACATAATTATTTTTCTTCAAGCCTAAACAGAACTGAGAGCTTCTATACAGTTTATAGATTCTAATCTATAATCTATAATCTGAGGTTTCATGCCACAATAACCTCATGATTAGGCTACATCACACTTTACTCAGAGATGCTTCAGAATGATGCCAGGAAATTACAGCTGGTTCAGACATGAACAATACATCTAGTAAGTTGGAAGGCTAGCTAACAGCAGTACTCAAAGAATTGTCCCAATGACCACTTAAAAGCAGCAATTTGACCTAGAAACTAACTTTGAAGCTCCTTCAGGGTCTCATGTCAGAACAACAAGAACTGTATCTCAATGCATATATTTTCCACAAGCCTTCAGATTTTCTAGAGAGGTCCAGACATCTGAAATTCCACACTCAAGTGACTCAGTCAAGAACTTTCTTTCTTGTAGCACCACTTCTACAGAACTGAGGGAAACTGGGTTGGCTGACTCAGAAATTTCTTAAACTTTTCTTAACAAAAGAAAGGCTTTCCACAATTATGTTTTAAAGATGTGGCTGATAATTGCCTGAAATTTTAGCTGGAGTTGGTTATACCACTTTATCAATTGAGTGCTGTATATTCTACTGCAGTCATTATCAACCTTTGATGCTCTAGAAGTTTTGGATTCCATCCTCCAGAAACAATAGCCAGCATGCATTCTGTGAATTAAAATCGAGAACATTTGGAGGAGCAAAGACTGGGACTATTTGAGGATACCCTTTTTAAAACTATTAGTATCATAAACTTCTATTTTAACCTTTTTGTACAGTTGTTCTAGCATGTTAGGACCATGTAAGGAGGAAATGATGGATATAAGTAATACTTAAATAATATCCACAAATAACTTTTAATTTAATCATAGCAGTCTCCTATCTCTATTGATTGCATGTCTTAAATAACATTTATATTGCTATATGCTTGGGGAGGGGGGTTCCTTTAATTCCTCAAAATGGTATTACATATTACAATCTACCATTACTAATTACTAACCAAGATTTCTTATCAGCATACTTTTGATTCAGTGTTATTAACTTTAACCCTAAACTGCAACAATCACATTTAAAAAAAAAACAACTATGTGGTCCCACCTTTCTCCTCTCTATTTGTACTCTTTTCATGTCACCCTCCAACTTTTGCCTTTACTGGTTCCCTGCTCCTTTTCTTAAAACAACAACACTCACAAATGATGGTAGTTTCACTACTGGTGAATCCCACCTTGGTTCATGGTGAGGGTCATGGCCCATCTGAGAGAGATAAACACTCTTAATTTATTATAGATCCTGCTCAGCTTCTTTGAATGCATTAGTAATTACAGACTTGGTTAGTCATCTCACACATACACTTTTCAACACTATGAAGTGTGAGTAGTACCAATTAGGTGACTTGTTGTTGTAGTGAAGGCAGACTCATTATCAGCATACTCTTCCCACTACATCCCACTGAAACTAAGCCTTACTCTTTCTTTAGGGAGATCTTTTAGTGGTGCCAATTTGTCTGTGAGGTGTGGTGTAGACTTGGCAAAAGGAATAATCAATCCTAATGCATTTCCCAGCTCAGATGGAAGCCAACAATGCCTCCTTGGGAAACTACCACTGTATTTCTGGGTCAGGCTTTGAATCTGCAGATGAGAGTCCATAGGTTTTCTCTTGGCTGCCCTCATTTAGAGAGACTATGGAGCTACATGTCTGAGTAAAACACCAAACAAGTTTCTTGAATACTGAAAATTAGCATGTCAGTAAAGGTGCTGGGCAAAATATGTCTGGCCTGGACCCTACATGAACTGCATTGGGCAACAGTTGCCTCATTCCTCTTCCATGGCAGACACATTGAAGGGAAATGATTCCTTGACAAGTGGAAAAGGTCAACCCTCACTGCAGATTAGGTACAAGGTCGTATACATTATAAATGTAATATAAACTTCCACAAAACATGTTTATGAAGTCAGAAAGTTCCTTCTTGCTTTAGAGAGCACAGGGATCAACGTACAACTCAAGAAAAGTTATTTTTCAAAAGAAATCTGAGAAGCACATGTAGCAAATAAGGTTACGTATCCAGGTAAGTCAAGACAGAGGAAGCACCACAGACATTGTTTCTTTAAATCCACAGATTACTAACCTGGGAGCAAAAGAACTAAGAGAGACTTTTATAAGCATGTTACTTTTAAGGAGTAATTTACAAGACTGAATCAAGATTAGCAAGACCATATGCAGAGATACAGCTAGGAATCTTGCAGCTGTGGTCCCTGTCTGTGGCAGGTGATGGAGCATGACAAATATACCTGGGTATGGCAGGGGTCCCTAATGCTGATGCTGGTTACTGCAGCATTCTTTTTTTCTGAACCATGAAAACATTGTATACCCGGGTGTGGCTAGATAGGTATGGCCATGGTTACACACACTCATTCAATTATTCTTGATTTTAAAATATGTTATCCTTTTCTTAACAAAATGGGAGATATGCCCAAGCAAGTATGTTTTGCTAGAGGAACAAACCTCATTTTACTCCTCTAACCATTCTGCTATAAATTAAGAGTGTTTAGAATGCTTGCTCACCAATGAATTAATACACAGGTGTCTAAAGGGCCCCTCTCCTAACACCATGAGCATTATAGTTTAAAACTACATAACTCCATCCCTGCCTACATGAAAGAGTATGTGTGCAAGCATGCATGCACGCACGCACGCACGCACGCACACACACACACTATAAAATAACACAAAATACCATATCAAAAATAACTTCTACAGAATTCCTTTTTTAAAATCCAGACTTTTATTTAGCTTTATTGTTAGGGAAACTCAATTTTGGCAGGTAACTAGTTATCTTACAGAAGAACATTAGCATTTTTAGAGGGGAACGCTAAGATGACATGACTTAACAGGACTTTTCTAATTCTGGATTCAATAGATGTACAATTATTTCCCTACCTGGCAGGGGTGTCGTGTAGTTTAATTAATTGTTTGTAACAAGCTTTGAGATTCCCAGATGAAAGGTGCTGTATAAGAGCAACAAGTATTATTACTCATTGGTGTGATTGTCTTAAGACAGTATCACCTTACACAATACAGATCCTCTCAACGATTTCAAGTTGTTTGAAGTTTGATAAGCATATTTATAATTAAAAGAAAGATATTGTGTAGATACTCTCCTCAAGGCGTGACTGAGATTGGGAAACCAGAAGTATGACTTTGGAGGAGAGAATAAACCAGAATTAAACAGCTCCTAAGGCCAATTCTGTCTGCAGTTGTGTAAAGCACATTCTTCTCTTCCTTTTGTTCTTTCAAGAAGGTTCCTCTCATTAGGTAAAATAAAACCTGATGATATATGAAGGTGAGTCTTTGCTGTGATTCAGGCTCACTCACACCACACATACACACAGACTTTATAATCTATCTTTATAAAATTTGCTCATGGCATTCTCAAGAGGGGGGGAGAGGGGGGGAGAGAAACTCTTTGGTTTCCTTTACATTCTTTTCAGCCTACTTGCAAAAATATTAAAACAATTTCATCTGTTTCAACTGGAGGGTGTATAAAAGTACCTTTGTTTTTTGTATTTTGTAATCATTTTAGTTTAATGTGACTTTGCTTGCTTGCTTTTTTTGGCAGAAAATATTTTTAGATTTATATCTATATTCTTTCTAGGTTTTCTTTTCTTGACATTTTAAATTGCAACAGGTCATATGCAGTTTTTCTCCCATTTAAATTCAAAAGTATCTTATGATTTGTGTATATAAATACCTTGCAATTTTAATATTTTCTGCACCATACATCAATGCAGAAGAGGAATAATAATGATCACTGCAACACTGATATCACAAGATTGCTATAAAGGTACATCTCTTGTATTGCAAATATCTTGTTATGAATTTAATGAGCCACCTTTCTTCCAAGCAACTCCAGGTAGTTTATGCATCCTTCCCTACTGCTAAGCTCTATCCTTAATATATCTTGTCAAGTAAGTAAGGCTGAGAGATAGTTTCCTTCTGTTTCTGAGCTACCAGCTACACAAGTCAGGCCCAGGCTATTTGAAGGACTGTGTCTTCCCACAGGAACCTGCCCAAGCTCTCAGATCCTGTCAGGATCATGTTTTAGACATGGTCCTGCCATGCTTAACTGCCATGCTTGAGTAATGTGGGATAATGGGGTATGCTACCGTATTGGGTATGATGGAAAAAGAAACCATCTTCTGTATCATTCACAGCCTGGAATAATGAACAGATGTAAGGGAAAGAAGTATGAACTGCAAATTATCAAGTTTGTTTTTGTGAAAAGCTATACCTTGGTATGAGAGGAAAGAAGGAGTAAGACATATGAAAAGAGTATGTCCTAAGTTGCTGACAAATGAGATGAAGGCTTTTGTAACAGGTGCATTCTTAGGACTCTAACAGGTGCATTGTTAGGACTGTACTGTGTAACTGGGAAAACCTTTCAGCCTTGACAACTGAATTTTTATTTACTGAATAAAGCTTTTTTGAATCTGCTGAAGGCTTGTGTTCCTGGAGTGGAGTTACCCTGTACATTAAAGATAGTTGGGAATGACCTGATCCTGAATCGCTGCAAGCATGCAGTTGAAAAAGCACAACCTGACCAGTGCTGAGGAACAAGATGCTGGATACTCAGAAGTGGAGACAAGGTGCATGATGGGAGCTTCAGGGAGGGAGAGGGAGCGGAATGGTTGGTAAACTTGCATGACTGAGTGGCCCCTGAGATGAACAATTTTCAAGGATTCATGATGAGTTTGTGGCTGCCATTTGAGGATCTGTTCTGGCAGGAGGAAGCACGCTCGAGGCAGCTAACTTTGAGACAAGGGGAGGCACTCCTCTCTATCCCACCACCTTCATAGCCACATATGGTAAAAATGCAGGATATAGCCATCTCTGTGGCTCCCACCATCTGGAATTCCCTCCTTAGGGAAGTTGGGATGCCCCTTCTTGTCTTTTCAGCAGCAGCTTAAGATTTTTCTATTCCAGCAAGACTTTGGGAATTGATCGTTAACAAGAGAAGGCCTTTTATCGTGCTGTAGCTTTTAATCTTTGTTTTAAACTAAAAATTTAAATGATTTTAATTCTGCTGTTAGTTTAATACTGTTTTAATCTCAACTTCTGTGTATTTCTTTAACTGGAATGCAGTGAGCATTCAACTATGATTCTAGAGGCCAGGATTCAAATCCCTGCTTGGCCATGGAAATTCACTGGGTGACCCAGGGCAAGTCACAGTGTCTTAGCCTCACATGATGGCAATGACAAAACCCCTCTGAAGAAATTTGCCAAACCCCATGATAATAATAATAAAATAATAAAATTTATTTTTACCCCGCCCAGTGGTAATCCAATCAGGGCGGCTTACAAATTAAAACACACAGAGTACAACATAAAATCCCAGAGAACAATAAATACCACGTAACCCCCTCCCCCCTTAAAATAATATTAAATCAATAATAATTAAAACAGTACAGTTTAAAAACCCAATACCAGATAGATTAAAAAGCCTGACTCACAATCCTCACCATCAGATCGATGGGGCCACGAGAGGATCGCCATTGGTACGGCTATTTGTATCCGAGGTGGGAATCATTAGTCCGGAAAGGCCTGCCGGAAGAGATCCGTCTTAACAGCCTTTTTAAAGCTGTCCAAAGATGTTAAAAGACGGATCTCGTCCGGCAGGTCGTTCCAGAGTTTGGGGGCGACAACTGAAAAAGCCCTCCGGGAGGTAGCCACAAGTCTCGATTTCTGAGGCTGCAACAAGTTCCTCCCGGAGGACCGAAGAGCACGGGGAGGATTATACGGGAGAAGGCGGTCCCTAAGATAGTTTGGACCCAAGCCATTTAGGGCTTTAAAGGTAATAACCAACACCTTGTACTGGGACCGGAAACTCATAGGCAACCAGTGGAGGGACCGCAGAACCGGAGTAATGTGGTCCCTCCGAGATGTTCCTGATACAAGCCTGGCCGCCATGATAGGTTGCCTTAGGGTTGCCATAAGTTGGAAATAACTGGAAAGCACAGAACAATATTTTAAATGATTTTAATTCTGTTGTTAGTTTAATACTTCTGCTGTTAGTTTAAATCTCAACTTCTGTGTATGTTTTTAACTACATGTGCTTTTATTGTAGTGTTCTGGTTTTTGTAAGCCATCTTCAGTCCCAGTCTGGGAGAAAGGCAGGATATAAATAAAGCAATGGTTAGATGGATGGATGGATGGATGGATGGATGATGATGAACGTAGATGGCTGGATTTTGAGAAAATGTGCACGTCTCTGGCTTGGCTGACTAGAACAAATATATTTCATATTATGTTTTCATGTTTGTACTTGCAATATGACTGGGCAAAGCTCCCAAGTAAGCTTTGTGACCAAGTGGGTATTTGAACCTGGGTATCCTATACCACGCAGACTCATCTGGGAGATATTCTGCTCCATTTCGTCCATAGTAGTGGTATGTGAAGGGCTTTATAACAGTATATTAGTTACCATGTGCCTTTCCTGGACATGCAGACTGGCTCCAAACACCATAGGACAGGAGACACACAATCTGGTCCAGATGACTAAACATTAACAGGATGATTTGTGTGCTGCTTTGGCTTTGCAGGAATCATTATCTTTAAGCTTATAAAGATACAGAAGGATTCCACAAGGGCAAAATCACAGTCTCCCAGATAACAAGTGGGCTGGGGGAACTGGCTTGTTGTGACAAGAGCCTTGGAAATTACAACATTCCCCTCCTCAAATCTTAAGAATGATAAAAGATTCATTAAGGTCAACCAGACAGCAGCTTTTCCAAACAAGGATTTACATTATTATTAAAGGACCTTAGATGGCCTGTGCTGAACAAGGAAGGAGCAACTTGGTTGGTGATTTATTATGCTTTTGTGAGTATAAACATTTGACATCATAAATATTTGATACCTGTCACCACTCCAAGTAAGTTGAACAAAATTCAGAATTGGGGGGAAACTCAAGGAAACATTTGACAGAGACTCAACAAAAGATTACATTACTTCAACAATTTACATTGTTACAATCTACATGGGGCTACCCTTGTGCCAGGTTCGGAAGCTACAATTAGTTCAAAATATGGCAGCCAGGCTTGTCTCTGGAACATCTAGGAGGGACCACATCACTCCGGTCTTGAGGTCCCTCCACTGGCTGCCCATTCGCTTCCTGGCCCAGTACAAGGTGTTGGTTATTACCTTTAAAGCCCTAAATGGCTTGGGTCCAAGTTATATCAGAGACTGCCTCCTCCCGTATAATCCTTCCCGCGCACTCCGCTCCTCTGGGAGGAAATTTTTGGAGATGAGGAAAACGAGGCTCTCCACAACCTCCCAGAGGGCCTTTTCTGTACTAGCCCCCAAGCTCTGGAACGACCTGCTGGACGAGATCCGTCAATTAACATCCTTGGATAGCTTTAAAAAAGCTATAAAGACGGATCTCTTCCAGCAGGCCTTTCCAGACTAGAAAAGATCAGCCTCGGATGATCTTATAATTTACATCATTTATGTTACCTGGTTCCCCTATTGAGGACAATCTGAAACACCTTAGGGGGTTATAGATACTGATACTGAATTGTAAAGAATTGATTTTATTGTGTTATTACTGTTTTTAATTGTAATCGTTTAATGCTGTTTTAAGGGTGGGAGGGATGTGTTTTGTACTGTTTTTATGTTGTAAACCGCCCGGATTGGGAAACCATTGGGCGGTATATAAATAAATTTTTATTATTATTATTATTATTATTATTATTATTATTATAGTCTAAGAAATGAATGCCAAATTATATTTGAAACAAAACCATGTTAAATTTGCAAATAAACTGGGAAATGGCTTTCTTATAAGTTGAGACAGGAAAAGATAAAGAAAACTGTTATAAAGATCAGGAAAGAAGATCAGTATATAATGTTAAATTTGAAAAAATTAAAAATCTTCAAGAAATATTATAGAGGACTTTATTCAAGGAACAATGAGAACATTCAGATATGCAAGCTATTTAGATAATTTCAACTTCATAAATTATGGTTGAAACAAATGCAAAGTTTGAATAGACCTGTAAAATCTATGAAATTATTGAAGCAATTCAAAAGCTTAAAGCTGGAAAAACTCCACATCCAGATGGATTATCTGCAGTTTATTATAAGAATTACTTCAACAATTAAATAATAATTAAAATGGTCTGTGATGAATTACTGGTGGATGAGAGACTACTGGAACTTGATGGTCATGATTTAAAATTTGGATGTGATTTGTTATGATAAAGTTAAGGGTATATGCTGAAATTAAAAAACATTGTTTTAGAAAGGCTCTCCTATGAGTTTGGTTAAGTATAAAAATGCTTTTCTCGAAGATAATAGTAGCCACCACATCACAGGAGGTTTCTTTTAAGGAAAGAATGGGTTAAAAACTAGAGATGGTTGTTTTATGATGATCTTTTGTATTATGAACAAGACAGTTGGAAGTTTAAATCAAGAGAGATGCTTCTTAAGAAAGGAGATCTTAACTAGTTTGCTTATATGCAATTTAATGACAGATTTAATCAAGATAAGAGAAATGCAGCAATAGAGGTTGGAGAAAATGATTTCTATTCTGAGTTGTGTACAGGTGCTAAACATTTTTTTAAAAAGTGTATGAATGATTTTTGAAACTGGAGACCGAAGATGAGCCTGTAAAGGAGTACATGATAAGGTACACCCATAATGTTCAGATGGATGGATGGGGGGAAAATGTGGCCCAAAGATATAAAATTTACATTAAGTGGTAATTTAAAAGAAAACCTGTATAAGATTATGTATAGATGGTACTCAATGCCAAATAAGTTGTGGAAAATGTCCTAGAATGTTTAGAACCAATGTTGGGGATATCAAGATAAGGAGGGTTCCTTTTTTTCATATGTGGTGGACTTGCAAGAAATCAAAAAGTTATTGGTCTAAGATGTATATGCTAATTCAAAAAATCTTAAAGGTAAATTTTGAACATTTATAGTAATGTTTCTTCTGGGCATTACAGACAAAGAACTGGACAGAAAATATGATTACATCTTCATTACATAATAACAGTAGCAACAACTTTGTTTACCCAAACTTGGAAACAACTGAAGCACCAATGATGGAAGAATGGATTGTTATCTTAGGGACCTCCTCTCCCCGTATGATCCCCCCGTGCCTTGCGGTCCTCTGGGAGGAATCTGTTACAGCCAATAAAAACTAGGCTGTCTCAGACCTCCCAGAAGGCCTTCTCCGCTACCGCTCCCAGACTTTGGAACGGCCTGCCAGATGAGATCCGTCTTATCACCACTCTTGCTGCTTTTAAGAAAGCAGTAAAGACGGATCTCTTTCAGCAGGCCTTCCCGGAATAACTCACAATTGAGAGATGAGGTTTTAATCTCGTAGCCTCCGACTCCTGTTTTATGTGGCACTTTTTAATTTGATGGTGGTTTAATTCTATTTTAAGGGGATGGGAGGGTGGGATTATGGGGTGAAGGAACGTTTTTTAACTCTGTTTGTTTTTAAACTGTTGTACCCTGCCCCGATTGCCACGGAGAGGGGTGGGTTATAAATAAAAATTATTATTATTATTATTATTATTATTATTATTATTATTAAGGTGACTGAGACTTCAAACAGATGGCCCAAAGGTGCCGATTTGGGGATGGGGAGTGCACATGATGCACGCCCCCAGATCACTCAGAGGTTGCACCAGGGCCACCAAACATGTTCCAAAACTGACCACAAAAGGGACGGTTACTTACTGCTCCTTTTCACAGCCCGTTCAGGACTGCAGCGTCTCATGGCCACGGCCCTGCGGTGGATGATCTGGGTGGGAGCGGCCTCTGCTACTTCTGTCCCATCTGCTTTGCCCCAGACTTAGCCCAAAATGCCAAAGTAACAAGGGTTCTAAAGGATAAGCCAATTGAAGATTTTTTTTTTGAAAGACTGGGAACTATTTATGAACCATTTGAACAATTTAATGATGTAATAATATGTGGTTATGGTTATTAGTAATTCTAGTAGAATTATTTGATTGGATCTGTAATGGTAGAATAATATATTTCTTTTTCATGTATCTTTTCATTACAGTTAGGATAGGGGGTCAGAACACTATTGTGTTTTTTCCCTTTTGTTTTTTTCTTTCCCCTCTCTCAGTTTTCTTAATTTTTTTTTCTGAATGTATTATTTGAATGTATATTATCAGGGTTTTGATTGAAAAACAGATTGTTAGTGTTAAAGAAAGAAAGAAAGAAAGAAGACAAAGAAAAGTGCTGCTGTCTCCCAGTTAGAGTAATAGGAAAAACTGTAGTGATAGTTTTATTCTCTCGCACACAACTCTTAAAAAGCTCTTACATTGAATAATCCTAGCACAGAACTGACAGGACTTTTCTTTTACATAAGGGAATTTCTTATGTATTCCATCAAAACTAGATAGAAATATTTACACAGTGATAATTCAAGTTATTTGTATTCATCAGTGTTGATTCAAAACAGAATTCTATTTTTGCCAATCATGTTTATAGGCAAGAACAAGGAGATGGAGCAGGTACTATAAAATTTTGATTCATAATCAACAATATTCTTAGGAATAATCAAACACCAACCTTCCCATTTGTAATACCATATAACAGGAAGTATGACAGAAAGTTTCATTGTTGGGGGAAAAAACTAAGGTAGAAGTCAGCACATAATGATGTTTATGTCTTCAGAATAATTGTGTGCTGCTTATTATTATTATTATTATTATTACCCTGCCCCTCTGTTAAAAACAATCGGGGCGGCTTACAGCAATTAAAATGACATTAGTACAATCTAAAAAACCCAACCCCCACCCTCCCCCATAAAAACATATTAAATTTAACAACCATTAAAACCAAGTAATTTTAAATTAAATTAAAATAAATAATGAAAGAATCAGCAGCAGGAAAATCAGGGACACAGAAAAGCAGTGGCGCAGCTCCTGAGGCCAGGATCTAATCATGTGCTCTTACAGAGAGATGGGAATCATGCACCGCTCCAGATCTTTTTGGACTGCAACTCCCAGAACCCCACTACTGGCTATGCTGGTTAGGGCTAGTGGGACTGACAATGCAACATCCACATGATTCTCACCCTTCATTGAATGCCCTTCATTTACTCTTCCCTGTTAAATATATAGCAAGGATGTCAAAGGAATTGATAGAAAGAAACAAGATCCAGATAAACAGCAATCCAGGAATTTCAAAAAACTGCTAACAGTGTAAGAGAGAATATGGAACAGGAGTTTAATACAAGCTTGATGGGATAATGAGGACATTAAGACCTTTCATACAAAGTAGGCTATGATTTTTAAAATATTCCACCTGCAAAGATGCTATGTGATTACTGATGGCGGAGGGAATGTTCTTAAAAGGTTGGGCTGGAAATCATTTGGTGAAAGGTCATAATTAAGAATTAGAAATGCCACACTAGTTCCTGAAGTACAAAAAGAAACCATGAAGCAGTATTCAGAGAACAAACAAAGAAGAAAATATATGTCTTATTTTCTTCCTTTTTATTTTGTAGGAACTGACTCAAAGCAAACAAACTGACCATTAGCTGTCATTAAGCAGAAGCCAAGAGGGGGAGGTGTGCCATGGGAACACAAGGAGCTACCTTGCATCAAATCAGGCCACTGGTCCATCTAGCCGTGATATTTAAACACTGCTGTTTGGAGTTTCAGACAGGACTCTTTCCCCATGGTGCTGCTTGAGATCCTTTCACACTGTAAGTGCCAAGGACTGAAATCCTTTCAGAGCCATATAAAAGCATCCTAAAACTGGGAGCTACTACAAATAAGAAAGTGGAACCAAATGGGTTCTATATGCAGAAATATCATTTGACTGGTATGGTGTGGTGTGTGTGTGTCAAACTATTTACTTTTCAGAGTCAAGCTTGGAGTGGGGAGTTTTGCAGCACAAACTTACTTCTGTATAGCACTATTTGAACAGAATCTGATGTCACAAACCCATTCCCCTTCAGCATGTGCTTTTGACGCATACAGGGGAGGCATTTAATTCACCAGTAAATGCACATTCATTAATGTTTAAATGGATGCTTTAATGAAAGCACATACATACAGCACATTTTCATTAGTATCATCATCGTTATCATCAACATTATTAAGATTTGTTTCTAAAGTGCTGTAAATTTATCATTAGTGCCCTTAACTTAAGTAAAGAGTGCTAGATGCAAGGCCTGACCTGAACCACTGTATGCAGGCAAGACAAATGACTGAACCTGCTGTAGATTTGCTTGTCTGCATGTTACTTACTTACCAGGAAAATGCATTCACATGAGGATGAACTAACTGTTGGGGACATGGGGCTCTAGAATCATATTGTTAACATGGTTATACAGTTCCCATGGCTGAAAGCCCTGGTAAACCCAAGATCTGATCAGAGAGCACTGTACCTGCATTTAGGGATAATGGCAGCACTCTACACAGACCTTTATATTCAGTCTGGCAAGCTGCCAGGTGCTTGCAGATGTTCAGGGCTGGGCATGCCCTCTGCCTTGCCCCAAGTTTAGTCCTGCATTGCAAGTAGGTGAGCAGCTGAACAGAGATCTGGTCTCACCCAATGAGGAAAAATATCTCTCTGACACTTCCAGTCTAACAGGGTCATTTGTTTATGACTGTACTTTCTGAGACCTTTCAACTCCATAACACTAAAGCCTCTCTTTTCTCAAATTAAACTAGAAAGCACACATTATCCCCACTTTATTTTCTGGAATTATCAGGCCTTTAACATGTTGCTTACCATAATCCGGTCACTGTCGATGATAGTGTTCAGTCTGTGTGCAATAGTCAGTACAGTACACTGGGCAAATTTTTCACGGATTGTCTTTTGAATCAGTTCGTCCGTTCTGAAATAAACATCAGACACAGATGTAAAAAGACTACATGGAAAGGAAACAAATCCAGTTGCAGGAAGTTCTCCTTTCTATAGTCCCCAACACAGAATTAAGTTTTCATAAACAGTGGCTGTAGGGTACATCTTTGTCTTTTAGAAGATGGAGAGGGAGAATCAATTTTTTTTTAAAAAAAAAGTTATGTTAGAATACAGCAAAGCATGGATGAATCTTACAAAGCAAAGATTTTCTCTGTCAGAGAACTAGAATGGAATACAGAATTTGTGAATGAAAACCAACACATTGAAGGTTTGTTGTTTAATATGCATTTCACTGGGAATGCAAGCATAATTTTATATGCAAAGTTATGAAATGCTTCAATTCATTAAACATTACTGATTTTTACATAAGACTGTGGAGTCAATGCTTATTCCTGATCATCGTGCATTCATTGGTTACAAACCATGCTGATCTGTGTGGAGTATAAGTGTGAAGTAAGTGCATTATTTATGAACATGGGTTTAGAAAGATTTAAAAACACACTTGTCTAATCACCTTGGCAGGAAAGGGTGTATTCTAGATTATTAGGCTGAACAAGCACACATGCATTTATTCATTTATTTAATGCACTCATTCTCCACCTTTCAGGATAGCAGTTGCCCTGTAATTCTAGAAGCAAGTCCCAACCAATCCTATTCTGTAAAGGAAGGAAAAAGAGCCACATTCCTTTCATAGGCTTGAGTGGGCTGGGGAAGCAGAAAAAACATTGTTTAAGGGCTTTTTAAGGGACACAGTGGCTCAAGTGGTTAAGGGCTTTTTAAGGGACTGTTGATTGCAAGATCAGCAGGTTGGCAGTTCGAGGCCCAGATGCAGTGTGATGGGGCAAGCTCCCATCACTAGTCCAGCTTCTGCCAATCTAGCAGTTTGAAAGCATGTAAATGCATGTAGATAAATAGGTACTGCTTCATTGGGAAGGTAAACCGTATTCTGTGCAGTCAGGCTGGCCACATGATGACAGAGTAGTTTCTGACAATGCTGGCTCTTCAGCTTAGTAACGGAGATGAGCATTGCCCGCTATGGTTGGGCATGACTTGACAACCTTGTCAATGGAGAATACCTTTAAGGGCTGTTTGGACAGGACAAAGTTGTGTCTGAAATTACCTTCTCTGTCTGATTCTCTCCTGTTTTGCTAGACAGAAGGTTTTGTCCAAAGCTCAGCAAACTTAAAAATTTTGCTCATTACACTTCCCGGAATCCCCCATCAAATGTGAGCAGTGGCAATGCTAGCTGGGGAATTCTGTAAAATGTGGTCTCCAAAAGTAACTTGTTAAAGTTCTGGTCTAGCCAACCCAAATCCATTTCCGCCGCCCCCCGTCCCCCAAAACTGAAGGGAGCTGGCTAGCAACTGTGCCACCACGCAATCTTGTTAAGTGGTGAAGCCTTATGCACTAGATCTGAGTTGGGGAAAGGGAGCAGTTATCACATATGTCATGCTGAGGATAAAAGGTGCAATATAATGGTAGGTAGCTGTCTAGAAATGCCAGTTACGGGGGGGGGGGGTGATGCTATGGCTCAGTTGTGGCCTACTTGTGGGTTTCCCAGAATCACCTGACTCGTCAAAATGGGAAGAGAAAGATGATCTAAACAGACCTTGGATCAGGTGCAGCAGGTCTTTTTTATGTTCTTAAAACTTTTTTAAAAAATGCAATTTTTATCTATCATTATTTCACAATGAGCCTTCCCTGTTGTTAATTCACAACCAACTTGTTCTAACATTTATTTACAAACACTGTTATGGCTGCATAACTGATGCTAAATGGGGAATGGTTAAAATGTCAGATGTGAAGAAATGTAACTTACTGCCCTAGCATGTATTACAGAACATGGGTTAGGTAAAATTGTTTAAAGGCATATTTTTATTTGAGAAAATACTCAGACTGTGTTATACTAGAAACAACATTATATTTTGATTAGCCTGATAAAAGCCACAGACATCTTCTTGCTCTAAGCAAAGTGTTAGCCAATGAACATTATTAAAGAAATCACATTTTCTGTAATAGCTTTCCCTCTTAAATCTTGCTTACACAGCCACACATAGATTTGAAGAGAAATAATAGAATGTGAATATTTGTTTAAATGAAAGAGAAACTTCTACTTTAGTTTGAGACCAAATGAAAATAATCCTATTATATTTGGCTTTATTTCTCTTATAAACACCCACAGAGAGAGAGAGAGAGAGAGAGAGATCAGTTTACATCAGTGCAGGGCTGGAGTTTGACAAATGCAGACCCTCTAAACAGAGCAAACCTTTTCCACTGAAATAACCTGGTTTCGGGGGAGATCCAAACAGAGGTTTCCCTAGGTTTGGTGTCACCCGGTGCAATAACTCATGGTGTCACCCCCCTCATTGACTTCCTCCTCCCATTTCATACCATACAGAATCCTTAGTAAAAAAAATTGGCACTAATGTTACTTGTAAATCATCATTCTCATATATCACTGAATGTAATGCTAATAATTGTGACATAAACAGCTAGCAAAATTAAAACTATACCTTCAAATTATAATATCATCATACACATAACCTAAATGTATTTACTGATACATAGTGAAGATTTGATTAAAATATAATGCTTTTAAAGAAAATTTAAAAAGAATATTTTTAAAAAAATTCAAAAAAATTAAAAACATTTTAAAAATTTTAAATTTTAATTTTAATTTTAAAAATTCTGGGGTGCCTCCTTTCTTCTCCCACTGAGGTTCACCTCACTCCCATCATCTCTTAAAGCATTTTAAAGAGATACAGGCAAATACCACAATGTTTCTGCCAAAATACAGGTATTTGAGCAGAAGTGGTATCACCACCCCCCTTAGGGTGTCACCTGGTGTGGTCCACCACTGGATCCTAACATATTTACAAATAGGATTCTAATTCACTGGACAACTCTAGTTCTTTAACTATATTTTTATTTATTTTAAAGAGGAGTATAACTTACCAAACAGGACAGAAACATTTATGTACAGTCACTGACTTCAGTCAGATATCCCAGTAAGCTATCTATGGTTTAGCATTGTGTGAATGAACCTTAGACTTAGGAGTTATCCTTCCACTCTTATATGGCCAAAACAAGAAGTTTGAAAGCTTTCACTTCTATGTTAAAGTGATAATGATTTATCAATGTGAAAACCTACACAATCTTTACTTTGTCTTAACTCTTGTTCAGGAAAATAAGCCAGCTTTAAACTTTAAAACTTAATTCATAGCTTTTTATTCTAAATCTAAAATTGAAATTAAGGACAATTTACCCAGGTTTGCAAATAAACCACAATTAGTGGAAACAGAAGTGAAAACTGTTTCCCTGGGTCAAGCTGGAGAAGTGAGAGAAGGTGGAATGCATGAGCCCAAGACTAAAACAGTTTAGTGACAGGAAAAACCCAGTCATTTACTCAATTATACATACAAAGAACCTTTCGTACTTGACCAGTTGGGTTGAGGATAAATTGGTGAAATTTATAGTAAGATTATGGGTGAGTTATCTAAATCTTGAGTTTACCTTGGGTCCACATTCGCTGTTGCTTCATCAATAATCAGTACTTTATTCTTCTTCAGAATAGCCCTGGCCAGACATACCAGCTGCCGTTGACCAACACTAAAGTTAGATCCAGATTCTGCAAGCTGAGTTTCCAGTTTATTAGGCAGTTCTTCTATAGCCTCTTTTAGCTGGACCTGCAGACATACCAACATGCCCAAATGTAAGCAGACTGTTTTAAAACAACAACAACAACACAGTATTCACCTTGCCTTTTATATTTAATTTTGAAATATGCTAATGATTTCAGTCTTATCCATAAAAGATGTCAGTAAATGCTTGGGACTGGACATGAAAAAGGTTAATCTAACATGCATAGACATAGGGAACAGGGGTAGGGATTCCCCTCATCTGTGTGGCCCCTCCCAAACAAAAGTGAGGAAGAGGATCAAGAGACTAGCATCTCCAAATGCCACCAGAATGCATCAATCCCTTGTAAAGCAAGGAACCACTGCCCTGTGTTAAGCAAAACAAAAATAATACTTTTTCAATGAGCTGGAGATTTTAACAGTGACTTTCTGACCTAGAAGTGCGTGGCTCACCCAGAGATAATGGAAAATGGCTCTGGGATCCTTTGCAATTGTCCAACATGGATATAACTGGAGGAGAAAGGAAAAGGAAGCACTGTGTTTGTTAAAAAAAAATTACCTCTTGCAAAGAATTCCATAACTCCTCATCTGTGTGTTCACTAAAAGGATCCAAGTTTCTCCTCATGGTCCCAGTAAAGAGAACTGGCTCCTAAAACACAATGAATTTGTCGTTCAAAATATTCAAAAGATGGTTAGACTTTATAGATTAGATTGAAAATATAAATTCACTTAGGCTACATTTGCACTGTCTAAATAATCTGGTCTGACACTACTTTGGTTCAGTGCTTTGGAATGCTGGGAATTGTAGTTTGTTGTGGCACCAGTTTTCTGACAGGGAGGGCTAAATGCCTCATAAAACTACAATTTCCATAATTCCCTAGCATTGAACCATGGCAATGAAAGTGGTGTCAAGCTTGATTATTTCGCAGTGTGGATGCAGCCTTAGTTAAAGATGTTTCCTTGTATAACATTTTATCCCAAATGACAAAAAAATCACAACTATTTCCAATCCTAACTTTAGTATGCCAAATTGTATGTGAAATTCTAAGTAATTATGGATATGAGAGAGTAAATGTATGTAATCACACGCACTTATGTCCTTTACTGGTTTATTATCTAAGCACCAAAGAAAACAGTAATGCTTAACAAGCCTAACTGGTGATACTTTAATAAAAGAAATGTATTACCCTTTTCCAGTGGAAGCCTATTTTAAAATACCAGTGTCTCCTTCAAAAACTACTACCTAAAAGTACATATTCAGATCCTACCAGAAGAAGGAAGAAAAAAATAATGAAACCAGTTTAGGAAAATAATGCTTCAGAAGCATTTTTCACTTCTACCATCTAAAAAATACTAATACACTTCAAACAGAGCTTCAGATGATCTAAAATGCAAACTAATTGCTTATTTTGCAATTGTATTTCTATGCAACCTAACCATGATAATAATGTTTAAAGCACCATAAACTCCTTTGTTACATATTATGCCACTCTTATATGTATCTATCTCTCTAAAGCAGTGATTGCCATACAATGAACTGCCCCATTTTCCTAACACAGACCTGAACAACTTGTCCCACTTTATACAGCAAGGCTTACTGTCCAGCAAGTGTGTTTAAGATCGCAGCTTCGCTCATAATTTCCTTTTAGCAAAATTTGGTAGGGGCCAAAATTAAAATAGGCTAAACTTCTTCAGGCTCCTCATCCTCATCATCTGCCCAGTACTCTCCTCAGGAGAAAAGTGAGCAGCAAAGGAAGCTTGCCCATCCTCTTCCTCCTCCTCCACCTATCCTTCTAACTAAGTAATGGAGGAGCCTTGCTGGGTGAGTGTTCACCTGTCCTCCTCCTCCACCACTTTGGAAGAAAGCCAGGCAGCAGCGGAGCAGCCTTGAGAAGCAAGCCTCCTCCTCCTCCTCTTCCTCTTCCTCCTCTTCCTGACCTTCTCCTAAGGTGCCTTGCAGGTTGAGCGTTCACTCATCCTCCTTCTCCGCCCATCCTTCTCCTTAGCAGAAGCCATGTGGTGCAGGAACCTTGCAGGGCAAGCATTTGCTGTTCGTCTTCCTCCTTTACATGGCACTCTCCTCAGGAGGAGGCCAAATGATAGAGGAGCTCTGAAGTCATTCCACATGCTCGTGGGCTGCCCAAAATCCTTTGTTGGGCCGCATGTGGCCCCCGAGCCGTATGTTGTGCAGGCCTATCCTAGCAACTAGGATTAATGGAATTCAGAGCTACTCACAGTGGTGGTCTGTGGACCTGTGCTGGCCTGAGAGCTACTGGTTCCCAGTCTGCACTGAGTTTCCAGGAAAGAAACAGCTGTAGCCAATGGGCACAAATATGGTGCCAGCCTAAGGTAACCACATTTTGTAAAGCAAAAAAAGAGGACACATTTACTGAATGACCACCTACCGCTACAACAACTCTCACTTTAAATATCATATGTGCTCTAGGCAGCTGTAAGAGGAGCTACTGCTCCTCAGCTGAGGGAGTCCATCAGAAAAGACAGGCTGGGCACCATCCCAGCAATAGCAGCAGGGCACCTTTCCCCTCTCAGCTATCTTCCTCTCTAACAGGTTTTTCTCTCAGGAAGGAAGATGATGGCGGCCACAGTAATGACAATGATGGCAGCAACCCCAGCTAGAAACCAGTGAGTCATTCAGTAGCCTCTGGTATGTGGCTGATTCTGGCTGCTTTGGGTAGGGGCTTCTCTCCCTCTGCTGTAACCTTGCATGTTTCTCTTCCTCCTTCTCAGGGCTCATCAGCTTCCTACAGTCCAAGCCTTTTAAGAAAACCTGGACATATGCAGCTGGACAGAAATGTTACATCTTGAAAGCAGGACATGTCTAGGAAATTGGATGACAAGCATTTCAAACCTGAAAAAGAGAACGTGTTCTGGATAAGGAGGACATATGGTAACCCTATGCCAGTTCCTAGCATACTTTATAAACTCATGTTTAAATCTAAAAAAATTTGTCAAAAAATTGACCCAAAAAAATCTAGTTGACTTACCCATGGGTTAATGTAAGAACTGTACTTTAACTCTCATTTTAAAAAGGGAACCATCCCCTGGTGTGTAACCTGTCCTGGAAACACTGACCCCTCTCTACTCTTTCATCCATCCAGCCTTCAGTGTGAACACCAACAGTTATGCCTCGTGCATTTTTTTATGTTCTTTGGCATTATTTTGCTTTGCTTCATCTTTTAGATCTTTTTTTTACATGCCCCTAAGTCTTACCTTTGACTTAGCCATGGATCATACCAAAATCCATAATTTTGACCCCAAAAGCTACCCCCAACTTATACATGAGATTGACTTATAATCAAGTATATACAGCAACTGCCTAGTTGGCTTGACAGGATGGTGAAATGGGAACAGATTGGAGTCTGTGGGGGCTAGACTGAAGTAGCAAATCACTTGCCTCAATCCACCTAAACTCGGTTTTAGTCAAGACCAAGATGAAAGCAACAAGATTTTAAGTCAGGCAGAATAATGATTAATGTGACCTGCAGCACAATTCTATAAATGTTTTACCTGGAAAAATGTCCCACTTTATACAGCAAGTCTTACTGTCCAGCAAGTGTGTTTTAGATTGCAGCCTCGCTCATAATTTGCTTTTAGCAAAATCAGAATCACTGCCTATCTATTTAGACAGTATCCCAATGATCAACTGACACATTTTGTTAATTCTCAATTAAAAAAAAAGACTTCTTCTGTGTGAAGTCAAACTACTAATAAGTGGACCAAGTTAGTTTCGGTTTGCTGCATCATGTTTTGCCGACAAATGGCATGGGACATTCCCCCCTCCCAACATGTTATATATTTTATGTTGGAACAAAAAAGTCCCAACAGCAAAAATCAATAGATTCATGGGGATATTTATTCATCTCAGATTTTTTTTTTATTTGTAGAGAGAAATAATGTACTTGATAAGTGGCTTAAATCTGAGGACAAACTGCTTAGCTTTCTATTATGTTTCATATAACGGATTTTCTGTGGTTTAATAGTCTTTGACTGCACAATAAAGATTGATTGATACATTTAAATCTGAGGACACTGTTTACAACTGTGCAGGTAACCATGTCACCTTGAGTCCCTATACTGGGAGAAAGGTAGGATATAAGAAAAGAAAATAATAATAAATAATAATATTTACAGTGTAGTTCTAGTTCTGTGTGGATTTTGCAACAAAATGTGACACAGGTGTACTAAAATCTCCCATTCTAGTGCAAAAGGGTTAAACACACCATTAACTTTACATACCAGTATATATAATTTTCTTTAATGTGAAAAAACAGTTGAGCGGAGAGGCTCATGGCATAATAACAAGGCATTAAAAACTCCTCCCACTCCTGTCCAGACCCTGAAAAAAAAATCCCCTTCATGGCACAGCTTTCCTTCTAGAAAATGTCATGTTTGGACACACTATGATGACCACTGATAAGGTAATGTTTCGCAATTTTTTTTATTTTTTATTTTTTGCATTGCTATTCCCCCATACCCCACTGATTACATCCTTTGCCCACTCACACAGGTGCACCATAATGTGCCAGTTGACACAACACTCCATCCCTCTGATCAAGTGGCAACAGTCCACAAAAGCTTATGCCAAATAAACATGTGAGACTTTGAGTCATACTAGGGCTCTTTGTTGGTTTTGCTTCAACAGACTAATATGGCTATCCCACCCTGAGATATTGGCACTATGATATGTTTGACATGAAGACAGATAGATATTGGCCTTTCTGAAGTTTCTGATTTACAACACAAAGCAAAGATAGTTTCCCCACCTCTCTAGTGCCAAAAGCAGCTTCCTTCCTGACACAATCAGAAACTGAGTCAGGTTTTTGTCAGGGGAACAATATGGGAATAGAGAGTTTAAAAGCCTACCTGTGATTCCCACTGATGGGGACTGCCATTTAAGACTGACAGATTCAACCCATATGACCAAATTAACTGCTGTAACATACAGTCTGGCCTTTACAAGGGTGTGCTAGTTGTGAAAAGAAGGTTGACTTCTCCTGATCAGCTTCCCAGTGCAGCTTTAGAATAATAGTCCAATATAGCTGACAAATATTCAACTGTCCCACACACCTGATCATTTCCATCTTTACAATAATTCAAACTGCAAGTTTATTAAAGCAGAGAAAGAGTATAGCATAGAGATTAACTATCAACAAGATTACAACCCATGCAGCTATTTTGATTTTAATGGGCTGGTGTACTAAGCCATGTTACAATGCACATCCAACGCTTTTCAGATAAGATATTTCCAAACCACTTCTTACAAGTTATAAAGGCACTTAAAATCAACACAGACAGAATACACATACAATATAATACTCATTTGTTATTTTCTTTTCAAAGAAAAACATCTATATAGTAGATTTTTAATTTTTTCAAAAAAGACTATCACTAATGTAATTTTAATTACAAAACCTGTTGATCAAAAGAAGCCTAGTAAAGCATTAAAAAAGATTGAATTTCCTTTCCTTTCCAAAAGGTCATAATTTTAAACAATATTTATTATAATACACTATTGAATACAAGTTGAAATTATTGTTGAGATGATTTTCCATTTCAATCTATTTTTATAGGTTGGCAAAATGGGAAATTTGAATTCATAAAATCTTCATAACTGTTATAAAATTATAACAGCACACATGTACTGGAGCAGGAGATAAGGATAATTTTAATTACCATTTCTGACACAGATTATATTAAAATTGCCTGTTTCATGAGAGGAAGTTAATATGCCAAACCTGTAAATAATTGTAAATTACAGTCAGGAAAAGAAATACTGCATCGAAAGACTGATGAAGAGTAATTTAAGTCTCATATAATCATATCCAAACAACCAATTATAAGTTTAAGCAGCATAATTTCTACTCCAGATGGTTATCTTAGAAACGATCTGTATGTACAGATACTGGGTGCAGGCTATGATTCAATTAAGAGATTAAAAAACAAACCATGGCTTGTTATGGCTATCCATAGACTTTTATATTCACTTCTTCGGGTTGCCATGTGCTAAGCAGGGGTCACCTCACCATTAAATGGCTGGATGAGGAACCAATATGTGCTCAAACCACAAGCCATCAATGTTATGTATTACTGTCAGGTCTTCACTAACCATGTTTGCTGTGATTATGGAACTGACAAGTTGCAACCTTGTCTCTAAACTATGATTTGAAGACAATTTGAGCTGGATTTTCAAAACATACTTTACAAGTATTGCACCATCCAAAGTTTGGTTGTCCTGAGGATCAGCATTAATTAAGAAGTAGAAGTTAGAACCAAGTATACTGGAAGCATCTGATCACCCATCTTAATTTGAAGTTAAGGTGGAATTGAGGCACATAGATTAAAGAACAATGGCTTTCAGATTTTGTTTCAGGGAAACTTGAGAGAATGCTAAATGTGAGGATCTGTTTTGCTGAGAGACATTTTGTCTATTATCATCATCTTCCACTGCTATGTGCAGCCACAGAGGTTCTGAGGGTTGGGTACCCACCTTCTTCACCAGCCCTACACCTTTGATACTCTGTAATAATGGTGATTGTAAAGCTGCTCCTTAACATAGGAGGCTAAGATCCAAAGCTCATGTTAGCCAGGGACCTGGCACCATAAATCATTGACCATCTGAATGACAGGGATATACTTTGTCATTACTATTACAGTAGCAGTAAAGGCCGACAAGAATTATGAATAGTTTTCAAAATGCTGCAACAATATTGAGAATGTTGTGCTTTTTAAAAACTAATCATGTCCCCATGATTCCCAAGGCATTTATGGCAGGAGAGGGAATCCTATGGCCCTCCAGATGCTTTTGGATTGCTCATCAACGATGCTAGCTAGGGCTGCTCCAGACTTCAGTTCAACAACATCTTGGGGGGGGGGGGGACTGCATGGTTCCCATGCTTGATTTGATACTTGAAGGTACAAGCTATGATTTAATATCCACAAGCACAAAACTAAAGTGGAAGGTATAGAAGTCCTGCTTCTGCCATACGAATAAATATGATTTCACACTCAATTTGGCATAGACAGTCTCAATTAATCTTCTGTCATCCCACTTTTTCATCTGATGTTAATATTTCCCAGTTTCGCTGTCCTCCTTCCACTTTCCCCTTTGTCCTAAGCTTACTTTCAATGTTTCAAACTGAGTTCCAAGTAAAAAAGTAGAATCAACTCAATTAACTAAGCAAGGTGGGCTGGAGAGGAGGAGGCAGAATCTTGCTCTTTCCTGTAGGCTACAGCCTCTCCTAGCTGGTGTGTTCTCCCTCATTAATAACTTTTGCCATCTTGACCACCCTCTGAAGTTGCTAGGTCACATGTATCCCAGTTTTCAACTTTCAGATGTTGGAAAGTATCTGCTTTGTGCCATTATTGTACCAACTACAAAGGAGTAATTGAGAGGCGGAAGGTTGAACCCTACCACATAATATGCTTATTTATTTATTTATTTTACTTGTAGCTTTGGGAATAACTGAAATTGAAAGGCTAGATTTCCTTTATTTAAAAGATTCATACTGGGACAGGACTCATGTAATTCATGGGCCACAGACTCCTTTCCTTCTCTCCCATTTTTGGCCCCAAACTAGAAAGTTACTGCTTTTGGAAGTTTCTAGGAGCACTAGCTCTCCCATTTTGTTTTAGCAGAATTCTCTCTTTTGAAGCCAGAAGTGCCTTGCTGCCCCAAAACCAGAAAGGATCTTCTGGTCACTTCTACTTAATATGGAGAAACTCCAATATGGCTACTGAAGTATCCTTCAGCTAGGAAAATGGTCCCTTAGAGCTTATCTAGCCCTGAGTTGAAGAAGAAGAAGAAGAAGATGATGATGATGATGATGATGATGATGATGATGATGATTCCTGCTCTTTGCACAGAACTGGGACTCAGAGCAGCTTCACAATATTAAAAACAATACAATTAAAACACAGAAAAAAGTCTACATGGTGGTTCACAAGAATCATGTCCCTCCCCTGACAACACAACAAAACCTATATAAATATAAAATCAAGGACTTCTGCTAAAACAAATGAATGTATGGACAGCAAATGCCTGAGTGTGGGTCTTATTTAAGTGCTGCAAAACAAAAATGACTCAGAAGAGAATGCCACAGACAAGAAGCCAAAGACAAGACCCCCTGAACCTCAGGAAGCTGGATACCAATAGCAGAGCCTTAAGATCACCTGAGAAACAGGTATGCTGACATGGGAGCAGGCACTGCTTCAGACAACCAATTCTCAAACTGTTTAGCAAAGCAGAAGGCCATAAGAGCAGCACTTTGAATTGCATTTGGGAACAAATTGGTTATCGGAGCCAAGATGTAATCAGCAAGTGCCTTTTTTCTGTTGCTTTCTGAACCAAGTGAAGTTTCTGAACAGTGTTCAAGGGCAGGAACATATACAATGCATCACAGTAATCAGTCTAACAGAGTATCTAATGTAGATGTTACCACACAGATAAGTTATGAGGCAAGGATGTTTCTCTCTAGGATGGGATGCAGCTGGCAGCCCTTTTTGACACAGATGAAGAATCAGATCTAACAGGACACATGAACTGTGAATTTGATCCTTACAAGAAGCATGCAGCCTTATCACTATCAGGCTGAACATAACTTCTGTGGTCAATTAAACCATCAATATCACCTCTGCCTTGGCTGAAATTTTTTATTCCTAAACCAGGCATCTGTCCAGCACCTTCATTATAACACTGTGATTATATAATGAAGATAAATATAATTAGCATATTCATGATACTTCATTTATTTTATCTTACTTTATTCTATTTTATTCTCTCAACATGGGACCCAAGGTGGATTACAACGAAGCTAAAACAAGATAAAGCTAAAAAAAAAAAAGAGTGATGATAAAAATGTCAAAACACAATTAAACAAGTTATCATATTAAGGAACAATTCAGGTTAAAGAGTGTAAAATCATTTAGAAACATAACAATAAGGATAAAAATACACCACACACACACACACACAAAATATATCTGTAGCCACTTCATTATCAAATGCTTGTTTTTAAAAAATGGCTTTATCTGCCAGCAAAAGAAAATGGGGAGTGGGCCAGCCTAGCTTCTCATGGAAGAAGGCCCACAATCTGGGAGAAACCACTGAGAAGGCCCTCTCCCCTGTCCTCACTAGATGGACCTATCATGATGGTGGGACTGAGGGAAAGCCCTCTCAGCTAGTTTGAACCCAACCTACACAAGGATTTATAGATCATATCCAGTACTTTGAACTGGTAGCTGGTGGAGCTGTTTTGACATGGGAGTTACATATTCCCTGCAATAGGTCCCAATTAGCACTCTGGCTGCAGAATTTTTACCCACTGCAATTTCCAAACGGTTTCAAAAGGAAGCTACACATAGAATATGTTATATTAATGTGCATAGGATGTAATCGCCATTTGACTTATCCTGGAATGAGGGCAACTGGTGCACCACCACCCTCCTGACCACCACAAAAAGCCAGGATCAGGGTTGAATCACCCAGGCTACCAAGACTGATATTTTAAGGTGAATGTAATCCCATCCTGGACAGACTGAATTCCTATTTCTTGATCTGCCTTCATACTGACTGGGAGCATCTCTGACTTGTCTTGATTAAGCTTCGATTTGTTCACCCTTATCCAGTCCATTACTGACAACAGACACCAATTTTAGTACCAAAACAGCTTCATTAGAATTAAATGAAAAGGAGAGACCGGGATTTTTATTCCAGTGAACACCTACACCCACAAAGGTTCTATACTGGAATTACATTTCTTCAGTCTCTTAACCAAAGTGTTGTTTCTTTTTGCTTGTTTTTCAAATAAGAAAGGTCTGGTGGGTGTAAGGTGGCATCAACATATTGTGGTCTTTGACCTTAATTAGGAGAATGGGAACGTATCACGGATCCCTGCTCTCCTTTTTCCCTCCCTTCCCTTTTTAGCATTAACCATGATGTAGCATTGCAATAAAGGCTATAACCTAAACATGATTATCTTTAACCATGGCTTACAAACCACTTCCAAGCACTGGGTTCAGGACACATTTAACATTAGTACTGACACATATCCATGGTCAATGCAGCAATGGAAAGAGGAGCATTTATTTGTGAGAGATCAGGAGGGAAAGCCTGTGTTCACTAGAGTGAAGAATCACACTGTGCAGATGCCTTCATTTCAGACTATCTTCATTAATATAGGTAGTTCTTGATCGCAAAGTTAGCATCATCAGCCCTTCTAGTCCATACATGTAATGGTTACTTGCTTTTATAACCTCCTGAGAAGGAAATGGGAAGGGAACATGCTTCTTTTTGCCTGCAAAGTAATTGTACCCACTAGCTTTGAGATACTTGAACCCCACCAAGGATTTGACTAAAACCTTACTTACAACAGGGAAGACAAAAGTAAAAACACTTTTATTTTGTAAGACTAATTGTATACCCATAACAGGAAGCCCATTCATCAATAATGCATGTAACAGTAAATGTCTTAAAGAACAGAAAGTAGAATTAGCTTGGAAAAGCATCCCCATCCGTTAAAGATGTATTTTTTTCCCTGAACAGAGATCAGTATTTTACAATACAACTTCCACCTGAAACAGCCTAGAAAGGGGCTTTCAAAACCCAGCAGACACTGAATGAACTTATCACCATCCATTTTCAGAAGAAAAGAACATTGTGCAAATACAAAGGCAGAAGAATTTAAGTCCATGCAAAGTCCTCTTTAGATACAAAGAGGTCACCAACTTCACTCAGTAGCACTACTGTGCATTAATGAAGCCTTTAGTGTTCAGAAACAAAAGAGGAGGCTGCATTAGGCTGCAATCCAATTGTATTTATTTGCTAGCAATAGCATACCTAGCTCTTATTGGTGCTTTCTATTCTTCGAGGGGGGGGGGAGTAGCGGATAAACCAAAGAGGGCTTTTAGAGTGGCATTCTGGCTGTTACTTTTTTACTATGGCAGTTTTTAAAAAAAAAAAAAAAAACACCCACCATGGAATGGCAAAGAGAGAGAGAGAGCATAAACAGAATCCCTGCATAAAAAGTAATTACTGCCCTGCTTTTCAATGCACAACCTTCATATGAGTATAGAATGTAAGTCCAAACATCATGAAAGTTCACCCAACATGCAAGTTACCAAGGGTCAGTTTGAACCACAGTACCAATAAAAAGCTGAGCAAAGATGAGCAATAAAGTGACAAAGTAATGTGAAGCAGGTATAACCTTTCAATTTTGTTCCAGGTAGAATGTGACCTCTAATGCATTACAAAGTAGGGGCCTTTGCAGACTGCCAGAAATAGTGCAAATTGAGTCCACTTGAAGGATTAGAGTTAGTGCTAGGGAGTCATGGGAATTGGTGTTTTTTTTTCTGAGACATTGAGCCTTCTCTGTCAGAGAGCTCTGGTGCCACAATAAAATACAGTTCCCATAATTCCCTAACCCTAATTCTAACCCTTAAAGTGGACTCAATTTGCACTATTTCTGGCAGTCTGCAAAGGCCCTAGGACTATTTTGCTTGTGTTTGCTCATCATCACTGCACACCGGTGCCTTGTTTTAAGAGAGAGCTACTGCCCCTGCAGTCTTGTCTCAAATCTTTGTGATGTTTATGTTCTCAACCAAATAAACATTCTGCTTTCAATAAAACATTTGATTAATGGTGAAAAATATGTGGCTATATATAAATGCTCATCACTTGATTACCACAATCAATTTATGACAACTGTAGCACATGAAACAGACACCTCTACAGACACTGCCATAGGGAGAGGCTGAAATTCAATTATTAGTCTCCATAGAGTAGGTTTATCTAACCAATGGAACTTACATAAATATTGGCCTATCAAATTCCTATGGACTCTATGGACCTACTCAAGATGGGACTCACAATTGGATACAAACCCACAGCTCCAAAACAATTCACTTCAAAAAATAAATACTTTTCAACAGAAAAAGTTTACATGATCTAACATAGGGGTCGGCAACCTAAGGCCCGGGGGCCGGATGCGCCCCCCGAGGCCTTTGGACTGGCCCCAGGCCGGTCCTGCCGCCGCCGTCCTTGCCACCTGCTGTGATGATATTGATTATTGTTGTTATTACTTGTTCTTGGGGTTTTATTGGCAAAATCTCCACAGAGGTTTTGCCATGGCTTTTCTGGGGCTGAGAGAGTGTGCATGCATATTTTTTTTAAAAAATTAATTTTTTAAAATTTTATTTATTTATTTATTTATGGTACTTCGGCCCCCCCAATTGTCTGAGGGACAGCAACTCGGCCCCTGGCTCAAAAAGGTTGCCTACCCCTGATCTAACACAATAGCACAAGATGCTTCCTAACATACTTTTAGTATTTAGCACAAACGTCAAATAAAATATTCAAGAACATGCTCTGTGTAATGCAGGGGTAGGCAACCTTTCCCCTTTAAGGGCCGAGGGACTTCAGCTCCCAGAAGCCTCAGCCATGTTGGCCAATAGTCCCATGTTGGCCAATAGCTCCTGGGATTCTGGGAGCTGAAGTCCCTCAGGCCTTAAAGGGGAAAGGTTGCCTACCCCTGGTGTAACACAACTATATTTAGGTCACCACTTTGAAACAAGAGAAAAGCAATAAGTTGGGAAAGGACTAAGCCCCTGCTTTCATATATTCTTTTCAGGGGGAAAGAGCAACATAAACACATGCACATCATTTAAGTGCATGATCAGAGTTCACTGGAAATTACCAGCACTGCTCAACACACTTTTCACAAAATAAGATTGGTTTCCATTTTGGCATCTAGGCTTGGCTTTGACAATTGGGCCAGTGATGAAGCTTGACGGTTCCCAGTCTTAGGGCCAATCTTTTTATTTACTTTAGGGAAAAAAATTAAAGACTGCCATCTGCCCTGCTAGCCTTCCTCTTCAGTCCACTCCAAACTTGTCCCCAATTTTCCACTTGCATAGCTTTCACTTTGTTCCATAACACCTAGAATTAAAGATAGAATTTAAGCAGAGTATTTCCTAGAAAACTAAAGAGAATATTTCTTATTAGACTAGGTAGTGTATCTACATGCTGTGTAGCTGTACAGTCAGTCCTCCACACTCGCGACCTTGACACTCACGGTTTCAGTTATTTGCGAGGTCAAGGCTGCTAGCCGAGGCATTCCTCCTCCCCCTCCCTCCCGGGCTTTTCCCCTCAGGAGAAAAACCTCAGGAGTCAACTCTGTGTTTTTCCCAGATGGCCAGGCAGTGACCCTGCCGGGAAAGGGAGGAGGATCCTCCATCCCCCCCAAGTCCCTTTGCCTGTCCCATTGCTCCCTGGGCTGTCAAGGGGGCGATGGGGCTAGCAAACAGAGGAGGAGCCTCCATCCCCCCCCCAGGACATCTTCCCAGCTGGACTGGCTGGGAAAGGGAATTGGGGGAATGGAGGCTCCTCTTCCCTTTCTCTACCCAATCACCCCCTGGGGAAAGAAGCGATTGGGCTGGGAAAGGGGCAGGGAGCCACATAAAGGTACAGGGTGGGTGGGGAAAAAGGAGTGCAGGCTCCTGCTCCTCTTCTCCTGCTCACCCCTCCCTTTAACTGACTTCTGAGTGGGGGGGTGGAGCTATTCGTGATTTTTCCATATTCGCGGGGGCCTCATTCCTCTAACCCCCATGAATATGGAGGGACAACTGTATACATCTGTACTGACTGAACCATGCAATCACAGAATTGGAGAATTAGAAATTACCCTCAAAATTAATCTAGTCCAATCCCCTTTTAATGCATGAACTCTACAACTAAAGCATCCCTAAAAGATGGCCATCCAATCTCTGCGAAAAATCTCCACAAGAGAGAATCCATCACTTTTCAAGATAATCCATTCCACTAGCAAACAGCTCTTATCATGAGGAACTTACTCCTAATGTTTAGTAGAAATCTCATTTCTTATCATTTGAATCTGCTGGTTTGGGTCCTACCCTCTGGAACAACACAAAAAAAGTAGTTCCAATTTCCATGTGGCAACCCTTCAAATATTTTAACATGGTTATCATGTATGAGCTCACCTTGCATATACAGAATATTTTCTTATAAACTACATAGAATATTTTTTATTAAATATGGACTTAATAAACACTCTACATCCACTTTTAAATGTAGTATATACTGACTGTCACTATTTTATAAAATCTGCATAAACAAAACTATCCTTGTTTAACAATAAATAAATGTCTCTGAAACCTGATTTACTAAATTAATTTAAATGTATTTTATTGGCAAATATAAATAAAATATGGTGAAAAATTGTCATTTGATGAATGATACCATCCTTTGGTAAATGAAATCAAAGAGCCTGGTTAACTCCTGAACTCCTAACTCCTTTTGGGAAGGAGGAGAGAGCATAATAGTAATGTGGCCTCTAAATTTTTAGCCAACATAATGTGTATGTGCACAGCATTTCTGTACATTTCTATAACTTATGCTTTTAATACACCTTTTGTCCTTCCAGATGAATAATCACCTCAGCCTACAAACTAAATTCAATCTGCAGTGATAACTAACGACTAAAAGAAAGCTGTTTGGGTATGACAAGAGCACACTCTTAAAACAGTCATAATAATTTCACTTCACTTTCAGTCAACATTCAGAGAAGAGAGGATTACCATGCACAAAAAAATGAAGACGAGAAACATCACAATGCTATAAAAGATTCCTGGAATGTTCCCAACAGAGTGCAGAACAAAGATAAAGAAAATATTACATCCCTAAGGTTTCTGGAGTGTGCCGGACCTCAAAAATGTACTGATATACGCAAAATAGACCATACCTGAGGTATGATTGAAATTTTCTTCCTCAAGTCGTGAAGTCCTAGTTCTGATGTCAAATACTTATCAATCCAAATTCTTCCTTGGGGTTCAGCCAACCGGAAAAGAGCAGCTATTAGAGAGCTCTTTCCAGCTCCTGTTCTTCCCACAATTCCTATCTGAAAGGGGAAAATGAAAAAAGGGGGGGAAAGAAATTACACAAAACACCAGTCAAGCTAGTTTGAACGAACAGAACTCTCTCTTGCTCTCTTTCTTTTAAGCAATGTGAATAATTGTCTTGTATATTTAGTTCTTGTTAAGCAAGATTTACAGGCAAAATGTATAAGCAAGGCCACAAATGAAGATTACTATAAATAAACCTTATATTTAAACTGTCTTGTACTAGTAACACCTGAAAACACTTGAGTTAATATAAACTATTGTGAGATAGGTCCAGAGATTTCAACCACATATAATATGGATAAAACAACAGCTTTCCTTTAATAAGTTCTAAGAAGCTAGCACCTATGCCATTTATTAAGATTTCCACTTTCTCCCTTAAGGCACAACTGTCTTGTCTCAGCTGCTTGAATTGAACTTAAATTTTAATGCAATTTTATATTTGTTTCTAAATGTATTGTTCCTTAGCCTAACCCTTCAGGGATAGGGTAGCATATAAAACATTATTACCATTTTCTTTGAGATAGGAATAACATTTCCTTCTTCTCATCTGTCTACAGAGCAAGTCTCATGGGTAAGGTGGCGTTTTTTGCATTATAAAGATGAGAAATGGAGACTAAAAATATATTGGCCCAAAACCACTGAATCAGAATACAAGCACAGCTTTCTAGATCTAAATCATAACCTCAGTTTCTAGCAATGCTATTATTTATTCATTTATTTATTTAGAGCATTTATACCTGGCCCTTCAGCCCAAAAGGCTACCAGAACAGCTATTGAGGAGAACTTTACTGTTCCTGTTAAATTCTCTTATTTTTAGAAAATTCTATACATTTTTTATAATGCAGACAGAGTTTTGATGAAAATAATTGTGACCTCACTAATGTTAAATGGTTTTTGAAGAACAGATTCTGATAATCATACTGAAACTCAAACCAGAAATTTATTACATTATTTTCTAAACAAACAAATCTAATTATTATACTTTTAAAAACAGAGAACATTTGAGATGTCAAGGGGAAAGAATTGTTGTCCAATTTATATTATTGTTTCACAGCAATCTCTGAACTGTGCACCAAGCAAGAAAGGAGGCACTCTGGGAGCCCAAGTATACACTAAAGATGGATAGATCTTTAGATCTGTTTTTGTTTTTGTTTTTCAGTTTTACATTTGTTCCATCCAGTTTCTCCATTATTTTACTTATTTTACTTTACAAAATCTGCACGTTCATATTTAAATAGTACAGGAGGCCCCGAGTACCCACTGGGGTTGGTTCCACGACACCCCATGGGTACCAAAATCTATGAATGCTGAAGTCCCATTATATACAATGGTGGAGTAAAATGGTGTCCCTTATATAAAATGGCAGAATTAAGGTTTCCTTTTTTTGAATTTGTAAAAAAATATATTTTCAAGCCATGGATGGTTGAATCTATGGATGCAGAATCCGTGGATATGGAGGGCTGATTGTATTGTAATATGTATACATTTTCTAACCAAAGGACTAAATCCAATTATCAGTGCCACTACACCTGTGGCAACTCTGTAAATCAACATATATGTAAGTTTCATTGATTCACTGGGTCTAAGTCTGCCTGGGACTAACAACTGGATTTAAAGAGACAGACAGCACAGTGCAGTTCAGTGCACTGTTTTGAGTAATGACTAGGACAGTGGGAGACCAGGGTTTGAATCCCCACTCAGCCATGGAAACCCACTGGGTGATCTTGGGCAAGTTACATTCTCTCAGCTTCAGATGATGGCAATGGCAAACCTCTACTCAACAAATCTTGACAAGAAAACCACATGATAGGTTCACCTTAAGATCGTCACAAACTGGAAATGACTTGAAGGTATACAACAACAATGCATTTCTAAACATGTTTTATCTGAAAATATGCCTTTTATATGCACTTTAGGATGGTTTTATGCTGACTGCTACACTGGAGATTTTGAGCAGTGAAAGACATGAGGAGGATCCAGGAGATGAGGATCAAATCACTTCATCGGACATCCTTGGAAGCAACCCAGGTAATTTGTGTAACAGTTACTGCTCCAGCCTGCCCCCATTAGCCTCCATTAGGGGAGGGCCATTCTGCCCTTACACTTGCATAGTGGGTGTTTTGGGTCATTAACTTGCTCCTGATATGGGGAAAATGCAACAAAATCATTTGTTGGAAGGGGGGTCCAATGCATGGGGCTTCTTGTCTTCCAGTCAGAAATATTTAGAAATGCCTTTCTGCAAAAGTGCACTCTCTGACGCCATACAAATTTCTTTTATCCCTGCTTACTGGGAGAAGATCAAATATGTCTCAGATCCATACATACCCTTCCTGACATGGCTCTTACTGTGCAAAAGTGAACATCCCTACCCCAAAGATCCTGTGTGTATATGATTATGGATAAAACTCTTTTTAAAACAATCATTTTGCTGCTCTTTCAATTTCTCTACTGAAGAGTAAGGCAGATATTTAAATGTATGATGACTGTTTCCTTTTTCAAAATCATTTCTTCCAGCTTCGAAGAATAGAAAGGGGCAGACATTACAAGTTCTGAGAGAGAGTCTACTAGAGAGCAACTTCCTTCAAAAGCAAAGATGAGAATTAAAAAAGCTTTATGGGAAGAGGGAGGGGAAGGGGGGATAAGAAAGGGAAAAAAACAACTATGCAGAGTTTGGTATAAGAACAAAAGAGTTCAAGTGCTTCCTCTGAAGTCATTGATGTACAGTAGTGCATTAGCAGCATAAAAGCACTTTATAAAAATTGATACTTAAAATAAAAATGCAGCTGCTCTGTTCATTGTCAAATATTCTTCTCTCAGTCTGGCATCCAATGAAAAAGAACACAGAGAGCATGTCAAAAGGCAGTTTATCATTTTGGGGGCTAAGTATCTGAGCTGCTAACGGCAACAGAGAATTTAGGGCAGTGCAAGCAATTTTTCCTGTCTTTACTGATCATATTCTTTAAAAGGATCTATACACAGATTATTTGTTCAACATATACTTTCTTCCAGTCTTGTAACAGAAAGTATCTGTCAACCTGACTGCAAGAAAGCTGATGCAGGTCTACCTGAAATACTAAACTATGGCAATTTGACATGGAATGTATAATGAGGTTACATTCCCAATAGAGTTCTGAACTCCATGCTTTATTATTGTCACATACAAAAACTGATAAAGTTTCAAGTTCTCCAGTAATCCTAGTTAGATTTTTAAACATGTATCTGGGGATGCTGAGAGTGACAGAAAAAAAGATGGCCAATGTGGAAGTGATACAATTTACAGGGTATCTATCCTACACAGTTATGGCAGTTTGATGCCAGTTCAACTGCCATGGCTCCATCCCATGAAATCTTGGAATTTGCAGTTTAGTAAAGTACTTACAATTCTTGGTTATAATGTCCTTCCCTGGCTCAGCAACACATTGGTAATTTGTTTAAATTATAGTGTGACCAGATTTGTACACCATTCTGATTGCTCCATCTCAAGCAGTCTGCAACAGAGCTAAAAACCTGACACAGATCTTCAGCTTGTTTCAGTCACTCTAACACTGAGGAGGGGACAGGAGTATATATATGTAAACAAAAGGCCTGTCTCCCAAATACCCATTCCTCAGTTTCTGCCCTTCCCAAGAATAGAGACATTTGAAGAGGGCTTCTAGGCATGTATACTTGAACAAGAGTAGAAGCCTCCCCCTAATCAGGAACCATGGTAAAGCTGCTTCCCAGTCACACAAAGGCTTTTATTCTTGTTCAAGAAAACATCAGAAGAAGCTCCCTTTAGTCTTCCTCCAGGAACAGCAAAAGTGTTGTTGCTGTGTGCCTTCAAGTCATTTTCTACTTAAGACGACCTTAAGGCAAACCTATCACAGGGTTTTCTGGGGCTGAAAGTGTGACTTGCCAAATGTCACTCAGTGGGTTTCCATGGCTGAATAGGGAACTAAATCCCAATCCCGAGAGTCACAGTCCAACACTCAAACCGCTACATCACTCATGCTCCCTCCAGCACTCATTTTAGGTAAACAAACTGAATGTCTGCAGAAATTTCAAAGAAATTTAACTAACAGTGGAATCTTATACTTACCTATTTGGATCTAAGAACCATTTAATCCAACTGGACGTCACCTAAAATATTTATAGCTAGGACTTCTGCCTTAAAATATCAAGATTCAAAGAGTACTTTCCATGTGTGCTAAGGCAACAAAAAGTTTTTCTTTAGGAAGCACTAGGAAGCCTCAGATATATGGGTTCGTTGTTGTTGTTGTTGTTGTGTACCTGCAAGTCGTTTCCAACTTATGCCAATCCAATCACTGGGGTTTGTTGGCAAGATTTGTTCAGAGAAGGTTTGCCATTGCCTTCCCCTGAGGCTGAGAGTATGTGAGTGATTTAGCAGTGACCAAAAAAGACAGTGATTTAGAATCATTTCCTGGTCAAGACGGAACTTAGAGCCAACACCTGCCCTGCCGGGGGTGGTGGACCTATTAGAATGGTCCACCCTCGAAGGCTGATGGAGCCAATTGGATTCCGGAAAGCCTTAGAGGGATTAATGGTTGGGCATGCCGGTGACCCTGTCGAGGCTCTGGTTGACACTTGAAACAGTGATCTTACCAGGGCCATCGACACGATCGCTCCCAAGCGCCCTTGCCATCCCGCTCCTAATCGTAAGCCATGGTTTACACCTGAGCTGAGGAGGATGAAGCGGTATGGACAACGGCTAGAGTGCAAGTGGCGGAAAACTTGACTCTTATCTGACAGGACTCGCCATAGGAACTTTCTTTGTTCCTATCGGGAGGCATTGCGTGCAACGAGGAAAGCATTCTCGTCTGCACGCATTGCGTCTGCAGAGTCACGTCCGGCAGAGCTGTTTAAGGTGGTGAGGGAGATGACGCAGGTGCCCCCTGCGCCAAATCCCTTGCTTAACCCGACAACGGCCTGCTGTGATGCATTTAACAACTACTTTGCAGACAAAATCTCTCAGATAAGAGCTGACCTTGACGCAACTATTGGGACAGAGTCTATAGGCGAGGCGTCCACCGACTCCGCCGATGTAATTTTACTGGATCAGTGGCAATCTGTGAGTACTGAGGACGTGGACAAGCTGCTTGGTAAGGTGAGGAAGACGACTTGCCCTCTCGACCCTTGCCCATCTTGGCTGGCCATCCGGGGGGGGGGGGGGATGCATTGATGAGATTCCTTAAGGATATCATCAATGCATCCTTCAGGGAAGGACATGTTCCATCATGTTTAAAGGAAGCGGCGGTTAGGCCGCTTCTGAAAAAACCTTCCCTGGACCCCCTGGACATGAAGAACTATAGGCCTGTGTCATTGCTGCCATTTTTGAGCAAGGTGATCGAGAGAGCAGTTGCTCTTCAGCTCCAGGCAGTCTTGGATGAAACCGATTATCTAGACCCATTTCAAACCGGCTTCAGGACAGGCTTTGGGGTTGAGACTGCCATGGTTGCCTTGACCAACGATCTGCGTCTGGGCATCGACAGGGGTAGCGTGACCCTGTTGGTGCTCCTAGACCTCTCAGCGGCTTTTGATACAATAGATCACGGCATCCTCTTGGACCGCCTGCGGGGGTTAGGTATCGGAGGCACTGCTTTGCAGTGGCTCCGGTCCTTCCTCTCGGGTCGGTCCCAGAGGGTGCTGCTCGGGGACTGTAGTTCCAGCATGAGGGAACTCACTTGTGGGGTCCCTCAGGGAGCTATTTTGTCCCCGATGTTGTTTAACATCTATATGAAGCCGCTGGGTGAGATTATACGGAGTTATGGTGCTGGGTGTTATCAGTACGCTGATGACACCCAAATCTATTTCTCCATATCTCGTTCGTCGGTCTCGAATTCCAATGGCATCTCTTCTCTCAATGAATGTCTTGGGGCGGTAATGGGCTGGATGAGGAAAAACAGATTGAAGCTGAATCCAGACAAGACGGAGGTGCTCACGGTAGCGGCCCCGAAACCAGGAATTGGGTTGCAACCTCCAGTCCTGGATGGGGTCACGCTCTCCTCCAGTGACTGTGTTCGCAGCTTGGGGGTGCTCCTTGACTCGTCGCTCCTGATGACGAATCAGGTTAATGCGACAGTCAGGAGCGCCTGTTATCAGCTTCGGTTGATATGCCAGCTGCGCCCTTTTCTGGAAGTAAGGGATCTCGAGACTGTTGTGCACGCGTTGGTAACCTCACGCCTCGACTTCTGTAATGCACTCTACATGGGGCTACCCTCGTGCCTGGTTCGGAAACTACAACTGGTACAGAACATGGCGGCCAGGCTTGTTGCGGGAACATCTCGGAGGGACCACATTACTCCGGTTCTGCGGTCCCTCCACTGGCTGCCTATTAGTTTCCGGACCCAGTACAAGGTGTTGGTTATTACCTTAAAAGCCCTAAATGGCTTGGGTCCAAGGTATCTCAGGGACCGCCTACTCCCATATAATCCTCCCCGCGCTCTTCGGTCCTCCGGGAGGAATTTGTTGCAGCCTCAGAAATCAAGGCTTGCAACTACCTCCCGGAGGGCTTTTTCAGTTGTCGCCCCTAGCCTCTGGAACGGCCTGCCAGACGAGATCCGTCTATTAACATCTTTGGATAGCTTTAAATAGGCTATTAAGATGGATCTCTTCCGACAGGCCTTTCCAGACTAGTTACCCCCACCCCCGACATAAATGGCCACTAATGATGCTCCTACGTGGCCCCATCGCTAGATGGAGGGTATCATTCAGTTAGGCATTAGTTGTTCTGTGTAGGATTTTGAATTTTAATCATGTTGATTTTAAATTTGTTTGATTTAATATTGTTTTAAGGGGTGGGTGGGTGGGTGGGTTTTTCTGTATTATATGTTTTATCTGGATTATGTTTTAAACTTGTAAGCCGCCCTGATTGGGTCCCCATTGGGCGGGGTATAAATAAATTTTATTATTATTATTATTATTATTATAAAAACAATGATCACCTATCCTGAATAGTGTAATACCAAGAAATACATTATTTCATTTCTTTTTTTCTAAAGTTGTATAGTTTTTTTTCATCCAAACAACAGCTCATTAGATTTTGGAAACAAGAGTCTCTCTTCCTAACAAGACAACAGAGTATAAAGAAGGCTTCACAGTAAATGCAGGTGAGCAGTCCATATAAAATCTGTACGATGTAATGAATAACCATAGCTAAGACTAGAATTACAAAAATGTATCGCACATAATCATGGGCACAATAATAATGAGATTTTCAAAACCAACTACCTCTACTGAGATTCCAGGAACCTTTAGAGCACGCAACCCCACTTATGATGACAAAGTTAATGCTTTAAGCCACCCCGATTAATGCTGTAAGCCGCCCTGATTGCTCTGCAGAGGGGCAGAGTATAAATTATTATTATTATTATTATTATTATTATTATTATTATTTTACTAACACTCCAGCAAAATAACAGGAGGGTAGCGGGATAGAGCCAAGTGAAAGAAAGCCAAGCAAACAAGCACACAAATGGAGCAATATTAAGCCACAGTATAAGCAACATATCCCCCTTCTTATTTCTCATCTTTTATTTTGTTTGTTCCTTCCCATGAAATGTAAATCTCCTTATCCACTATTAGAATGGCTTATTACCACTGCAAGAGAGCTGGCCCAAAGGCAAGTAGAAGTATGAAAGAGATAAACAGACGCACTGTATAAACCTCAAGAGCTTCAACTGCCACCCAACATTTTTCCCATGAAGCATTTCTCTGCAATAAAAGCCAGAGCAGTTTTTTTTTTAAGTTGGCAGGGGTTGGGAATCTTTTAAGGTTTCAGTTTGGAAGTGGCAAGGTAAGAAGGTATTTTAGAGATAGAGGAGGTATCCAGTGGCATAACAGAAAGCACCTGATGGGGGATCTGGTGTAATCCACAATCCTAAGTATGGATACCTTAGCCCTAAAAATGTCCATCATCAGCTGCCTGTGCAATCTGTTATTGAATATTTGCAATTAATAGGATTACAGGGTATATCTAGACAAACCTATTCAGCAACTGAATACTCTGTAAATCTAACCTGTCCTACTTTTCTGAAATTTAAACTCACTGCTCCCTGACTTTTCTCATCAGAAATACTCAAAAGGGACTGCCCTCTTTTCTAGCATCTGTTTTGCTCAGTAGGTTAGAATATATCATGTAACAAAAGAAGACTGGTGAAAATACATGATGTGTTTTTTCCCAATATGCATACAATAATGCACAAAACTGCATCCAGTGATACACAGGGCCTTTTCAGGTTCCCCCTTCTAAGGGCTGAGTCTTGCATCCATATTCTTCGTACATACTCTGTGACCACACCTCCTAATTACTGCATTGTCATCCAAATATTTGAGGACAGAGTCCTGTATAATCCATTATAATATTTTTCCTGGTATTGAGGTCAGACTGACTGACCTATGTTCCCTTGATCTTCTTTTTTGCCTTTTTTGAAGAGAGGGACAATGTTTGCAGTCCAGTCCTCTGGCACCTCACTTGTTCTCCAATATATATATTTTTAATGATGACAAGTGGTTCAGAGTACACCAGCACATTCCTTCAGTCCCTGTGATGCAGTTCACCTGGCCCTATAAATTTGAACTCATTTAGGTTAGTCAAGTGATACCTGACTAACTCCCTATCAATTTTGATTTGCAATCCAGATCTCTTGCCAAGGTCTCTGCTGCTGCACACTGTTCTCTTTTGGGGAGAAAACTGAAGCACAATAGATCTTGAGTAGTTCTGCCTTTTCGTTGTAATCTATTAGCATTTTACCATCACTACTAAATAGATACCCCACTGTCTCCTTGGCTCTTGCCTCAAAAACCCCTTATTGTTGCTCCTTGTTTTCCAAGTCAGTTTCAGCTAATTCTGAGCTTTAGCTTTCCTTATACCATGCCTTTATACACTTCCTTGGTTATTTGCCCTTAATAGAACCATAGAATCATAGAGCTGGAAGAGACCATAAGGGCCGTCCCTTGCCATGCAGGAATATACAATAAAAGCACCCCCAACAGATGGCCATCCAGCCTCTGTTTAAAAACCTTCAAAGAAGTAGTCTCTGATAGAATTATGGTTTAGTTATTTGTGGTTAAATCAGTTTAACAGCAGCAGCAGCAACAACAACAACAACAAGTGTGTTCTCCACAGATTTCTGCAAACCATGCTTGCAAGAAGACAGGCAGAGAGAAGACTGAGAGAACAAAGAATCATAAGACTTTATTATCCCCCCCACCCTCAGAAGAGGAGGGGTATGGGAAGTGACCTCTTCACAAGAAACACTGACCAAATGAGCACAGATATATACATCAGTGTTCCTGTGTAGAGCACCCCCTTCTCAAGGAAAACATACAGCTACCAACAACCCTTCTCATCAATGCTTGTCTTCATGTGACAAAATTCATCTTATTTCTCAGGAACTGAAATTGATCTCTAAGTAGAGGCTTGTTGAAAATATCCGCAGGTATTTCCTTTGATGTAGAATATTCACAAGGTACCTCCATCCTTGCAATGTAGGAAAAAAGTAGAGGTGGTACTCCACTGTTTGTTCAAAATGGGGTCTGAGCTGTGGTTTTGGAACCCTGTCAGCTTCCTTAGAGACGTCCAGTTCCAAATCTGGTTGTGCTTCCTCATTCTCCCCTTCTGTTTGTGTACTCATTTCTTCCTCTTCAAATCTAGGCCAATATTCCAGTAGTTGGTCTACATCTTGTGTCTCTGTCTGTGTGCAATCTTTAATTGCACATGTCATGCCTAGTTTCTCACTTTCATCAAAGTATACAACACTTCTCACAGATTTTTCCTGTTTTCGGGTTCAGGATTCTATATCCTCTACTTCTAGCCTTGTACCTCACCATTATGCCTTCTTCCACTTTGTCACCTAGTTTGGATCTTCTCTCTTGTGGAACATGAGCATAGGCTAATGAACCAAAAATTCTGATATGGTCCATACTTGGCTTTCTGTTGTGCTATACTTCCAATGTGGTTTTATTGGTTGCCTTCGTTGGCAGTCTGTTTTGTAAATATGTTGCAGCCATCGCAGCATCTCCCCAAAATTGGTTGGGAAGCTAGCATCCAGCAGCATGCATCTGACCATCTCTATCAGGGATCTGTTCTTTCTCTCAGCAATCCCATTCTGTTCATGCAAGTAAGAAATGCAACTTCTATGTTCAATTCCTTGTTCTTTCAAGTATGTCTGCACTTCATGTGAAAAATATCCACCACCACTGGCTGTATAGCCTCAGGTCGTTTTCCAAATCTGGTACTAACCATGGCTACATATTGTTTCAGTAGCCCACAGACCTGACTCTTTTCCTTGATAAGTATGTCACACAGTATCTGGAATAATCATCTATAAAGGTCAGCAGTAACTATTTCCAGCTCTAGATACAGTTTGGATTGGTCCACACAAGTCTGAATGAACTATCTGTAGAATCCTTGAAGTTTTATGCTCCTGGATTTTTGCAATGGAAGGTCTAGTACCTTTTGCCTTTATGCAATGCACACATCTTGAGGTATCAAATTTACATTCTTGTAATTTCAGACCTTTAGTCAAACCATCTCTCTTCAAATTTCTTATCCCATCCATGTTAAAATGACCTAACTTTCTGTGCCATAAGTGAGAACAGTCCGTATTTGCATTTGCACAGGATCTTATCAGGTTGACCTGCTCTGTGGTACAGTCCAGTACATAAACACCATTTTTTTTAAATGCTCTAGCACACAGTTCTCCATCACGAGTTATTGTACATAAATTGCCACTGAAATGTACATCATATCCTTAGCTATGACTGATACACTTAGCATGGTTTCAAGCCCTAGTACAAATAAAATATTCTTAATTGTGATTAAATTTGTGCCATTGTCTGTACTGCATCTTAACACGCGATCTCCTTGAGACATAGCTTGCAGAAATCAACCACTAGCAGTTTTCACAACCTCATTATGATCAATTGGACTCAATGTAGTGAGATCTTGTAACACCTTTGAGACTAACTGAAAGAAGTTGGCAGCATGAGCTTTCCTTTTCAGAGGAAGTAGACTGAAGTCTACAAAAGCTCATGCTGCCAAATTCTTTCTTTCAGTTAGTCTCAAAGGTGCTATAAGATCTCTCTACATAATGATTCTACAGACTAACAAGGTTATATTTTTGAACTAGACTTAAGTTACTCAACAAATTTGAATTTCCAGCCATGTGTTTACTGGCTCCAGAGTCTATAAGAATTGTTCCACAATTGTGAATTCTAGCATTACATAGCCACATCTCCCTGAAGTTTCAACTACTTTGATTCCAGTTACCAACTTTTCCCTACTGGCTAGGATCAAGTCCAGGATTGCCAATCCTCTTGTTCCTTCCTCTACCTTTTGTAATAAGAAACTATCTACAAGACATATCAGGAATTTGTTGAAAAGCTTAGCAGAGTTAGGGCCGATGCAGACCGGCAGTTTAGGCTGTGCTGGAATTGGAGTTGGGGTGGGGCGGGGCAACCGCACACCGAACGGCCCAACTCTGCCCTGATACCGCGCGCCCATCCACTGCGCCAAAAGGGCACAAAATAACCACAGTGGCGACTCTAAAAGCAGCCTTTTGCCGCTCTTTTGGGGTGGCAAAAAGGAGGATTGGGGCTGTGGCGTGTGGCTGCCACGGCCTTGATCCGTCGTCCCCAGGGGCAGTCTAGTGCCGCCCCTTCTGTATCGGCCCTTAGTCTCCCAACAGGTGTCAGGGTAATTAAACTCCATAACTCCATAACTACTAATTCTAATACTAATGATTTAATTCTGAGAAAGTTAATCACTAAAAAGATCAATTTAAATTCTGACATAAAGGTAAAATGCCAAGTTTGTACCTTCTCTTTGGATTTGATTACAGCAGTTAAATGTCTCAGCACTAAAGGACCATCAATACTGTATGTGAAGTTCACATTTTCAAATGCTATAACACCTTCATTTGGCCATTCCAATGGTGGACGCTTCTTTGATTCCCAAGGTGCTTCCTTCTCAACATCAGTGTATTCCATTACTCGTTCTGCTGATATCATCTTTAAAAAAAAGCAACAAACTCTGATTTCTGAATAAGAGTTTATATCAATAATCTTGTTTGTAATTACAAAAGTTAGTTGACATTTAATATTCTGGTTAGCAAGTATTAAATCCACAAATATGTATTTTTTTCAACCAGAAGCTCTCCCCTCTATCTCCCTTCTTCCTCTGTCTTCAGTTATTCTCTCACCCTGTGCCCTGTTTGGAAGATGGGAGAGAGAGTGATGGATTCACAAAGGAGATTATCAGATGGAGGGAAATCGTGGAAGAAAAAGGCATACTGTTGGCAAAGTGCGACAGCACTGAAGATTTTCAGATGATGTCACACTTATCCAGGACAGCATGAAAATCCAGGAATGCTCCAGCAAAAAATCATTCACAGGACTTCCTTTTACTCTCAGCTTCCCCCCCCCCCATCTGATAATCTCCAAAGACTTTTGCCATTTCTCTCACCATTTATTGAAACACAGTCTCTGAAGATATCTGTCTGTTGTTTTTTATTACTCTATTGCCATTTGAAATCTTTCTAATATCCAGGCACTTTTTTGCTCAATATTATTTCTATTTTATTTGTACCTAACAGGGGCTGCATCTACACTGCAAAATTAACGTGTTTGACACCACTTTAACTGCCATAGCTCAATGGTATGGCATTCTGAGATCTGTAGTTTTATGAGACCTTTAGCTTTCTCTGTCAGAGTGTTCCAGCACTGCAACAAACTACAAATCTCAAGATTCCATAAGATAGAGCCATGACAGTTAAAGCAGTGTCTGACTGCATTAATTCTTCAGTGTGGCATCAGCCAATTGACACAATCAGTTTCAAAGGCCTGATACAATATAAAGCATTAATACTTTACATTTGAACCTTAATCCAGACTCCTTTATCTCAGTTCTCCAATTCCCACTCCTTACTAGATTGGTTTATAAACTAGATAGCCTTAGCTAACTCTTCGACTGCATTTGCACTGCAGAAATAATTCAGTTTGATGCCACTTTAACTGCCATGGCTCAATGCTATGGAATTCTGGGAACTGTAGTTTGTTGTGGAACCAGAGTTCTCTCACAGAAGGCTAAATGTCTCATAAAACTATAACTTCTACAGTTCCATAGCTTTGAGCCATGGCAGTTAAAGTGGTGTCAAACTAGATTATTTCTGCAGTGCAGATGTAGTCTTTGTTAACCCATCCAATTTGTATTGAATTAATCTACAGGGAAGAATTCAAATTATATGACTACTTCTGCAATATCAATAAATGACAGGAACAACATTATTAAATGACTTTTTTTAACCAATTTGTTATGTTGCCTACCTATAAGTAACTATTGTTTTTAGTAAAGGAGAGGTGTCTATGCAAAATGCATATATATTATAGTGATTCAGCAATACGTTAATTTATGAACATTCAGTGTAAGTGCACATGAACATTCTCACACTCTCCACAAGCATGTACATGTATGTATCCTGGTCACATGGGCAATTGGGAAGGATGCCTTCTGCCCACGTATGAGATATGCAATGACTGGAAGATCAGCCTGACTTGGGATGAAGCAGAACGAACAACAGAAATCTATGGACAAAGTATACAGAGATTCCCTGTATGGCCTATTTCTCTGAAGGTTCCCCCACAGTTCTTAATTCTTCTTGCCTGTGAACAGCAAAGCACACCAGGAAGCATCTGACACAAGATCAGGTGCATTGGAGGAAAGGAAGAAAAACTGTGGGGAAAGTGTACAGGAAGCCATCAGGTCCTCTGAAGTGCTCTGTCAATATTCATTACTCCCGTATCCTTGTCCTCCCATGGGTGTAAAGATGAGGCCAAATCAAAAGATGAGATAAACAACAGTAGAAGAGGGGAGGATTAAACAGAGCTGGCTCGAATGGCTCAGGAGAGGCCATGTTTCTATTTCCTATTAATGGCTCTCCTTTCCTTTACGTCTAGATGGGAGCCTCACCTAAACAATGCTGCTTTTTTGTTCAGGGAAGACACACATTTGGTGCTCTGTCATGAGGAGGGAATAAAACTGTGACTGTCCTAAACATTTTAGTAACTGCAATGCCTTCTTTCAAAAAAAGAAAGAAAGAAAAAGAAATGGCTCCCATTTTTGTTAAGAATAAATAAATACACCTCAACATATTGATTACAGTTAACCAATAATTAATGTAAACTGTTGCCATCCTGAAAATATATAGTAGTGATTCCCAACACAATCTGAACTATGATAATGCTTATGTAAGTTACCATTAAACCAATAGATTTTTAAGTACAAATGCCCAAGGAACACTTGGCAGACTATGTGGTCTGTTTTCAGGCTACAACACGAAAGAGATTTTAAATACTTAAAAAAAAAAAAGGAACAAATGACTGTTACCAGATTTTCAGTTTCAGCACTCTGTCGAACTCCCCACTGAAACATTCCCATGAGAGTGATTGCATAGGACAAAGCTAAACCGACCTGTCCTGCATCTAGAGCTATTGTGCAAGAGAAAAACACATTTTAAACTTCATTCGCATTCTTAATTTAAAAACAACAACAACACCCTAGACTTTGAATGTTTAGTAATTTTGTTCATACAAAATTGAAAATACAGAACTTGAAAGGTTATTCAATACAACTCAGAACCTTTACAGTATCCGTGCACCACTGTATTATCTATCTAATTTATGAAATTAAATGAAGAATGCAGCACAGTGAAGCAAAATGTATGAAATACCAGACACAAAAATAACCTTTAGTTTTTTGAGCATCTTTCTACTTGTAGTACCACTACATTAACAAAAGTTTTATGCTTTCAAACAAATAGGTCCCTTTGCAAATGCCTGCCATGTGAGCAGAGAATAATTCATTTGCCTGTCAATCTTTACACAATTAGAAGAAGCTGATAAAAGCCAATCATTTTAAAAATACTACCAATTCTTGGTACAGATGGAAAGAATAGCTGGAATTATTTGTTCTCAGGCCAACCCCCCCCCCCAAAAAAACAAAGTAAGTTCAATTAAATTAAATCAATTAAAAAGCTCCATCTGGGAAGAATAAGCAATGTGTGCAATTTCCTGGTATTTAAATGTCCCAGTGTGCTGTGGAGGAATTATTCTTCAGTGCACAGAATCTGCACAGAAACACACATGATGGTTTTTGCACAAAAAACTTTTTCTGTGCAGAAAATGGGTTTCCTGCACAGAAAACAGTTTCCTGCACAGAGACAGGATTTTTGTACTGTAATTTTCTCCACAGAATAATTGCAACATTTCAGAATTTTAAATAAAGAGAGATACTGAGAATAAATATTCATTTTCTCCTGCAGCAGAAAGAAAACTACCATGATTATTTGTCTTTGCTTACAAGGGTGAAATAGTCTAGGAATTATATCCCTTTTTCTTGGTAAATATACTCACTCTGTGCAAGAAGCAAAGAACCAAAGGCAAGCACCCCCACAAAGATGGCACAGATGGCATCCAGGTGCAGAGCAAACCACCGAGAGGTAGTCAAAAATAAGAACCAAGCCTCTAATAAGAAAAAAGAAAAGACAAAGAGCGGAAGGTTTAAAACACAGAGAAGTATAATGTGAACCATACAATACAAAATCCAATGGGGTGGGGAGGGACCTCCATTTGCACACCTTCAGTGCTACCTTTTGAGATCAAGTTGTAAAATTCAGGCATGAGGTTCTTTGAGCAATGAGGCAAACAGTACACCATTATAATGTACAGCATCCCATTTTATTTTATTTTATTCAAGATAGCATTCCACTTTGTTGGGTCAAATGATAACTCTTTTTCCCAATAAAGGACTTTATCACACAGGCAAAAGAAAGACAGGTTGTTTACCTGTAACAGTATTTCTTCGAATGGTCATCTGCGAATTCACACAAATGGGTTTTATCTGCGCATGCGCAGCAACTTCGGAAACTTCTGGAATCGCTAGGCAGAACATTAGTTACAACTTTTTGGTGGTAGCTCCGCCCATTCCTATAAAGTCCCCTAGCAGTCCCACTCTTCTCCAGTTCCTATACGTACGCCACAAACTGCGACAGCAGGAGTTAAATAATGAGCAGGACACGACTGTGGGGAGGATGGGCGGGATTTGTGTGAATTCGCAGATGACCACTCAAAGAAATACTGTTACAGGTAAGCAACCTGTCCTTCTTCTTCGTGGTCTCTGCGAATCACACAAATGGGTTAGACTGACAAGCTTGGGTCAGTGGAGGAGGGAGTGTCCTGAACCCAGGTGGAGTTAAATAACTGTTTAAATAGTCATAATAAACACCAACACTGAAAACAGTGAAATTGTATTTGTATTAATTATTTCAACCATATAAGCAACATGGTTTAATCACCTTAGTGCAAAGCAGCCAACAATAGTGCCCTTCCGAAAGCTGCCTCTCGTCTGGCTCTTGAGTCCAGTCTATAGTGTTTTATAAATGTTAGGGGCTGGGACCAAACTGCAGCCTTGCAAACATCCTCCAAAGAAATGATAGACAAGAAAGCAGAGGACGTAGCTACCGCCCCTGTAGAGTGGGCCCGCACCCCAGAAGGTGGATCCTTCCCCATAAGTTCATAACAAAGATGGATGGTACTGGAAACCCACTTAGAGAGTCTTTGGGGAGAGACGGGCAAACCCTTCTTGGCCTCTGAGTAGCAGACAAACAATCGTTTGGACCGTCTCGAGTCCAAGGTTCTGCTCACATAGAAAGCCAGGGCTCGACGAACATCTAGTAAGTGTAAACAACGCTCCTCACCAGTAGTCGGGTTCGGGGCAAGGGTGGGAAGTAGAATGTCCTAATTCAAGTGGAAAGATGAAACCACCTTAGGCAAAAAGGTAATGTCAGGGCGAAGCACAACCTTGTCCCTGTGAAAACACAAAAGGGACTGGCCCACCCGGAGGGCACACAGTTCACTCACTCGCCGAACTGAGGTAATGGCAACCAGGAACGCCGTTTTCCAAGATAGCAATCATAGATCTATAGTAGCCATAGTCTTGAAAGGCCTGGAAGAGAGGCAGGCCAAGACAGTGTCGAGGCTCCAAGCTGGTGACGGTACTGAGACAGGTGGGTGCAGGTTGGCCAAGCCCTTAAGAAACCCTTTAATGAATGGGTCTTTGAACAGGGAGGGTCTGTCCTGGAATTGATAATGAGGAGATTGTCGACAAGTAGCACTTAACTGATTGAAGTCCCAAACCGGCATCCACTAAAGACATGAGGAACTCTAAGATCGTCGGTACCGACAGTCGGGATGGAGTGAGGTTCTTAGAGACCAAGAAAATTTCAAACCTTGCCCACTTCAGGGCATAGGATTTTCGGGTGGAGGGCTTCAAGGATGCATGGATCACGGTCCGAATTGCAGGTGGAAGGCTTTCTAAGGTTGAATTCTCCAAGTCACTGGGGGTAAATTATCCATGTCCGGGTGGTGTACTTGGCCATTGTGGATCGATAGGAGATCCAGGCAAGGTCGAGATGGAGAAAGCTCCTCTTGGATAAGCTCAAGAGTGGAGTGAGCCAAGGCTGTCTCGGCCACCACGGAGTTACTAGGATGGCATCGGCGCGATCCATCTTGATCTTGGCCAGTACTCTCATAATGAGAGGAAAGGGTGGAAATAAATATAGGAGCTTCCTGGACCAATGGAGCAGGAAAGTGTCCTCTTGAGATCCTGGAGCTCTGAATCTGGAGCAAAACTGGCGGCATTGAGCATTCTGAAGAGAGGCGAAGAGGTCGATCTCTGGCTCTCCCCACATGTCGAATAGGCTGGAGACCACCTTGGGATGGAGCCGCCACTCGTGGCACGAGCCCGCAGACCTGCTGAGCTGATCCACTAGCCTGTTCTCTTCTCCTGAAAGGTGGATAGCCTGTAGAGAGATGCCTCTCGGGATGTACCAGTTCCAGATCCGCAATGTGATCTCGAGGAGTGATGGAGATCTTGTTCCCCCTTGCTTGTTGATGTAATACATGACCGTGGTGTTGTCCGTTGATAGAAGCACCATCTTGGTCAGAAGCAGGGGTTCGAATGCTCGCAGTGACTTTTCCATCGCCAGCATCTCCAGCTCGTTGATATGTAGACAACACTCTTCTGGGAGCCAGTGGTCTTTGATCGTGAAGTCGAGGAAGTGCGCTCCCCATCCTTCCATCGACGCATCTGTTGTTAGAGACGTCTGAAGCTGAGGTGGTAAAAACGGCATGCCTGAACATACATTGTCTGGATTGAGCCAGCAGCATAGGGACCGAGCAACCGCTCTCAGTACCGTAAGCCAACGGGATGGAAGGTCGAGAGCTAGGTCAAACACCGAAGAGGAACCAAGCCTGCAGAGGTCTGAGATGAAGCCTGGCATACAGGGTCATGTACGTTGTGGATGCCATGTATCCCAGGGCAACCTGGATGGAGTGAGCCATCAGCCGTCTTCGAGACAGACATTCTCTTATCGCCTGCTTTAGGGCAAAGAAACAGTCCACAGGTAGATAGGCCATGGAAGTCTCTGAATCAAGAATGGCTCCGATGAACCTCAATTTCCTTGAAGGAACAAGATTGGATTTTTCGAGGTTTATCATGAAACCCAGAGAACTCAGAAGATCTACAGTAAAGTCGATGTCTCTGGACAGGCGCTCTCGAGATGGGGCCACCAGAAGCCAGTCGTCGAGGTACGTAAAGACCAATATGGACTGTTGATGAAGGTAGGCAATGATCGGAGCCATGCACTTTGTGAAGACTCTCGGCGCGGTGTAAAGACCGAATGGTAACACTCTGTACTGGAATGCCTGATTGTCCACTGCGAAGGCCAAGAAACTTCTGTGGTCCTTTAGAATCCCAATATGAAAATAAGCATTCTTGAGATCAAGGGTTGCCATCCAATGGTCCTCCTGTAACAACAGTAAGATAGATGCGAGAGTTACCATTCGAAAGTGCCTGTAAGTCATACACTTGTTCAAACCCCGAAGGTCCAGGATGGGTCGTAGTCCTGAGTCCTTTTTCAGGACAGTAAAATAAAAAGAAGCAGGTTTTATAATTAGCAGAATCTACGGGCTCTATGGCACCCTTGGCTAATAGTGTGCGCACTTTGTCGAGTGGGGTGTGTGAGGGTGGGGTGGAGATGAAAGCTCCGGTGGCAGGGAGCTCAGAAAATTCAAGGGCATATCCATTAGAAATGATGGAGAGTACCCATGAGTCCGAAGTTATTTGAGACCAAATATTAACAAAGGGTCTCAACCTATCTCCAAAGGGCGGGGAAGAGACACAGCAACACATCAGAAAGCCTTTTAGGTCTTTCCAAGTCCTTTTTATGGTAGGCCTGGCAGTACCGTGGCTGGGCGGGAGGGCGGTGTCTAGAAGATGAAGAAGACTGGGAGGGATGTCTCTGGGTGGATTGGGATGGAACTGCCTCTCTTGATAGTAAGGCCTATGGTGCTGTTGAGGGTACCAAGGACTCTAACCCCAAAACGTTGACAATGCTGTTGGTAAGAACTGGAGGACATACCGTGTTTTCTCTCAGCAGTCTTCATCCTGTAGCAAGAGTTGAGGCATTCATCAGTTCCCTTATTGAACAAGCCCGATTCGTCGAATGGCATGTCCTCAATCATAGTCTTGGCATGAGGGGTCAGATCCGAGTACCTGAGCCAGGCATATCTCCTGAGTGCGATCGAGCCCGAAATCAACTTAGCCACACAGTCGGCAGAGTGTCAAACCGAGAAGATCTCTTGACCACCAATAGAGTGTGCCTCGGATTGAAGAGCCAGAGCCAGAGGCTTCTTATCATCAGGCAGATCGTCCAGTAAAGGTAACATGCATTCCATGAGGTGTTGCTGATACGCACCCATACAGGCTGCATAGTCGCAATTTTCATATCAAGCACCGCGGAGGCATAGCATTTCTTGGCTAGGCCATCAATCTTTTTCCCATCCTTGTCCACTGGATAAGCGGAGGCCTTAGAAGTGGGGATGGTCTGGGGACCCTCAACAATATCAGAATTAGGCTTGGGGTGTTCAAACAACCAAGAAGCCTGAGATGGAGCAACACGGTACAAGTTCTCAATTTTCCTTGAGATCGACGGTATTGAAGCGGGGGCCACCCAGGAATGCTCTGCAATGTTTTGCAGAGAAGGAAGAAACCCCAGGGCAGGAGGGGTCGGGACCTTCCCGTGCACTCTCCGTTCAATAGCGTCGGGAGCATCTTTGTCCAATCGAACACTTCAATCTCTAGGGCATTTCCCATGTGAAGGATCTGCTCCAAGAAGGACTTGACATCATCCATCGGCAACGCAGGAAGGTGTTCAGTAAGGGTAGCCAAGCTATGTATTGAGGCAGGTGAGATCGAGCGCAAAGAAGAGGAGTGCCGGGATCTCCGATACCGAGGACTGGGAGATCGAGATCTCAACACTACAGAGCAAGCTGGAGATTTTCTCAGTGAAGATGGAAGAGGCTTGTCCCGGACGGATTGATAACGATGTGGCGGAGTAGGGGTCAAGCAGCCATGTGAACTTGAGCTTGAACCTTCTGAGTGGTAGACCCCTGTGGTGGTATAGTGTCAGGGTCAACTGGCATCAGAAACCGGCGCGTCACTGTATCATACACCAAATCTGGGTGGGCCTAAAGAACACATTCTGTTTCAGCGTCTCGATCAGAGTCATCGGCCTCGGTACCGAGAACACTCCAATCACGGTGTGTAGCTGATTCCTGCGGAAGCAGCACCGGGATATCCTCCCTTATCTCCCCTTCGGAACCTGAATTGGTCTCAACGTGTTGTTCTCGAAGGTGCGGGATGGATCTGTCAGGTGAGACCTCTCGAGCTGGGAGTCTCTGTACCGAGGAGGATGGGCCAGCAACAGGTGATGAAGGAGGTCCAGGCGGAGATTGGAAGATGGGCTCGACAGAGCGCACTTCTTTGGATCTCTGGTCTTCAGAGGTATGAGGCCGGGCCTTTTTGGAAGAAGAATCTCTCGATCTATCTCTCTCCACTGAATGATGTCTCTTGGAGGTCTTCTTGCCCTTGTGCTCATCAGCAGAACGATCGTCCTCAGAACGGGCCTTTTTGGATTTTCCGTGGCCTTTACCCATGTCCCCATCCGATTTATAAGATTTCTTTCTGGGACTGGTTTTGGAGGTCATAGAGCTCCCTTTTCCCCCCAAAGACTTGGGGTGTGGAGTCAAAGAAGGGCGTAGGGCCTGTTCATACAGAGCCGCTTTGAGTTGTTTATCTCTATTTTTAAGGGTCTAGGAAGTCATCAACTTGCAGAGCAAGCAAGTCTGGGTGTTTTGGGCTTCTCCGAGGCACAAAAAACACAGAGAATGGGGATCCGACCCAGGGATCTTATTATTACAATTTCCACACTGTTTAAAGGATCAGGAAGCCATGCCAGAATCCAATCCGAAGACAAAAACGAAGTCAACGAACAGTGGTCAGCCGAACTGCGACAGACAATAGCCAGGAGGAGCAACCGAAGAGTAGTCTAAATAACAAGCCGAGGTCAACACAAACTACAACAACAGCCAGAGAGATTAGCTGAAGAATGGTCTAAACAACAAGCCGAGGTAAAACACGTCGATTTCCAGAAAGAGAGCGTTTGCTATCAGAAAAAAGCTCCTTCAAAGCTGCTAGCGTGGCAGACAAAAGGAACTGGAGAAGAGTGGGACTGCTAGGGGACTTTATACGGATGGGCGGAGCTACCATCAAAAAGTTGCAACTAAGTTCTGCCTAGCGATTGCAGAAGTTTCCAAAGTTGCTGCACATGCACAGATAAAAACCCATTTGTGTGATTTGCAGAGACCACGAAGAAGAAACAGAATATTAGTGCTATGCTCCCCTCAATATCCCGTAAATATCACGCAACAGCGTGATGCTTTTCACATGACATCGCACAATGTCATCTTTATTGCGAGATTATCCAGTGAATAAAGCAGCAAAATTGTGCCACTTTTTATTCTCGGGAAAATCCATTAATAAAAAGTGGCATGATTCTGCTGCATCATTCATGGGATAATTGTGCAATAATGACAATGTGTGAAAAGAATTGTGATATTGCGATATATTTATGGGATATTAAGGGGAGCATAGCACTAATATCCTGTTTCTTTTGCCCGTGTGATAAAAGTCCAATGGTGGAATGACCTGGATTGTACTTTACCAGGTACAACATCAATATCAAACTCTGAGTTACTGACAGTGGTGAGTTACTAACAATATTTGGCTTAAACCTTATTATGCTTTTCTTAAGCAAGGGGTCTCTAAAGTCATTTGGGAATCACCCAAAAGTTAAGCAAAACAAAGACATTACTTCCATTCCTGGCACAGGATAGGTCAAGCTATGACAAAGGAAAAAGCAATGGCTCATGACAAATTCTAGAATGCTCTAAAATTGAATTCCATAGACAAGGAGATGTTTAAAAATGTCCATCAATGAAACACTTCTATACAGGAGAAAGGGATGAAAAGAGGTTCTTGGGACTGATCTCCCTATCTGCATTCAGAAGTGGTACAGCCCAACCCGAGCCTTGCCATTTGATTCTCTTGAGCTGCAAAATACTTGCTTCAGTTCTTTACAAACCTGTGTGAAGATCTTGGTGAGCATCAAACAATTCTTGGAATCTTTGCTCTGCTTTAAAAGCACGAATAGTCCACAGTCCCTGAAGAGATGATGACAAATGAGAGAACACCGGGCTTCGAGCTGCAAGATTAGGTTAAATGATATTATATCTTTGCCTGTGCTCACCTTTAATCCTACTACAGATATTTCTGGCACCGAATCCATCTGAATAAATGTTTGGTTTGCTCAAATTGAAAGACAGAAGGATAGTTTTCAGCTAATATTATATTAATTATGTTATAAACAGAAAACTATTAAGTACTATTGAATGTATTATTCAAACAGAAATAAATCCCCACTACCATGATGATTAGACCATGTTACATTTTTCCTCTACAGATTTTACACTGTTTATGTAAGGGACCAGAGAGTTCTATGAGAGCAACCTGGATGGACTGCAGCCTGTTCAATGTACTGGGGAACAGAGAACAGACACAGCACTAGGCGTAATTGCTAAGGTCACCCACAGCTTAAATGCAGTGGAAGTGGAAACGCAGAGGTTAAGAAGGCCAAGGTTGTGATCCAAGTAGGTACAATTAATTGCTGACCATCACTTACCAGAATGAAAAGTACTAAAGGAGGGAGAGTACAGGTTATTCCAACTACAGCTGGCCCTTCTTTTTTTATCCACAGTTTCATCCACAGGTTGCATTTAAAAAAAAAAAAGTATAAATTCCAAATAGCAATGCTTGATTTTCCATTTTATATAAGGGACACAATTTTGCTATGCCATTATACTGAATGGAACTTGAGCATCCATGAATTTTGTTATCCACAGGGGATCCTGGAACCAAACTCCAGCAGATAACAAGGACCCACTGTATATTATACAAACACATCTGACAAGTGATGATGATAAATCTAAACAGGGTTTATATACATTGACTCTACCTCCCTGGTCTAAACGCACAACTTAGGAGGAGTAGATAAGCTTTGGATGGTCACACAAAACTTTGTGGTCATTGGAAAAGGCCATACCAAGGGGTTTCATGTTGCATCTCTAACCTCATGTTGCATCTCTAAAACACAACACAAAAACAGGAGCAAGACAATATGCTTCTGCCATCCCTATCCAACTTGGAGGCAGTGAGGAACAGTGGGTTGGTTTACTCTTACATTGAATGCATATACTGGGTGACTGGAGCTCTATGCACCTGGCAGGTGCAGAAGCAAGCCAAAACACCTCTGACAATTATCCTACAGCTCAGAAACAGAAAGAGGAAGGACACTCATAACAGTTTGTTTTGCCTTTGTACCTTCTGGAAACAGGAGAGACAAACTGACATACCTCTGCTGCCCTCTTCCCTCTTGAAGTCAGGAAGGCAATGAGGGTTTTTGTTGGGGTTTTTGTTGTTGTTGTAATTTGTTTGTTTTTTGGAGGGACACATCTCTAGTCCTATCTCTGGTGTAAATTATAATTTCTCTTTATTTATTGGGTTCAACATGATTTAATGTCCCATCTGAAGCATTATATGGCAGGATTTGCAAATCTGCATCCAATAATGGTCTGAAATCCTAGTTAAGACGAAATCCATATTAACTATGATCAGTGCTTCTATGGATGGAGGCCAACAACACAAAAGCAAAGTGGGAACATTTGTTTTTATTAATAGTTGAAAAATTAGCAGTACAGTGGGCCCTTGATATTCATTGGGGTTTAGTTCCCTCTGTGGATACCAAAATCCGTGGATGCTCAAGTTCCATTATATACAATGGTGTAGTAAAATAGTGTCCCATATAAAATGGTAAAATCAAGGTTTAGTTTTTGGAATTTATATATTTTTGAATATTTTCAAGCTGTGGATGCAGAAACCATGGATTCAGAGGGCAGACTGTATTATTTCCAAGCTTAAACAAAAAGCAGAATTTTACATGACCATGAACAAATACTGTAAGAATGATCAAGATTTTTTCTTTTTAAAAACCATTTTAATTACACAGAGAATTTACAAAAAGGATGGTGATGGAATAACTCTTCCCCTGCACAAAGTTAATCTTTCCTATTATAATTCATAGAATTCCACAACCAGTATGGCCACGTAACTCTTCTAAGCCCCAACTTGAACCATCAGCAATGTATTAGTATTTCATATTATTAAATGACCTTAAAATCAAGTCATATCAAAAGTACATACTTGTGGATTCCAAACGTTTAATATCTCTTGATGTATCCAAGAAATACCGACGAAGAATGATGAAAAGAATAAGTAGTGGAACTAAAGGGATAAGAACCCAAGGAATCACTGCGATGGCCACTGCTACCACACCACAAATCTGAAGGAAAGTCTGCAACAACAAAAACATAAGAGCAATCTGAGTATTATTATTTTTTTAACCCAAAAGTCTTCTCTGTAGAAAATAATCTCATCTCAGGGAAAGAAACTCTGAGAAATATTGTGCCTTTCACTGACAAAATACAGACAACACATCAGGTATATTTCTGAGATTTCACAAAGTTAAACAATATCTAAGCATTTTAAATATGCCTGAACTATCAGCCACCAATGGCAGTAATAAGGACTAAAGTTGTATCTTCCACAACAAAACACATCAACTCACTGACTAGGTGGTAGTAAGCAAGTCACCAACTCTCAGCTTCACCAAACCACATGCAACCCTGCAACACAACATGAGGATAATGATATCAAGAACAGTTGTAAAATTTGCTGAAAAGTTATGTTAGACACTCCGAAAATGAACTATGTTAGGGCTTGAGAACTTTTGGCACTACAGGAAATAACAAACTGCAGCTCCCATCAGCCCAGAGCAGTCTGGCCAACAGTGAAGTATGATGAGAGTAGTATTTCATCAACATCTAGATGGCCAACAGTTTTACATCTCTATGCTACATACAGTGGGCCCTTCATCCATGGTGGTTTAGTTCTAGGGACCCTGTAGATGGGGAAAATCATGGAAGCTCAAGCCCCATATTAACCAATGGATGGTGACATCTGCATTCATGCACTGCCCCAGATATGAGGCATGGCAATCCGTGAACAGTCAAATCCGTGGGTGGGAAGCCTATTGATACCAAGGACACACTGTAATTAGAAGGGAACTTTGTAGTTAAAAAGAACTAGATGCTTAATTAAACTCAATATGTGAAATTCACATTTTCCACTCCTATTCCTGTTCAGGTCCCTCCTTGACAACTTACAAGGCTAAAGTGAAAGAATGCCTCAGTCAGGACAGAGACTCCATTACTAGGAAGCCTATGATCCACTCACACATGGCTCCGGCAACAAGATGTCCTAACACCAGCACCAACCCTGCAACTTCCTTCCTGCCCAGAGTATTCCTGGGCTTTATCCTCATTTTTGCTTCGGTTCTGCTAGCACCTAGATTCATCCTTTCTTCATCATTCTGTCTCTCCTTATGTTCACTTTGAGGTCTACCCTGTTGAGGGCCCTGCCTACTTTGTTCTTCACTTCCTTTAGCCTTCCTCATCCTGGCACCCTCCAAATGTTTTCAGCTACAACTCTCATCATTCAGACATTTAGCCATGCTGGGTAGGACTGTCAAGGGACCGTAGTTCAAAACAGCCAGAAGACGGCAGGCTGGTAAAGGCAGCTTTGTCTCTTTCTTGACCAGCCTGACAATAAAAATGACTGTGTTAACGTTTTATTCACATGAAGGCAGAATTCATTTTTATAAGCTGTACACCTGAACAAAACAATTGAGGAGATGCATAGAAAAAAAGGGGGTTAGAGAACCGTTTGTTCATTTGTTCAAAGACACTCAGTTTGGGGTTCTAGTAATAACAGTTGTTAAAGAGGAAGTGATTCTATTCATGCTGAGATGTATATAATAAACTTCTTATTGGTATTGAAATAAAAGAATGGGGGGGGACTGTTAAGATGACTTAAGGTGGAAGCTTGACTGGAAGGAATTTCTAGGAGCTGCCTTATTAACATCAAATAGATATTAGGGTGGATCACTCCAATGTGCATGCATTTTGGAAGATCAGACTTGCATACAAATGAGCTTTTAATGAAGTAGTCTCAAAAGGCAGACATAGCTATGCATAGGTCTCACCAAGCCCTCGTTAATATATGCATATAAAGTGAAGGCATCTAATTGCCTAATTTCCCAACTGCTCTTTAACCTATGCAAACTGAACAGCATGGAGACTTCTTATACCGTTGTGAAGAGAAGGCTTAGAATCTGAAAGAGCATTATAGAAGAGAGCCTTCGCAGTGGCTGCTCCCATCCTCTGGACCTCCCTTCTGCTCTCCTTTTGCTAGCAGGGAAACACTTTTTGTTTAAGCAGGCATTTAATATAGGGGAGCTTCTTATTGGGATGTTGTACTTATCTTTTGTATGTCTTTTAAATGATTTTATACTGTTCCATGTAGCCATTTTAATTGTTTTTAAAATTCTATTGAAAAGCTTTTTGAATTGACTCTATCTGGAGGCCACCTTGGTTCCCAATTAGAGAGAAAGTTGGCGTACAAATTAAATAAATAAATAAATAAATAAATGTTTTGGTGATCATTGATGGTTTTCTATCTTCCCTTATTCCCAACCCTTTTTATCCTTAAGAGGATGAACTGGCACCACATTTTGGCAAAAGTTAATGTTATGGTAAATCTGGAAAGTCCTCCTGAGGCAAAACTAAAATGTTCAGAAATTTCAAGAGAAAAGTAAAAAAGAATTTCAAAGAAACTTAAATGAACTATCTTCATTTCTAGGTTACCAAAGCCTCATCATTCAGGGGAGAAAGATTAAGGTAAAACTTCATGTTGCATTACATATGTAGCATATCGTCAATAAAAGTCTCATTTTATTATTATGGTTGTTGTTCTAAAAATAAGCACACATGGTCCTGAGGGGAGGGCAAATATAATTTGGTCTCTCTCTCTCTCACACACACTCACACAAAAAAGCACACAGAAACATACATAGAGGGAGTGTAAAAGAAAAAGAAAAAAGCTTAATTATTCCTCTCATTCCTCAAACCCTCAGATGGGGGAGGGATGATAGGAAACAAGAAAAGGGGGTGCTAAACCTCCCTCCCCTGCATTTTTTGGTCCCAGTCAAGTCAGGGGACGGTCTGCTTGCTTCAGAGTAAACAAACAAAGAGAAGGGCAGCTACACATTGTCAACTTGATGTAATGTGTACTTTACTCTTCCCAGGCACTGCAAATGTCAGTCATTCAAGAAAAATGGAGGACGTTACCAAATAAAAGCTAAAACACCAATATAAATATGAATTCATTTCATATGATTTATATACAGCTACAATAAATATACTGTATTTTATTATGTAGGTAAAAAGTAAAGGTAAAGATATTTCCTGTTGACATGGTTGTCAAGTCGTGTCCGACCATAGGGGGTGTTGCTCATCTCTGTCACTAAGCCAAAGAGCCAGCGTTATCAGAGACTACTCTGTGACCGTGTGGCCAACATGATTGTACAGAATGCTGTTTACTTTCCCACTGAAGTAGTACCTCTTTTTCTACTTGCATTTGCATGCTTTCGAACTGCTAGGTTGGCAGAAGCTGGGACTAGTGACAGGAGCTCACTCCATCATGCAGCACCGGGACCTCAAACTGCCAACCCGCCGATCTTGCAATCAACAGAGTCAGTGGCTTAACCACTTGAGCCACTGCCTCCCCATGCATTTATTATGTACTCTACCATGTACTCAATCCACATGCATTTATTATGTACACTCAACCATATTGTTCTGATGAACTTACCTTCATTAAAATGTCTTGTTGGCTTGCAATATATTTATATAACTTTGAGCAAAACAAATACTTAAAATTGGACTGTACTAGCAACAAAAACTTGACATTTAAATCAACATTTAAACTGCTACTTTTATTTGTAGTTTTTCCATATGCTCTCTCATCCCTCCTGCTGCTTCTTCAACCCAAATTCCAGTTTTGCTCCCCACCTTCCCCTTGGTGCCACTAATCTGCTTCAACAACCCAGATCCTCCTTTCCATCAGAAAACACACACACAAATGAAACCACGACATGGAAAGCAACAGTCTTTTCACCTCTTCTTCTCTCCCCATACACTGGGATCATACCACTCATATGTTTCCACAGCCTGAAACTTTGCTGACTCCCTTCTACTTTCCTTTGCCTCTCCGATGCAGGCAACAGATTTTCTGTAGTCATTAGGGTGTAAGGCTAAACATTTTGGTCATATTTATTGCTTTGGGAAAACCAGCAAGCCCTTCTCAGCAGCAGCAGTAATAAATCTGTTGAGTTACCTCTTGCTTGCTTGCTGAGGCACTAGATGACATAAGAACAGGTTTTATAGCTCAAAATAGAGGACATTTCAGAATTCTTCCTGGACCTCCGGACATAAGGTTGAAATATAGGGCATGTCCCGGAAAAGAAGGACCTCTGATTAACCTGATTCTTGCTTTCCTGAAGTGACTAATCAAGGAGCTTTTTAGAAGCTTGTTAAGTGAAGTTATCTGCATCCCCTTTTTATTTTCCACCTTCTCTCTCCACCCACCCCACACACCCCACCTCCTATTAAGTCCATTATCTTTATGGCCAACCAGGAAATAAATCTTTGCTGCTATCAGTGCTACATAATCTACTGGAGGGTTTATCTATCAGGCGGTGTATCACTTTAAATTCCATGAAAGGCAATTGGGGGGAGTACTTAAATCCCATAGAAGGCATGTTTATAAACTTAGCTGCAGATTTTATGAGGCATCCCCTCCCTCCAAGATAAAGTCTTGTCCTCAGAATAATTTCATTTATTTATGAATATTTATGCTCCAAGACAAAATGCTGGTAAACATATCTCAGCAATTTAAATTACGCTTAAAGACTCCCTTCCTCTGTTGAATCAAAAAGTAAAATCTGAAGACTTTCTGCCAAATAGGGGAATAAAAAAAAACTACTTTGTTTATAAGCACATAAGTCATATCTATAGTATATCAATAGTTTTAGGCAATTTGGAAGATTTGTACTTATCACTGTCTAGAACAGGATTGTTACACTCTGTGACTGACAGAAGAATTAAAAGATTTGTAGTAGCTGAGAAGGTGTTAGAAATGTTAAAACATTCCTCAGTCTTTTCTTCCATCCCTACACTCCAGCTATTCCCATTAGGAAACTGTTACAAAAATGGCAAGATAATATTTTTAATGTTTTGATGGCATCTACAATGATGTCCTTGGCAAAGAGGAAATTTAGACTTTAAGTAAAGAAACATGGAGAAATTTGGAGGAGCACAAGATATCTGCTTGGCCTTTTAGATACCTGAATGAACTGCAATGATACATACATATTAGGTAAGAATGAAAAGCAAGTTCAAGTACTTTAAGCAAGACCATAATAATATGTGTTATGGATTGGAGTTAGCAGCACAGCGGTTCTCAGACTTTTGGGCTACCTAAAACATGACAGCTACATCACTTATGTTTTGGAAAATTGGTTGGTGTGGAACCATTTGTCTTATTGTATTATATTGTATTGTATTTATATCCTGCACTTTTCTCTCATATGCGACCCAGCAATGATTTACATTACAGGATAGAATCCTCTGAAGATAATCAAACTCCAGTGAGAGCAGAAACTTTAATGTTGCCTATCAACAGTCCCAAGACAGCAGCAGCGTAATGCAGAAGACCATCATGACATGAGAGGTGATCATCCTGACAACTCCAAGAACCACAACTTCTTTATATCCTGCTTTTCTGTTACTTATATTCAAAGGAGTTAAAACTATGCTTAAAAGTTCCAGCATAAAATATTGTTGTGCACTTACCATAAACAGTTGTGTCCCGTCCCCCCCGATTCGTGGGGGATCCATTCCAGACCCCAACCCATGAATTAGTAAAACTGCAAATATCCAAGCCCCATTGGATATAATGGCCGCATGTGCCATTTTGTCCCTCCTGACTTCCCATCTGCAGAAATTCAAGACTGCGAATGGGAAGTCTGCAAACTAGGAGGGACGACTGTATACTCATAGTAACTGATAGTAAGTTTTCAGACCAAAATTATGGATTTTGAGATGACTTGTAAATAAGTTGAGGGTAACACTTAGGGGCCTGTAACAAAAGATGTAAAGGACACAGCGAAGAATTTATCACTTACATAACTTGTGTTCACAACCATAACTTGTGCTCACCCTAAAGGCTTAATAGAGGAGGAGGGAACTACAGCAAATGGTGGCTGTGCAATGTGTGGGGGACATGATCAGGTATAGGAGGGGCTAAGAAAACACACACACATCAAAAAAGGCAAGAGTTAAAGTACAGTATTGACTCTTATCAAGAAAAAGAAACCATCACCTTCTTTGAGTAGAGTGGCGAAAGGCAAGAGCTTAGTCCATCCTGGGAGAATCTAAAAGAATCACTGTACCCCTCTACTCATTCAGCACTCCTTTGAGGGGAAGCTTCAAAGAGCTGTTGCTGCAATTTTCCTGCCCAGCCATTCAAAAAGACAGACATGGCACCGTAACAGAGAGAGTAGTAGGGATTAGTGCTTCTTTTAGGTTCTCCCAGGATGGACGAACCTCTTGCCTTTCAATACTCTACTGGGAGAAATGGATGGTTCCTCTTTTCATAAGAGTTAAGGTACACTGCTTATTTTGATCCATATTTAAGTTTTTGGGGACAATTTTTTGATTAAAATTTCTAGTTATACATGAGCATGAGTCTCTGACAACGCTGGCTCTTTGGCTTAGTAACAGAGATAAGCACCACCCTGTATTGTCAGACATGACTTGATAACCTTGTAAACAGGGAATACCTTTATCTTTTTACATGAGTATATGCTTGTTGTTCTTAATTGCCCTTGAGTTGGCTTTGACTCTGTAGATGAGACATGTCCAAGCCCCCCTATCCTGAACTTAGGTCCTGTATGTTCAGGTCATGGCATCTTTGATGGAGACTAGCCATCTGGCGTATGTTCTTCCTCTCTTTCTGATTCCCTGTAAGTTTTCTAGCATTATAGTCTTTTCTAATGATTCATATAGTCTCACGATGTGGCTAAAAGATGACAGGCTTAGTTTTATCATCTGTGGGCCTGAGCAGACAGCGCAAGGCCAGGAAGGGGAGGGGCAGCCTCACGTTGGGCGCCCCAACCCCTTCCCGAAAACGTCGGAGCAGCCGGCGCTCCGCATGGCTGGCGCTCCGACGATGCACTTACGCTGCAGCGTACGCACACGCTGCAGCGGAAGAGGCGTTGAAGGTGCACCGGAGCCTTTTGTGGTGCACCTTCAGCGTCTTGTGGAAGGAGCACTATTTTAGCGCACCTTCCTGGGCCTGGGACGCTGCGCCACGGGGCCGAGGAGTGCGGATACCTCGGCCCCGATCCGCAACTTCCCGGAGCGGCCCCGTGCCGCCCGTCTGCTTCCCCCCTGTGTTTCCAGGGAGAAGATCAGGTTTGATCTGTTCTAAGACCCATTTATTTGTCTTTTTGGCTGTGCATGGTATCCTCAGCACTCTTCTCCAGCATTGCATCTCAAAGGAGTTTTTCTTTCTTTCCATGGTCCATCTCTTGTATTCATACATGGTGAGGAGGAATATGATGGCTTGGACTATTCTAATTCTAGTGGTCAGTTGCATATCTTTTACACTTTAGGATCTTGTCTATTTCCTTCATGGCTGCCCTTCCCATTCCTAGCTTTCTTATTTCTTGACTGCAGTCTCCATTCTGATCAATGTTTGATCCTAGATAAAGAAAGTCTTTATTTCGATTTCCTCATTCTCTCGGTTGAATGTATGTAGATCCTCTGCGGCCACTATTTTTGTTTTCTTTACATTTAGGAGTAGGCCTGCCTTTGTACTTTCTTCCTTGACCTTACTTAGTAATTGTTTCGAGTCTATGGAGTCATCTGCATATCTTGAATTGTTGATGTTCCTTCCTCACATCTTTACTCCTCCTTCTTATGAATATATGCAGTATATATATATATACATTATCATATATGGTGTCCTCTTTCATTCCCTTTTGGGGCTGACACATATATCATATATAACATATAAACCATGGGCAAGCATAGTGTGACCTATAGGGCACACGTGACCCCTGGACCCCTTTTTTGTGGTCCCTGAAGCCTCTCACCAGTCCAGCCTGTTCAGTGTCATGGGCCAAGAGCTGCAGGACTGGGACCTTGGGGAAGAGTCTGATGAGGAGGCTGAGGGAGGGACCCAAAAAGTCTTCCAGACAGGGAACAGCCTGCAGCTTCCTCTGTTGCAGATCGGCCAGCCCTCCCTGCTGAAGAGCTCCAGCCAGATCATCTTGTAGAACTGAAGCCTCAGCCAGCAGGACAAGGGCAAAACTCACCTGCTGATGAGAAAGAGGACACAGCTGGGGTCTTAAGTCCTCAATCAAGGAGGAGGAACAAGAGGATCCAACAAAAGATAGAGTTAAGATGATCAGCCAGGCTGCAGGGTAAGCAGCAAGCAAGCAAGTTCTGAAGCAAGGAGGAGGAACAAGAGGATCCAACAAAAGATAGAGTTAAGATGATCAGCCAGGCTGCAGGGTAAGCAGCAAGCAAGCAAGTTTTTTTCTCTGAAGATGCTAGCCACAGATGCTGGCGAAACGTCAGAAAGAAACTCTTTCAGAACATGGCCACACAGCCCGAAAAAACCCACAAAAAAAAAAAGCAAGTTCTGATTACAACCAATTGGTGTCAGGCTATTTAAGAGCTGAGTTTGTCTAAGGAGTTGCTGGAAGTAACTTGTTTGTTTCCTGGCCAGCATTTCTATTATCTGTTTCTAGACTCCTGCATTCCTACTTCAGACATCCTGACTTCTTCAACCTTTGGATCGTGTTTAGATTCCTGTTGCCTCTCTTAACTCAGACTGCTTGACCTACAACTTTCTCTTGACAGACTCTCACAGGCAAAGACACTTTCTATCTGCTTGTAAATAGCTGCCTCTGCCTACATTATCAGTTGGAAGTTTTCTCCCAGCCAGTCGGTGTGGGGGTTTGGTGAACCAGGACATGCAATTTGGGCGATGGGGGTGGCATACTTTTCTGGGCAATTTATGTCCCCAAACTAAACAGCCTCTCAACACACAAAAGCCTGAAAATAGCCCATCCCACCGCAGAAGCACCCAGAACTCAGTACTACTCAGTACTATTCTCAAGTAACTCTTGTTTTCCTCCACAGTCCCTCCCATAAATGTTGACAGGAAGTGACCAGACATCATTTGCCATTTTGAGAGGGACTACAGAAAAGGGCTTGTTGTGGGGTGTGCAGGCTGGAAGGCAGTGGAATCATATTGGCTCCTGGCCCCCATAGTATAAATGGCCATCTTATGTCTGTGGGTGAAAAGCAGACTAAGGGGGGTTGCAGACTGCCAGAAATAGTGCAAATTGAGTCCACTTTTAGGGTTAGGGTTAGTGCTAGGAAATCATGGGAATTGTGTTGTTTTTTTCTGAGACATTGAGCCTTCTCTGTCAGAGAGCTCTGGTGCCACAATAAAATACAGTTTCCATAATTCCCTAACCCTAACCCTAAAAGTGGACTCAATTTGCACTATTTCTGGCAGTCTGCAACCCCCCTAAAACAGTTTAAACAGCTGGGAAAGCGACACTGCCTCCTATTTTTGATTCAGAAAACATCAGCTCTTGCCATAGTCTGTGGAAAGCAGCAGAAATAAAGTCCAGGAGGAGTAAGGGAAGAAGACAGGAGATCTTCCTCCTAGATCCAAATAACAACCATTTAAAAAATATGAAAATTTAGCATTCAGCATGACAGGGAGTGCCATCCAGTCACTGCTCCTTAACATATGTAGGTATCTCTATGATATGCACTGGCCTCAGTGATAACTTCAAATTTTAGGAGACAGAATGAAAAAGCCCAAAGACAACTCCCATCACCAACTGCCCCAGATTCCCCTTATCTAGGGGCGTCACTAGCAAGGTGTGTGGGGTGCACACTGCACCAGGACCCTAAGAAGGGGTGACACCACAGCTCCCTTAACATCTGCCTCTTGGCAGAAATGGGCTGTGGCATTTGCCTGCGTCCCCTTAAAATGCTGAAGAGATGGTATGAGTGGGGCAAGGCTCAGTGGGAAGAGAAAGAAGGTGTTGTTTTTTAAATTAAATTTAACATTTTAATTTTTTAAAAAAATATTTTTCTTTTAAAACATCACATCTTGCCAAATTTTCAGTTTGCCACATGAAACAATATACATTTAAATGCACTTGGGCTGTGTATATGATACTGTAATTTAAAGGTATACTTTTAATTTTCTAGTTGTTTATGTCAAAACGATTGCCATTATATTCTGTGATATACAGGACTTATGATTTATGAGTAACATTAGTACAAAAAACATTACCAAGGATTTTAGTCAATGGTGATGTGACACCATGAGTTACTGCACCGGGTGATGCAAACCCTTGTGAGCCCACTGTCTCCTACCTCTCCTGCCCTTCCTGCTTTTTGTAATGACCTAAATCTATAGTCCCAAGAAGAGGAAGGATCATACAAAAACAGGACAGCGACTATGTTTCTGCTTGGAATATGCTGAGCTATATATGCAGGTACAGTATGAGAAGAAATAAAAAGGTTTTGTTCCAGCTTTGATTAACTGCTTCTTCTTGTGTTATCTGACAAAGCATTATTAATCTTGGCTATGGTTTGCTAGCTTCATACTGCATGGTATGAACCCAGTTTGTTCCCAATGGACAGTAGCTGGGACTAACCAAGGGCTTGTTGTGTCATCCAAACCAAACAATGGTTAACAGCTTTTAATCTAATTGTCTTTAATTTATTTATGCTTTAATATTATAATTTTTGTGGAGCTTTTTTGTTTTTTATCTGTATCTTTCTTCATCCTCTTGTTCACTGCCTCAGGCTCCAGTCTTGGAAGAAAGACAGGATATGAATGGAACAAATGAGTAAAATGAAACTAAATTCTGCTTCTCCTTATTAGCTCATCTGACAGCAGTTTCCCAAGTGACCTATACATCTTAACTTTTCCCACACAAATACAGAAAGTTCTCTTGACCACCTTTCAGTCTAACAAGAAGTGGAGAATACTTGAAGTTAATGCTTACTAGTCCCATATAACTATAATAGCAATTAGTGGAAGGCTGGAGTGTCACAAGAGTGATTTTCTGTTCTTGACCTTAAAAAAGAAAGTATGAAATTACAACTTTTAGGTTATTTTATTTTATTTTATTTTATTTTGGTGGTGAAGAAATTTGTTAGTATTGATTGTCTTGGATGAATAATGTATTGCAAGTTTACTTTGGCATTGGAAGCAGTAGAAACAGATGAGAGAAACATCTGGGAATCTTGAAATGACGGAGTCATTGTGAAACTAAAAAATACTAGAATGTCTTCTACCACACTTTCCCTGACACTTGCACACAATAAAATATAAGGGTCAGTGGTATTGAAACAAACAGAGGCAGTTCCACTCATTTGGACTTATAAAAGCAAGTGACCCAACCTATTATTGTTGTCTCAGGCACTTTTTGTCTTTAATATCCAGATGCAGCAGCCTTTGAAATTTTTATTTTGAAGAAATGACTGCAGCCACCTTGCTTGCATTTTTCTTTTCTTTGGTATTTTCACTTCATAAAAGCTGCAGTCAATGTGTTTTTGTGTGTGGTGAGAAGGGAGTGACATTTCCAGCGGTGGTCTCGTCCATAGCCTACATTGGTGGCTCAAGTAGTCTCAGGATTAGGTCTTTGTGTGCCATGAAAGGATATGAAAAGTCAGTTATTTAAACTCAGTCAAGCTGTTGATTTTGGGGAGGAAAAAAAGGGTTTTCAATTCAGCTTGCTTCAATAAATCACTGGTTTCTTTCCCTACCCCCCTCTCCTAGGGCAGCTGCAGATAGCACACAGTGTCACCCCAGAAACAAAGAAAACTCTTGAGGTGGGCTTATTTAAAAAATGAGACATTTGGGAGAGGGGGAAAAACTCAGAAATTAAAGTTAATGAAGATAATATTTTCAATTGTCCTTAAAATTCCTCTGGTCTAGTAGCCTGCTGAATGACAAGGGGGTCTATAATGGGGAAAAACAAATACTTTCTATGTTACAATAAATACATAAATAACTATGAAAATACATTTTAGAAATATGCAATATCGGAAAGAAATGGAAAAAAATAAAGGACTCAGATTTGGCACAGATTAGAGTCAAAATGATCATTTTTAAAACAGCTAAGAGTTCGCATATCTATAATCTTCTTCATCCAAGTGATGTATACTTACTTAGGAGTAAGTCCCATTGAACTCATTGGAATGTACCTCTAGGTAAACATGTACAGGGTAAATACTTAAGGAAATTTAGGGGATATTCTGATGGAAAGAAATAGGGGGGAGGGAGTCTCTTAATGAAATAATATTTTTTACTCCAAATAAAACTGGTTAGATTAATGACATAAATTGTCATACAAGTAAATGGCATGGCAATGTGTGTGTTTTCCCCAAAACAGAATGTGGTTTTTAATATTTTCTTAAAACCACACACATCTAAATCCAGAAGGTTTAAAAGTAACATTGTTGTATTTAATGGAGCAGAGGTGTTCATCCCTTACTTGCCTTGAAGCCTCCCAAGGCGTAGATAGGTCAGGTTTATTTGTGCAGAACTGAAATATGCTACTGCTAGTAAAGGGAGGGGGGAGCTGGAATGCTTCTAAATGACCCTCCAACAACTTGGAAAATGGACCACTTCTTCAATGCAAATCCTCTCAAGAAAAGCTTCTGCACACAAAGTAAGAGGAACCAGTTACTGCATTGTTTATCGAGTTTCACTTGATTCCTCCTGACAACCATTTGAACAATGACTGTTGGGAAATGTCCCTCAAAGAATCAACAACAATGGTAGAGGCTCAGGGCTTTTATACTTAGTTAATACTGATTTCTTTCTCTTTTTTAAGAAGGGAGAAAATATTTCTTCCTGAAGGGATTAGAGGATGTCTTATAAAAGACACCTGCAAACAAAACAAATGACAAAAGATCTTTATCATATTCAATAACAGTTATCCTTTGTAGAAAGCTGGGTTTCTCCAGACATAAATAGACGAGCAACACTTTACAATTCCACTGAAAATAATGCAACTGAAGCAGTGCTCTAGTAAACAACCAAGGTGAAATATAAGGAAGTAGATAAACAAATGGAAAACCTAGTACAATCACATAACTGGAGTGACAACAAATAGCACTTTCTCACACATTTGAAAATACCTGGACAGTATGGTAAAACTGAGATGCTTAGAATAAGACACATATACATGCCAACTAATGCTCCTTATTCATAGGGACCTTGGAGACTTGAAAGGACCTAAGGATGGGACCTAGCCTAAGGAGCTACCTATGCCAACTCAATGCCCTCTTCTGGCTCAGAAAGGAAAAGGAGCCTTCTCTGCAACATCAAGAAAACAGAAATGAAGGTCTCTGGATTGGCCAAGCCTGATGTAAATACCAGTAGAAAAAGAACCCTGGTTATCAGATGCAATCTTAAGATACTAAACAAGGGAGTGTGGGCTGAAGAAAGGAGGGCATTGGGGTACACAACACCCAATTTCTACAGTTCCCAAATTCTTAATCATGAGGAAGAGACTGGGAAGACTGAGCTGGAATCAGACATCGTGTTTACAGCAGACTCGTTGAAATCAATGGAAAGCCTTCATCCACTTTCAGAACATTAGTTCTTTAAGTCATGTGCAAGACAGGAAAAAATAACATTGTTCTGGAGACAAAACAGGGCTTTATCTTGCTTAACAGAGCTAAAGATACCCCTTGGCCCACACACCTGTTTTCCAGAACTGTTGTAACAACTTACTAAGTTGTAAATCTTCTGTGAGATGTTTGTTAGATACACCTATGGCACAGCTAACTGTGCCCAACAAGCATTCACATGTCCAAACATACCAAATTTGTACAACTGTCCAAGCCAAACATTTGAACATAATATATTCTGCCTAGTAGTTCTTAGATTTTCTGCACAGGGAGGATTTTCTTGTATGTTTCAATATGCCTCTGCATTTAAAAGCTTAACATATTGTGTTGGGGTGGGAGACATTTAAATAGAAAGAGAGCTTATAAAACAGATTTAAAAATGACTGCTTTCCTTAAAATTTTACAGCCTGCAGAGACCTTTCCTGCAGATAAGCAGAGGGGGGAAATCACCAGGAAACTTTGGAGTCCCGTCTATTAGTGTCAAGATTTGTTTTCCTTTTTAAAAAGAGAAAGAAAAGAGAAAGATGGGTCCCAATAGATTTCTGTATCAAGTTTCTTCACATTAGAAGCAATAGGAAATACAGAATACTGAAAGAATTAAGAATTAAGTAAACAATACTATAAAACACATAATTAAGAACATAATTAAGTCTTTCATCTGCTTTCTGAATGTGTCTGTTACTGAATCAGGTGAGCAACTAGCCAATACTGTATGCTAAATGCTAAAGGAGGAAAATGACTGCGGAAAGATCATGCCAGTCCATTTGTACAATACCATCTGAACCTATTTTGTTTTGCCTTCCTTGTATTTGGGAAGTGCAGAGTCTATTCTTGACTTAAACAATTCCCAAGAAACCCTGGTAGAAAACAAATCTCTTAAATTCATTCCTTGCTCCAACAAGACTGTTCTCTGCATAATGCTCCCCTACCTACTATACTGATGGATACTACTGCAGTTGTAAGAAGTAGTGGCTAGTCACTAATATCCGCTTCCTGGGAAAGGTATTGAATCAGGTGGTTATCATTCAATTCCATGCATTTTTTTACCAAGACTTCTGGTCTACTTTCATCATGCTTTCTATCAAGGGGGAGACAGGAATAGCATGTAACTTACATCTCCTGACTTCTTGGCAGAAGGATAGATTTTAAAAATGAATGTGTTTTCTTTTTTAAAAACTGGCTTTTAAAAGACCTGATTCCCTAAAATTTAATTTTTTTTTCATTTTAAAAATGCTAGAAATATCATAAATTAAATATAAACTTTATCTCTTGACTCCCTTTTCCAACATAACCCAACTTTTCACTACATGTCTTTTGTAATTTGTACGGACCAAAACAGTGCAACACCTTGTGAACCGTTAATGACAGATTGGAACACATAATCCCACATCTCCAGCAACCATCCTGTCTCAGTATTACATAGTTTTCTTTTTATTGTTTTAATGTTTTAGTATTTTTAACTGTTTTAATATGTACGGTTTTATGCACTTTTATCTTTTAAATTGCATTTTATTTTTAAATGATTAATGTTAATACCATACTAGGGGGGTTGCAGACTGCCAGAAATAGTGCAAATTGAGTCCACTTTTAGGGTTAGGGTTAGTGCTAGGGAATCATGGGAATTGGTTTTTTTCTGAGACATTGAGCCTTCTCTGTCAGAGCTCTGGTGCCACAATAAAATACAGTTCCCATGATTCCCTAGCCCTAACCCTAACCCTAAAAGTGGACTCAATTTGCACTGTTTCTGGCAGTCTGCAACCTCCCCCCCCCCCAGTTAATTTTATTTTAATGCCCAATTTTGTATGTTTTAATTGTACTGGGTTTTTTTAAAATTTGTAAGCCACTTTGTGTCCCAACTGTGGGGGGAAATTGGGATATAATAATAGAGAGCTTGGAGTAGTGTAACAGACTCTTGAGTCCCTTTGCTTAAAATGCCTTGCTCTGAGGAATGATACAGAATATTTTGTCCTAGTGAAGCTCTACAGATTTTTTCCAACCAATAACTCTCTCTGAAAGGTGTCCAAAAAAGGCATTGGCAGGAGCTAGTGCACAGTTCTCCTGGCAATAAGGAATGCATCATCCACTGCCCTTCATGATCTCTTGAGACAAGGGTTTCACCCTGCTTCATGGGGGCGGGGGGGGGGTTGATAATGGGAGTCCCAGTGGTATTACAGGGGGGGTGCAGCCTGCACCAGGTGACACCTTAGAAAAGGTCTGACACCCAGTTGGGCCCTCCTCCTGCTATGTGGGTGAGAAGGCGGCAAGCACGGCTCCAGCAGGCTTCGCCGTGGCAGAGGAAGAACTCACCACTGGGGCAAAGGAAAAGGGAGAGCCACCATCCCCTGGTAATGACCCCCTTGCACCAGGTGACACTAGAGGTGAGGATGCCACTGTGGAGTCCCTCTCAATATCTGAACCTTCTTCTCAGGTAACGAAAAGTTATGTTAGGTGAAGAGGATCAGTTACATTTCAACAAGGCTCAGTGTCAAAGAGGTGATTAGATAGCAATTGCCCAATAATATGCGCAGGTGGGAAGAAGTGCAGACCTTCAAGATGCTTCTGAACAGAAGTTTTAAAAGCTTGAGAGGCACCATGAGGAAGGGGCTTCTAATAAAGGAACACTTGAAGCCAAGGCTCTGGTTTGGGAAAGCTGGTGGATGCTGGACAATGGAGTCCAGACTCTCAGTTATCCATGAACAGCAAGACCTATCTGATCTCTGAGTAAAAATAGGAGTATGTATCAACTATTCATATAACTTTTTAAAAATTCTTTCTCCTAATTTGTCTGAAATGATCTAATCTATCTATAACTTTCTAATCTGTGCCCGAAGGACAAGATGGTTCTTCATATAAAGAGATCTCCTGTTGCTATGAAGATTCCTTCATTAGAAGAAAGCCCTTTCCTTTAAAAGTACTCTCACACTCCTTTTTCACATGGCCTGTGATAACCTTTTTAAGCATATTAATTATGCTAACCATTATTAATTAATATTAATTAATAATATTTAACAATTATTAATATTAATTCTGTCCTCCTCCTCTGGTCCTTTCCTCAAGAGAAAGCTGGGCAGCAGATGAGCCTTGCAGGGCAAGCATTTGCCTGGCCTCTACCACTGCCACCTGGCTTTCTCCTCGGTAGAAAGCCAGGCAGCAGAGGAGCCCTGAGGAGTGAAGGTTTGCCCAAGCTCCTCCTCCACTACCACCTGGCCTTCTCCTTGGGAGAAATCCGAGCAGCAGAGAAGAGTTGCAACTGTTCACCCACCCTCATCTTACCCATCCTCATCTTCCACTCTGCCTTCTCCTCAGGAGAAAGCCAAGCAGTGGAGGAGCCTTGTAGGGCAAGTATTTGCCCGTCTTCCTCCTCCTCTGCTGCCCACCCTCCTCCTCAGAAAAAGCCAAATGGTGGAGGAGTCTTGCTCAGCAAGTATTTGCCCAGCCTCCTCCTCTGCTGCCTGGTCTTCTCCTCAGAAAAAAACCAAGGAACAGAGGAGCCTTGGAAGGCAAGTGTTTGTACTTCCTCCTCCTTCACTTGGCCCTCTCCTCACGAGAAGGCCAAGCAGCAGAGGAGCCTTGAAGTCATTCCACATCCTTGCGGGTTGCCTGAAACCCTTTGGCGGGCTGCATGCGGCCCTCGAGCCTTATATTGTGCAGGCCTGATCTAAACGAAGCCAGTGAATGAGCTCATCCAGTAATATGGAGGGAGGTGCCATCACTGCACTGCTCTACTTCTCTCTCACACCTGATTCAGGTGAGGCAGGAGAAATGCTAATCTGTGTCTGGGATCAGTAATGGACTCCATGAGGACCAATAAACCTGAAAATACTGTCAAGACAGAGATAGTGTTGGTGGGTGGCCCAGCTTCCAAGGGAGGTAATTTTCCACATATCCTAGGTGTAGTAATACTTTCACACAAAGAATAGGTTACAGTCCAGACATTCCTAGACCAAGCAGCATTATTGGAGGACAAAATAGCCTCCTTCCACCAACTAGGCACAAATTGAGGCTAGTGTCCCAGGTGCCTTCCTTCCTGGGCAGAACCAACCTGGTTACTGTCATTATGTTCAGACATCTCGAAAGTAGACTTCTAGAATGGATTGTAGATACAGGAGCCTTTGAAGACTGCCAAGAAAGTGACAATGCAGCTCAGACCATATCCAGAAGTTAATTCAGATCAGGCAAAGGGGACCATTCACCCACCTCCTAGACTGCTTCCACTCACAATTTAAAGGGTCGTTGCTTATCTTTAAAACTCTTATATGATTTGGAGCCTGGGTACCTGGAAGATGGACTTCTCCCACTTGCCAAAATATCCCTAACCTGTTCACTACCTGCTTCTCTTTGACCTTAAAAAGGTTATCACAGTGTATAGGTATGTGACAACCTTTTGAAGGCCAAAGTGAAGCAGGTTAGGGGCATTTTTCTACTGATTGTGGGAAGTGATCATTGCCTGGCATCTGCTCAGAAGCAATTTTGTTGCTGAGCAAATACTGTTCTACTTATCTAGATGGTTCCTATCTCTGAATTTTGTTATCCTATATTACCCTGATGTCTTTGGAGTCAATTGATGGTTTATTATGGACACTATTCACCGGTGGCTTTAATCTCTCAACCAATTTACCATGCTGGCTGGGGGTGGGGTGTTCTGGTAGAAAGAGTTACTTTTCCAAGGTATAAATCTGCCTTAGTGGAAAACACTTTGCCTGAACTTTTGCCCAGTCCTTTCCCCATGTACTGCACATCCCATCCTCCTCCAGACCATTCCTTCAATCCTTCTATCAGCTTACTGGGAGGGAAGAAGGAGGAAGTCTGATGAAAATGTGGGTGCTCCAGCTTGTACAAACAGGAAAGCTCTCTTTTAAAGCAAAGCTACCATGAGATATAAATCTGTTTTTTGCTGACCTTTTTTGCGCACCATCCTGCAAATTTGTTGTCTAAGAGTAGCACATAAATTCTTTTTTTAACCTCCATACTGACAGCAGTTTGCACAGGGAATCAATTAATGTGATTCATTCCACGAAGTAGAGGAGGAGGAGGAGGAAGAGAAGGAGGAGGAGGTGGAGGTGGTCTATTAATCAGATATTTTGTAACAGATGGGATGCAGCGATGTTTGGAAACACTGGCTGTTGAACTACCGCCGCCATAATATTTGGTTACCCTGTCTGCAGATAGTAGGGCCTGTAGTCCCCAAAAGTACTATTTCAGAAATCTAGAAAGGAGTATACTCACTCCTGTACCACACGAGGAGGACTTAATTTCTCAGGTAAAGTAGAAATAAAATGTGGACCTCCAGGAAGATCAGGAGACAAGAACAACCCCCACTTCCAAAAAGCCCTTAAATAATCTTTGAATTTTTTTTTTACTGTGCTTTTGTTTTCTAGATTGCTTCCTGAAAAGAAAACTAATCTGTTACCACTTCCCTAACACTAACATCTTTTGTGAATAAACAACTCTCTCCCTCTCTCTCTCTTGTATTTATAACATCTTTTCCCTTTTGTTCTCATTACAACTATTATTTTCAGTCCTATTATTGCTAATCTCTTCTTTGTAAATAGCCACACCTGTTTTAATCCAAAACACTGTGGTAAACATTGACTTCTTTGAGGAAGTACATGCATAATTAGGTTAATCAGTACTATCTTTTCATGTGAGCTGATTGTTTCTTTACTGTGGACATATTTCATAACACTACAGCAAGCTTGCCAAATGACTAGAAGGCAAACTAGGTGCAATTTTACCAAGCATGTAAGCTCTGAAACTTCAACATAAAGTTAAGCTGCAGGGAGCCACTCCTACCCATCACTTATTACTCATTTCTCTCCCCCTCCCCCTTACCTTGAATACACCACACTCCCTATTTTTGACTACACCCTTTTTAAACAAGTCCTTTCAATAAACCCAGAAGAGATGCCATTAAAATAGTGAAACATGCATCATCAGATCTTCGATCCCAAAAGCTCAATATAACATCAGTTTCTACCAATTTGTGGTTACCTGTACAAAGTCCAGAAACGTTAATGGAAGCAAGTCATCCAGGTGGCCAATATCTTTGGAGAAACGATTTAGAATTCTTCCTGTTAAAAGAAAAAGAGGAAGCATGATGTAAAAGAAATGTTAAGATTTTATCATTGGTGTGGTTTTGTTCCCCAGTTTAAAAAAAAGATAAAGAAACATGCAAACCAAGACATATTTATTTGGCAGTCAGCCCTATTCTGTTCAGCTGGGTTTCCTCCCAATGAAGTGTGCATAAGATTTTTAAAAAACTACAGCCAAAGCTGAATGTGTCCCACCACAGATGCTGTTGAGGCCCACAAGGGCCCTTATCTCCAACAATGGCTTCAGCAAATTCCATAACAAGTGGGAAGGGGGAATCTCCCCTTTCTGCTGGAACCCCTTACCCTAGGATCCCAAGCCTCTACTGTGGAGGGCTAGGAAAACACTGGAGCCAGTTTTTTGCAGTAAGAAAAGAGTAGGGAATTTTGTGACATGTGCCCGCCCACACATTTGATTAAGGCTACAATAATTACACATCAGCATAACTCAGTGATATAAAATGAAAGTACAGGCTGAGTCTCCCTAATCTGATGTGCTTGGGACCAGAAATGTTTTGGATTTCAGAGTTTTCCAGATCTGGGGACATTTGCATATACATAATGAAGGTATCTTGGAGATGTGGCTCAAATTTAAACATGAAATTCATGTGTTTCATAAACCCCTTACACACATGGCCTGAAGATAATTTTATATACAATATTTTAAATAATTTTGTACATGAAACAATGTTTGCATACACTGAACCATCAGAAAGCAAAGGTGTCACTATCTCAGCCACCCATGTGGACAATTTTAGATTTTGGAATATTGAAGAATTCAGAATTCCGGATAAGGGAGACTCAACCTGTAACTTCCATTTCCAGCTAAAATTTAATTAAATAAGTTTTGTCCCTTGGAATGAACTGTTGACTTTTATGGAATGCTACATTTCTTGATTGTCTCTTGAGTAAAAGCAGAAAAACAGAAAAAAGCTTTTATTATGAGATAAACATAAGCAACATGGAACCAGGTTCTGGCATGTAGGCTCTGGTAGTTATGAAAACTTTCAGATTTCAGCAGACAAAAGACAACATAGTGTTTATGTTATAAATTACTGAAGATAATGTATTTTGAAAATATTTATTTGTTGACATCTTATTGATGCAACAAATCCATCAAACAATGCTCATCTTTAACTCGTGTGAATGAGTTGTACATGAGAAGCTTCACTTCTGCTTTCTTAAATAAGTTCTAACTTCAAGGGAGGGACAATGCAACCCTTGACCCACACATGTACTCAAAGCTATTTTTTTTTCTGTCCTGTAGAGCTCTAACTGTTCTATATATTGCTGGCATGGCAGCCAAATCAATAATTTAAAAATCACATGCGTGTGCATGAGCAATGAGCACTTTCTTTTAAAGGAGAATCACATTCCCAGAATTCTCTGGGGAACAGAATTCTCCTTTTTTAAATATAGGGTGCAATCTCAGCACACCTTGTTTTGACTTAGAATTAAATTCAGAGAAACTAGAAATGTTTTTCTCCTACTTCTGATTGATGCTCAGTAGAGTGTGGCAGGATGCAGCTCCCTGCAGATTCCAGGAGTTTACACTGGCTTTATAAGGAAGGCATTATATCATTTAGCTCTAGCACTTACACAGTGGAATACTGTACAAAGATAGCTATGATCTTCTCTCAATCACCTTTTGAAGCACTTGCTAAGATAAACACTGAATCTGAGGGTGCACAATGTGGTTAGATGACAACTTCAGGGAAATCCCCTAGTTAATCTATGTTCAGAATTTCTGCTATTAGAGATCAGCCTAAAGGTTAGGTCCTGGTGCTGAGTCTCAAATGATCCGAAATCAGCAGCTTGCAAACTGTAACCAAAACCAGACTGTAGGCCAGTTTACAATACTTTAGCATTTTTCATGTGCTAAATGATTCACGTTCTTCAATAAGAATGGCTGGGTTGGTTGAACATGGCACACTATTTTATTTATACCTCCACGTTACAAGTGCATACTTCTACCTTGCACTGGACAGCATCGCACCCACTTTTTCATGTTTCTATTAAACGGGGAAGGTGAAATATCAGTCAGTGCAGGATTAGGTTTATTCAGCCACTTACTGTAATGTCAGTTTTAAATATGAAAACTCAATTGAAGACGTTGTTTATGACACTGATGTAAGTTGAGAAAATTAGCACTGAAAACAGTTGCCCCACTTTTAGAATTACCAACTCTCTTTTTTTTAAAGTACAGTCAGCGGTTTTGCATATTCACAGAGGGGTGACCTCCGTGAAAATCAATGGGGCGCACCCCAGCGGGCACACCCCATTCAAGCCTATGGGACTTGAATATTGCTGAATCTCCATTTTTGCGTGGGGGGGGGTGTCCAGAACAAATCCCCCGCAAAAACAGAGGGCTGACTGTAATGTCCTGGGGTTTTGTTCTCCTAAAACCTAAATAAATAACAGAAATGGATGCTATTTAATAAATAGGGCTTAAATATTATTAAATATGCCAGTAAAAATAAATCTCCAAGTTCAACTTTGAATGTCCCACAAAAGACTCCAAATTCACTGCACGTTCCGTCTCTCTTTACTCCCTACCTCTACTTTGTTTCTTTTTCTCTTTTTCCATTCAGTCAACTTACATTTTCCTAAAGTAAGGGAGAATTGTACTCTAAAGTATTGGTTCTCAACTTTTGAACCTTCAAATGTTTTGGACTTCAACTTCAGAATCTCTGACTTACTGATCTCTCTTGCTGGGGCTTCTGGGAATTGAAGTCCAAAATATCTAGAGGATGAAAGGTTGAGAACCACCATGCACACTGATTATACAACTACAGTAAGCCCTTGGTATCTGTTAGGGTTTGGGTCCTGGACCCCTGTGGATATCAAAATACGTGGCTGCTCAATTATATACAATGGTGTAATAAAACGGCACCCCTTATTTAAAATGGAAAATCAAGTTTTGCTTTTGAGACCCACACACACATATACACATTTTTTTTCTTTGCAAAATATTGTCTCAATTTTCTATGTAGCATGTACGACCCATAGACTATACAGTTATTAAAGAAAACTTTCAAAATCAAATAAACATGCTAAACTGGATTTCTTGTCAATTTCGGGCACTGAAAATAAAATCCAAATTAAAATTTTCAAAAACTCCACATCACAAATATCCCTAAGCTAATTTGTACAAGACTGCTGTCTGGACTCAGAAGAAAGCAGTCTAAAAATGAGAAAAATTGCACTTCCAGAAAATCAGAACATGGGTAGGTGTTTAAAAAATAAGAAACTGCAGTATCTCCTTTGTATCACAAGACACACAAACCAGAGAAGGCATTTAATATACAGATTCAGAGAAGAGGAAGTTAGTGGGAAAGAGTCAGCATTTTCAATTAATTGTTAATAAGCTAAAAAGTCTATTTCAATTGCATTTGCACTGAAAGAAGACATTTTAAACAATTAAGCTAGCGTTAAATTGGTGCTTAAACTAACCTCATATTAAGATATTAAAATTGTTATGGGAGGATTGGCCCCATTCATTTATTTACCTGGTCCCCCTGGTCCTCCCACCTGGTCAGTTTTGAGCTTTGGAGAGAAGGAAACTGGATGCATGAATTTTTGGAAGGCATTTTCTCAGCCAGCCACCCACCCCAAATAAATAATTTCTTGCTTTCTCTTTCTCCCATCTTTATCATCTCATTACACTTCCACTTTCTTTACCAGTGATTGTCACACTGACCCCAGTGAAAGCCCCAGGATTAAGAGCTTCAAAATCCAGTTTCCTGGGACAGATTATGAGCCTTATGCAGCAACCTGTGTAGAACACAGGAGGGCCATCTGGATGCAAAGACACCCCCCCTCTCAATTTCAAGCTGTCCTTACTACTTTTGGTATGAATATTGTAATTTCCCACCCCTGAGGACCAGAAAAAAGTAAAGAGGAGTTCTGCAAAATGCCAGAAGAACTCAGCTGTGGGTAAAGAACCAACTTAGAACTATGGTTCATTTCAGTAATTAATAACTCAGTAACTTAAATCTGAAAGAAATATTCATGCTGAACTTAAATCAATCACTTTTGTTTTTTAAAAAAGTAAATTAGATTGCTCCTTTTGAAGTTTCCACCTTCTTAATTGATTTTGAGTCAAGATCCTGCACTGATAGCTAAAATGACCACCTTAATATGCTGCAACAGAGAGGTGAATCTCACAGCCATGGTGCAAGATCTGAAGATGCTTTTCACTTTTTCAGAGATCATAGCCTTTTCTCGTGAATTCCAGGAATTCATCTGTGAGGGGAAAGTATCTGCTAGATCATCCCAAAGAAAGATCAGGTCAAACAATTGGATTGATCTGCCTGCCTTTCATGCCATACCTTCGAACTTCAACAACCAAACGAAGGTATATCAAGACAACCAATTAGCATTTCCACTATTTTTAAAAAGCTACACTTCAGTTTTCATTTGCACAAAGAGCAAATAAAGGTGATCACTTATCCTAGTGCTCGTATCGCCAAGCAATAAGCTGGTCATCCATAACATTTTGCCATATGTGTGTGAGCACACATGTACTTTCTATACTTATAAGCAGACAGGAATGGGGAGGTTTAAATCCAGCAGAAGCCAGTGAATCTGATATTGAATTACAAGCTTATCTATACTCTTAAAATATTCATTTAAACTTGTTGAGGCCAGGTTTTGTCCATCTCCATGTTAATATTTGCCATCTTGTATAAGTGTTTATCATTCCTCCTGCATGCCCACTTTAAGTCATCTTGTGTATAAGCTTTATAAAAAAAGAGAGGCATAATAAATAAATAAATATTCAACATTTCATATATATAAAACCTTACCTCTAATTCTCAATTTTATATTTTACTTTTGTCCACATAATTTTATGCTCTCATATATTGCTGACTTCTCTTTCTAGCTCATCTAGCCACATTTCAAGCAGCTTCTGGGAATTATTCCAGAACAAGCCTATGACACAGAGGCAGGGCTATACAATCTGAGTTAAATGCAGCAGTTTAGCCATTGCGGGGGGGGGGGGGGGGGAGTCAAAATGATGAAGTTTTTACCCCATGAAATTTTACTAGAAATTTTATTTCCCAAATTTCTAGTATAGCATTATTAGTATTAATAATACATTATATAGTATTAAAACTTCAGATAAGCATTTTAGTAATGAAGCTTAGACATCCAAGACAAAGGGGCAGGCAATGTTCCCAAGAGAATGCAAACACCGCAAATACAAGAGTCCTAGGTATTTACAATTTTCATGTCTCATTCTTTATGATTCTAAAAATTTGGGGAGTGAAGGAAATTTTTATTGAGGAGGCATATTTCTTATTTGTAGGGATAAGGCTTCTATTCCCCGTTCCCGATAGCTGAACCTCTGGCTGAACATATCACCTTTATCATGCATTACCGATGCCCTAGGCTTCAAGACCACTTGTTCAACTTGCATGAGATTAGAACATTGGGTTAAAAGGCTATGAAAACCCAGTCTAAATGAATAAGCCACTTTATTTGCCATTTGATGACTTCCTTTGATCTCGTCCCATCCCGTTCCAATCTCTCTACTAAGAATGATTAGGATTGATTGTCCTAGGTCCAAAACAAATTGCAGAAATAATCCAGTTTGAAACCACTTTAACTGCCCTGTCTCTGTGCTACGGAATCTTGGGAATTGTAGTTTATTGTGGCACCAGAGCTCTCTCAGAGAGAAGGTTAAATGTCATACAATAAACTACAGTTCTCAGAATTCCCTAGTATTGAGACAGAGCAGTTAGAGCAGTCTCGAACTGGATTATTCTGCAGTGTGTTTTGGACCCTAATTACATTTCATAATCCTCCATGTGTCCACTGGCATATTCATTAAAATTTACTGGGGATAAGATATCTTCAAATAAATGTGCTTGTGCATCTATTCTCCATATTGTTCAAGGGCAGTTGAATGTAAGTGTGGCATTACACGAAATAAATTTTGCATAAATGACTGCCTCCCTTTTGGCAGTTTTCTGCCAGCGAAAAGAGAACAACCTATAAATAACAGTTTCAAATTGTGAGGTGCCTTTAGCTCCATATTAGGAGAAAAACAGGATATAAATAAAAAACAAATAAATTAAACCCAAAGTGTAAGAAAATCTTTAAGACATGATAAAAGTATTTGGAATCCTGAGTGCCAGCAGGGCATCATGGTTTGAGTGTTGGACTATGACTCTGGAGACCAGGGTTCGATTCCCAAATCGGCCATGAAACCCAATGGGTGACCTTGGGCAAGTCGCATGCTCTCAGCCTCAGGGGAAGGCAATGGCAAACCTCCTCCGAACAAATTTTGTCAAGAAAACCCCATAGGTTCACTTCAGTGTTGACATAAGTCAAAAATTACTTGAAGGCACACAACAACAAAAACAAATCTGGAATCCTTATGGTTAATACTAACTTCAGTAAACCAACTAAACGGACTGCTGAATGGTGGGTCAAGTCCTTTCTAGTTTTTGAAATCATAGAGTGTTTAATAGGACAGAGCCAGCATCCTGAACTCTACCAAAAACCAAATGGATTCCAGAGAATATATTTTAAAGACATACAAGATATGTTCTGATGAGAAAGCCCTGGACAGCAACCCATCTGCTCTGTCTTGATGCATGGATCACTACCTGGGCATAAATAATTGTGTTGTAACACAGCATAATTTTCAAAATGTTCCCATGGTTCCAAATTAACTTTGCCATGCAGCATAGGATGTTGCTATTTAGACCTCCCAGATGTGTAGTTCTTTGGGTTCAGGCCAACTTCTCTAAACTACATAGGATCCCACACAATACGAATTGCTGAAATGTCATGAACTCTGGAAAAACTTTGCATCACATCAATGAATCATAGCTGCTCACGCAACTGCAGAAGCCAACGGTGGTTACTCTCAACTACTTGGGAATTCAGTTTCACTTTGTAATTTGGTTACAAGGCCTAGGGCACTGGAAGGTAGACACAAATTAGTAATGAAACCATTCACAAAAGCAATGTCACAAAGTAATTTTGTTCTTTGAAGTCTGTCCTGAGAGCATTTTTGGCTTTGTCTCTCAGTTTCTCACAAGTTCCCAGCTTATTCTCCCAAAGGTTACTTAAGGAATTTTTGTTAAAATACTTTAGATGTATGTTGAGTATCACTCTCCATTAACATTTTCAACATTTGGAATAAATCAGGTTTATTTCTGATCCCAAACAAAACTCACAAGAGGGTTGCATAAAGTGATGTCTAAGATTTATAATGAGAGCCAGTGTGGTGTAGTGGTTTGAGCATTGGACTGTGACCCTGAAGAGCAGGGTTTGACTCCTTGCTCAGCCATGGAAACCCACTGGATGACTTTGGGCAAGTCGCACTCTCTCAGCCTCAGAGGATAGCAATGGAAACCCCTCTGAAGAAACATGCTACGAAAACCCCATAATAGGTTCACCTTAAGGACAGCATAAGCCAGAAATGACTTGAAGGTACAAAACAACAAAGTTATAACTGCTAACAAGTACCAAAGTAAGATAATTTCATTTCTGAGTCAAGCCAGTATCAAACTAGCCAACAGCTACACTAATCATTCCACCACATAGATTGTTTGTATGCAATATTCCATTTTAAAATAACTACTTAGTTCTCACGGGCAATCAAGTTGCTAATCAACTACAAGATACTGTAGCTTTGGTCCATGCCTTGTGATATCCCATTAAGTAATGCAGTCTCTAAAAAAGAGCATTTTGTCCGAGCATTTAGTGAAGGATGAGGAAAACAGGTTTGCTTTTAAAAAAAGAAATAGAAAAAATCCAGCTGCAAAAAACTAATATAATGATACTCTGTAGGAAGGGAAAACCAACCAGTGAAAACACCTTTTAACCCAAAGTTTGCTTTGTCGTACTAGAGTTCTCTGACAGAAAAGGCTAAATATCTCACAAAACTGTACATCCCAGAATTCCATAGCCTTGAGCCAGGGCATTTAAAGCGGTGTAAAACTGCTTTAATAAATTTCTGCAATGCAGATGCAGCCAAAGTTAATGTGTTGCTTGGGCATAGGTTCTTTAACAAATAATTCTGCACAATGAGAGAGAGTACCCTTGAAGATCTAAAGAAGACCCAAGTTCCTTAACTTGGAGGTTATATGTGTATGTTGTGTGCCTTCAAATTGTTCCTGACTTATGGTGATCATGGGGTTTTCTTGGCAAGATTCTCTCAGAGGAGGTTTGCATTGCCTTCCCCTGAGGCTGAGAGTGTGTGACTTGTCCAAGTTCACCCAGTGGGTTTCATGGCAGAGTGGGGAATCAAACCCAGGTCTCCAGAGTGGTAGTCCAACACTCAAATCACTACACCATGCTGTCTCCTAATCCCATGTACTACCTATGAAACAACTGTAGACTTTTTTGTTGTTCGTGTGTGTCTTCAAGTCCTTTCCGACTTATGGTGACCCTAAGGCAACCTTATCATTAAAGAATGGCATGTTTCTTCAAATGGGGAGGGGTTTTTTTGCCATTACCATCCTCTGAGGCTGAGAGTGTGTGACATGCCCAGGGTCACTTACTTGGCTGCAAATTGTACATACCCCAGAATGCATCACCTAGTATATTGGCAGTCCTTCCCCCCAACAACACTTTCTCTTTTCCCCCCAACCATTTGATAGCTAGGAGATGGAAATATTTTTTAAAGCAGCATTTAAATCTGGACTATTTTTTTAAAGTAAGGTCCAAAACACAATGCAGAAAGAAATGCTAGGGAACATGGGAGCTGTAGTTTGTTGTGTTTATAAGTGACAGTTTCCCTGTTAAGTACCTGCATGTCATAAGCATTTGAATTAAAATTACCATATTGAAATCAAATCTGATTTTTTAAAATTTTTATTTGGTGTGTGTTGGAAGAGGGGTCGTCTTATACGGCGGGTATATCCCAAACTCTATATTTTAACTGGAAAAGTTGGGGGGTTGTCTTATACGCCCAGTCATCTTATACACCGGAAAATAGGGTAAATACAATTAAGAAGATAAAACTAGCAGGGATTCAGTGTTATACCTCTTGGAAATCTATATTCTAGAGAAAGGAAATAAACACCCAAATGGCTTCACTCAAAGTGAACATTTTATTGTGAAGTTGTAGGCTTTCATGGCCGGCATCCATAGTTTTTTGTGGGTTTTTCAGGCTGTGTGGCCATGTTCTAGAAGAGTTTCTTTCTGACGTTTTACCAGCATCTGTGGCTGGCATCTTCAGAGAATACTGGAATGGAAGACAGTGGGTCAGAAAGTCAGAAAGAAACTCTTCTAGAACATGGCGACACAGCCCGAAAAACCCACAAAAAACTATGAACATTTTATTTATTTATATTTATGAATAAACACAAAGGAAATAATGAATAATGAAGACTGTGGTGAAAACTCCAAAGAACATCTGGATCAGGCCAACAGGACTTCACTGCATGCACAAATGAATGCACAACTTCTTATTTTGGCCAAAAGTCCTTTGATTATATCAATCATCAATATACAGGATCCCCCCTTTGCCATCTAAAGAGAATCTTCATTGGGTTGCAATGTAGATGTCAGATAACCCATACCTTTAGAATGCTGAAATGTTGTGGGAGGGAAGCATATTGCTAATAACAATAATAATAATAATAATAATTTGTGAAGTCTCAATATCTCCACACTGCCTATGTCTATGTGCTACCAAAGAATGAAATACCTCCATCACATCATAACGTGACTGACATGTACTGAATGGAGTTAAACTTAGACCAAAGAAGCTCACTATGTAAAACGAAGACAGTCACCTTTGCTCTTCCCAACCTTTGCTTCAGAGTGCTGCAACCCACACCCACAACCACTGAGTTCTTTGAAGGAGAGATGGATAAAAGTGTATCTGTCACAAACTATATGAACCAGTTGAAATTACATCAAGATCAGAGATGTTTACATTCAACAGAAAAAGATGTAATGGCACAGAAAGGGATCACATTCTAGTATTAGTTCACAATTTGTGGCACATTTAAAGAACACATATATTTCAATTGTTGGGGATCTCTTAAATTCCAAAAAAAAAAAAAGAGCCATCTCCTACTGATTACTCTCTCCATTTTCATGATGAGACAATCTGACTAATTAAATGTGTATGTGTCACTCGCAATGCGATGTGTGTATTTTGCCATGTAAACGACTGTACTGTCACTTAGCTTCCAACATGTTCTGTATTCTGCCTCTTTACCAAAGGAGTTCAGAAAGGAATATTACTTGTGATGCAAACAAAGTACCTGTTGTGGAGCCATATGGGCTAATAACATGTTTTAAGAGACATAAAACTACATGCATGCAACAATACAATATCCTTCTTATTTCTTCACTATGCTACAGGATTGTTTGTGTGTTGTTATTTTTTAAAAAACACCCTAATCCCTGTTGCGTACAAAAAGAAAAGAAAAGTTCCTAGATTTGTACCAAGACATATTTTCAGAGGAAACAAGGACAACTGCTGCTAAAGGTCTACAATCTTTAGAATTTTTCAAATTCTCACCACTTTTGTAAAATATACATCAGCTTCCATGAGAGATACACTAGTTCCAGAGTTTTGTGGATGTTATTGCATTAAATAACTTAATCAGAATGCACACACTGTACTTAAGATTTCTTCTGAAGTAATTAAACAACTAACCAATGCCAATTAATCATAGCTAAATAAGGGTCTGTCAGCAAAGTGCTATGTACATATTTGGGACTATGTTACAGTCAAATACTTGGCAGTATCTAAGTTAAACAATGATTCATTAAACCTCCCTCTCTAGACAATGGTTAGGCCAAACTTGAAGTGAAAGAATCGAAAGTCTTTTGTTCTCCATAAAAGAGACATCAAACCTCAGTGTGAGATATTCTTTTCTTACCAAGTATGTAAACTGCTTTAATTGCATGAATCAGAATGTGCTCAGGTGGCTCCGTATCCACTCTTGCTTATGCAGGTGTTTGTTGACATACTGGAGTGGATGTTCAAACTTTTTCTTTCAAATAGTGAGAAACACCCTTGACAGAAATGTTATTACCTGGTTCTTACTGTATTTGTCCTCAGTCCTCCCAGAGCCATGAAGGGGTGAGGCCTTTACCTACATCAATCCTCTCTCAAGACTACCTTATACATCAATCTGTCCAATAATTTACCCACCAATTTCAAAAAGGATATTCAGGCTCCCTTGTGAAAGAGTCCAAAACCTGAGTGCCAAAGAACTTAAAAGGAATACAAGTCCTTCTCTAAATAAGATCAAGTTCAAGTTGTAATAATTCAGGAGTCAAATTTTTGATCCGACAAACCATGTTTTGTAGAATCAGAAATAAGTCATTTTATCCAGATACTTCTTCTGTCCCTTCTGCATCCATGTAATAAATCAACTTAATACAAGTCTTCCTTAGTTATAAAAACCACAATGAAGTCAGAACAAGAAACTAGTTTAAACACTCCTTCCCCATTCCAGGTAACAGCATGACCAAAAAAATTTATGGAAGAAGGACCTAAAGGTTTCCACTCAACAGCACAAGGGACCTGTTTCTTCATATGCTATTACAGTAGAACATGCCTGTAAAATAGGGATTATGAAGCACACTTAAAATATACTATATTATTAGTTTTTTTGTGGGTTTTTCGAGCTGTGTGGCCATGTTCTAGAAGAGTTTCTTTCTGACGTTTCGCCATCTGTGGCTGGCATTCTCTGAAGATGCCAGCCACAGATGCTGGCGAAACATCAGAAAAAAACTCTTCTAGAACATGGCCACACAGCCCGAAAAACCCACAAAAAACTATGGATGCCGGCCATGAAAGCCTTCGACTTCACGTACTATGTTATTGTTGTGTAAAGATACCCCAAACTTTAAAATATTAAGTACACAAACGGGTGTAAAAGGAGACTCCTTCTTCATGCTTGATAATGCTTTAAGGAGATAGCAATTACCTCCTGTCCCTTCTAAACTATAACAGAAAATCAGGGAGAAGGGGGGAGGGAATCACTCTGTAACAAAACATTTTTATTGCAACTATAAGTATTTTCCAGTTTATCAAAGCAGTGACAAATAAGTGAATTTGCCCATATCAAATGTTGACAGAAAACACACCCTGCAGCAAGACTAGTGAAGTTCAACACAGTACAATCATCAAAACCATTAAAATTGGGTTACAAGCTCTGAAAGAACCCATGTTACTCAAAAAATTTAAAAAATCTGAAGAACTGAAAATATTTATATATACATGTATCTTAAATTGTTCACAATTACTGATCTTTTCTGGCTTCCTTTCCATGTTCTTAGAAAGAAATGTTTATATATGCCTCTTATCTTTTAAAAAAATATGTCATTAACACTGCCTGTCCATGTATGCTTCTACGCAGTTATTACTGGCTTCGCTACAGGGATCCTCTAAGTACAAATAAGGAAAATATGCCGAGATTCTCTTTCCTCTCCTCAATATCCCCCAGAGGACTGAAACTGACAAGAACATAATCACTTTCCCTGACTTCTGCAAAATCGGCACCATGGTACCGAGCAGAAGTCGGCTCAGATAACATGCATTTTTCTAAAGTTTCAGCGTGCATGAAACCTAGGTGTGGTGCTTTCTAACCTAAATTAATTTACTGTTTGAACAAGGCTCTCAGACATGCAGTCAGCTACTGAATGAGCTGGGAAATCGGGAGGAAGGTTTGTGTTTTATGGGGTTTTTTAATGAGAGGTTTAATTTTTGATCCAATACAAATACCATGCTAGCAATATCTCCTAACCATGATCATCAAGAGCATGCAATAGGTTTACAATTTCCCTTCTGACTGCATATTCCATCCCACTTTTCACCTCTGCACTGCACTTTTCTTGTGGTGTATCTTTATGTCTGTAATGGTACTAATGATGGAGAGCATTAACTAGGATTTAGAAGCCAGCTTCTAACCATGGTTTTGTCCGTCCGTTTCAAATAGGGATTCTCCATTTCACGCAGCCAATGCGCTTTGCATGGCACACACCACTTATAGCCCCTGGTCCAGCCCAGACTGAACCCAGCCCCCAACATTAAAAATTAGGTGAGTCTGAGGAAGGAGAATTTAAAGCAAAGGGGGGTATCAATTTTACCATGTTTAAAAAACTGGAGTTGAATTTTTTTGTCATTTCTAGTTAAAAGTATTTCTTGGTGAGTCATGTCTTCTCATTATATGTCCAAAGTATGACAGTTTAGTCATTTTGGCTTCTAGGAAGAGTTCAGACTTGACTTACTCTATGACCAGTTTATTAGTATTTTAAGCAGTCCACAGTATCTATAGAACTCTTTCCAGCTCAAACATTTCAAACAAGGTCTTCTCATCACTTTTTTTCACTGTCCAGCTTTCATAACCATACATAGAAATGGGAAAGACGATGGCATGGGCAATCCTAACTTTAGAATTCAATGACACATCATGACACTGCAGGATCTTGTCTAGTTCCTTCATAGCTGCCCTTCACAGTCCTAGCCTTCTTCTGATTTCTTGACTGCACTCTCCATTCTGGTTAATGACTGAGCCAAGGTATGGAAAATGTCAATGTCTTCCTTATCTACTTTAAGTTATGTAAATCATCTATGAACAATATTTTTGTTTTCTTAATGTTTAACTGTAAACTTGCCTTTGAACTTTCTTTCTTGATATCTACCCTGCCATATCTCAGCAGCTCTCAGCATGGAGTACAGTCAATGAAGTCACTTTAAAAACAATCAAAAACACTTAAACAAAATAAACTGTTTAACTCAAGCAAAATAAACCTGGCAATCTGAGAAATCCATCTGAGAGATGAAACTGTGATCTCACTAGGTTCCTGAGTAAACAACCAGGATTTAACTTAGGACTGATTAAGAGCAACCCATACATCTAAGTAAGCCCACTTCAAGGACTCCAAATAACTTACTTCTCCCAGTGATGGGACAAAGAAGATATTTATGACTGGGCATCCCTTTCAATATTGAGGCCACAAGACTTTTAAGGCTTTGTATATCAATACTAACTTCCTGAACACTCTGAAAATTCAGGAACAGCAGAAGCAAGTCCTCATTTTCTTGTAAGGATGTGTTCTCTAGGAAGAAGGCATGGTGAGTGCACATTCATATCTAAGAAACGCTATCTCCCATGCAAGGTTCATATCTGACCAAAGTCCTCCGATTTATTATTTTACTAAACTGGCTATTTCCAAAAGACCCAGTTGCATCACTTTGCACAAAACTTTGGGATCTGCAAATGAGTTGTCGAACACCTCAAAATGTCCAAAAAGGACCTGTTTGAGCAAGCAATACTCTTTCAGGGTGAAACTAAATACTGCTCAATACAGAAAATATACTTATATATTACAAATAGCATACTATTCCAATAGTATGGGGCCTGAAGGTGTGTGATGCAGCGCCAACTGCCAATGCTAGATAAGTCTGGGTGTAATCCAAGTTCTGTCATGGAAGAAAGGTGTATAAATGGGCTAAATTTTTAGACGAAACTAAATTATATACCTATATGTTTAAATCTAGGCAAAAGGAATCTTTGTTTACCATTTGAGAACAGATCCAAGAGAATGGGGGAAAAACTGGGGAGAGAAACCTAGTCCCAAAATGCACCATCATATGACACGAGGAAAGAGCAGGCAAGAAAAGGGATTAAGTACTTTCTTTTCTATAACTGTCCATTCTAAGATGTACTCTTCCCAAGTGGCTTTTTCAAGCAAAGGATGAACAGTACCATATTTGCCTATGATGTTATTCTTCAACATAAAGTATTGCCACAGAAGTTACAGTTAAAACACTGAAATACAGAAGGAAGGTAAAGCTTAAGGAACAACATGAGTGTGCTTGCATCTGTACGAAATACATTTCAAGAAAGAAAGAAGGAGAGGGAGAGACTGTCTGTCTGGTATAACTTAACTTCTCTCTTACAAAGCCATCAGCCTCAGGCATCGAAACACTGTTTTGCTTCATCATCAATCTACTACAGTTTTGTCATTATGAGATTTAATATTCTTCAGTGACCTACCTGGAAGATTTTCTCTTTTCATTCTTTCTTTCTTGTTATCTTTTTATAAAGTCTTTTGCTGCCTTTTGATTTATATTCCAATCATTTCCTAAATCATTTTGGTTTTCTTCTCCAGTCAACAAACAATCAGAATAATTAATACCAATTGGCCTCTGGCTCCAAAAACAAGCTTTACTCACTAATCTGAGCACAAAGACTTTCAGTCTTAGAGAAAGAGAGAGATCTGTCCACATTTTTAAAAAGCAGCTTAATAAACTTTCTGTTTGCTTTTCAGTGATTTCAAAATTTTATCCTTCTCACAGCACACTCAAACCTGCCATTATGTTCACTGACAATCATAATATTGATTTTTATGTATTGATTTTTACTCTGTTGTAACTGACCAATCCAAGCATCATGCATGAACTTTATCCTGCTAATGTTGTCATCCTTAAGTAAAAAAATATATTGTTTTTTCTGGGTTTTTCGGGCTATGTGGCCATGTTCTGGAAGAATTTATTTGCATGTAAATCATTTCCTCCCAAGCAAAGGTCACACAGTATATATACCCCACACACCTCCACACCATCATTCTCTGAAGATGCCAGCCACAGATGCAGGCAAAACGTCAGGAATAAATTCTTACAGAAAACGGCCACATAGCCCAAAAAACCCACAAAAAACTATGGATATCGGCCATGAAAGCCTTCAACTTCACATTAAAAATATATTACTACAAAAGACCGAAAATATAAATGCAGCTTCCTCACTCCAAGTGACCAAATGTTTAAAAAGCATCCTATGGCATCCTATGAAATGAAATGTCTGCCTACCTCCATTAAGTAGTGTTGAAAGACATAGCTGTTTTAGTCTGTTTCACCATAACAAGATATAAAGGAATCCTAAAGCACCTTTCAGAATGAGAAAGAAGTTTCTAGCAAAAGTTGTTCTGGACTACAGTTTTGTGGACTGGAATCCACAAAAACTTATGCTGAAAACTGCTGCTTCCTTGTTAGTCTCATAGGTGCTACAGGACTCCTTTATATGGTCCAGTGATTAATGACCAGAACTCTGATCCACATTGCTGGTTGAACTCTGCAGAAATGACCCACTGATGGAGAAAAAAAGAAGACATTTTGCCAGTTCCCCTTCAATCCTGCCCTCTGTTCTCCAAATGTTGTTCCAGAGGCTCAAGGGAGCAACATGGGAGGAGGCAATGGGGGAAGATGGAATTAACAATAATTGCCTGCCTATAGACAGTCTTTCTGCAAAGAAGATGCTCTGCTGGATCTCTAATTCTTCCATGAAAGGAAAGCCAATCCTGGAGCCAATCCAGAACACTTATTCAAAACAATTATTCTCTGTACTCTCTGTACTCTCCACATTTGAGCACATCTTGTTCAGCTGAAACATTTGCAATTGGGGCATGTTACTGGAGACTCAAATGCCACATTTCAGAAGTCAAACACGAATAATTTTGGACCTGAACAGACTGTCAGATATAATCCAGCTTGAGACCACTTTAACTGCCCTGGCTCAGTGCTAGGAGATCATGGGAACTATAGTTTATTATGGCACTAGAGCTCTCTGACAGAGAAGGCTCAATGTCTCGAAAAACTACAATTCCCATGATTCCCTAGCATTGAGCCAGGACTGTTAAAGTGGTCTCAAGCTGGATTATTTCTGGCAGTCTGTGCAGGCCCTTAGTTTAAATAGTTTTTGTTTTTCACTCCTTTTAGAAAAAGAGCTGCACTGTTCAGATGGGACTCAGATAAACAGGGAAGGGCAGAATAATTCAAAAATAATGTCACCATAAAAGCATTCAAAGCCTTTTAAATTAGTTTAAAATGATGACAGGAAACAGAGAACTATAATATAACTTAAATGAAATGTATTTAATTTATATCCTGCTTTTCTCGCAAAACGGGCAATCAGAGTAGTGAAAAATAAGATCCATAAGTGACCCACAGGGCATACTTTCCCCACCTCTCACCTAGCGAATTCACTCCATTTACCCAATCTGTATTCTGCTTACATATACTAATAGTGAATACAATTTTGCAAACCAGAACAGCACCATTAATGCACTGCACAACATTACCTCTTGGCTCTATGTGAATGCAAATGGCCCAGAAAAAAATCCAAGTCTTAACAAATATCTTTCCTCGCTGGCAACATAAAACAGCAAAACATCATTAATATTGTCATGTTTTACTAAATGTGCACAAGGTGAATCTTGATGTGCTGGAGTTTGGGGGCAAAGCAACACTTTTATAAGACCACATCTAATCCTTTCTAATTGCAGCATGGACAGTAGGAAATAAATTTTAATTGAACAAAACTGGGCCATAACTGGAACATCAGAATGCAGTGGGCCCTTGGTATCTGCGGCAGTTTACTTCCATTCCCCTTGCAATACCCAAATCCATGAATGGTCAGATCTCATTACATACAATGGAATAATCAAGGTTTACTATTTGAATTTTCTGTTTTGGGAGAATTATTTCCAAGCCATGGGTGGTGGAATCTGTGGAAGCAAAATTCGTGGTTACAGAGGGCCAACTGTATTAGCATATGACATTTTATAGGATTTTCTCTATATCCTTTACACTAGTGTGAGGAAATTGTACTCTTTAGGCTGCATACAGTCCCTAGGCCCTTCTCTGAATTCTCTTATGCATCCTCCAGAATTTACTTTTTAAAAAAAGTGACACTGGTTTCGGTGAAAAATTGTTAAATGCAATTCAATCAAAGAAAAGGGAACTGGATACACTGCATAAATTAGGACAGTCAATATCACTGTCACTACCACAGCCTCTACCATATGCAATTTACCATATATACTCAACTATAAGCTTCATGTATAAGTCGAGGGTATGTTTTGGGGATTTTTATGTGACTCATGGATAAGTCAAGGGTAGAACTTAAGGTTATGTAACAAAAGATGTAAAAGAGACAGCCAAGCTGGGAAGAGGCTCAGGAGACAAGCCTATTACCGTACTGACCCATGTATAACTCAACCCAGGGTTTTTGGGGTCAATTTTTGGACATAATTTTTTCAACTTAGGAGTATATATGGCAGTTCTTTTTTAGTTCAATACCAGTAGTCAACATTATTGTATTAAATAAAGTCAAGTACCTAAAGATTTCACTATATGTATAAATTTAATAGCATTTAATCTCCTATGAACATGCATTTATTTATTTATAGTGAGATAATTTAAATAAATTTAACCATATTAAAGAAAAATAATTTTAATTAATATCAGCCAAAGTTTAATCTATTTCAAATCTTGCACAGAAAGACTTGACAGCACACAACAACAACAACAACAAAGTTTTTAAAAATGAGAGCCATCACAGTATAGTGGATTTGAGAGTTGGGACTGTGGAGACCATTTTTTGAATCCCCACTCAAACATGGAAACTGCTGGGTGACCTTGGGCAAGTCACATGCTCTCAATCTCAGGGCAAGACCATGGTAAATTCTCTCTAAATAAATCTTGCAGAAAAATCCCCATTATGAGTTTACTTCAGGATCATCGTAAGACAGAAAAGATCTGAAGGCACACAATAACAACAACAACAATGTAATAACGTAACCTATTTTACACACATGTAGATAAATACCCTATGTATTTTAAATGTTTGTTTGTTTGTTTTCATTTTTATGCCGCCTTTCTCCCAGAAAGGATCCAAGGCGGCTCACAAATAAAACTCTTGAAAAACCCTTCCTCTTTCTCAACCTGAAAAGTGGCCCACTCCTTAAATAAAAATAACCAAGACATGATCTTGCCATTTTGGGCTGATGCATACCAACCTAAAGGGACGGCCTGGGGTGGAGCTGGGGCAAGGCGACCACACGCCGGCCGCCTCAACTCCAACTCGACACCACACACCCAACCATATGGCACATAGCGGCTGTACGGGCAACTTTTTGCCACCCCAAAAAGGAACGTCATTTGCCATGGTGTGTGGTTGCCACAGCCCCAATCCGACACTCCCAGGGGCTGTCTGCATTGGACCTTTCTTCTCATTTACTCTTTTTTCCTCACTTACTAATTATGAACTGGAATCTTTCCAGAGAGACTAGTATGACATCCTGTGTTTAAATCACAGTGGACGAGTATCAATGTGAATATTTGCATAGATTTCCTGAGTGCCCAATGGTTCAAATGTAAGTTTATTCAGGTTTAGAACTAGCCACTAGCACCAGACTATCACAACTTCTTTACTTCCTTGTTTTAGTTCTTCTGTGCTTTAAAATGAAATATGGCTATTCACTTTCTCCTAGATGCTTAACCACATTGTTTCTGTACACCTGCTTTGCTCTGATGCTTTATTCACCACCAAGCTGTTCTAACAAATATTTAATATTTAGCTTCACAAGAAGGGGAGGCATCCTGGGATTAGAAGAACTGGGGGGGCCCTAGAGGTACACTATGAAGACTAAGAATGCTAGTGAAACTTGTCTTGCATATGAAAGAACTATGAGACTACATATATCAGGTGTAAACATAATTGATGGTTTAAAGAAAAAACTGAAGTTATGAAAGGTTTAAATAAAAACTGTAGAAGTCAGGAGGGGATACTAAATCTTTTAATCAGTACAATGCAATGAAAATTCAAGGGAATTAAGTCTTTTAAGGAAAATGTTGTGTCAACTGCACCAGAAGTATTGCAAGTAGCCATTCTTACTAAGGAGCAAAATATGTTGCAAGATAGCCCATAACAATCATGATCAGTTTTTCCAACCTTTAACCCACTAGATATTTTGTCCCAAAATTCCATTATTCCTGATCGGAAACACAGAAGGCTAGGACTTGAGCAAGAGTTGTAGCCTAAGACATCTGAAGGGCACCAAGTTGAGGAAAGCAGATCTTGACTGCCACACTAGTTTTTTTCACACACTTGCCATACCTGTATTCAGCTTGGTTCATCAGCTCAAGCTGTGGCAGATGTGACTATGAGCAGAATTTTTCCTTTACAGGGGTATAGATATTTTGCATAGATACAAGGTGCCAAGCAGGTTACTCTTTTATGAAGCCCCTAACATCTCCAAACATCTGTAAAGCACCGATATCCTGATTAATTAAGAATGCATAAGAATTTCCTAACTGGCAATGCCTATTGCAAAAAGGGGCAAAAGAATGCAGCATATAGGTAAGAAAAAAATGTGGTGTATCTGTTACACTGAGTTCCCCGTCCCATAATGCTGTTAAAAGTTATAGACATGTTTACAGAAATCTACATCACATCTATCTTAATCCCAGATAAATGCTATATGTACAACCATTAAAGCGCAACAAAAAGGAAGAAAGAAGAGGAATCTTGATGCTGAAAATCCAATAAACATAGGCACAAATTCAAGTTACACTTTTACAACTTCAAAACATGTTGCAGATATGGTTGTTCAAAAACTATGTGTTCACAGTTCGTCTCTTCTGCTCTGCATAAATTGAGACAACTGAAATATATATTTTCAATGTTCAAAAACTGACACAGGAGTATCTCAGAAGGACATCTGACATCAGAGAGTTTGAATGGGATTTAAATCCCAGGGTATGACTCATCTCAGAGGTTTAAATTAGATTAACTGCTAACAAGAAGTAGCAGCATTAAAAAGGGTTGACTGCCTCCAGGAAAATTAAAAGGGGTTGCTCCCAATGGCATTTGCTTTGACTTTAACAGGATCTGTAAGTCAGTCCTTTGTCTCACTTCCTCACCAGAAAACAATTGCAGTAATTTCTTTGGTAGCCCCAAACTTTGCTTCAGTATACCATGAGAAATTTATCCTGTGAAAGAAACCGTTATTTATAAACCAATTTAAGATCACAAGGTTTCAAGAAACCAAGACTTATTTCATCGACAAACTCCTTCACCAAAACTTCACACTCAACAATAATCAACACGGGGGGGCAGCAATATTATTTCTTTTAATTAAATCATTTGGGGAAATGTCAACAGCAACAGTTTTGTAAAGCATTTGCTAGTGAAGGAATCTACATCAGGAATAGAGGATGCTGTTGCGCTGCAGTTCCCAACAAATCTAGCCAGCATAGTAAAAGGATGACGCAGGTTGCAGTCAAACAATACCTAGACAGCCATCCATTCTCCATTCCTACTTTATGGGTGTGTCTACACTGCAGAAATAAAGGAGTTTGACACCACTTTAACTGCCATGACTCAATGCTATGGAATGCTAGGATCTATAGTTTTGTGAGGTATTTAGCCTTTCCACTCAAAGAGCTCTGGTGCCCCACCAAACTACAATTCCGAGATTTCCATAGAATTGAACTATGAAAGTTAAAGTGATACCATACTGCTTTATTTCTACAGTGTGGCAGCAGGCTACATGTTTCAGCTATGGGCCTTTAGTTCCTTGATCCTTGCAGAGAACAGAAAGACAACAAAATTAAGGATGCAAGGGTATGGCTAATTTCTTTATATCTAACCCAACCTAAAATCTTATGCACATCTAGTGACTTAGAAGGCTCATGTTCTGCACTGAAGACATCTCCAGTTTGCCTCTTCAAGTACTTATGCACATAAACTTGACACAGGAGAACAAAGGGTTATCCCACAATGTGGTTTTTGTAAAATTTCCTGTTATGCAAGGGTTTTGTGGCATCTTTTGCTATTTAATCTTTTAAAACATGAACAGGAAAGAGAAACTTATCTTTGCTGTGTCTGATCTGAACAGATAAGAAATAATATGGACATTCATACATTCTGTGAGTCAGACTAGTGAATCATAAAACAAACGTCTGAAGTAACTCTTGGCAGAGAGGAATAAGGTTTTAAGGCGGCTTCGCAGTAGGATTCACTTCTGAAGAGACATACCTAGGTTTGTGCATAAGTAAGCGGTAAGTAGCAAGTAGTAGACTTAGCTGGATTATTTCTGCAGTCTGTAAAGGCCCTAAATCAAATAGTATAGTCCAGAACAATACAACTATCACTATTTCCTTATCTTTATGGGCTCAAACTATTAATAATTAAGCCAAATGGCAAGATTTAAAACTCAGTATCTTAGGCTTTATGGCACCAACTCTTGCTGAGAACGTCTCATTTTAATGAAAATGATGTAACTTAAATATGTAGTATTATTTCAGTAACTTTCTGTCTGCCTCCCTATCATCACGAGCCCCCTCAAAACCAGCCTAACCTGCAATCGTGGCAACCAACATGTGAAGAACATGTTTGTAGATGCCCAATTTAAGTAAGCTATTGAGGTTTTAGAAGAACCTTTTTCCCCCTCTCTTTAGAAGTTTTTAGAAAAAACAAGTGTACAATAGTAAAAGAGACACTGTGTAATGAGTTACTGAATTTTATGATTAACAGAACAAAAGATACAAGGGTCTGAATAAAATAAGATCTTTGTGAGCAGAACAAAACCACGGGTTTTATCTAGCACTTGCAATGTTCAGGTAACCTTTTTCTTTAAGGAATCTTAAACTAAACTCAAACATTCAGAATTAATTTCTATCACTAGCATTTTACTCTTCATAAAACACTTGTCTTCCAACTACTTCCCAACCCCAGTCCTCTTCATTCTTTTCATCTACTGAATATGTGGTTTGGATTCTAAATTTGAGAAGTGTTTTGCAAAAAAAGTCACTCCCAGATCCTCTTGAGTCCAAAAACACTCCACCAGTGTTACATAATCTGCCAGGTGCTTGCAATCTGGCAGAAGTCTAATTAATTCATCCAGATGCTGCAGCACAGATTACTTAAGATCATCTGGGAGAGAGTATTCCGTGCATTGCAAAAACCAGTAGCAACTATTAATGAAATAACTTTTAATTGTAAGGGTCTTTGGTGCATTCCAACCCACAGATTCCCAAGTCACAGAATCCAAGATATTTTTTTTTTTTATGCAGTGCACCCCTTCTCTCTGGCTTGCAGAAAAAGCTAACACAAAGTGTGCTTATCATTTGTTTTGTTCATGCTGGTATTTCATTGACTTGGTGACGACACATGCAAGTACAAAATGAAAACACTTAGCCTACCATGGCTCCTCCTAAACCCTGGTCATATTTAAATTTCCCACTACAAAATCCAGAGGTAGAAATTTCAGCCACTGACTGAAAGATAGGGCTGCATGGATGTAGCCCTTAAACGGTAAAGTTTGTAGCTTTTTGTCTAATTTCACACCCTGGAAAAGAGACATGCTCTATGTGCACACCCCTTGCTACATCCATATAGAGTTTTCTGTCTCACTGCTATGCTCATATGCAAACTGCTACAAAAATTCTCCAACAAATCATATATTGTTGGCAGTAATACTACCATTTTTGCATAGCCAAATCCAGCATCTAAACCAGGGGTAGGCAACCTTTCCCCTTTAAGGGCCGAAGGACTTCAGCTCCCAGAATCCCAGGAGCTATTGGCTAACATGGGACTATTGGCCAACATGGCTGAGGCTTCTGGGAGCTGAAGTCCCTCGGCCCTTAAAGGGGAAAGGTTGCCTACCCCTGATCTAAACTCTAGGAAATCACCCTAAGAATGCCATGTACCTATTACCATGTCATAGCACTTGTTCTACCAAAGACTTTGTTTTTACAGCTAGTAATTGGGCTACATTTCAAGCATCTCTACAGATAAGCACTTCATTCTCTTTAGTACTTCTTTCTTTATCCTCTTATATTTTAACCAGATTACCTGCTGTATTTTGAGTTACAATACCTAGGTACTTGGGTTAAGGGAATACTTTTATCATCAAAAGTATTTAACACCAAGCCATTTTCAACAAAGGAGTGGGGAATATTCTTAGAAATAAGATAAGAGGACCCAAAATAAGGCTCAAGGGGGCTTGGAGAAAGCCACACTATGGAAATGCAAAGATCATCATGTACCAATTCCATATTTACTGAATCTTCTTCACTGAAACAGTGGAATCTATACTACTTCACCTCTGATGTTGTTTCCATAGCAGTGAGGGAAGGGTGCTAAGCAAGGGTAGACTGAATCCCATTTTGGGAGAAATGTGGGATATAAATCCTTGAAATAAATAGATTGAGAGATCCAATGGAGCCCAAGCTCTCCTGTTTTACTGCCATGGAGTTGAAAAGGAAGGAGAACACATGCCTGTTGTGGAGCTACTGTAATTATTTTCCCTGAATTGCCCCCATATCAACTCCAGCCTTGGCAAGCATGGGCCCACTGAGGCTTTGAAAGAGAAAGAGTTCCTGAGCTGTTGAGTCTCCTTCCCCTGCAGCCATAGAATTGTTCTGCCTATCTATTCAAAAACTAAGGCAAATAGTATGTTACGGTCTTCAATGATCCATAGCCCTTGGATCTGCATGTGGTGGTACCTGTTCATCCTAGCCTTCTTCCTGTCATGCTTCCTAACTTTCTACATGCATGGAGATGATGTGGTACTCAATGTGCAATCTACTTTGGGAACATTATCATGGCTCTTTGGTTTATAGAAGGACAAGAATATTTTATGCTTGCCTCACTTGGTGTGATTTAGGGCAAAATGACACATTATATAGAACAGAAGGCAGTCACCAAAACATGGTAATCCCATTTCATATACTCTCTGTGTGCATCATCCTGTTCGGTGTATGCTTCTATGTAGCGCTAAAGCCATGGAAATGCATCACCCAATGTGGTGCTGTTATCTTGAGTGGCAGTCCCAAACCCTCTGCAACCTACAGTCCCACCTTCAAGCGACACTAGAGTAAAGATGAATTTTGCTATGCAAATAGATAGTAAACAAACCTCTAGTGTAATATTTACTGATCTTAGCCTACTCCTAGCTAGATCCATAAAGTACAGACAAAATCTTAAGAATTATCGTCTAATAGGTGCATGTGTAAGTAAGGCTATTTAAACTTGGAACAAAAGGTATTATGATACTAATAGCTGTAAAAGAACTACTCCCATTAAAATCATTCAATATCACACCCTGATAAGGCTTAAAATACACAGAACCATTGTTTTATTGTTATATGAAAAAACATTTAAGGTGTTCTTTTCTCTTTAAACATGTGGCAGCCAAACAGGTTTAATTGCCGCACCTCTTACTTCAACCTACTAACTGTTCTATGCTTACACCCAAAAATAATATTTAGAGTGTTATGTGGTTGTTCAAGATCTTTGTGATTGTCTTCTCAAGCTGTGAGTCTTTTTTACTGACTTACTGGGGTAAAGCTTAATATTCTTTTAGAAATCAAATAAAAATATACAACAACAAATATTTTTCTGAAAGTTAGCATGAACACAGCAAACATGAAGCATAACCAAATCATAAACTATGAGTACTGAAAACTGATACAAAGTGTGCATAATCACACAAATTGTCAAGCTTCCAACATGTCCATTCATACCACTTTATACTCATCTTGTTTGCATGAAAATATGCATTTGGTATTTAAGACACTAAAATCCATCCAGCTTTCAAAAAAGGAAAGCTCGGTAATTCACCCTGGACAGACATAACACTCCAGTCTTCTGGCACTATGCCCAACTGCTTATGCCAATGACGAATGACAACAAAAATGAAATATTTTAGCACAAAGCTTTGCCTTGTAAATGGCCCATATGATCTGTCAAAAATACTACCTGCTATAAAAATTAAAGGCCTTCTGACCAGTATTACTTGCTTAAACATGCTACCAGCTGAGCAGAGTCACTTGTGTAAACAAGCATAGATTCAGGAACACTGTCAAGAGCAGTCTCGCCATTCAGCTGATCAAATGGTAATTTAATACCCTCAGTTATCACCACACTAATTTTCAGCAGGCTGAAATAGCATATTCATTCGGTACACTACCATTTTGACAGATCTGAGCTTGGAGGACTGTGGGACTTGTAATAAAGGTAACTTTTTAAAGCTCTGTTCAAAGTACACCGCAACGGTAATGTGTCACATCAAAACAGTTAGAATCTTATTCTGGGATATAATTCTGTATTTCAAAGTCCTGTTCATGTATGCTTGTCTCTCTTACGGATATTCGGTGATACGTGAAGATAAAACAGAATTAGATGATGAATCTGCCTGGGCTAATACTATCAGCTATAGCTAGTAGTTGCTCTCCTCCTTTGCCCCAATGCAGGGGTCTTTTCTATGGTTATTTCCAGACCTACCATCAGACTTCCTCATGTTCAAAACTAGAAAGGTCAGATCTCAGAAATGCAATCTAAGTGATGCCCACATCCATGCTTATTTACAGTCCAAATTCTTGTAAAAGGTAAACAACATAAACAATGCATAGCTTTTCTGAGACCACAACTAAATATATTTTTCAGTACTTGCCTTTTTCGGTTCCAGTATCACTATAATGCATGGTACTCCAAGCAGACAATGAAATGTTACTAGCAACATCTGTTCTATAAGCTAGCACCACAGGAAATACATATAGGTAACACAAACCCAAAATATTTTGATAGAAAACAATCCCAAAACAAACAAAAAAAAGACAGACAAACAAAAACAAAAAAAGCCCTATCACAGTTGGGTCTTACACCCACTGTCTTCAAAACAAGGCCAATTGAGTTGAATTGGCTTTTCTCCTGACATGCATAGGATTAGTCTACTTCTGCTACCTTCTCCATTTCAGAATCAAAAGATATAGTGTGTCCCATCACAACCTCTCTGTGGATAAGCAGGTCACTTACGCTAAGAGTATGCCAAGGGAATGCTTTACTTGCATGTGATGAATGCCATAAAACTATGTTCTCAGTAGACCATTCTATAAACTAACTATTACTATTTCTTATGTTCAAAAATTGAAATTAAAAACAGTGGGGAAAAATCTGTCACACTCCCCACTTTCATCACACAAATTAAACCTAGAATAAAATAAAATAGCTCATGCTGCCCTCTTGTGTTAGACTAATAAAAAACTAAGAAAACAAAAGTAGTATTTATTTATTCAAGTGAACTGATGGCAAATATGTGTGTTAAAAAAATATACCTTACACTTAATCTGGTAATGTTGTAAAGGAGATCAACTAACAAAGAAGGAAATATTTACTAATGTCCTAATATACATAAGGGGCATACAGATTTTCTATTATCTAGCCTATTCTTAAACAGGGTGAAAATATATCTGGGGAAGCCATGTTGACCATATAACAAAGTTCAATAACAAAATTCAACAAAATCCACAAAACACTGATACCTTTATTGGACCAATCATAATGCACAAAATACAAGTTGCAAGCTTTCAAAGCTCCACTGGCAAAGAGGTTAAAAATCATACAGGAAGGGGAAAAATATAACCGTATTACTCACAAGCCTTCATTTTGTCAAGATGTGGCTGTTCTCAGCTCAGTTTGTCTTATGGCCCATGTGGGTATTCCAGAAAATAAAATTTTTAAGTTCGATTAACAAGACAAAAAGAGATGTTCCTCTAAGATCTATGTTGCCTCCATCTTTGTAAAGCTACAATATCCTTTGTTAGGCAGAGAGCACTGAATTTCAAAAGAAACCCTCCATGTTTTTGCACTAGTTAATGTTCTTTAGGTGCTGTTTTGGTAAAACATGCCAATGTAGTCCAAATTTTTTATAAAAATGTTTTACTTTGGTAGGAGATAGAAACATCAAATGGTCAACTCCATCAACTCTTTATAGGTTTCCCAATGCAGCTAAAATGCAGTATATTACAGAAAACATATTCAGGGTAGCTGTGTTGGGCATGTAGCAAGGTATAATAACATCCAAAATCTACAAAACAGTGATACCTTTACTGAATCAATGAAAATCACAAACATGTTGCAAGCTTTCAAAGCTCCACTGGCTTCATCAGGCAAAACAGCATCTAAAAAATGTTTCCTAATGGAAAAACATGGGTAAGTGATTTAAGACTGCACTGAATAAAACATGGTTAATTGCCTTGGTATTACTAAGGATCCATAAGTTGCTCCATGCCACAGAATTTTAGATACAGACAGAGATGTTCAATAGGTTGACCTGGACTTTGGAGCAGCTGGAAGCAGCCAAAGGATATTGCCTGCATCAAACCTCAGTATGACCATCAGCTGCTCCCTAACATATTTTCTTCACAGAAAGGCAAAAGCAAGGTCTCATGTCATGATGAACTTTGGAGTACGGAGAACATTCTGTCTGCTCCACAGCATAGCACAAGACAAGGTGAAAGACCTCAAATAAAGTCTCTGCAAAGGGACTACTATCCTGCTGTGTATCCTTGTCATGAAAGAGTCGGGAACCTATGCCCTCAAGTAAACACATTCTTGGGAGTTCTAGACAATGCAAGCCGTGATTTGCAGATCTATTTCAAGCCAAAGTTTCACATCTCACTGTTAGGAAAACTTTAACTAGTTAAATCATGATTTAAGCAAAACAAATCATAGTTAAGACTTATATTTGAGCAAGGCAAAATTATCCGGTGTGCACAACAGGTGTGCCAGTGTTCAGTTAAGTCTTCTTTGATATGAATGTTAGCCTTTGGGGCTAAGAGCTGAATTTTTTAGTCTTGTGCTCCAATACTGTGCACTGATCAGTAGGGATTTTTCTATTGTATTTAATGCTATATATTCAAATTTCAGCACGCACCTCCTTGGGCAAAGTCTCCTCTAACAAGACTGAAAAATGGTCTAACAAACAAGCAAGCAAAATGGATTTTATCAGCTACGTTCAACATACCATGTTTTAAAATGAAAAGAAAAGGATTATTTTTAGCAGTCTATTCCCTGTCTTTTCCCAAAAGATATTAACTGAAACTTGCATTCCCTTCCCAAAACCATAATATCCAGCTTCCCCATCTGACCACATGCTGTGATGCCACACATCCACAATTTGATCCACAACCCTAAGAGAAATTTTAGACACATATCCCTAAGAAAAACTTTAGACACATTGTGCAAGGTGAGAATTGTAATTATATCCTAAACTTAAATCCATTTTTTTCTGATACTTAAGAATAGAGTCCTCCAGGGAAAAGCACTCTGGATTTCTTCTCCAATTTTACCAGAAAGACATGCATGACATCCTTTCCGAGGCTCTTACAAAAGAGCAGCAGGCACAAGAAGTGATGGGTGGGATGCAGGCAAGGATAAATCATCACTTAAATTGATTTAGTATACAAAACAAATAAAAATGACAAGTATATTTATTGGTTAGTACACATTGATTGATGAGTACATATTTCTGGCTCAAAAATACATTTTCCATATAGCAAGAAAAAGACAGCTAAATGTGTCAAGTAAGCCTTAAATGGCATATTTTGTCCTTTAACTAAGACTGACAATGAAAAGGTCAGAAGAACTTCTGCAGTCACTTTCTTTCTTAGCTCTCTCATGCTGCTATTGTTAGCAAATCCTAACTCATTCAAGTTTACTTCTGTGGCTAAAAGGCTTAACAGCATAGTATCAAAATACCTAAATAGAAACATAAACAAATTGCTAAATGATATTGACTATGTATAGAAATGATCACCAGAGTTTTATGCAAAAGAGAGGTATAGTTGTCCAGATTAACAACCTATTATTTTAATATCAAACTAAATCATTTTGTTATCATTTTACCAGTCTGAAAACAAAGAAAAACATTTTTACTAGCACCTATATTACTGGTAAACAAAGAATCCACTCTATGCAAGCTTATGCAATGTTTATTTCCTGTAAATAAAAATAGATATCTATTCTGCACATTTTCAAAGACATTTTCAAAGATAATGATCTTTATTCTCTATCACACCATACCCTACCTCAATCATCAATACAATGACACAATCAGAATGGGGTATTTATATAACACCTGTTCAATGCTACTGGGATTTGCTGAAACCTGAGAAGTGATTGCTTGTCATACTGTGAATATACTTAAACTATTTACAGTATATCCCATACATATCTACTCAAAAGCAAACATCATTGACTTCAATGGGGCTGGCTCCCAGGAAAATCATGATGGAATTGGCGTCTGAGGTAACTATCTTCAAACCTATGTTTAGCTCAACATTAACCTAACTATTTTGTTCCTTTTAAATAAGGACAAGACATATTCATTCATTTCACAAATATTCAAATTGCTATTAACAAATCAGAGAACAATGAGCACCTAATACAGCACCAGCACACTGGATTTTGCCTCAATGTACAATGGTCAATGATATCATAAAATTGAACATTGCAAGATTTTGCAGGAAGTATAAGTCATATTCATTAAACAAGCATCAACAATTTTAATATTCTGTTGGAACTGCATTTTTTCAAAACTACTAAAAAGTTGTAAGGAAAGACCATTTTTAATTCATTCAATATGTATCATGCAATATGTATTGCATAACTTACCAATAGGGTTTGTGTCAAAAAAGAGCACTGGAGCTTTCAAAATTGACTGGAACATGCTGTCATGTAAAGTCTGGGCAGCATTAACCAAAACTTGAAACATTAATATATTCCTCAGTATGCCAAACAGTACTGTAACCACAGTGAAACCTGAAAATAAATGAAATGTCAGGAAATGTATCCTTCTAACTGCAAAGGGAATTTTAGACAATGGACTGTTATATCCACTTTGGATGAAAATCTTGCACTTCACAAGATATGATTACACACTTAAAATTACATAATTATACAATTATTTGTTCAAAATGGAAGACAATGAAATTAACAAGACTGGCAGTTTTCAAATTGTTTATCAGGCAGGAAATCAGTTGTTAGAGGACACACTTTCTTGAAACATTCATTGGCTTATGAGGAATAAGCAACTGTATAAAAGAGATGGGAAAATTCAGGCTATAAAAAATAGGTCTACAACAGATATGAGCACATTCATCTCATCTTCTTAATAAAAAAAAGTTTGCAATTTTCATGGGGCTCCAGCTGATTTAGGAACATGGATGTGAGAATTTTTCTTAAATTTCTTCTGCACTGTTAGCTATTGAAGTCCCCACCCCAAGCCACATTGCTCTGTGCCCTGCTTTCAGTGGGCTTCCATAATCACATTTCGCTTAAGACAAATAACAAATGTGTGACCCAACAGCGTGGTCTTTCACTCTAGAACTTGCTCCCAAATAAAGTGCACCAGGTTTCCTGGTCAGAGAAGTAAAAAAGATTCCCTGAGGCTAGAAAATAAGCCATTTTACATATATTTAACATATTTAACACATTAACCTGTTATTTTTATTATCTATGTGCCTGAGAGAGAGAATGAATATTGCTAATAAAGATTTTCAGTCTCCTAATTTGAATTTGTATCAATGCTGCCAAAATGCTTTCTGTAACTCTCCCAATTAAGGCCAGCACATATGAGAAGAAAAGCTGGGATAGAAAGGATTTGACCTTTAGCAGTGTTTGGAGACCTGACTTTTTAGATGACAACACCCAGTGGCCATGATAGCTAGGGGATGCTGGGAGTTGTTCTCCAAAAAAGTAACTTTCCCAAGCTCCAGTCTTGAGACCTGTTCCTATCTCCTCCCAAATGTTAAGAATTCAGGAACCTGCTGTCTTCCACAGCCTGGTTTTCAGACATGTTTTTTCACATTGCTCTACCAACTCATTAAAATAGCTGTTGCTAAGCTTTGCATGCCATGCAATTCATTCTCAGGTAGCTCCCTGGTAATTTGTTACTTTCCTATGTTATTCAAGAACACAATATATGCATTTGGGGACTGCTGTTTTTTCCTCAACAACTGACATTTCTAGACAAAAAGAAAATGGAAACAATCAAAGCCAAATTATGGTCAATTTCTAATTTACCTGTCTGCTCATACTAACATTTAGCAAGAACAATCAATTTGGAGAGAGAAAACCCACATGTTTATAGTGAGTGACTTTCTGAATAGCTATTTTCTGATTTGCTTTCCAAAATCCAGAAAACAAATTAAATCTCTCCCTCTTCTTAATCTCTTTTTAAACTCTTTTTTTTTAAAAAAAAAAAGTTGCATCCAATTAGTCTAACCAGAGGACAAAGTAGCCTCGATAATCTGTAATAACACAAACCACTGTAGAAAAGGAAAACCTTGAGAGCCTATTGCTGTTAATGAGCTTCCTGCGAATTGCAACATTAAAGTGTTTATGTATTTACCTGCATACATTCCTAAATACCACTCGAGATCAAGAGTTCTTGTTTTGTTTATTTCAGTGTTTCCCTCGATAGTAGCATTCAGCTTTTTTTGATCATTTGCCCTGTATAAATATCACAGAGTGAAGAGAAAATAAAATCATTTAAATACACTTGTAAATACATAGCAAAAGTCTGCAGAAATGAACTATATAAAAGAGAGGTAATGGAATTATTCCTGCATAACTCTGGCATCCTGTTTATGACACATGGAAGCCTAGACCCAATGTACACCTATGCCTTTTTTGTTCATTGTGGAGGATGGTATTCCCTTCCTACCTTTGCAACAACTAAAACTCCTTCCACAGGATTTACCATTTTGCTGCAATCACCCCAGCCATTCTGTGGCCAGTGGAAAGTGGACAGGGGGAGGAGGAATCAGAGAATCATATGGCCATATCCCACAGCTATCACAACTTTTGGTCTGTTTACCTGTCGCAGAAAATCCATTAAGAGGAAACAGATGGAAAAATTACACCATACCTTCTAATTGGTAGCTTGAGGAACACTCCATCTGGAAATGTCTATAGTACATTCCCACCCCCACAGTAATATATGAGTGAAGAAACCACTGTAGTTCCACAAAAATTACTTCTTCTAGAAGCAGCAGCCTAGGAGAAAACTACCTCTCTCTGTTTTAGCTGTACGTGATACAACGGGGGCTAGTTATGAGATAAGGCAGAAGACTTTTTATCCAGGCCATGAAATCTGTACGTAAGTGCTGAAGAAAGTCACAGTTTTTCTGGATGTCAGTCCAATAGATGCCTGCAACCTACCCTCAATCCATATCTTCTACTACTATTAGGATCACCAGAAGGGATACAGGATGGGGCTCCTGTAACTTTCATCCTTAACAGACTGTAGAGCAGGATGAAGTAAAGCATTATCAAGCAGAGCCAAAGTACATACGGTATGCTCCCTCAACTTCCAAACCTAAGCTTTCAGCTGCAGTCATCCCTTCCAAACATGGCTATTTCCTCCATGGTGGAGAACAGGAACAGGGGTGCAGAACAATGCACAGGGCATCTGGTGACAAGTACAGAATTGGGCACTCATCAAAGACTTCTACACCCCACTTTCCATCAGTAAGGCCATGTTGGGAAGGATAAGCTGCTGCTGACAATTGGGATCAGGAAGGTGAGGGACACCTTTGTTCCACTTGATCACTTTACTGTACCTCATCCCGCTCCACGATCTGTTAAGGACTGAAGTCACAAAAGTCTTTTCCCACATCCAACCTAGTAACCCTAACTGATATATGAGGGTTTGTTTTGTTCATCTGAAAACAACTGTTTTAAGCAGGGAAATCTGCACTGCTGAATGTGCCTGGTTTTTCAAATTATCAATTAAAAGATTATAAAAGAAATAACTTACCAATGAGAAAGCCACCAGTCCTGAAGCACATAGGCAACCTTGAAGAAAGTCATCCACAGAGATTTGAGTTTTATTTTGCCTTCCTTTAACACTTTCAAGATTTAGCTGTGAAGATGTTTCAATTGCAGCAGTCCATCTTGAGCAGCTTTCTTCAACCTGATGTCCTCCAGATGTGCCTACCACTTCCAAATTGCCCCAACGTGTGCAGCTGGAAGCTGTATTCCAGCACACTTAGAGGATATCAGCTTTGAGAAGACTGGTGTTTTTATTATTAAATATATATAAACATAGTAAAAAATAGCCTCCAAAAAGTAAAAACAGAAATGACAATAATAAAAGCAATAATAGCAAATGGAAGATGAGAGCCCTGGTGGACTGGGAGTCAATATATAAATAACTTCAAATAAATTAATAAAAAGGAGAAAATCATACACAGCATCTAAAAACAGGCTTCTAAGTAGCCCCTGTCCATGGCATCAAGAGTCACCACAAGATGATCTGTCCAGAATGCCTTACAAAGGTTTTTTGGTTTTTTTACATTACAAATGAATAACATAAGGATCCATAGAAAGACTCAGCCCACAAATACCAATGTTTGGGTTGTTGGTTTTGTTTACTACTACCACCACCACAGAGCAGGCACAACACTGTGCTCTTACATGTGTTTAATCATTTAAATCAGGGGTAGGCAACCTTTCCCCTTTAAGGGCCGAGGGACTTCATCTCCCAGAATCCCAGGAGCTATCGGCCAACATGGGACTATTGGCCAACATAGCTGAGGTTTCTGGGAGCTGAAGTCCCTCGGCCCTTAAAGGGGAAAGGTTGCCTACCCCTGATTTAAATCATTTAAATTTTACAATGTATTCAGTTTTGCATCTCTCAGACTGCTTCATCACTCTGAGCAATTTAGGGCCTTTACAGACTGCCAGAAATAATGCAGCTTGTGGCCACTTTAACTGTCCTGGCTCAGTGCTAGGGAATCATGGGAACTGTATTTTTTTCTGGGACATTGAGCCTTCTCTGTCAGAGAGTTCTGGTGCCACAATAAACTACAGTTCCCATGATTCCTTAGCACTGAGCCAGGACAGTTAAAGTGGCTTCAAGCTGCTTTATTTCTGGCAGTCTGTAAAGGCCCTTAGTCAACCAGAATGTGGACTGAATTTTTTCTTGCACAAAGACAGTTTTTTGAAGGGATCAGCATCAACAGACTAGGTCCAAAACACACTGCAGAAATAATCTAGTTTGAGACCACTTTAACAGCCCCAGCTCAGTGCTAGGGAATCCTGGACATTGCAGTTTGTTGTGGCACCAGAACTCTCTGAGAGAGAAAGCTAAATATCTCACAAAACTACAGTTCCCAGAATTCTCTAGCGGTCTTGAGCCAGGACAGTTAAAGCAGTCTCAAACCGGATTATTTCTGCAGTGTGTTTTGGACCCTAGACACCTCAGTATCTGACAGAGTGATTGGGGCTCCAACAGGAAAACCAACAACGTAAATTGGAAAATTTGTGAAAACACCGAATAATACTCAACATTCCATGTTTTGAATGTGACCCATTTTAACTATTTACCCTATTTATTTATATATTAATACACTCATCCACCCTGCTAAGAGACCACAGAAAGTCTCAAACTTACTGGGGCAATACCATGGTAATAAAATTAATGAGAACATCTTCAAATCCAGATGACAAATATTCTAGTCAAATACACATGCCAAGGAAAGAGTATGAGATATCACCTTTGCTGGGATGATCAACTGGGACAATTTCATGCCATGAAGTCCTGAATCACTACTGACAAAGTGCTTCTGACAGGTATTTAGATGTCCTTCAGAACAACCAGTAATCTCATAATATCTAAGACAAATTCCTTTGGCTCAGACAGGAAAACCATTATGCAATGGGGCAGTCGGAAGACCAAGTATGTCTCCATCAGGCACAATAAAATATACAAATGCTTTAAAGCTGACATGCAACTGTCTGGCAGCTCAAGCATGGGACAGGTGGGTTCAGTCCTCTCTGAACTGCCCGTTATTAAGATCTCTTGCAGTTAGGCTACAAAGACAGAAAGCATTACCTTAAAATAAACTAAAATGGTGGGGGGGGGGAGTTTTTACTCTATGTTGTTGTTGTGTGCCTTCAGACCATTTTTGACTTATCACAATCCTCAAGTAAACTTATCATAGGATTTTCTTGGCAGAATTTGTTCAGAGGGGGGTTTGCCTTTGAAGCTGAAAGAGTGTGACTTGCCAAGGTCACTCGGTAGATTTCCATGGCCAAGCAGGGATTCGAACACTGGTTTCCCAGTGTCCTCGTCCAACACTCAAACCACTACACCATGCTGGCTCTCATTTACAGTATATCATCATGTAAAATACAGGCCAAGTATTAAATCTGAATATTTGGAGTATATAAAATGGTATGAAATTTGAGTATAAAATTTGATTGAATTGATTGATTTAAGTTAATAGGATTAAACAGACCTTAATTGGTTTGTAATTTGAGCTGCTTAATTCAAAAAAGAAAAAGAAACTTCTAATACATATGACAATATTATGCTATTCACATCACACATCTACACACAGTAGGAACTTGCATATATTGAAATGCTGTAAGCACAAATCATCAACAATGTTTTCACTTGCAATGCCAAATACCTTACCTGTGCCAAAATATTGAGAGAAAGGAGTATAAATATGACAAAATAATTTGCCCCAGCAGCAAAATACTTCTTATAAATGTTAAAGCCAATTTTCCCCTCTGAACGACTCTCTTCTGGCAACGCAGTTAGGATGGGTTCCATCTGGAGTGCACAGAATGGATAAGTAAATTAAGGTAAAACATTAAATTGTTACAACTGATCCAGAAAAAAAGACCTTCTAAAGCGCTTAACTAAAAGTGCAATCCCATGGATATTTGCTCAAAAGTAAATTCTAAGTTCAGTGAGAATTATTCTGTGATAAGTACAGAAGGACAGGTTGCTTACCTGTAACAGTATTTCCTCGAGTGGTTATCTGCGAATTCACACAAACGGGTTATTCTGCGCCTGCGCAGCAAACTTCGGAACCTTCTTAGAGCTGTTGAAGCATTTTGGTGGTAGCTCCACCCACTCTCCAACTGCCTTATTGGCCGGTTTCCCGCCTAAACCCTCAGTTCCATGGACGCCAAAGCAGCAGCCCAGGATCGAAGGAGGGGCAGGGCACCACTTTGAGGGGAGGATGGGCGGGATTTGTGTGAATTAGCAGATGACCACTCGAAGAAATACTGTTACAGGTAAGCAACCTGTCCTTCTTCTTCGTGGTCTCTGCGAATCACACAAATGGGTTAACAGACTTGGCGGTCAGTATATGAGATGAGCTCATCCCAAGTAAAGACCAAACAGTAGTTTGTCACATGTTTCATAGATGTGAGTGGCAGGGGTGTGTGTATGGGGCATAGACTTGTATTCCTCATTATATGCAGTGGCCGTTGGAAAGAAGACACCAACTGCATTCACTGACACTTGCACAGGGAAGTGAAAACATTCCTCTGACATGGAGGGAACAAGTATATTCTGAAAGCCACCAATAGGGAGAAACGAAAGCATTAATGCCAGTCTGAAAAAAGGGGGTATGACCATGCCAGTAACAGTCATGGCAACCCGGGAATGGTAATGGCCCTCAGCATGGAAGTGTAATCATGTATTGGTCCCAGTACAGGGAGACCAAGCACATCCCAGAATATATCTGTATCAAGTGAGTGATACAAGAATATAGTTTGGTGTTAGAGGATGAGCGTGTCAGAGTATAGATGGGCTATGCAGTCAAAGGTGAAATGTAAAGATGTGTGTGTCTGTATTTTTCCACTTGAGAACATGCTTCTAGGCAGAGCACAAACAACTCAGTCCAGATGGCTAGAGAGACAAAACAATAGAGGAACCACTAGGTGGGAAATCATCCTTGTTTACATAAGGAAACAATAATAAAAAGTTGTTATGGGAAAGCAGATCACATGGTGGAAGATGAACAACAAGAGGTTGGGTTAGCATACGTCACATACAGATCATCCAATCAACCTGAAGGTTAACACCCAAAAAGGTGGAGAGGGGCTGGACTGAGAAACTTTGTGTTAGGCATTGATATTATTATTATTTGCTTCCTTTGGATCGCACTTCTTCTTCTCTTTACTTCGCAATGGATCTATAATATGTTTATATTGCTTCACAATGTAGCCTTAAGATCTGGAAACATGGATCTGTAGTTTTGTTCTTGTTTAGCCACATCTGCAAGATGTGATCCTATAGTGGACTGTGTTTTACTTTGCATGTTGTTATTATTCTTTCAACAATAAAGCTCAACTTTTAGAAGCTTGGATTTTTTGCTCCCTGATTTTGCTGGATTTACAAATACACTACTCCACCAAAACCGAACAGAGCGATGGCACCAAAGCCCCCCATGGGGGGCGGAACAAGACAATTCCAATCATGCTGCTACCAAGCGTATAATGGTATCCTCCAGTCCTGTGATGAGTGGAGGACTGTTCATATCGAGAGTGCTCTGGTGAACAGAGACAAAAGCACGTCCTCATAAGAATGTAGCATGGGAATGGTGGTGCCCTCCTTCAGAATGGAGGAAGCACCACGTCTTCCGAATCAGCTATATAAGGATAGCCATTATATCAGGTCTTGACATGGAGGCAAATTTGATGCTGCATATCTGGCTGACTCTGCCATCCCTCACTATCGAGGAAGGAACCTTAAATCCAGCTCGAATTCGAATGAATGGGAGGCAGAATGAGGCATGCAATTGTAGACTTTGGTATAGAGGCAATAATTACAGCCTCAAATTCGATTGAGTGTGACCATAGCTCAGGGTTGAATGAATGATTACTGGCAGCATCCCGAGGGATGAATTGTAGGAGCTGCAAAGGGCCTCGAAAGGGAGGGACAAGCATGGCTCCGAATTTGACAGAGTAGTGGCCCTCGATACAGAGGGAAACGCTATGGTCCCAAATCAGGGAGAGCATGAGTCAGTATTGCACCTCGGTATAGAGCAGGGGTAGGCAACCTTTTTGAGCCGGGGGCCAGGTTGCTGTTCCTCAGACAATTGGGGGGCGAAGCACCAAAAAATAATAAATAAATAAATAAATATAAAAATTAATGTTTTTTTAAAAAATTAAAAAAAAAATTAAAAAATATGCATGCATACTCTCTCAGCCCCAGAAAAGCCATGGCAAAACCCCTGTGGAGATTTTGCCAAGAAAACCCCAAGAACAAGTAATAACAACAATAATCAATATCATCATGGCGGGCGGCAGCAGGACCGGCCTGGGGCCAGACCAAAGGCCTCAGGGGGCCGCATCCGGCCCCCAGGCCTTAGGTTGCCTACCCCTGGTATAGAGGGAATAATCATGGTTCTAATCGAAAGCTTGGTGGTAGTTGACCTCAGAATGGAGGGAGCAACCACAGCCTTGAATTCAAACCAGATTGTGGCAACATCGTGATGCCGACCTGGCTACCACCTGATGGTTGGGGAAGGCACCATATAAAACCACTTGTGGGCCAATCAGTTTGATCTCAAAGAGTCAGGGACTGACGAAGATCGAAGTCCGGCTGTGAGTCAATCGGTATGACCCCGGAGAATCAGGGACTGACAAGGGTTGATATAGGACTGCAAGCAAATCGGTTTGATTCTGGAGATTCGGGACCAATGAGGATTGATGCACGGCTGCAAGACAATCGGTTTGACTCCATAGGGTCAGGGACTGATGAGGATCCATGCAGGGCCCCAAGCCAATCAGCCTGACTCTGGGGAGTCAGGGACTGACGAAGATCAATGCAGGGCTGCAAGCCAATCATTTTGATCCCAGAGAGTCAGGGACCAACGAGGATCGAAGTCGGGCTGCAGGCCAATGGGTTTGACCCTGGAGAGTCAGGGACCGTGGAGTATTGAAGTCGGGCTGCAAGCACATTGATTTGACCCCGGAGAGTCAGGGACCGAGGAGCATCCAAGTCGGACTTCAAGTCAGTCAGTTTGTCCCCACAGAGACAGGGACCGATGATGATCGACATAGGGCTCCAAGCCAGTCGGTTTGACCCCGGAGAATCAGGGACCGATGATGATCCACGTAGGGCTCCAAGCCAGTCGGTTTGACCCCGGAGAGTCAGGGACCATTGATGATTCACGTAGGGCTCCGAGCCAGTCAGTTTGATCCTGGTGAGTTAGGGACCGATGATGATCCACGGTTTGACCCTGGAGAGTTAGGAACCAACAAAGGTTGAAGTTGGGCTCCAAGCCAATCAGTTTGACCCCAGAGGGTCAGGGACGGATGATGATCAATGTAGGGCTCCAAGCCAGTCGGTTTGATCCCAAAGAGTCAGAGACCGATGATGATCCATGTAGGGCTCCAAGCCAGTCGGTTTGATCCCGGAGAGTCAGGGACCGTTGATGATCCACGTAGGTCTCCGAGCCAGTCGGTTTGACTCCAGAGAGTCAGGGACCGATGATGATCCACATAAGGCTCCTAGCCAGTCGGTTTGACCCCTGAGATGATTCATGTAGGGTTCCAAGCAAGTTGGTTTGACCCCAGGGGGTCAGAGTAGCCTTGAGTCCTCAGAAGGATGAGCCTTTGCCAAGCGCTACAGCAAGGTGAATGGCCATTCAATAAATTCGACTTGTGAGTGCGGTGTGCAACATAAAGGTGAGCGACCACATAAAAACTTCTCCTCAGAAGCATGATGGACCTTAGCCGAGCATGAAGCAGTAAAAATGGCCTTAGAGCCTTTGTCAAGCATGCCAGTGAGGCCGGTGACATTTTCACAGTTTTCCTCCAAGAGTACTCTCCAAAGAAAATTGTCTCCATATAAAGGAGCTTTGGCAAGCACACCAGAAGGACGAGCGGCCATTTTAGAAAAATTTTTACCTCAGTGGTCGTTGAAATAACTTCACCTCAGAAATTAAAGCTGCATGTAAGACTGTAATTCTCTCAGAAACCGCAGCTCTACTCTTAAAATATAAACGACGATATTAAAAAAATACCAGCAAAACACAGACTGAGCCTGTCAAAAGGCAATTTTAAAGTGTGACAGGAAAATGAATCTCTGAAGAGTTCCTCTAGATGCTGCGGCGGCGGCGGCGGATAAAAGGAACTGAGGGTTTAGGCAGGAAACTGGCCAATAAGGCAGTTGGAGAGTGGGCGGGGCTACTGCCAAAATGCTTCAACAGCTCTAAGAAGGATCATGAGATTTCTAAAATATTTTGTTCATTGAAAAAAGACAAGTCTTCTAGAAGAAGGATGAGGTAAGTAAGGCCCATGGACCACATGAAGCCCCCAGAGGCCCCACTTTTACAACCATGAGTACCCTAAGGAGACTCCCAAGTCCCCCCTATTAAACATCTCTTGGCTAATTTGGGGGTGATTTCTCCCCCCCGGGGTTGCATCTGAACTGCAGAAATAACACAGTTTGACACCATTTTAAATGCCATGGTCCATCCTATGGAATCCTGGGATTTATAGTATGTTGTGCCACCAGAACTCTCTGACAGTGAAGGCAAAATATCTCATAAAACAAACCTCAGCATTCCATAGCCTTGAGCCATGGTAGTTAAAGCGGTGTCAAAGTGCATTATTTTTCTGTAGTGTAGATGGAGCCCTGAAAACGGCCCCAAACCACCCAGAATTGTGGTTTCATTCATCCTTCTCTAGAGCCTTGAAACAACCCTCAAATCCAAAATCAGCCAAAATTGCAAAACAAAACAGCTAGAAGTGGTACTGTATCACTTCCATTGTGCCTGAGATGCCTATGGGAGTATAGGACAGAAACATGATCCTCACGGCCCACACACTTGTCCTCCTGTTATAGATTCTTACCATGACCATTTGAGAGCTTTCTCTCTCCCCACCAATTCTACTGCTACTAGTAACTGAAAATGAAATCCTACACCTGAGTTACATGAAGGTCCCTATTCATTTCTCTCTCCTCCAGCCTCACAAGAGTCCACCAATCCCTGAAATCACAATGGTGGCAAAACATGCCCTTCCCTCCTCCTCATTTTAATGTTAAAGCAAGCCCTGTATGATGCTCACACCTTGTATCAGTCCAACTGTGAACAGCAGTCCCAGAAACCTTCCATACGTACTACTTTTAGGATGTTTTGTACGCTTTTTAGCAACGTACAAGTCCGGGCACTCACAACAGAAACAACCACCACCACCAAAAGTAAAAATCTACATTACTATTTCAAAGGAACAAGCTGAACTATCTCATGTATGTATCATGTACTCACAGGAGGAGGCTCTGCAGTCCCATCTTTCTGTGACTGAACTGAAGACTCCATTGACCACACAGAGGATTGAGAAAATGTACGGATCCTCGGCTGCTCATGCCCAGGGGTTCCAGAAAGTGACAACAGATCATCCTCCTCCGTTTTTTTCAAAAGCGATGCAAAATCTATTCCTGATCTCAGGAAGTCAGAGTAAGTACCTTTTCCTACTTCCACACCCTAGGAATCACAAAATGGACAATACATCTACAAAGTGGGTAATTTCAGTGCAAAATCTTTCCAATTAAATGTATGCATTTGTAATAGTCCCCACTTCCTGCTTCTGCCTGAGCCAGATAGAAATAGCAGAGATCAGTAGCCGCCACCACCATCCATTGATTTGAATGCTCCCTTTATAGCAAAGAAATGGGACATTGCTGGGATTCTACTGCCACTTCTCATCTCTGAGAGATTTTTCCTTTTCCTTCCCCCAACCTTGGGGCACAGCTAGACCAAGCAAAGGCTTGTGAAAGAAGAGTGTGAGAGACAGAGTACTTTTAAAGGAAAAGGCTTTATTCCAAATCTCCATAGCAAAATGATATCTCTTATGTGAAGGACCATCCTTCCTTCAGGCAGAAGATGAATAGTTACAAATTACAGATAAATTAGATCATTTCAGCCACATCACAAATAGTAACCAAAGGCCCTGACACAGTTAACTAATGTAGCTAATGCATTCTCCTACTATACTCACAGATCAGATGGGACTTGTAATCTTTGATGTTCATGATGGAGCTGGGAGTTTGGACTCCTTTATCCAGTCTCAACCAGCCATTCAGGGTGAGGAAAGGAACTCCTTGCTCCAGGTGTCCTTTTCTTAGGCTCAGGCTTTTTTATAACATCCACTGAGAAAGATATGGAAGGTTCCTGCTTCTGCCCAACTGGTCATCCTCTTGGCCAATTGCTATCTCATCACCTTTGTGATGCTGAGCCTCATTAAAATGTAACTGAGGCTCTTTATTTACTTAACCCTTTGTTACCTGGGAAGAAGACTCAGGTAATGAAATGGCTCCCATTATCACAGCATATCTATAGTATTGGCTTGGATCCAGCCTTTGTTCTCATTGGCAGGAGAAGAGTACAACAATTTCTGCAGCTTCCCCCTTCCCCCTGCACCTGTTCATATTTTCTGAAAATCTCTTTTGGAAGACTAGGGAAATCTACAGAAAGGTGTCAGACATTGTGACCCTCCACTAGATTCCCTTTCTGTAAGACCCATATGAGAGTGTTTATTTATTGTGGCGACTTGCTTGTACATTCTCACCCCACTAGATCACAAATACAGATGACTTAGACAATAGTGATTATGTTAAACAAATAGGTACATTTAACAAATGCAGCGTAATGCATTTTGTTGTTCTATGTTTTGTCAAGTTGTTTCCAACTTATGGCAACTCTAAAACGAATTTATCAAGGGGTTTTCTGGGCTGAGAGTGAGTGACTCACCGAAAGTCACCCAATAGGTTTCCATGGCTGAGCTGGAAATTGAACTCTGATCTCCAGAGTCCTAGTTCCATGCTCAAACCACTACGCCATGCTGGCTCTACATTTATGGATCTATTATTCTAATTA